>CM037878.1:66171170-66891170 GCA_021292165.1 Shinisaurus crocodilurus
ATAGACATTCTGACTGTGCAGGCTGTTTGTTGTTGTTGGGAAGAGAGGCAGGGCAAGGATAACTTTTTGATGCATGTTGTTTTTCTTGGGTACTTAACTCACCATCTGGTATCATTAGGGGAAAACTGAGCAGAGTTAATTTGTGAGAGTCCTTCAGCAAGTGTGCACATGTTATTTGTAAGAAGTGGTATAGAGACAAAAAGAGGGCTGAATTTAGAATAAACAAAAGTAGATTTATGTAAGCTTTTGCTTGTATAAACTGATATCTAATCTGTATTCAATATTCAGGGTAGGAGTCTTTCTGATTTCTTTTTAGTAGTGCTTTCCTGTTGTAGCTGATTGATTTATCTGCAACAATAAGCAAAATAAGCTATAATACAAAATGGGATCGCTACTGAGGATCCTTTGAGATATTGGATTGTATCCAATGGTGTCCATCCACCAATGTACCCCACTGGTAGAATGGATTCCCTCTCACACTGCACCCACCTGCACCCTCTCAGATCTGTTTCAAAGAATGGTGGGGGGACCCTCTAGAGCAGATTTCGGGCACTCACAGGAGGGAGGAAAGGAAGGAGAAGTCCCATTTCATGAGTGGAAGTCTACTTGTGCAATGATGGATGTAGCCTATTATAATTAGACAATGTGCTACATTGTGTTGTGGAAACAGCAGGAACACTTCAGAGCTTAACTAAGAACCATTTATTTGTTACAAAGATATCTGAATGATTCAAGGCAAACTTGGATCTAAATCTAAAATGACCCCAAGCCCAACTTGTTTTATCTTAGCTCATTCTCAACTCTTTGAAAAGATGAGGTAGCAATCTAATTACCTGAAAGCAGTGTGTATAAACTGCATCCAAAGTACTGCAAAACTGCTTGTACGCAGTAGTGCTGGCGTTAAGTATTCTGCCATAAAGCCTTCTGCTGAAAAATGCAGTAATACACAAAATGACCCCAGTAAATTAGGCCCCTTTGATACCACCTCAGTGTAGACATTGTATGACCTATAACAAGGGTAATGGCAAAACAAAGGGTAACTAATGACACTGGGCTTGATGTGGCTCTCATCTTAGTCTAAGAGGAGATGTCACAATTTTATTCAAAAAAATAATTGGTTTACAAAGAATAGTTTTTCTTCTTCTTTTGTAATTGTTCCATCAATATGGATCTGCAGTAATTTGACCTTAGTGGCCTACTTGGATTTTTATCAGTTTAAATGAAAGTAGACTCCACTGAAGTGAAAGCAACAGTTTGCAGAGATCTGCTGTACAGGAAACAGCAGTAAGAGGAGGGAGCGTAAATGCTTTATAGAAGATGAGAACCTCCGGAGAGGCTTACACTAACCTCCAAAGACCTGACATCAATCTTCAACCCTCCTCCATGATTAACTGAACTAATAAGGGATTGGGGTGCCATAGAGATGGGGAGAGCTAACATGTTCTGGCAGCAGTTGTTAAATACAGGACCATTGGCACAGATACCAGGGAACAAGAGAGACAGCATGGGTAAGATGATACGACCTCTGCAGGTAAGAGTTTGCAAGCGTCTTAGTTTCAAAGAGCTCTGTGAACCAGCAAAGAATGCAAACTCTCACCATAGAAGTCTGTCCAATAAAAAGTATCGCTTTCCAGGCTTTTGTATCTTACAGTTCCACTGACCAAGTGGAAGCATCTTGAGAGGCTGAGCAAGTTCATACAAAGGGAGGGACAGAGAGCTAGCAAATCTTGCAGAGGCCATGACAACATACCTCTTAGCTGGAGCCTCTTAAGCTTCCTGCCTTGACCAGATGCAGCTGGGTGACCAGATGCAGCTGAGGACAAGGTTCCTGAACCTAATTATGGTACTTGTACAGAAGAGAGGATTTTGCATGGCATGTCAAAGGGAGAAACACTGTATTGCGAAAGGCTGCACCTTTTCTACGCACAACTGTTAAAAGTGGAGGAACCTTGTCCATCTTTGCAGCTGAGCAACCCATTCCTGCCCAATGAGACTTCCTGACTTGACACTACAGTCATGCCTTGGATTGAGAGCATAATTCGTTCCGGAAACGTGCTTGTAATCCAAAACACTTATATAAAAATGAAATCCCCCCCAAAAAAAATTGTACAGAGATTTTTAATTTAAGCCGTACTACAGTACTGGAATTGCAAGACGTCGCTTGTATATCAAGTAAAAAATAAATAAATAAATATTTAAAAATTTGCTTGTCTTGCAAAACACTCTCAAACCAAGTTACTTGCAATCCAAGGTATTACTGTATAGAAATCTTGTAGCCACCCTTCCTTGTTAGGTGGGGCAGCCACATTTCTAGGTGGGGCATTTTTGTGGGGGTGGTGCATAGTGCCAGCAAATCCCCCCACTGCTCCTCCTTGGGGGTTAATTCCTCGAGGGTCCCTCCCTCTAGTCTTGTTCCTGACCTTTAGATTTTCCTTCCTGTTGGCCAATCAAAGGACAACTTTTTAACTGGTTGCTATATAAAGGACTAACTAAGTGATTGGACACTAATTGTGGAAAGCAAGTGGATTTTTTTTTTTTACTGGTTGCAGGGTTGATCTTTCTGCCCAGAAACCCTGAAAAGGCCTCATGCTGAGATGTACGTATATATTGGGAAAATCAGAAATTAGGCCTGAGTTACAGCCTAGGTGTAGTTACAACCAGCTAACTGTAGTATGCACAGCAATGTTTCTATTTTTCTAGGGCTGTTTTCATCCTTTGCCATCATGTGCTCAAGAAAATGAAGAAAAAATAGCCACTATGATTATGAGTATAGTGAGTGCTTTAGAAGAGTAAAGGGTAACTTAGGGTAGACATTTTTTCAGATCACTTTAAGTTATCTCTTTATTTCATGCTTTAGCAATAAGCACCCAATCCTGCTCTTCTCATAACAACTGCAGAATAAACAAACTCTTACTTCTTCCTGCAGGCAAACAAACATGCTTCTTTGTTGCTGGCTAGAGAACACAACTGAAACTGAAACTAAAAAGCAGAGCAAAGGAAAGTCCAAGGGGTGGAGTCTAACTAGCGCATAATACAAAGTTATAATATATAACTCTTCAAGGGTCATGTTACTATACAGGCTGTTTTTTTCAGGATCACTTAACTATAGGGTGGTTGTGATAATGAAAAATCCACCCTCAGTCAGGGAAAGTCTTGAGTGAGCAAACCTTTGGGGGCTCTTCCAGATGAGGCTTTGGTTGTGCATTTGCCCTGCCTTATTCACTGAATTTTTCAGAGGGTCCTATTCTTAAATTGCTCCTGTTCTTAAAACAAGCAGTCATTCTTTAAATGGAGGCTGTCATTGTCTGCCATGTCACAAATTAAAAAGACAAATCCTCCCCCCCAAATCCTGGGGGTGGGGGAAGCACAGCTTGCGGAAGGGGGGAGACGGTGCACCCATTTGCCACACCTTGGCTACAGGGCTGCACTAAAGGCAAAAATCAGCAAAGTTCCAAAATCCATATAGTGTAGTACCTTGATTAGGCCAACTGAAAGGGCACAAAAAATGTGCAAGCTTTTGAAATCCTCAGATCGCTTAATCAGGCAAGATGTCACAAAAAGCAGGTTGGGGGGGGAAGGCTGACTAGGTGTTGTAATCAGGATGTCTGTATGGTCAGAGTCTTAAGATGATATGGAAGAGGAGGAATTGCAGACATTCAGATTTGGCTCTGCTAGGTGATGTGATTGTTTCAGGTTTCAGTGCCTCTAGGACTACTGGGTAGAAGAAAGTCTCAGACAATTGTAGATCCTCCATTTTTTAAAATAAAAAATCCACCTATTAATTCAAAATTGTCTCCATTCAGGGTGAACTGGACAGGTTCCCTGGTTGGTGGGGAACACAAGTAGAGATTGACTAGGCAGTCTTTGTATTAACATTGCTGGAGATAAATTTATTATTAATAGATGCTGTGCTTGGTAAAAAAAAGAGTCAATAGAAGCCAAATCGGGTACTTCGCCCTAGTAGTTGGGAGGGGATGAACCCTCAGAGAATAAAGTCCCAGGTGAGGTGGTCTAAAATCCCTCTGGCATAGCATTCTGCTGTTGAACTGCTGAATTTGGAACTCGAAGTTACCCCCCCCCCCAAGGGCAGCCGTGTGGGCAATAAGAAACATTCCAAAATCTATAGTGTAATACCTTTATTAGGTCAACTCAAAATACACAAAAAATGTTCAAGCTCTTGAGATCTCCAGATTCCTTCATCGGGCAATTAGCAATGGTTAGTCACAATGGATTCCTATTGAAAGCAGTGTGGGATGCTGCTTAGTTGTGACAAATGCAAGTCTCATGGATTTCAATGGCACTTAAAGTGATGATGAACATTTGCTGGCTTGTGCTCTGTTTGGATTGCTGAAAGGACAAAAAGCTGGTGATCTCTCCCAGATATGGTTGTTACTTTTTTCTTTTTTGTTTCAGGCGGGCACTGATGCCTCTATATAAAAATATTTAAATTGACACATACACATGAAACAGTTGTTAATTCTTTTCTCTGGGAATTAGATTGCTAACTTTTTTTTCCTGGCAAGGCTCCTGTGCCTTTAACAACTGTGTGACAAGGAGAAATTCAACACACACTTTACCTAGCATGGAGATTCAGTGATGTGGGAGGGAAGATTCACCTGTTGAATTTCTCCTTATCACACATCTGTGAAAGCCACAGGAGCCCTACCACCGGGGTGAGGTTGGGGTGAAGCACGCTCTTGCTCTCTTGCTCTCCCCAAAAAAGAAAAGAAGGGGCATTAATCATCCTTAAGATCCATGTGTTAATTTATTTAAATATATGCAGATTCAAACATTACCAACCTGTAAATGCATACAAATGAACAGCATTAAAAAAAAACTCTAACAGCTTTGTAATATCAGTGTAGATGGTACCTTCAGAACAAGTTTTTTTTAAAAAACCCAACATATACATACACACATACACACACACCAATGAAATAAAATAAACCTTATGAAAGTCCTATATGGCACATTTTGTTATTTTCACAGTTGCTTCAGAAAAAAATTCTTCAGAATGCAGGATGTCCATCAGCATCATTTTATCAGCTATAGTTCCTCCCTCTAGGGAGGCAGTGGAAGAGATCTGGATAGGGACTTGTGTTAAATGCTATTCTCCGTATACAGAGCAGGGGAAGGGCACTGGGGAACAAACTCAGCATGAAAAATTCACCTCAAAGATCAGAAAGTGTGCTACATTCTCCTGGCGCTTAGAGAGTTCCTGCAAGTGATAAACTCAGAAGCTTAGCTATTGAAAACCAGATGCCTCCAGTGGGGCTCTCTAGGAGCAAACTGAGGATAGGAATTAGGAATCAACACCCTTGAAGCTCAAAGACCCGGGGAGGTTGCCACCTGGAGGCTAAGGTTGAAGGGAATGTACCACTGAGTGGATGAGGGATGTGCTCTTTCTTCTAACCCTCTTCTAACTTTCTTCTAGTGGACCAAACTAGTAATACTAAGGCACGAGGGGGAAACCAGGTCCATCCAGTTCACTTGTATTTTGGCATCCAAGCTTGTCATTATATTCGTTTGTTAGTCTGAGGAAAGATGGAAGTATGTTGATGGATGGGTGGTTATGTTTATGCCTAATTTTTAAGAAACCAACATTGCTACCTGCTTACTTATCAATAGCCCTTCTGCTGTGTGTTGGCTGAATACACGCATCACAAAGCCAGCTAGTACCTAACTGGAATAACATTAGCAACATAGCACCACTACTCTTTGTAGAAGTAATTTTTATGTGGAATGCTTGCACACAGTGCTGCAAATAAAGCAACATTTTGAAAGAACATTACACACCTTGATTTTATCTCTCAGTGAAGCCTGTTCCACCAAAATGTCATCCATCTCTCTTCAAACCTGTTTTATTATGCATTTTGTACGCTTAGGGTGCTTCTAGACATTTGTGAAATTGCCCTGACACATTCATGGAATTTTAGAAGAGGTCCAGACATCATCGCCTTCCATCTGGAAGACTCCCGTGTTTTCCCACCACTTCTTCCATGTTTTTTCTTATCGTAGAAAAACCGTTAAGAAGAGAAAGACAGAATAGCTGTACAATGTCTAAGGATATGTCTGGAATACAGTAATCCCTAGACTGAATTCTCATTTGTTTAAGTTTGTACTGTTATTGTGGTGCCCTTCTTAGTTCTTCTTACTCAAAGGCATTGATGTACCTCTAGCACTCTGAGCTCTCCTTTTTCCTTGGATAATAGGATGTTGTCTAGATCTATTATGAACATAGGAATACGGTTTGCAATGGACATGCATTTCTAACCCCCCTTTTCAGTCAGCACTTTGGAAGGACTGTCTGTACTTGGAGCCCCCACTGGTTAAAGATTTCATCTTGCCTCTGTGGGGATGAGAGTGGAACTCTGAACATTTCAGTCCAACAATATTCCAGGGACAGATAGGGATGTCACCGCTTTGAGTTTTTTTGCATTTACAGGACAGAAGATTGAAGCCCCAGGGTTGGGAAGATGTGGTTAAAGGTGCAATCCTATGCATGTTTAGACAGAAAAAAGTTCTACAATTCCCAGCATTCCCCAGCCAGACATGCTGGCTGGGGAATGCTGGGAATTGTAGGATTTTACCATCTAAACATGCATAGGATTGTGCCCTAAGTAATTTACACTGCAGTCTTAAGCATGTCTACTCAGAAGATCCACTGAGTTCACATTCACATGGTTATTCACATGGTTTGCTCCAATCCATATTGGGGGCCCTTAATTTATGGACAGGAAGCCCCCATTGATGAGAAAGGGAGCCTCTTCCCCCATGCAAATAGCAGGGGGGGGGAAATCAGGAGTGGGACCACAGTGTGGTGGGGGGAATGGTTAAAGCTATGATCCCAATCCAGCCAGCTTTCTCCACTTCTACTGGCTATTTGAGAAAAAAAAAGTATTGTACTCAAGGACAAACCACGTGAATAATGTCATGTGTATTTGGGCATGCTCTTTCAGTATTCTAGAGACCCACAAAATACATCTTTTTCTGTGCCAAACCCATCCTCAGATTTTCACTTGTTACCTGACAGAGGTGGGGAATTGTGATGCAGCACATGGCACAGCATAGCGGAAGAGGCAATGTAGATGCAAAGTTTCCATGCCATATTGTACTTCTTC
The DNA here is from genome assembly GCA_021292165.1 of Shinisaurus crocodilurus. NCBI lineage: Eukaryota > Metazoa > Chordata > Lepidosauria > Squamata > Shinisauridae > Shinisaurus > Shinisaurus crocodilurus. Next base: position 66,178,292 of record CM037878.1, read on the forward strand.
CACACAAATGTGCATGCATGTGCCGATACCACTTTTTGTGCTTCTGGCTATGTGCTAGAACCAAGGGCAGGGAAGCTTCCAATGCAGATGCACCCTTAGCTAAGTAATGCATTCAACTGTTATTGCCCCGTGATAATCCCACATGGCATATGGTACAAAAGCATCAACTGGAATTATCTTGAGAATTTTGGGATTATAAACACAGCTGGGAGGGGGTGGTGAGAGTGCTGGGAATGGAAGCATCACCCAGTGGATAACCTACTAGGAAAAGCAAGAAGCCAACCATATTCGTAGATTGTGTTCTTTGCCAGCAGAGGGAGCACTGCATCATTGACAAACATCCATTACCCACAGAAGCTTGTGACAAACTTGAGAAGCAAAGGCTGACAACTCTAGATAGATAGACCATTAGTAGATGGCAGCTGTAAACCCCTGCATTTCTGGGCTGTGTACTCTTGAGTTGAAGATGGGAGGGGTGCAAGGGAGAAGAACCACAAAGAAGCAATACTGAGAGTGTGAACCACAATCAATAGGATGGAAAGCTAATCCATCAACAGTTCATGCATGTGGCTTAAAATAACCTAAAGTGCCCCAACTCCTTAGAGACCCCAAGAAGCCATCAAGTTCAAAGATTAATGAGTCAAAAAAGACATAAGCAACATTGTGGAAATGGGAAAGACAAAACCAGTCATAATGGAACAGATACAAATTAATTATCATTGTTTTAGGGTGTTTCCTTCCAACAGCTATTGGTACAAACCATTTGCAGGGTTCCCCTCCACTTCATTTTTGAACCATTTATGCAATATCTCAATACCCAGAATTATGAGATAGAAATCAGGGTAATTAGAAACCAATCTGGGTGGATCTGCCCTACAACTCTTTGTTCCCCTACTTTCCAGATACCCCCTCAATTTTATACCCTCTATTGTTCTCTTATCATATTTTGGGTTATTGCAGATTAGGATGGAGGTAGATGAGAAGTTTTTGATTTATTATCAGTCACGTTTTGGCTCATCTTGCTATGTCAAACTTAAACTAAATTAAAAAAACAACAACCCCCAATTAAAAACAGCAAACAAACATGCATACATACATACATGCTGGCTGGCTACTCAGGTTTGCCTCCAGTGTCTTGAGCTGTCGTTTCAGTTTGTCTCTTCAGCCATGGACCTAGAAGTTTTGTCTTCCCATTTTAAATTAGGAGAACACTGTCTTGGAGTGGCTTCACTTCAGGTATCATATTGCAATGTATTTTGCATTCCCACACCTATGTAAAACAGGCACAGGAGTTAATCTGGTGCTCAAATTTCAAATGAAGAATTTTGCTGTACAGTGACACCCCATGTTTCATTGTGATATCTCAATGCTTCATGGAAATATTGTATTACTGCGTGTTTTACATATTTCCTGGCCTCATTGAAAATGGGTTGAGAGCTTGGATTTGATCTTGAAATGTACATGAGTATCAACTTTAATTCCAATTTCTCAATCTTTGGGGCAAGATATTTTGCATTTTCTTCCAAACATTGATGTTTAAACTGAAAACATGTGTTTGTGGCATCAGATTATTAGAGATAGTGTTATGATGTTTTGTGTTGCTATGTTTTTGATATTTTACTTGGAAATTGTATTTTAAAATTGTGATTATATTTTTTGTAAAATATTGTTGTTAGATATTAAATTGCAATGTTTATTGATATGTTGTTATTGTTAACTGCATTATTATTATTGCTATCTTGATAATTATAGTTGTTGTATTAGTGTGTGTGTGTGTGTGTCCTATTGTTATTCACTTTGGGTTTCCATTGGAAAAGAAAAGTGAGGTGTAGATATGAAATGAAAAGAAACATAGAATTGTGTCCTGAATGTGTGTACCAAATTTCATTTGAACAACTCAGTGTTTGATAGAGTTATATTATAAAGAAACACACTTATAAACAAAAAACATGCCAAATAGTTGGGCCACAGCAAAGGCTTTTCTTTTCTTGGCTCATATCCTCACCTTTTTGAACTATCCCAATTTTACAAGACAAACAGTGCAATCCTATGCATATCTATTCAGACGTAAGTCCCATTTCATTCAACGAGATTTACTTCCAGGTAGGGATGTATGGATTTTGTTAAATCCGTTCCATCTGTATTGTGCAGATTGTCAGGCATCTTTCGTTCCATCATCTGCACATTGAATGAATCAGATTTTTTTTTAGGGATGTACAAGAGTTTCGTTGTACTTGCACTTATGCACATTTGCACACACCCCAGTTAAAAAATCAATCCACAAGTCCATGGAATCCGTGTGACTCAGAAAAAGTTGGTCTGCTGTGGAATCCGCAGCTTGGATTAATAGTAAACTGAACTTATTTGAATCCAGAGGATTTCTCTGAAACCCCTACTCCCAGGTAAATACACACACTTACCTGGGAGCATGACCCAATGGGACTTACTTCTGAGTACACATACATAGGATTTCACTTAGAGTAAATTCACCTGATCTGCAAGCAACAAATATCTTCTTTTCTTTCTCCTTGAGGAACAACGAAGTGTAGACTAAGAATTTCCCTAATTCACATCAGCATATCATTTGATACTTATCTGCTTCCCACCCAACCCCTAAATTAGTAAATAAGTGGCAACATGATAGAGCCAATGAAATGGACAGTTCTGACTATTTAGACTCTGTTGGGCTAGAACCTGCTGCTAGCATGCTAGAGTTGAGGAACAGCAACCTCAGTAAATGAGCTTTATGATTCAACAGCATTGGCTTATTCTGATAAAAGTGACATGGGAAAGCCAGCAACAATTCTCTTCTCAGAGTAACAGAGACTTTAATCCTGAAAGTTTCTCCACTGTTGAATGCAAAGACTAGCTGCCAAAGTAATGTCTATATGTACAAGAAGTCATTTGTTAGGATCTGGATCCACATGGCTGTTGCCCCAAATACTGGTCTAATTAATCAATCCAAATGTTATTCCACAATAAGATTAAAGGGTGGCCGGGTGACCGGCCAGATGGGCGATTAATAAATATAATAAATAAATAAATAAATAAATAAATAATTCCCAATATATTTAGCAGGTATTTACCTATTTGGGGTTGGGGAGAAAATGTCAGATGATACAGGATCACCAAGCTTCTTCTGTAACCTGTTTCCTTCTCTTCCTCACCTGTTTTACACAGAAATATTTTCCTCACATTTCCATATATGTTTTGGAGTCAATCCTTGCCTGCCATCGAAAATGATAGAACTCATTTGCTTGGTAAAAACAGAGACACACAAAAAAGGAAGCTCCTTGAGAGAGAATAATTTAATCAATCCAAAATGTGATTCCACAATAAATAAGATTAAAGGCATAATCCTATGCATGTTTAGACAGATAAAAGGCCTACAACTCAGTTGAAGGCCTTTTATCTGTCTAAACATGCATAGGATTGTGCCCTAATTATGTTAAGCCATTCTTAGGAGACCTTTATTCATCCTGGGTTGAATCCAGATTTAAGCTGGATCAACTGCACTGGCAGAAATGGACTTCCATACTGCTTCCTTCCCACAGCAGCCCCTCCAGTCCCCAGAAAATACTACACAGAGAATCAGGAGACCTGGCTGAATGGGGTGAGCCGTGGGGTGTGTGGGGAGTGAGGATCCTGAAAAATCAGACAGAGGGACTTTCCTAGAGTAGAGCCCTTCCTCTTCCAGAAGGCAGATCCTGGATCCAACCCTTTGTGTTTAAAAAACAAAGTGCAAGCTTCACAAACCTTCCTTGGTGTTGTGTTCCATTATCCCACCTTCCTTTGTGCTTGAGATGGGGGGGGGGGATATACAGATATCATTATAAACTTACAATAACCAATTTGATACCTGATGGATATGTTCTTACTTCCACTCCAATTTTCATTTAAACCATGTTTTGGCCAGGGTGACAGGGTGGAACACTGTTAACATAGAGACCCATTCAAAATACCATGGATAGCAACAGAGAAACTCAGATTAACTTGAATGAGCTGAATCAAGTGAATACAGGACCCAGCTAGACATTATACACAGATGTGTGTAGCATTCCTCCAGACGTTCCGTGTTTTAAAAGAAAGGAAGAAAGAAAAAGGAGCTTCAGGAGGGGATGATCAGGAGTGGCTGAGAGGGAAAGGGGGGGGTGTTAAGACCTTCTCCAGTGGCTATTTTCTCACTCCAGATCAGCCACCCCAGTGCCATTTTCTCCCCAGTGAAACTCTGAACATGTGTTTGACCTCCAGTGTTTAGAGATTACAACGACAAAATGGACATACATATAGAATAGGCCCATACATATACAATAGGCATACATATACAGTTTGGCACTTCTGTCATTTTGTCACACTGAATGTCTGGTGTGCGTGCACCCTAGGTGAGTTTACATCTGTAGATCCAATGTTTGGGCCTTCTTAACATCTCCATTAATGACTCCCTCAGGCCTTGACCAAACTCCAGGCAGGTGGCATGGATACCAGAGGAAGCTTAAAGGAACAAGAAAAATAGCATTTCCCTCATCTCCCCCCAAGCCCTTACTAGTAAATAATGCGAGGTGCAGCCAGACACATACTGCTCCTCAGAGGCTAAAGTGGAAACGCTATCAACAGTGTGCCTGGGGAAAGGAACTATCTCTTTTAGCCCAAGTTCAGCCACCTCTAAAATGGGCAGTACAAAGGGAGGTAATTTCCTGCTAGCAGGGCTCTCCAACCTTGGGTCCCCAGATGTTGCTGGCCTACAGCTCCCAGCATACCCAGCCAGCATGGCTAATGGCAAGGGATTCTGGGAGCTGTAGTCCAGCAACATCTGGGGACCCAAGGTTGGAGAGCCCTGAGAGTTTAGCAGGTGACAATTTTGGGGTGGCAGGGTGTGTGTGCAAAAAAGGACCATGGGCCACATGTTGGCCCCCTCAGTCTTAGACCTTGCAGCAATTGGGAGAGGGAGTGTGTTGTAAGAATACCATTCCATTTGCAACAAGCAAACCGAGGGGAAACAGTTATCTCCATTAAATGTTGACAGTCTTCAGTTAGCCTAGATAGAAAGTAGGGATGTAACCTGATTTATTTATTTATTTATTTGATTGCCTTACTTTTATTAACAGTCCATTCAAAGTCAGCATTACACTGTCTTAATGTGGGGCACATTCTACAGAAGGAACTTCTGTACTTACAGGTTTCTCCATTCATTAATAGAAGGAGCAACTCTATGCATCCCAAAGAATGCATGGAGGGAGCTACCCACTCCATTGAAATTAATGGTGATGCCTTTTGGGGTCTGAAAGTTTAGTTCCCACATCTGAGAGCTCTTTGCTATGGACTGTTGGATCAGGATAAGTGTGTTTTTAAAAAGCATCATTTTTTTCTATAATCATTGTACTTCCTTTTATGGAATACAAATTAAAAAAACATTTTTAGTGTGAAGTTATGAATTCATAGAACCATTTGCCGATTAACCATGTAATACTTTCACCCATTATTATGAGGGCGTGAAACTCAGCCAGGCAGGATGGAAAGCAGCAGACGGATGATTTTACAACCTGACTTTTTGAAAGGGTGGTTCAGTTTCTTCAAGATAAGATGAGCTGAAGTGAGCTGAAATGCCTCACTAACCCCTTGAGTCCATCCCTGTGATAACAGCTGTTGTGCTGGAAATCTAATGCCAATGAAAGAGTTAAATGCTGGCCAATGGGCAATATCAGTGACATGCCTCTGAATTGAGCATGCTCCCGGAGTGAGACTGTGGACTGGTGTTCCTCAATGAATAGGGGCCACTCCAAGGGAGTTTTCCCTTGAATAGAATGGGGTCAGGGAGCCGCTTTGGGGAACAATGGTTACCACCGGCAAGCTGAATTTCTTACAATCACACACCATACCCCCTGATCAAATAGCTCCTTTGTCAGCCTGATATAAAAACATGTCATACAATGATGATCTGGAAGAATGACATGGGCTCGCCTTTCACGGAGATCAGAAGGGCTTGTTATGCACAAAAGGGAGCCCCAGTCAGAGTCAAGAAAGGGGGAAAAGAAACAGAGAATAAAAGGGGGGAGCGAATGGAAACAAACAGTAACAGCAACTGCAACAACAACAACAACAGAGAAGGGAGCGAGTCAGCAAGCCATGCCTGGTTTTGATGCAAGGTGCTCCATGGGATTGGGAAATGCTACAAAATTGTACCAAATCCTGCTGTGGTGATGTAAACTGGGGGGTTTGCAATGGCTCTATCCTCCTTGGGATCCCATTGTCATTCTGCACTGGGACAGAAGAAATTGCTGGATGGCAAAAGGTCAACAGGCCCAACAAACCTACCCCAACCTTATTTTTAAACTTTGAATGTTTCTAACACTCAGAAATCAGCATTCAGAGGGCAACAATAACGATGATAAAGGGAGTAGAGATGGTTGGATAAGGAAGAACTTGTTTTGCCTACAGAAAAGTTAGCCTTCCCAAGGCTGATAATAAATAGAAGAGGTTAAACATTGGGGTGGGGGTGGGTGGGAAACAGTTGGACAGTGAAGCCAATTGCTCAGGGGAACTCTGGAAGCTCCATTACAGGAGATTTAAAAGAAAAATCTAAGATAGATGTCTTTGGGGAATACAGGGTACTTTTTTTATCAGGATAGGGTTTGGACTATATGAACCTGTTGGTTACAGGTATCCCTTCCTGCTCTCCCTACAAAAGCCTGTGTGGGGCTTTACGGAGCCATGTAGGAAGGGTTTTCTCAGCTCCAGTTAACCCTTTCCACCCCGAACCCGCGCATAGGACCGGCTGTGGTCCTTTACAGATTGTAACTCCGTTTGGTAGCATTCCAATTCTTTCTGTACCCCTGCTTTCCTTTACACCAGGGATGGGCAACACGCAACCCATCGGCCACGTACACCTTCCCAGTGCTCTTGTGCCTCCCCCACTGCACCGCCAGGAGGAAGCAAAAAGACTTCAGTGGCAAACCTCTACGGGGTCTGAGAAAGGCCAATTTTTTCAAGCTAAATTTGGACTTTCTAAGACTCTGTAGCAGTGTGCTGCCGAAATTCAGCAGCAAACTGATAATTTTGGTGTACATAGGCAGTATGCCTATGTACACCAGTTCCTGGGGAACATGGGCAGTGCTGTTGCACTCATGTCCTGCTTGTGTGTTTCTTGTGGGCAGCTGGTCGGCCACTGTGTAAACAGAATGCTGGACTAGATGGACTCTTGGCCTGATCCAGCATGGCTCTTCTTATGTTGTTGTTTTTTGCTGCTGCCACTGTGCCTCCAAATTTGGTGGTGCAGCAGTGGTAGGAGTGTGGACTGTGTGGAGGTCCAGGGGGCTGAAAAGTGCCCCCCCATAGTTACCTACCCCTGCTTTAGAGCAAGTTCATCTTTGTTACATTTTAATGTCTTTCTTTCTTACATGGCTTCCCTTTCCCATCCTAACACCAGAGACAGTCTAATACATTTTGGTCCCTGAGGCAGAAAACCCCAGTGATTTTTAAAAAAGAAAAGAATAAAATCTGCTGGCTGTTTCACCTTGCCTGATGACAGACAGCCCTGTTTAACCCCACCAATAACAAGTGTATCATTTTTATTTATTAAAGAACTCCTCTTTGCACATTAATTGTAGGTTGTTGGGATGAAATAGAATATTAGCATGTGTACCTGTCTTGAGGCTAGACTACTGGAATGGGCCCTTTTTGGGGCTGCCCCAATGGTTATTCCATAGCTTTAGTTGATGCAGAATGCAGTGGTCTGCTTCTGATAAAGATGAGCCACATGGAGCATCTTAGAGGAGGAATGGTAGCTCACTGACAGAACACATGCTTTGCATGCAGAAAGCTCCAGGTTCAATCCCTCAAACCTTCAGTTAAAAGGATACGGTATCAGGTGCTAGAAAGACCTCTGCCTAAGACCTTGGAAAGCTGCTTCCAGTCAGAGGAGACAGAACTGGGCTAGATGAACAAATATTCTGGCTTGGTATGATGCAGCTTCCTATGTTGCTCAAGTATTTGCATAGTTTATTATTTTAATCATTTATTTATCATGTTTTTGTCTCAGCCGAACTCCAAGGAGCTCAGAGTGGTTTACATGGCTCTCTCCTATTTATCCTCAGAACAACCCTGTGAAGTACAGGCCTGTGGCTCACGCTGGCTCAGCTTGTCTGAGCGTGGAAAGCTAAGCAGGGTCAGGCCTGGTTATTACTTGGATGAGAGACCCCTCCTCTAGTTTCCTGCATTGAGCAGGGGGTTGGACTCGATGGCCTTGTAGGCCCCTTCCAACTCTATGATCTATGAATCTAAGTATGTTCAGCTGAGAAATAGTGATTGGCTCAAAATCACCCAAGGAGCTTCGTGGCTCAGTGAAAATTTCAATCCAGGTCTTCAGCTTTGGCCCAACATACTTATGAGGATACGTCCTTCTTTATACCCTCTCACAGTTTCTAAGGTTGATCAAGAGTTCCCTCTTTAGATGATGATGATGATGATGATGATGATGATGATGATTTGTGCACTGTTAAGACGACATGGGTATGCAGGAATTTTTTTGGTAGCTGTTTAACCATTCTAGAACTCACATCCCATGAAGACTCACCAAATCCAGAAGAACTGAACGTTTTAAATTTGAAATGGTTTTTGTTGGTTGTAGTTAAATGAATTAGGGAGTGGGTTTTTAGCCTTGTTGAATAACTGGGGTTGGATTCAGATTTGTGTGTGACTGGACTGGTGGAAGAAGACTTCCCTGCACCCTCCTCCCTACAGCAACCTCTCTAGCCCGCTGAAAATGCTACACAGAGGGTCAGGGGGACCTACTGAATAGGGAGAGCTGTGGTGCAGGGGAGAGGGGGAATCCCCCTAAATTGGACAGAAGCACCTTCTGTGAGCAGAGCCCTTCAATCAATGGAAGGCACATTCTGGATTCAACTCATGGATATTTTTGTAACTGGATATTTTTTTAAATATATATTTTATTGAATTTTTCCAATCATACAACTACTAAAGAATAAAACATTTTTTTGTTATTTTGTTTTTTATATTGTTGTTGTTGTTGATATCGTCATCATCACATTTCAGAATGTGATAAGCTAGGAATATGGATGGAAAATAGATAGCAAGGCTGCACAAATTTTTTAACACTGCCTTCTTTCTGTGTCTGCACAAGCTTGATATCAAAAGGTGAAGCTGATTCTGATACACTTCATACTTGCCTGCTCTGAATTTAACAAGCCATTGCTCTCTATTCTGCCCCACCCTCATGCTAAAGGAAGGAACTAGTGCCACAGGGGCCATGTTGCTAAGTTGTATGTGGCTTCAGGCAGACAAATCTCTTCATTCCTATTTCCATAGCTCCAATGTCTACAAATCAGCAAAGGCATGATAACCGTTGACAAGCACTGGCTTACCTTCCCCAACCTACACAAACATTAAAAGTAAATGAATTGGGGCAATTTCACAAAAAATATTTAGAAAAAGTGAGGGAATGCACAACTGTATAATCATTCTTGATGTAATTAATAAGGAAGTGAAAGGCCAGGGATAGTCCAGTTAACCTAGTCATCCCACACTGTGTTTACATACAGGTGGGGTTCTAGGTATTACAAATCTGTTCCACTTTTGTATCAACACACCACCAACAGGAGCAAATTCATATGCAGTGTATAGCATGCTCTGTTCTTTCAATGAACAGATTGTTCTGCAATTAACCAAACTCAAATTTCTCTTTCCTATTCAAGTTTCTGTACTACTTCCATATAATCTTTCAGACCAGGGGTAGGCAACCTGGTGTCCTCAAAATGTTTTGGACTACAATTCCCATAAACCCCAGCCAATACGGCCAATGGACAAGCATTATGGGAGTTGTAGTCCAAAACATCTGGAGGGTACCACATTGCCCTACTCCTGTTCTAGACTGCCATAGGGCAAGAAACATGGACTTCAAAAGTGAGATAAAGCAGAAGCATTCAAACATTAGCCTGGGACAGACTTATTTATCCAGTTTAACTCAGATAATGGTGTTAACTATGAATATAATATATATGTGTTTAAATATCTGCAGTATCAACTACTGCAGTAAAATCTAAATCCGTCCCATTCAACTAAGAATTTTACACTGGCTACAGCAGGCTCAAAATATTAGCCATGCAGTGAAATAATAAGCATATATGCCTCCTAAGTACATTCAATGGGAAGTAAGTCCCATTGAGTTCAATGGGGCTTACTCCCTGGTAAGTAAGTATCCTCAAGATTGCAGTATGAGACATCAACTCACTCAAACACACACACACACACACACACACACACACACACACATTTTCTAGTAACTCTCTAAGTAATTTTCTAGTAAGTCTGATCTGCAGTTCTATACCACAATGGATGCCTGGTGTCATGTATTATACTGATACAAAAGCACTCAGATACCATGGTGATGAGTGCATTAGAAATCCTTAAAACAGCTGCATTCTGATTCTACAAACTGCACCCCCTCCCCAATTCTCTGGGCATTTTGAACTGACGAGGCACTTGAGCCCCATGAAAAAGACCCTGTGTTTTTACAAGAAACAGAAGCTGCTGGACACTTCATTGCTATGGGGATGTAACTAAACTGGGCTTGCTTAAGGAAGAGGGCACAAACTAAGAGGAACCAAAAAAAAAAGACACAAGGGAGTGGGGCAGAAGGAGGGAGCTGCATTGATTTCAGTCTGTTCAGGTCTAGCTGGAAAACACAATGCAATGAAACGGTCCCTTGGTCGGCAAGTCTCTTTAGTGAGGTTTTTCCCAGGGTTTGAAGTGGAGTGGGGAGGAACTGTGCAAGAGAGATGAGGCAGAGAGATGAGAGGCATACCTTGGAAGGTTGTAAAGTAGTACCTTTCTTCTGGAAAGGGGGGCAAACTTTTATGTCAGTGCCTCTAACCTTCAAGGTGCAGCTACAGGTTACAATTCAGTAGAGATTCAGCAGAGAAAAGACCCCCATATTTTTTCATTATACCTAGTGTATGCACCTTTTTCAAGATCTGATATCTGTGAGCAAATCTGAATTGGTCAAGTTTGTCTGTTAAAAGTCCTATCACTTGTGATCATGTATATGCAGGACTATACCCACCAAATGCACATCTGTTAGGTCTGATTTCTATTACATGAGTGTGGGGACAACATTGCATAGGAAACAGCTGGAATGTGTAATGGTTCCATGAAAAAACACACAGAGACTTTTTGGCTTTTTTGAATTCAATAATTCAATATTTCCTTGAGGTTGTGCTCCTGCCTCCAGCACTGGTGCACACATCTCCTTTTAATATTTTTACAATCACAAAGAATACAGTTATCACTGCTGCAGTAAATGTTACTTCCCCTTCCTTTACTCTGGTCTGAACATAACGCTATCGATGCTAGACTTGCACTAGCACAAATATGGTGCTATGGGGAATGTGCAGGCTTTAAGTCACCCAGAAAGGACCCAAGTTTAGCAGGGGCTTTCTCCAGTGGTTACAGAGCAATCACAGCTGTTTCAGGAAAACTCTGTTTAAGTTTTGGGAAATTCTGTTCCATTCTAACAATCCATGAAGCTTCTTCTCTATCTTTGATGCTCTACTAAGGCTTGCTCCTATGCTTCCCCACTTCTCATTTTCTATCCAGAATTTTGCTTCATCTTTCAAGGTTAAATTGAAGCTATCCATCACAATCTCTCTTCCTCCCTTCCCCTATCCCCCCCCCCACTTCCATCAATTCTTTCCCCCTTCTCCTAGTATCCCTTGATGAGATGGCCATTCTGTTGTCCTCATCTAAGCCCTGCACCCTGACTCCTGGCTACTTTTCCCTCTACTATTACCTCCCTCCACCAAACCAGCAATTCCTCTGACTCCCTCCTTGCTGTGTTGAAATATACTGTCTCCTCCATTCTCAGAAAACCTTCCTTTGACCCAACTTTGCCCTCTAACTACTGGCCAATCTCATTCTTTCCCTTTGCCTCCAAACTCATGAAGCATGCTGTTCAATCCTCCAGTCTTGACCTTCTCTCTTCTAACTCTTGGCTAAAGTTGGCTTCCACCCTCTATCCTCCACTGAAACTGCAGTTGCTAACATCTCAGATCATCTTCTCACTGCCAAAGTGTCACATCTATCTACTCTGTCCTTGTTCTCCTTGACCTCTCTGATGCCACTGACAAAGTTGCCACCTTGTCTTCCTTTAGGTTCCTCCCTGCCTTGTGCTTCCACTAATCTGTCATTAGCTGATTCTTTTCCTTCTATACATCAGATTATTTATGAGCGTTTCCACTGGCAGAAGTTCCTACCTTGACTATTGAAAACGTCTTTCTGACAACAGTTGAATATACAGACCTGTGGCTTATGCTGGCTCAGCTTGTCTGAGCATGGAAAGCTAAGCAGGGTCAAGCCTGGTTATTACTTGGATGGGAGACCCCTCCTCTAGTTTCCTGCATTGAGCAGGGGGTTGGACTCAATAGTCTTGTAGGCTCCTTCCAACTCTATCTATGAAATCTATCTATGAAATCTATGAATTCACTTGGTGCCTTCCAGATGTGTTGGACTACAACTCCAAAGAATTGAAGTTGTAGTCCAACTCATCTGGAGGGCACCAGGTTGGGGACAACAGTTGAATTCACTTGGTGCCTTCCAGATGTGTTGGACTACAACTCCAAAGAATTGAAGTTGTTGTCCAACTCATCTGGAGGGCACCAGGTTGGGGAAAACTACTCTAGGAAAAGTATGGCCAGACGTTTCTTTGGTCCTGAGCCTATCTCACACTATTATTGCTGCTGCTGCTGCTACAACTACAACCACTACTACTATTTAATATTTATTCAGCACTAATTGTACTAGGCCACATAACAGGAAACCTTGGCATTCAAGGTATAACTTGCATAGGTAGGAATGTAACATTGTTTTAGCTATTGTTGTTGTAAATGTTGTACTTTTGTTAGTGTTATTTTTTAAATTTATTTTTAGAAAGGCAGGATAAAAATATCAAAAATAAATGTAACCAATTTTATGCACACTGGAATTCTTAACCATATCAGATAATGCATAAAGGTGAGATCAAGAGCAGTGAACAAATGTGTCCAATCAAAAACAGATCTGATATTAGGGTCATGTTGGACTCAATGTAAGAACTCTGGCATGTTGCAGAGATTCAAGGAAGAGACAACACCACAAGCCAATTTACTTGTGAAATTAGAGGAGGAGAGTTGAATGGAGACCTCAAGAATTCAACATCCCCCCCACAGCTTTATATATGTTTCTGTTCCAGTAGAGAGATTTAATGTAATCAACGGTGGGCTAGGAAAGGGGGCTTCATCAACCTCTTCCAGAATTTATAATCTGACATGCTGCATACACGTGCGTGTCCAAAAATTGTGTGAGCTGCCCACCCGTACACTCGACAGCAGGCGTTAAAGCCATCAGGAATGTTTACAGTACTCACCATCCCCAAGGAAAACATTATCCTTAGGAATGGGGGTTCTTTTCTGATCTAAACAAACAAACACAAAAATAGTTTGCTTCTTTCATGGGAGATTTGATGTGTTATATGCCATGATAATAAAAAAGCTGTGTACATTTATTGAGGACTGTCTCTCAGATGTACCATGAACTGTTTTTGTCTGCTACTTATTGCTGAAAAATCAGAGGCTGGCTTTGACAAATTTTAAAAATCAAAGCTACTTTCACAGAAGACCACAAAGTACTATGAAGTCTATACGACCTCTCATAGAGAAGAAATGTTGACTACCCCACTAAGCCCCATCCTGGCTCCCACTCAAAACTATAAAGTGTCTAGGAAGAGATTGTTTTTCATCAAAAACTTTTTAAAAAATGGTTTGTGAAAGTAACCAGGAACATGGTTAAATTGACTTCTTTTTTTGTCACCTGACACCTGTTCGTGGCTTGTATGGATTTGTTGCTGTTGTTGTTTTAATAACATATCCCACTTTATCAAGATAATATGTATCCTACTGTTTCTTCAATATTCATACATCCTACCCATTACAGTAATACCCTGGATTGCAAGTAACTTGGTTTGAGAGCGTTTTGCAAGACAAGCAAATGTTTAAATATTTATTTAATTTTTTTTAACTTGATATACAAGCGACGTCTTGCAATACAAGTACTGTAGTACAGCTTAAATTAAAAATCTCTGTACAATTTGGGGGGGGGATTTCGTTTTGATATAAGAGTGTTTTGGATTACAAGCACGTTTCTGGAACGAATTATGCTCTCAATCCAAGGCATGACTGTATTTTTTCAGATGCAAGAAATTTCCTTACGATTAAATTTGTGAATGTTCACTTTTGTGAACCACCCAGAAAGCTTTGTCTGTCTGTCTGTCTGTCTGTCTGATCTATCGATCTATCCCTCTGTTACAGAATAAGGGCACAGATTAAGAGCTAGCTACCATTTGGACAGAGTGGAATAAACTTTTGAATGGCCATTCATATATATATTTTAAAAAGAATGAGGCTGCAATCCTATACACATTTACCTGGGAGTAAGGCCCATGTAATTCAGTGGGACTTACATCTGAGTAGACACATATAGAATTGCGCTGTTAGAAACTCTTCTGTCTTTCATCCTAACTTTTTTTTTAAAAAAATATATATTTTAGATGGAAGGTTTCTAGGGGAAAGGAAGGCAGGTGACAACCACCCTGATCAGCAAAGGTGATCTTGGAAAATACACACAACCACACTGTACTATTCTTTCTTGGGAAAATACAGGAAATGCTAGCCCCTAGCACTGAATCCATTCATGTTTCTTAATATAGGCATTTGTAGATCAGTAATGCAACAAACAAGGTTGTTGCTTATAATTCTCCGTTTAAAGAAGCATCCAACAAAAGTAACCCAAGTGAGTAGCAGTGAAAGTGCAGTAGCTCTTAGAGAAAAAAAATATCAATCTATGGACTGCTTCTTTGACTCTTGCCTTTGCAACAAATAAGAGGTAGGCTCAAACAGTCTTTCTATGAAGTTCTGATTGTTCACGACAAAAGCTTTCGACAACCCACAAAAAACAACAAAAAACCAAAAAAGAAAAACCCAAGGAAACCCCCCCATCAAGAATGTTTCACTGAAATGGGCCCCAATTCTGCTACCAAAGTGGTAGATGGGAGTTTTGCTATTGATTTCTAGAAAAGCAAGGTCAGGCTTCAAGTGTGAAAGGAGAGAAAAAAACCCTTCTCCTAAAATAAATATCTTTGTAAGAGCCCACTAAAAAGACCCAGGATTCAAACACATTCCTTCTGGAGATCAAGGATGTCCGGCCTTTGAAGCCTGAAGGGTTGGGGCGTTTCGCAGTCTGTGTGGCAGTCACACTGCGGCATTAGAAATTGTGCATTTGGAATTGTAAAGCATTTTAAATGGAATCTTTCAGAATTCCACAGCTGGCTAGTGAGTGACAGCCTGATATAGCCTGGGGCAGGGAGAGAGATGACATTGTTTGGATTAAAGTTAAAATGATCTCCTTGTGAAGAGCTGCTTAAGAACATTTTGGTAAAAAGGGACAATAAAATAAAATTCAACGAATGGGCTGGATTCAGGTTTGTATGATAGTTAAAGAACCTGGTCCACAAATAAATTAAGCTGTAGTACTTGTATTTATGCCAATTTAATACCATTCAGCAGTTTATGGTGCAATTCTAGGCATGTTTAATCAGAAGTGCTATTGTGTTCTATGGGGTTACTCCCAAGTAGGTGTGCATAGCATTACAGCCTTAGATAACTGCAGTTAGGTTGCAATCCTATACACACTTACCTGGGAGCATACCCCAGTGAACTTAATGGGACTTACTTCTGAGTAAATACGTTATAGGGTTGTGCTGTTACAGCACAATCCTACAATGTCTAGTCAGAGGTAAACCCCATTCACTTCAATGGTACTTACTCCCATGTAAGTATGTCTAGGATTGCAGCCTTAGCCTTTTTAGTACACGGTTTAAACTGATGTGTAGACTGAAGCCTTTTTATTATTCCTTCCATGGAATTTTACAGGGGGTCCAGACCTTGCCATCTTCCACTAGTATCCTTCCCATGTTTTCCTACCCCTTTATCTGTCTTCTTTTCTTACTGCAGAAAAGTGATTCAGAAAAAGGAAAAAGAAAAAAGAAAAAAGACGGAATAGCTCACAACACCTTCTGACTGTTAGCACTAGGAGCCCTCCATCCGGAAGCTCCCAAATTCACTCATATGCTTTTGCTCAAACACTAATTTTGGATGCTCTATTCCACTTCCACATGGTTACAAGGATGTATCAGAGGAAAGTATCTGAATAACTGGGAGACATTACATACCAGGATGAGAGGAGCTATACCATATCTTGGTTAGACTGTTTAATATAGACTTTTGTTGTAGTGGTGTTCTCAGAGGGCAACAAGAGAAAATGGCAAGATCTATTTTTAATCCAAATTCTGTTGTCACAGGAATTTTCCAGATTATAAATTTGGTGTGTTTTTCATTGGATAGCCAGAACTCTATAGTGTTTAATTCTTTAATTAAACTATAAGTCAATAATAGGCCTTGCCCTGCTCTATTAAAGTAACTCACTACTGTTTAGTTTTTCAACACCTCACAAGACAGGACCCAACAGACTTTTTTCTTTTTTGGTAGCAATAAATAATTCTTTCCAATAAATGTCATATATGCAGAAGAGATTTTTGCTCTGATTTGTCTTGGGCTCTTTCTTTGGAGAAGTAAAACCCATGAAGCATGATTTGGAGAAGACTGCACCCCAAATTCAATGAAACCTTTTTTATCCCCCTTAATCCCTTGATAATTTTTTGTGCTTCTCTTGTAGAAAAGCAATTTTGCTAATCACCTTTGTGCAGATGCCTGCATTCCTGACAATAGCGTGAACAACTTCCATCAAAGTCTTTGATGTGGGAAAGACACACACACACTTGCACACACGCACGTGCATGCGCGCGCACACACACACGCACGCACACACACACATAATCTGAAAACAATTCCATTCCTTGCTCCTCAATGGAGAGCACTCTGCTTTAATAGAGAGCTGATTCTGTGGAAGTTTTCTAATCCTGTCTGCCAAAGAAGAGAGAGACTCAGCCAGGTAGCCCACCTTATTCAGGAGTTAAAATAACATGGTTTTGCTCTCAGAGTCAGAGAAAATCAAAACAACTCAAGATCAAAACCAGATTTCCCCAACCCTAACGGGACGGCCTCTCTACTCAGATAACTCTTGATCTAAGTGTGTAACAAGTAACTGGCTTTAATCCCTCAAAGTGATGGCGTTACAGATAAGTACCTTGCTAGTATCAGAGGTGTCTTGAATTTCAGAAATACACAAAAGTGTTAGCTGGAAAGAAAAACAAAACAGAAAAATCTCATCCGCATGACCTATGTCTTTTGCTGAAAAGGTACAAACAAAGCTCAAGCAGCATAAAGAGGAAGCCTTTGAAAAAGGGAGTGCAAATAAATGAATGAAGAGGTAGTTTTTTTATACTGTGCTTATTGACTTTTGGTTAGGTTAGAAGTTTTGTAAACCACTTTGTGTTGGCATGTGCTCTCTATCTACAATCATATTAACATAAGACAGGCACTATGAACAAAATTCTAGAAAGGCAAGGGACACATGGGTACATCTAAAGTCAAGGAAAGTAACTACCACAGGACAGGCCTGTGGTTCACGCTGGCTCAGCTTGTCTGAGCATGGAAAGCTAAGCAGGGTCATGCCTGGTTATTACTTGGATGGGAGACTCCTCCTCTAGTTTCCTGCATTGAGCAGGGGGTTGGACTCGATGGCCTTGTAGGCTCCTTCCAACTCTATCAGATGAAATCTACCTACTTGGAATGTAAATGGAATTATACCTCCTGGCAAATGGATACTTGGCTCCCCTATCCTATCTGATTTGGGAAAGACAACTCAACTACACCAGAGCAGAATCAAAACCTGGTCTGCTAGAAATATGAAGAGTGGCCTTTCCCTATTTACTGCTGTCAGTTTCTATGCTTTCAGTTTGAGGACCAATCCTTGCAGTGTGAAATAGTTGGAGACTTGTGCCTAGGGATGCACGCACGAGAATTCCATTTGGGGGGTGAAAACTCGGATTTTTCTAGTTTGGCCCTGCAGATTTTGTTCCATTTCCACCCCCGCTGGCATTGACTTGATCTTTAGCGAGTTGAGCCAGTATGCAGATTATATATATTTTTAATGGTGGCAATAAGCGCAATTTGGGAGGGGGGAATCTTGAAATTTGCGCAAATGGTGTCATAATTTTAAAAAAACTTTTTGATTGGCAAGCTTGCGCAAGTGTGCATGATCACGATCGCAAGTCTGCTATGTAGCCCCTTAGAGGTATATTCCCTACTTGTCAAAGAACTATGTCAAACCCCCCCCCCCCCACCTGCACTTCGAAGTGGAGAATGAAATTGACAAGTTGAGAAGTCTGGAATATGTCAGGGACGGGAGTCACATGTATTAATTGAAATTGATATATCCTAATTTAGGTAGTTACATTTGTTGTTCCTTTTCTTTTTTTATGGTTTTGTTGAAATTTACAATAAAAAATTAATAAAAAAGGGGAATGGAGCCAGGTTTTGACCCATCTCAGCCATGTCCATGACTGTAGCTTCTTTACTTTCTCACACAGAAGTCAATGAAAGCCATTAACACTGGTAGAAAGTAAATCCAGCCTGTCATACTGATGGGCACTTTGTTACAGAACAATCCTATGGCTCCTAGACAGCATCTAGAGGGCCATAGGATTTTTTGGATTCTCAGATCGGAGGTTGGAAAAAAACTCAAATCTCAGAACTGGGGATCCATGCTTGGATTCCGCACCTCCTGCAGCCGGTGTGGAAAGAACCACTCCAGCTTAGTCTCCGAGGTTGTAAGAGCAACCTCGGAGAAGGGGTTTAGGGGCGTTCTGGGGAGCAGGGCAGGGAGTAGACCAGTGCCACCAGGATACAATGTATCCTGGCAGCGCCTCAGCCTCCTTCTCTCCCCCTCCAAAGTGCCACAGTTAGATGGCTGCTAGCTGCTTTGCAGAGCAGGAGTGACAAGGTGACCTTCGCCTCCATGCTCCTCCCGCTCTGCATAGGATGCCTGTAATCCCCCAACTTTGGGGGGGGGTACTGGCATCCCCATTGGATTGTGCCCTTAATGTTCTAATAATACCAAGCCAGATTGTACTTGCTTCCGGCCTATTAGCAGCTAGTTTACTGGGTTCGTAGGAGGGGGTATAAGGTAGAATCTGACGGCAGCAAACATTCACTGGTCTCAGAGATATACCTTGGATTGCAAGTAACGGCCTGAGAGCGTTTTGCAAGACAAGCAAATTTTTTAAAATTTTTTGACTTGATAAACGAGCAAGGTCTTGCAAGACAAGTAGTCGTAGGGATGTAACCACTCGCCTTGAGCGGGTGTAGCAGGCCGAAATCAGCGCCGCTCACGCCCGCCAGAGACTCGCTTTGATATAAGAGTGTTTTGGATTACAAGCATGTTTCCGGAACAAATTATGCTCTCAATCGAAGGTATTACTGTACTTACTACTAGACTATATGACCATTTAAGTATAAAGTTGTAGAAATGCAAAGGGATACAGAGAACATCAATGTTTTGTTGCAGGTCCCACTTGTTATATCTTATTTAAGAATTGCATCTATAAAGTTACCTGAGATGTATGCTGCTTATTGTAATATTTTATCACTCTCATGAATGACTGTTGTTTGGTTTGTTACAGTTATTTCTGTTGTTATACTTTAAAAACTTTGAAAATAATATACAAACAATAAGGTTTTACTTTTTAAATCACTGGGCTTGCTCAAATTTCCCAGCATGCCTAAAATAGCTCCTTGGATCCCAGCCATTAAATGGAAATTAATGCAAGATAGGGTACCAGTGCAAACAAATCCTTAAAGGCACAACAGAAATATATGGGTGAAGCATGAAGCTCACCTATGTTGGACAAAATTGTAAGTTTTATGTTGAAAACAAACTTTTAAATGAATAAAATAATTCCTTTTTATTATGACATGTATAAGAACACTTAAAACTCTGATTTTATTCTTAACATTTCTTTTTTCTTTGGGGGCAATTTTCTTTTTCTTTTCTTTTCAAATAGTTTAAAATGGATTTAAACGGGTTGGAAAAGCCCTTATTTTGATACAGCAAAGGCTTCTAGAAGTTACACAGCTGTCAGGGTTAGACACACTGTGCCTGCCCCATCTTCAGTGAAGCCACAGCCACTGGCACCCTAGCCATGACCCATACCATGGTGCACCCTTATAGCCCACTGAGATAAAGGTCTATCCACCCCTTTCCCTTGAGGGGGGTAGGAGGAGCTGGCAGCCCTATAACTCTGTTCATTGGACTACCTCCACCTGGATTCAAACTGCATTGACTGCAAAGCTACGTGCTAGTTAGGGAAGTCTGCCACCTAGTTACTGAAGATGGTACTGCAGGTTCCAAACAACCAGATACCGGTACATTAAAAAACAAATATCCCCAAGGTGCACATACCTAGAGTCCCCTTAGTATGCATGCTAAGTTTCATGGTGTCTAGGTTTCATGGTTTCTAGGTCTGATGCTAAGGCACTGTTGGGCAGACACACGTCCTCTTTTATTGAACAATATACAATCAAAACAGTTTTCCGCAATATTACAGCACACAAAAATATGACACAGTTCTATTTTCCAGATCTTAAGTAGTCAAAACCCACCAAATACTGAGTCTTTTAAACTTAAAATGATTATCCAAAAATATAATAAAGAGCCTCCATTTGCAAATCCGTTATTCCTACTACCGTATATACTCAAGTATAAGTCGAGTTTTTCAGCACATTTTTTTGTGCTGAAAAATGCCCCCTCGACTTATACTTGGGTCAGCGCACTTATACTGGAGGCAATAAGTTTTCCCAGTTTTTTGGGGTGAAATTAGGGGCCTCGACTTATATTAGGGTCCACTTATACTTGAGTATATACGGTATGTACTATATCTGTCAATTTATTCAGCCATACAATTTCTAATATTTTAAATAACCAGTCTCTTATGGAAGGAGTGACTGAGTTTTTCCAGGACCTGGCCAAAACAATTCTAGCTGCCATTAAGAAATTTATAATCAATTTTTTTTAATAGCCTTACCATGTACAACTGGCATATAATTAATTAATAATGACCAAATATTACCCTGTAAATCAATACCCATTATTGGAGAAATGACTTGAGAAACATAACATTTGTACATTAGGACAATCTCATAACATATGATATAAATTGGCATCTAACCTACTGCAATTTTCAACACCCAAACCCATTAGTTTTCTAAGGGCGCAAGCCTATGGTGATGACCATAAGCCTCCAAACTTATGAGGATTACTGGCATTCTATGCAGGGTAGGAGGAGCATGTTGGTGATTTTCACCTCCCTGCTCCTCCCACCCTGCAGGTCTGCTAGACAGTCCATTTTGGCTATCTAGCTTTGGCGCTTCGTATGGGAAGGAGGCTGGAACACCAGCAGGATACACCATCAGGGCGTGTAAATATTCGAGTACAGCCCAAACCATGCAGGTTTTAGGATCTTGTTTGCATCATTGCATGCAGCAGTAAATTTGATGAAATCCAGCCACTTCCTAGCATAAGATGCCCTTGTTGATGGTTTATGGGCAGCTTGCAGGATATCTCTTATTGCCAATGGTAAATCTTGCACTAGTAACAACAGATCCGCCACGCCATTAACGCTAGGCTCTTCAGATCTGGGTGTTGGATGTTGCCTTAAGCCTGCATCAGCAATGTCGGCACTATCGGGAGCAACCGGTATTCCCCTCCGGAAAGTTGCAGGAGTTGGGGAAACCACGGTTGCCGTGGCCACCATGGTGCCACAAGAATGCAGTCCGCTCTGTCCCTCCATATCTTTGAGATGACTTGTGTCAATAGAGGAAGAGGTAAAAACATGCAGTACAGATGCCCTGACCAGTGCATCATAAAGGTGTCTGTGATGGAGTTGGGATCTGATGCTGCCCTGCTGCAAAAAAAGATGGCAGGCCGTGTTTTCAGAAGTGGCAAAGAGGTCTACTTCCAGTTGACCCCAAATCGAGAAAATCCAACTGCAAATCCCTGGATCCAGTTGCCACTCGTGCAACTGCATGGAGACTCTGCTTAGAGTATCTGCCAGTGTGTTGTCTTTTCCTGCAATGTGAATCGCCACGAGTGACATGGATCTTGGAATTGTCCCGTTGAAAATTCTGAGGGTCAGTCTTGTCAGTCGCATCGACCTCGTTACACCCTCTTTGTTGAGGTAGGCTATGATGGTCGTGTTGTCTGAGACAACCTGGATGTGTTGGCTGCAAAGAAGAGACTCCAGTGCCTTCATGGCATTCCACACTACCATCAGCTACAACATGTTGATGTGCATCTTGCGTTCGACAGAGTTCCAAGTGCCCTGAGCTGTGTGGCCTGCACAATAAGCTCCCCATCCCAGGAGGGAGGCGTCTGTTGTCAGAATCCTGGTTGGAGTCTGTGGATGAAAAGGCACTCCTTTGATGAGAGTTCTCTTGTCCATCCACCTGCCGCCACTGCAGGACCCCCCCGCCCCACCCCCCACCGCCGTCCCACCTGGTCCTGTGCGCTGCTGCCACCGCCTCCGTCGCGTCCTCCATCCAGGCTGGACCCCGCCCGCGCTCAGTTTTGGTGGGGGGAACCAGGGCAACAGGGCTTAAACAACCCTGTTGCCCTGGTTTCCCCTGCCAAAAACAGAGCGCGGGGGTCCAGCGCGACGGAGCAGGGTCCCGTCATGTCACTCCCGCTGCGCCAGAAGTGACGCGACGGGACCAGCGGACAGCGAGACAGGCTCTCCACTCTGCAGAGAGCCTGCAGGTAGAGCCCGCGTGGACACAAGCAGGCCCAGTTCGGGCCTCACTCGTGTCCGTCGGACTGCTCGGGTACATCCCTAGGCCAAGTCCCGCTTCTCTTCCGGAAGGTCCTCACAAAGGTTCCCTAATTTCTCGGTTAAGAAATGTTGGTATCTTGCCATAATTGCCTGGTAATTACAGAGTTTCAGACCCAGTGTACTTGAAGAATAAACACGTCTGCCACACACATCCAACTTCTTTCCTTCCTGGTCTACTGGCGTAGTATGTTGCTTGCCAGTAGTAGATTGCGCCGACTGAACAATAATAGTATTTGGTGCGGGGTGTGAAAAAAGGAATTCTGCATCTTCATGGCGTACACGGTACAGAGATTCCATCCAATCTTTTCCCAGTAGATGGAATAGCAGCTGGGGTTTTCTATGTGTTCTTTTTTGTTGTTTTTAAATAAATTTTATTTAGTTATTATAAACTACATACAAAACTAAACATACAACTAAAATAAATCATACGGTGCACCCCCCACCCGCCTAGGGACCAACTAATATACATCCATCCCCTTAATCAATTAAATTCCACATTCCAAAAATATAACATATCCTGACAAGGCATACTCCCCTTTCCCTTTATTAATACATATGGTAGTCTAATAATTGATTCCATATATCCATAAAATTATTCTTCTTTAACTGTCCCTTTTTGCATTTGATACTACAAGTTAGTTTATCATTTAGGGCTATATCCCAGACTTCCTTATATTTCCATGTGTTCTTAACAGTGTCCAGTAATGTAGGCAAGTAAGGAACCAGAGTTGGAGATGTTTGAGT
Source organism: Shinisaurus crocodilurus (assembly GCA_021292165.1). NCBI lineage: Eukaryota > Metazoa > Chordata > Lepidosauria > Squamata > Shinisauridae > Shinisaurus > Shinisaurus crocodilurus. Next base: position 66,201,921 of record CM037878.1, read on the forward strand.
TGTGTGGATGAGGTTATACATCGGGTCATCTATTTCAGGTGCCTCAAGCGTGGTTTCTATACCTAAGGCTGCTGTCATCCTTAGTACATGGTCTGCAAATGTGCCACGATCCTCTGTTGGTGAAATAGACAGGTTAGACTCTACTTGCAGATCCGATGAAAAATCTGGCAATCCTGAGATAATTGAATCCAAATCAGAGTAGAGCATTTCTGAAAGAGAGTCTTGCTGCAAAAGAGGCAGGTGTTCCGATGTGGGCAGAATGACTGGTGTCTTGTCTTTACTGGCAATCACATCTCGATGTTGATGTCAATCAGAGATCTTCGAGATTGATCCCGAGACTCGACATCAACTGCAGCGCTGTGGGGTGGTGACTCGACGTTGATCGGGTCTCCTCGATGCCGAGAGCATTCAACGTCGATCGGGCTTCGATGTCGACGTTGATGTTCGGTATCAACCGATGGTTCTTGGTATCGAGCGTGCTGATCGATATTGACGAGATCCTTTTGACGTCGATGCCGAGACTCAACATCAAGTGGGCTGCGACTCCGCTGGTCAATCTCGATGTTGTGCTGTGAGTGAACGCCGTAGCGATGTGGAGATCTGTAATACTCTTGATATCGAGGTGGAGATCGATATTGACAATGACGAGCATCTTCATGTCAAGAATAGTAGTCATATCTGGATCGAAGCGAACGCCTGGATGAAGACTTCGAGTGAGATCGACTTCTGTAGCGGCGTCGAGACCCGGAACTGGAAAGAGATTGTTCCCTGCATCTTGAACTGCCTTGCTTAAAAGCGGGAGAAGTGACCAACTTCTCTGCCGCCTTTACAGGAGAATCCAGTATTTGACACAAATGGTGGACTCTACTCATTTTCTTTTGCTTCTTTTAGCGACTTTTTTTTGCTTAAGATAGCTCTTGATGAGCCTCGATCAGTAGCCTTCCTTACCATGAACATCCTTTTTAGAGCTTCATCTCTTTTGAAGAGCCAGCAGCTGTTTACCAAATAGGCACCAAGAGGTGACCATCAACTTTCCACCTAGTTTCAAAAGGATGTATTTTCATTACAGTAGTAATCTAGAATGTATTGGTGGAGGAAGGGGGGGGCTGGCTGGCCCACCACGCCCCCACCCTTTCCTACTCCAAAGGAACCAAGACCCCCAGAGATCTCAAGGTACCAGATTGCCAGCCTCAGCTGTCTGCAATTCTACTTGGATCTCTGTTGAGGGACTCGCCTTTAATTCTGTAACCTGGATTTAGTTACTGAAGCCACAGAGCAATCCACAAACACCATGTGGGGTAAAACCAGGACAAGGTTTATTCTGGTAGCATTTTACAACAAGATTAGGGAAATGAGAGAAGCACACAAAATAAAGAGAGAGACACTTTAGTACACAGTAAAGCTGCAAAACAATAAAACCTGATTCCTTAATATCTCTCAGGCACACACCTGTTACCTGAGGGTGTTCTCTTCAAGGGTTAAATCCAGCACAGCCTCGCTTCCCGAGGGAGATTACCACACCTACCCGAAGGTCCGAGATGGGTAAAACTCCCACAAGGCTTGCCTTTACTAGAGCCCTCAATCCAGCTAATTTCACCAGGAGCTGCCTGGGGTCCTTGGCTTACCGCCATTACCACAGCCGGGTAGAACAAAAAACCAAAACCCACGCTTTGGGAAATATACCTTTCCCCCCCCCTCCCCTCCTCTGCTGCCTCTTAGCCAATCACCATGCACCTCACCTGGCCAGGCAGCGGGAAGGGAACTCATGACTCATGGCTTGAACTATTTACATATGAAAGCCCTAGGCCAGCTTCTCCAGGCATCTAGGCGCCATTCATTCAAGAGGAACTATGCACATACACCCCCAGCCTTCACACATGAGGAGGCGTGTGTGTGTGTGTGTGTGTGTGTGTGTGTGTGTGTGTGTGTGCATGCATGCAGGAACCCCCAAGGGCCCCTTTCTCCACACGCTAACTATGCACACCCCACCCCAGCCAGTTCACACATGAGGTGTGTGTGTGTGTGTGTGTGTGTGTGTGTGTGAACCCCCCAAAGGCTCTTTTCTTCACAGTATTAAATGGTGTGCAGCAAGATTTGCACTCTTGATCAAACATGTAAGACTATCAGGATCAGGAATGATATTTGAGTGTCTATATTTTCTGTTTGCTTCCCAGAATACACTGTGTGTTGGATGAATGTGGCAGTATCTCTCTCTGCATCAGAAGTCAAGGTTTTGTTATCTCAAAGAATTGAAAGTAGCTTGAGTGTATCAGGTTCACAGACCCTTTCTGAAGAAAACATGTTTCTTTCGAGACTCTGTAGAAGTAGCTTGTGAAATCAGAACCTTTAGGGCATGGAAGTCAGGTACATTGAGAGAGGCCAAAATTCTGATTTCAGTAACGGTCTTCTTTATGCTTACAAACCTGCTGAAGTTGATCTGCATGAATAAATCTGTTTCTAAGTGTATCAAGATGATTTTGTCTATATACCGTACTTCACATTGATAATTACCACACCATGCTCATGAAATGCATGTAGCACAGCACAATTATCCACGTCCTAGTAGTTACAAACGAAGAGCTCTTAATTTCTTTCCCTGTAGTTACCTACAAGGTTAGCTTCCACTGGTTGATTGCATATGGGGTACTCAGAGTGCTTATCTTGGATTAAGTTAGGTACTGGAAGAATTGAGTGTGAAAGTCACCTTTGTTGTGGTTGTTATGTAGAAAGTTCTAAAACTGCTTCTCTGGTACCATTTCTTGATCATTTGTTCCCATGTGGATTCTGATGCCATCACCTCACTCCTGCCTTGCTATCTCCTTCAGGAAAAACTCCTGGTCACCCATGTAGTTATCAAACACTATTAGTGTCCCCTTGGTATTCCAGTTGACATTTGGAGTGAATGATATCAGCAAATTATCCATGTACTGGCCCCATGTAGCTGCAACCTTAGATGCTCGTATATCTTATAATGGCCACTCTATCGTTATTATTCCATCAATTAACTATCTGCTACATCAAAGAAATAAACTTCATTCCTTGGCTACTATGGGATAAAAACAAAGCTTCATTTGCAGTCTCTGCAGTAGCTGGTGTCTCTCCTATTTGCTTTCAATCACCCCCAATGCCACTGAATCATCATCATGACCCAACACAACAGTTGGGTCTGTTCCTTATGAACAAAGGAAGCTTTCCTTTAAACCTGAGTAGTCGCATGGACCTAGTAGTGTGTTTCTTCTGCTGCCTGATTTACTGAACTTTCTGCTGTCACTCTGGCTTGAATCCACCTAAGTCCCAAGATTCCATAATACTTATGAAGAAGCTTTAACTACATCATGACAGGACAGAAGCCACGCATCAGTAACTTGACTGTGTCATATCTTTCTGGCTCCTTCAACCTAATCTGAGCTATTCTGGAGTAAAATGCATGGTCACTGTGTACAAATATATGTTTCAGCTGAAGGTCATTTTCTACAGATGTTATTTATTTATTAAATTTCTACACCACCCATCAGTCAGAAGGCTCCCTGTACGATTCACAATCAATATAAACAATCATCATAAAAACACACTAATACTACTAATATAAAATACACTAGTACAATAGAACAGCTAAATAAATAAATCAGGAGATACAGTAGTAAAATACAGTAAAAAATGGAAGTAAAAATCTAACTATTAGAATATTGGGGAAATAAAAAGGGTTTTACCTAGCGCCTGAAAGAATAAAGAGTGGTCGCCAGGCACACCTCTGTGGGGAGCTGATGTGCCTGGAGTCAGTGGGTGGCTGGATGGGAAGGAACATGCTGAAGCTGAACCCCGACAAGACCGAGGTACTTCTGGTGGGGGACAAGGGGAGGATAGGGGATGTTGACCTGGTGCTGAATGGGGTACATCTACCCCTGAAGGACCAGGTCCGCAGCTTGGGGGTCATTCTAGACTCCCAGCTGTCCATGGAGGCTCAGGTGTCAGCTGTGAGCCGGGCGGCACTGTATCAACTCCATCTGATATGGCAGCTGCGCCCCTACCTTCCTAATCATCTGCTCCCATCAGTGGTTCATGCCTTGGTCTCCTCTCGCCTAGACTACTGTAATGCGCTCTACGTGGGGTTACCCTGGAAGACGGAAGTGCTGGAAGACGGTTCGGAAGCTACAGCTGGTACAGAACGCAGTGGCTCGCCTGGTTAAAGGCAGCCGCCGGCGGAATCACATCACTCCAGTACTCAAGGAGCTGCACTGCCTACCAGTTGCTTGCCGAGCCGAATTCAAGGTGTGGGTTTTGACCTTTAAAACCCTATATGGCTCCAGTCCAGTCTATCTCAAGGAGCGTCTCCAGCAACACCAAGTAGGCTGCTCAACAAGATCTGCCACAGACAGCCTTCTCCTTGTCCCTTCAGCCAGAGCAGCTAGACTGGTGAGGACTAGGAAGAGGGCCTTTTCTGTGGCGGCCCCCGTACTGTGGAACTCTCTTCTGAGTGACCTCCGCCATGCCCCCTCTCTGCTGAGCTTCCACCGCTCACTAAAAACATGGCTGCTCAGACGGGAATATGGGGTGGGCTAAGATTTTAAAATTTTATACAGTTTTAAATGTATTTTATCCTGTATTTTATCTTGTGTACATCGCCCAGGGTGGCCAGTTTGCTGGCCAGATGGGCGATAAATAAATGTTAATAATAATAATAATAATAATAATAATAATAATAATAATAATGATGATAATAATAAAAATAATAATAATGATGATGGTATGGTTCGGTTTCATGATCTTCAAAACCCTCTCTACATCTACATCATTCAGTCTTTGCATAAGCTTGCAGGATTCCACAGGATTTACACCAATTGAGGGGACGATGTTTCCATGGCCACGCCTATCTTCCATTCTATAAAACATATGTGTATGTTTTCCCAAAATTCATGTTATTATATGCTTAACTTGGTGCATAAACTATTTTTGTGCATGACTATTTACTCCATGAACATCATATAAACACTGGAGGTCCGCCAAGATTTCCACAATAAGGTAAAAGCATTTCTCACCAACTTTACTTGCAATGATCTCAAGAAACTCTTTTCTCACACCTCTCTGCAACACTTTCTGAACTTGTAGCTGCTACTGAATATGTCCGTTGACGTGATCTATGAAGATCCTAACACTACGACAGTAATTTACTTCTTGCGCAAATCCATTTCCATCTGCACAGTCAATCTGTGGAGAAAGCCTGACACGAGTATGCATGCACACACACACACACACACACACACACAGTCTCCGTCCAGGGGAGGGGGGCGAGGAGGGGGGATTGAGTTACAGGGAAGCAGCCAGACAGACCGGCATCCCCAACAATGGAGAGTCTCGGTTGAATTCCACAAAACCCAAGAAAGGACCATCAAGACCATCAAACCATCAGGGCAGTCTCAAAGAGCTGTAAAGTACCCAGTACGTCACCTTCTTCCCGGGCAGGAATAAGCCCACCTGATACGAAGGGGCAGGCATAAGCCCCCACCTGACCTGGAGGGTGGGGAGAGCGGGAAACTCAGGGGTAGAAAACCCCTCTCCCTTCCTCTGAGGGGTTGTTGGGAACACAGGGTGCTTTGGAACAAGATTCATCCTCCAAGCGGCGGCTGGAGTAAGCTGTTCTCATCCCCGGATCGGCCGACCAGGAGCCAGGCTGAAATTGACTAGCGTAAAGTCTTTAGTCTAAGGTAACTGACTAATCCCAATGCGCTAGCCTGGGAGCCTGTTTCATTGATAAACGTAGAGGTCACCTCAGGTTGTGCTGACATTATAGTATTCCTAGAAAGCTGTTAGTTCCGCTCCGTATCTTGTGTAAATAAATAAAGCCTTATTTGGTCATTTAAAGGGCTCCAGTTTCCTCTTGTGTACGCAAACCTCCTAGTCGGTTTCACTTGCTTGTACGGGCTGTAACTCAGTGCCGGTTAACCCGTTAAGCGCCGAACTCACGCATAGGACCCGGGTGCTGGTCCTTCACACAATCTTTCATCACTTTGCTTCCTTCTGCATATCTGGGTTATTTGTTTATTTATTACATTTTTAAACTACCCAATATCTGAAGTTCATTTATGACGATGCTGTCCACCACAGTTTTCTTAGCTCAATTGTCTGTAATTTTTAGGTACTTCTCTTCTTTCAGATGATACTTTTGGGGGGATTTATTAAAAATAAAACATAATTTTCATTTATTATTCCCTGCCTCCTCCAGTATATGAAAGAAAAGGAATGTGTCAGCCATCTCCAGCATGGTGCTCTCAAGATGCTTTGGATTGCATCTCCTATGAGCTCCAGCTAGAATGGCCAATGGTCAGGGATGATGGGAGTTGTAGTCAAAAGCATCTGGAGGGAACCTGATTGAGGACAGCTGGAATAAGCAGTGTCTACATGCTGGACAAGCAGCACTGAATGCCTATAGCACTTTGAGATCTTACAGAGATGGCAGGCAGGGTGAAAACCCATACTAATTTAAATTAGTGTAATTAATTTGTCTTACATATGTCTGTGGGTCTATGTGCTATATTTTAGTAGGAAACAAATGGCAATATCAACCTTTAGTCCTGAATTCACATCAGATTAAGTGGAAGGTGACATATTATTTTATAATTAATATTTGTCAATTATGTTTGAACACACATGGTGGGATGCTAAAGTCTTTCCATGATGGATGGGCAAATATTGTAATTTTCAGGAACCTTGTGGGAAGCACTAAGGTCTATTAATCCCCAAGTTATTTGCTCTATATGAACATCTGCATCGTGTGTGTGTGTGTGTGAGAGAGAGAGAGAGAGAAACATTATTCCTTCCATTCTTTAGTGCCTCCATTTAGGCTTTTCATTAATAACTATGAGTATTTGGGCACAATCCTATGCATGTTTAGACAGAAAAAAGTCCTACAGCTCCTAGCATCCTTCCAGCCAGTCACGTTGGCTGGGGTATACCAGGAATTGTGGGACTTTTTTCTGTTTAAACATACATAGGATTGTGCCCTTTATTAATTCATAATAATCAGAGCAACCCTGTAAGGTAAGTTGATATGCATGAGGAGAGTGATGGGCTCCAGCTCCATACAGGGTGATTCCCTCATCATTTCACAGAACCCCTTCTGGGATATTGGTGATTTAACAGTTGTGATAAATTAATTTGCTAAATAATAATTTTCCACAACCACTAGGTTTGTGAGATGTTGCCTCCATGCTGAGTGAGTATACAGCAACCCTCTCTCACCACCCTAGTAGTGATGTTTGCTTATTAAGAATCATTACAGTACTTTGGACAACAACGGCTCTCATGGTGCTCCATTTAAAGTGGGATCAGGTGTTAAACAGGGATGTGTTATCACCCCAACATTATTTGCCATTTTCATCGCCATGGTTTTACAACTTGTCAAGGGGAAACTTCCCACCGGTGTGGGAATTATATATCGAACAGATGGAAAACTTTTTAATCTCAGCAGGCTGAAAGCAAAAAGTAAGGTAATTACAACCTCCGTTGTGGAACTTCAGTATGCTGATGATAATGTGGTCTCCGCACATTCAGAGGATGATCTCCAAACTATCCTAAATGCTTTTGCAGAAGCATACAAAAAACTTGGTCTCTCACTTAACATCAAAAAAACCAAAGTGCTTCATCAGCAAGTGCAAGCCAATCCTTTGGTGATGCCATCTATCCAGCTTGGCGGGACAATACTGGAAAATGTCGATCATTTTCTCTATCTTGGCAGCTATCTTTCTGTTACAGCTAACATCGACAGTGAAATCCAGCATCGTCTGAGCTCCACAAGTGCCGCATTCAGTGGACCGGTCATGTTGCTCGAATGCCTGACTGCCGTCTCCAAAAGCAGTTACTTTACTCCCAACTCAAGGATGGAAAGCGGAATATCGGTGGTCAATATAAGAGGTTTAAAGATGTTCATAAGGCTAATCTAAAAAAATGCAATATAAACATCGAAAACTGGGAAGCTCTGGTCCACGAACGATCTAAATGGAGGTTGGCCTCTCACAAAGGTTCCATGGACTTTGAAGAAGCCCGAGTGCAAGGTGAAAGGGAGAAACGTGCTAAGCGAAAAGCACGTCAAATGAATCCTTTACAGGACCATTCTATCTGGTAACCTGTGTTCTCACTCCTCACTGTGGGAAGCTGTGTGGATCTAGAATTGGCCTCCACAGTCACTTACGGACTCATCGCTAGAGTCTACACAATCTTCTTTAGAATTTCCTCCTTTTATCCCGGAAGACAATCTTACTCGGCCACAGCCATGAGTGATCGCCTGATGATGATGATGATGATGTTGTGTCTCAACAGAGCATAGATGAAGATGTTGTAGGATAACTGTGCCACTTTGTGGCCTGAATACCTGTGCTTTTATTAGCAACAGCAAAAATCAACACCTTTATGCCAGGAAAAGCTTCAGCAGTTGAGTTCTGCCTACTTACAGCTATTAAAGACACTGAGGCTGCAATACTGTACACACTTACCCAGGAAGAAGTCCCACTCAACTCCATGGGACTTACTTCCCAGGAGATGTGTATAGGATTGCATTGTAAATCTCTGTTCACAAAATAGGTATCAATTATACAGTAGAGTTTTAATTTACTGTGACACAAGCTTTCACATCCTAGTACAGCTGGTACAGGGTTGCCTTAATCATGAAACATCAGTCTGGCAATCCAAATAAAGCTGGATGCCCATCTCCTCTTTGGGTACCTAAACAATTAAAAATAACTGGCAATCCTATGCACACTTACTTGGAAATAAACCACACTGAACATTACTTCAGTGGAGGTAAAGATGCATATAGGATTGTGCTGTAGAGATAACAAACCTAGCATTTATACAGAATTATTCGAGAGTTCAAACCACGTGCATTACCTCCAAAAAAGAAAAAAGTGCAACCCTGTGTAAACAGTGTGCCTGAGACTGAGAGACTTGCCTAAGGCCATCTAGTGAGGTGACATACCCTTTTCGTTAACAGTTGTTGGCCTGCATGCACGGGCTGTTGCCTTCAAGCTATTCCCAGAGTAAGATAAGTTTTCGCATAGTAACTTGCGAAGAGGTTTTCTGTGGAGATAAATGAGTGTCCGCCGTAGGAAAAAGAACCCGTTCTGTTTCCTTCCCTCAACCTGAACTCCTCACAGAGCCAATTAATGCATTAACGAAGGCCGGTCTCCCGAGGGCGGGACGCACCCATGTGACTGACCGACCGGGCGGGGAGAAACGGCCGCCCCCGACTAGCGGCGGCCTACCCGGGCCCAGCGGCGGCGACTCCGTTTTCGAGTTTGTCGCTGCCGGGCCCGGGAGGGTGAGGCCGCCACTCCATGGGGAGGCCGGGTAGCCCCCCGCAGACCGAGACCCGCTGTCCACTGTGGGCGCTGCCGGAGGAACTGCTGCTGCTTATCTGCTCGTACCTGGACGCGCGGGCCTTGGGCCGCCTGGGCCAGACCTGCCGCCGCCTTTGCCGCTTCACTTCCCGGGATGTGCTGTGGAGGCGCCTCGCCCGTTCCTGCCTCAACGCAGGCTTCAGCGCACTCGGCGCCGACCTGTAAGCACCTAGGCTGGGAAAGGCTGGGTGGGAAAAGACGGGGCTTCACGGCCTAGCCGGTTGCTAGGGGGCACCCCTGTAACTAAGGCCACGCCCGCTCTGTTAGGGGAGGAGGGGCGTTCCTGAAGCGCCGGTGCCACGGGAAGGAAGAAAGGAGTGGGGAGAAGTACCGCTGTGGATACCCCGGAGGAGTCGACATGACTTCGCGGAGGGGCGGAGAATCAGTGTCGGGATTCGTAATGGGCATGAAGCAGCCTGGGAGACCCAATTAGTTCAAGGGCCGAATTGCCCAATTTCTTTGCCCTGCTGGGACATACTGTACTAGCCAGGGTCTGAGACGCTTTGGGCTGTGCCTGGGTTAGCCTGACACACGGATTGACTTGTGCCATCCAGTGTTAGTCCACACAGCTTTGGACCTGATATCCCGCAAGGGGCCCAGACGTGACCTCTCTTACTTGGGAACATATTGTGTGTCCACCCTCCTGCCTGCCTCCAGGTTAAAACCGGAGGGACATTTCAGGCTACACTGAAAAATATGTGTGTTTTTTCCCATCAGCTCCCAGAACAAATGAGTGGGTATTCTTGTAGGGTAGTCCAGATAGTTTGCAATCCTATACACCAGGGGTGGGGAACTTGTGGTCCTCCAGATGTTGCTGGACTAGATATCCCATAAACCCCAGCCAGCACTAACCCCACTAAGAGGTAGTGAGAGCTGTAGTCCAACAACATCTGAAGGACCACAGCTTCCCCACCCCTGCTATACATACTTACTTGGGAGTAAGTCCCATTGAACTCATTGGGACTTACTTCTGAGTAGACATGTTGCTTCCTGCCCTCCCTCTTGTCAGATTCTGAGCAATGGTGATGCTTCAGGTATTTCCCCATGCCTATCAGCTGTAGCACAAGTTGTGCCCCTCAGGATGATAAACAGTGCCCATATATTTGCAGAGAGAAGGCAATCAATGCTATATAGTGCCTGGCTTTTTCAGGGGCATAGGGTTATGGATACATCCACTATAGTGGTTTAATTTTTCCCAGTGCACTTCAGCCTCTCTTACAGCATGCAGTTTGGGAAGTTCTGAACCAGGGTATGCTTTGTACAGCTGTTGGATTACAGTTCTAGTTCTATACAGTTAAGGCAACACCCTGGGATGCATAGACCAGCCATTTTGCTTTGAGCCTCTACTACCTGGTAACTGGACAGCTCTAGGGCCTAACAGCATTTTCACATGATATCCCCAAATGCTTTTAGTTTTATGGCATTCCTGGATGTTGTTAATTGGATCTAGAATATGGAACAAAATTGAATGTGCTTCCTGTACTTCAATTCAATTTAGCTATGTGGAAAATTAAAATGCTTACCTATTTTGGTGTTGTGTATAAATGTCTGGAGCTATGGTAGCTCTTGCTGTGATTATTCAAGGGGATGTCCATCTAGTGTAGTAATGTCAGGTTGCTAGTTCGTTTAGTTAACATCTGAGTTAAGGCTGGGGCAAGCTTTTCCAACAACTGAATTATGGTATATTGGATCTTGCCAAGCCTATGCTTAGTGGCTGATCTGTACAATTCTGTAAGCACAACTCAAACTCTGTTTAGTGGATGCAGCATTGTAATGTTATAAGAACACATTTAGTGCATGTCAGCACAGAATTTACTAGGCGTCTGGTTTACTTCTTAAATGTATAACTGAAAGTGCAGAAAACAGTTGAAAAGAAAATAAGCTACAGCAGCCTTCCCCAAACTGATGCCTTCCAAATGTGTTGGTAGTTAGTTACCTGAAGAATTGTCTCCTTCCTGGACTGCCCAGACCCTAAGATCATTCTCAGAGGTCCTTCTCTGGGTGCCTCCCCTGAAAGAGGTGAGGCCTTTTCAGTGGTGGCACATCGATTGCACAATGTCCGCTCCAGACTCCAGAGAGGCTCGCCTGGCGTACATTGTGGGTTTTGTGGTGCCAGGTTAAGGCCTTTTTATTTTCCCAGGTTTTGTAGTCTTTAGGGAACGAACCTATTTCCCCTAGACATTGTCCGAGGGGCCATAGGATTTTTTGGATTCCCAGCTCTGAGGTCAGAGATGGCGCTCTGACCTCAGAGCTGGGAATTGGAGACTGGGGAGGCCAGGAATGGATACAAGGTATCCTGCAGCTGCTCCAGTCTCCTTCCCTCCCCCTCTGAGACGTTCCAGCTAGATGGGCAGAAAAGCCCATCTAGCGAAAATGCAGGGTGGGAGGCCGCCGCCACTCTGCTTTGGATGCCCACAAGCCTCCGAGTTCAATCCCTGTAGGATTGTGCTCTTAGTTTTCAAAAATTGTGTTATTGCATTTCTAAATCTTTGTACTTCTGCTGGTTTTATCTTGGTTTTTCCTTTGGTTTTATGTTTTAAACTTACGGTTTTTATATTATGTTTTGCTATGTTACTGTATTTTATGATTTCAAGTTTGTTTTGTAAACCGCCGAGAGTGCTTCGGCAAATGGGTGGTATAGAAATGTAATAAATAAAAATCATCCCCAGTCATCATGGCCAATGGCCTTGCTGGCTGGGGGATGATGGAAGCTGTAGTCCAAACAGGTTGGGGAAGGCTGAACAACACTATAGCAGCTATACTGTAGCATGGAGTTTCTTTTGTTGATGTTGTACCTTCCCGTGTGTATATCATAACAGCATAGCTGGATGCTAAAGATATAGCATAACATCTATGTGGTTAACATTCCAACTACGGTAGTTAACTACTAATTCAGTGATCAAAAAACCTGCCCGTTTAAGACCAGAGTTAAGACTATATCATGTTGGCTCAAGCTCCACAAAGCCAGGAAATTGGAAGATAAGGCTGATGCCTTAACTGTTCTGCCCCGTGATCAGCGATGATGTTTTGCAATGTCAGAGATTGTGCTTGCTTACAACGTATCATCCATGCTTTCCTTTGGTTATTCAGGGAGGGTGCTGTTGCACTCATACCCTGCTTGTGGGTTTCCCGTGGGCAGCTGGTTGGCCACTGTGTGAACAGAATGCTGGACTAGATGGACCCTTGGTCTGATCGAGCATGGCTCTTCTTATGTTCTTCGGCCCAAATCCAGGTGGGGAGGATGGAGTGCTTGGGACCTGCAAAGATGCCCCATGTTGTCCTGGTCCTGTGTCCTGTATTGCCTTATGAAGCATCTGAGGCTTACTCTTTTGCTAGAAGAATCCTCCTGTGAGTTGATCCATGCCACTTTGTTGCTTACATCAGTAGCTGGCGGCAATATAGGACCGGGACAACATGCAACATCTTAGAATCATAGAGTAGAGTTGGAAGGGGCCTACAAGGCCATCGAGTCCAACCCCCTGCTCAATGCTGACCAAGGAAAAGTGTGAGTACATGGAAGGTAACTTGTAAGCAAGCACAATTTGCTCAGAATTTTACCAAACCAATGAAAGGCACACTTCCCAGCAAGCCAGAATAACATACGGTACATAAAAAGTTTCCACCAGAATTTGAAAGAAATATATGATATGCTGAGCTGCAGCTTGGAAAAAAAAGTACACATGTGTCAATTTTTAGTACTATTTAACTTGCTGTACCTATGGCGATTTTTATCAGATTGGTTTGACGTTTTGTACAATTGTAGACCCTGTCGAGTAGATCACGGATGCCAAGTTTCAAGTTATTAGAGGAACTGGTGTCATTTTTGTAAGCAATAGAACTTTGAGGCTTGTAATGGTGGAAGAAACTGTTTTTTGTGACTCATCTTAACTAAAGGGGCATGGGAGTTTATTTGGGTAACTCAGTTTATTGCCGTGGCAATGGAATAAATAGTAATTCATGAATGAGTATGGGGAAGAGCCATAGCTCAGTGGTAGAGCACATGTCTTTTATACAGAGGGTCCCAAGTTCAATCCCTAGCACCTTCAGTTACAGGATCTGAGGTAGTACATCTGGGAAAGACCCCTGCCGGAGACCTTGGGTTGTTTCTGCCAGCCTGTGTAGATAATACTGGGCTAGATGGGCTAAGTAGGTTTCTCCATTTAATCAAGATTCATAATCAGCTTCAAGATATGGTTAAATAGGGAAACTGGGTATTGGTAACTGTTTGATGTATCCCTTAACTGTACTTAAAGTGGGGAGGAAGTGGCCCACCTCTGATTTCTTAACCATATTATAACTGCATAAGCTCTTTTCACTTTTATGAATTGCAATATTATTAGTTTTTTAATATCTGATGTTTTTCTTAACAAAAACCCAGGAGTTTATAGATTATTTTTCTGGAATCTGTTTTCATTTGAATATAAGCTCTGGCCTTTGTAGGTTTCATAGATTTCATAGATCATAGAGTTGGAAGGAGCCTACAAGGCCATCGAGTCCAACCTCCTGCTCAATGCAGGAAACGAGGAGGGGTCTCCCATCCAAGTAACAACCAGCCCTGACCCGGCTTAGCTTTCCACACTCAGACAAGCTGAGCCAGCATAAGCCACAGGCCTGTCTTATCATCTAATGTGTTTTTTACAAATAATTTTGAAGAATTTGATTTAAAAACACCAAAACATTTTCTCTTAATTGTGTGCCAAGAGCCATTAAGGGCGCAAACCTATTCATGTTTAGACAGAAAAAAATCCTACTTCCCAGCCCTGGCTCGGGAATGCTAGGAATTGTAGGACTTTTTCTCTCTCTCAATATGCATAGGATTGCACCCTAAATCATTATTTAACTTGAAATAGGCACTATTGAGTTTAAGCTACATTATTTTGACTTCATTATTGAAAAAAGTAGTTTGGATGGCTCTGAACAGTTTGATGCTAGTTTTAAAACTTAACCACTCAATCCAAAATCTCCTATTATACTAATCTGTTTAAAAATGCTCCTGAACGGAACACCAAGGAGACCCACCAAGACTAGGGGGTTGTGTGGAAATTCCCTTTGCATGAGTGTCTCCAGCAATAGTTGCATTGAAATCAGCAGGGGTGAGGGCTGTAGGATTGTTGTACCTTTCAACACCTGGGATCTACTTGCTGTGCTATATTGTGTTTCCTTCTGAGGAAATGAATGTTTGTATTTTTCATTAAGAATAAGCTCTGCACTGGATGCAGGAGCGGTCAGGTGTACAGCACAACAGGTGCAGTAGTTGGCAGGGCTGCTACTCTTATTTCCATAGTGAAAGGCAGAACAAGAAACTAACATTTCAGTCGGCTGAGGGGGATGAACCAGTGTTGGCGAAAGCATATATACACTTCTGAAGGTAACTTTAAATATTTATGAAATTTACTTGAAGGCTGTCTTTGATTGCATTTTTCTATTGTGTGGCCTCCTCTTAAAATATCTCTGACATTATTGTGGAGAAACTAGCCTTTGGGGGTACACACACACACCTCATGTGTGAACCAGGTGGGGGCTGGGAGGAGGCGAGGGCCTCAGATGGAATGGGTGGCGCCTAGATGCCTAGAGAAGCTGGCCCAGGCTTTTCATATGTAGATGGTTCGAGCCTGACTCACGAGTTCCCTCCCCCCTGCCTGGCCAGTTCCCTCCCCCCTGCCTGGCCAGGTGAAGTTCAAATTGATTGGCTGAAGCAAGAAGGCTACAGAAAAGGGGAGGGGGAAGAGCTATTTCCCCACGTGTAGCCTTTGTTCTTGGTCTTAGTCCTTTTGGTAGCGTGCCCGGCATGGCAGCGCGCCAGCGAGGGGCCCAAGCCTTTAGGGCCCCCCCCCTCAGGAATCGACCCCAGGCAGCCCTGGTAAAAATTGGCTGGTTTGAGGGCTCTAGAAAGGCAAGTCTTGTGGAGGGCTATTTATCTCGGACCTGCGGGTAAATAAAATAGTTCCCCCCGGGTGGCAAGGCTGTGCTGGATCTAACCCTTGAAGAGAACACCCTCAGGTAACAGGTGTGTGTCTGAGAGATATTAAGGAATCAGGTTTTATTGTTTTGTAGCTTTACTGTGTACTAAAGTGTCTCTCTGTCTCTCTTGTGTGCTTCTCTCATTTCCCTAATTTTGTTGTAAGATGCTACCAGAATAAACCTTGTCTTGGTTTCACCCCAAATGGGTTTTGTAGTGCTCTGTGAGTTCAGTATCTAAATCCAGGTTACAGAATTGAAGGCGGGTCCCTAAACAGAGATCCAAGTAGGATTGCAGACAGCTGAGGCTGGCAGTCTGGTATCTTGAGATCTCAGAGGGTCTTGGTTCCTTTGCCAGGAGGCAAGGGTGGGGTGGTGGCGGGTCAGCCAGCCCCCCCTTCCGGGCCACATGGTGGCAAGCGCTGGGATGCCTTGGAGTTAGGAAAGGGTGGAGGTCTGGCGGGCCAGCCAGCCCCCCCCCTCTTCCTCCACAATTATGTATTTGATAGTGGCTTGGATTGGACACAACAATAAGCCAGGGTTCCAGAGAATCCTGTCTTACCATGATGTCCAAGCCAGGCCATTGTGAATGCTGGTGGGAAAATGGTTAGGCTTGGCCACTTCCTGCAGTTTGCTTCTGATATGAACTGAAGGGCAGCATCATGAGGCTTCCTAGGTTTGAGTGAGTGATGTGTAGTAGTACTGCTCTTTAACCTGTGTCACACAAAAAGCTGGTTACAGTGACCCTGATTTGAGTCTCTTGCCCATGCAGCCTTTCTAAGAGCAACAATATATATTAGACAAGGTTCTAGGATTATTCCAGTATAAACTACATGTGTATAAAACCGTCATGGCTGAGTTTCTCAGAACAGGCTGGTTCAGAATGCTGCAGCCAGGCTATTGACTGGGGCAGGTTATAGGGACCATGTGACTTCACTGGCTACTGGTCTGTGTCTGAGCACAGTTCAAAGTGCTGACCTATAAAGTTCAATAAAAATTGGGACCAGGTTACCTGAAAGACCACATTCTTCAATATGAGCCCACCCAGGTTTTAAGACCTTCAGGAGAGGCCCTGGCTGGGGAATGCTAGGAATTGTAGGACTTTTTCTCTCAATATGCATAGGATTGCACCCTAAATCATTATTTAACTTGAAATAGGCACTATTGGGTTTAAGCTACATTATTTTGACTTCATTATTGAAACAAGTAGTTTGGGTGGCTCTGAACAGTTTGATGCTAGTTTTAAAACTTAACCACTCAATCCAAAATCTCCTATTATACTAATCTGTTTAAAAATGCTCCTGAACGGAACACCAAGGAGACCCACCAAGACTAGGGGGTTGTGTGAAAATGGTTAGGCTTGGCCACTTCCTGCAGTTTGCTTCTGATATGAACTGAAGGGCAGCATCATGAGGCTTCCTATCCTGCCAGCTTCTGAAACCTGTTTTATGGGAACTTGAGAAAGGACCTCCCTGGCTGCTCCTAGACTCTGGAACCCCTTGCCAAAATGGGTCTGTAGCCCTTCTCTGGTGACCTTGCCAGCAGGCAAGGATGTTTTTATTCAGGCAGGCCTTTGACCTCCTAAGATGACTGTTACAGCCAATGTAAATGTTGCAATATGGTCAACGGGTTGTTATTGTTGGTTTATTGATATGTTACCTGTTTTGATTCTGATTTTTGTGGAGAGAAAGCCTGAGCACACTGCTGAACCCTGACATATTGAACCCTGACATGTTTTCCCCTTTTCTGCTGTCACCCCTCTGTCTGCATAATCTGAACCAGCCTGTTCTGAGAAACTCAGCCATGACGGTTTTATACACATGTAGTTTATACTGGAATAATCCTAGAACCTTGTCTAATTATACAGGAGACACAATTCTGGGCAGACCGGTTATACACAAGCCACATCTGCCACATCTGCATACCTTCAATGGGGCACATTTACACTTCCTTCAAAGAAGCGCATAACATTCTGGAGGTGGGGGGGCGTAGTCTCAAAGAGCTGCAAAGTACCCCAAAGTACCCAGGAGATGCCAGCACCCGAAAGGCGCCACCACCCCGCAGGGCGGGACCAGACCACCTGATCATCAAGGGCGGGGAGGGGGCGAGGGAAGGTAGAAAAGATACGTGCCACAGAACAAAGGGTTGTTGGGAACACGGTGCAGGCTTGCACAGGTCAGGTCGCTAGCTCTGGCTAGGGCCAAGCAACTTCCAACCCCCGGGCAGGGCGCCCGGCGATCGGCAAAGCAAACCGCTACGTTAGAATCTAGAGTCAGAGTCTCTGGTGTCAGGTAATATTCTGCATTCAAGCAAAGCCTACCTAGAAAGCAAATTGAATACTTCCATTTTCCTATCTGTATTGACTGTTCTGTTTATACTGTGAAATTCCTGTAGTCTTTTAGTTCCGCTCCATTAAACTCTTTTGTAACTGACTAGCTTGTGGCTTCCCTGTGTTTCCAAGGGGATTCCTTGTCAATTTCACTCACGGCTGAAAGTAAAGGTTTTGACAGTGGTACAGGGCATGACTCGGTGCCGGCTAACTCTTAAGGTGCCGAACCCACCCAACGGACCAAGTTCGGTCCGCCACAATTTTATATTTTACTTTGTATTTTACTGTTAGTTGCCTTGAGTACCTTTTCTGTGATATTAACTATGGAATTCTGTGTGTGTGTGTGTGTGTGTGTGTATGTTGCGTCAAGACTACTTTTTGCGGTGGGAAGCAATGTATATATTTAATAAAAATAATAATTTGGTGGAGCAGCAGTACACAAAATAAATGAGCAGACAAACAAACAGATGAAGTGTGTATTGGACTAGGACAGTGCTTCTCAAATAGTGGGGCGGGCCCCCCTGGGGGGGCGCGAGGCTCCGTAAAGGGGGGCTCGCCTGATTGGCCAAACCCGCCCGTGTGACTTTTAGACCCTTTAAATCTTTTCTGCTACAGTTAATAAAGCTATTCTTTGTTGTAAATTGATCCACATTTCTTTCTTTTTTTATTCTCTTATACGTTAATAAGGATACAGTGTTATGCAGAGGTGTACTTATAACAATTTTATAGACAAATGATACTATTTACAGTTGCGCGGGGGGCGCGAAATGTTTTCTTCTTCCTAGGGGGGGCATGACAGAAAATAATTGAGAAGCACTGGACTAGGAGCTTAGAGTCCACCTTTGCCAAGAACTTAGTAGTTTCCTAATCTAGTTGCTTTATTTTGGGTTCTGTTGTCATTCTTTAGATGGGAATTCCAGCTTCTTATTATATCATAGGATAGTTGGGAAGATGATTAAGACAAATTGTTTTGAACACAAGATGTGTTATAAATAAAATCAGTTAGCATTTGTGTTAAAAGAAAACATATATTATAATTCATATAAAACCATTTGAGCCCTATGGAGTAAAAAAGGCACAGGCTAACAAAACACCCAATTAAAAAGCATTCACATTCAGTAAGGCCAGTAACTTAGGAACTCTCAAAGGACTGCCTAAATAAGTTTTATATTTTCAGAAGTCTAGGAGAGGTAGACATTGGCAGATCTTTTGAGGGCCAGGCAATCCATTTGCAAGGATGAAAATAACGTTAGAACTCTTTGGCTCAAGCTTCAACAGGTGTCTGGGGGGGGGGTTCCAGCCCTGTATACAACTATTAATACTTTCCATTTGTACTGGAGTTGCTATATGTAATAACCATTGCATGGCACTTGACCTCTTTGTGTCTACACATTGGTAGCTGCTTCTTTTGATATCGAGGCCCCCCTGTTTTCTCTTTTGCTCTCATTTTATCCTATGAATCTCTAGGAGACTGACATGGAATGAACTTCTGGACTATGCACAGCTGTGTATTGCAGGTAGGGTAGATTGATCAATCAGTTATGTCTTCAACATGACCTAGTGTGAATCATGTAGTGCTTTAACAAACAGGGTAAAAATCTGTTAATGTCTGCATCAGTATTTGAACTTCCTATTAAGTTTGGGATTTGCAGTATTTGACTTGGAGCATATGGAATCTTGCAAGGCCAAGGTTCACAGTTATATTTATTGTTGTCTTCAGAAGTTTGCAAAAGGTTTTGTTCAGTGGTTTCTGTGAGATGATAAAAACAGAGTTTAAGTTCCCCTCAAAAGGGAGGGAGAGGAGAGTGAATGAGATCGATCACCTGCAGGAGCAGGAAATTGTCATATGATGTTAATATAGTTTGTCCAAATGTAAATTGCAGCCGGGAGAGAGGCCTTGTCTTACAATATATGATGGGTGGGTAGGTGTGTGTGTTTGTGCGCGCACATGTGAGTGCAGTCGCTATTTTTTGGCAGGGGTGGGAAGTATGCTGCCCTTCAGTACGATAAAGCTCCCTTCAGATCTTATAAAGCAACATCTCTAAAGTGCTTCCTGGTGTTGTCAGAAATGATGGGTCCCCTTCTGTGAAGGCCAAAGCAGTCTTTGCCATTGGGGTTTTATGACCAGCAGTGTGGTAGTTAACTTGGACTCTGTTTTATCCATTGTAAACTTTCTTGTCATTTTACTCCTGGCCCCAGCTCTCCCTTTTAAAGGAGCCTATTCCAAAATAAAATATGCCTGTCAAGTTTTCAAAATTGCAAAACATGCACTGCATAGAAAAGCATTGCTGTAAGCGATTTCCACCCTGAAGGCAGTCTAAGAATTTCTTCCCTCCCCCTCTTTTCTCTATCTCAAGAAAACTGAGATAAAGTGGGTAGAGAATTTTAGGTTTTCAGTTTCTTAAGCAACAGCATAAGACCATTGGGCACTTAACAAACCTGTTTTAATTTATTCATCGTTAAATGAATAACTTGCCTAGTTGCATCTGGTGAGCATCTGATACTTTTGTGAGTATCAGAAAGGGAAGCTTTACATAAGTTGATTCCCTCTCCTCTCCCTGTTTTGCAGGCATCAAATGACTGACTGAGGTATAAGTAGGCAGGCTGGCTAGGAAAGATAAAATTGTGGGCTAGTGACTTATTTGCTTGGCCAAGTTAAAAAAAATGGATTAGGGCTTATAGATTTCATAGATCATAGAGTTGGAAGGGGCCTACAAGGCCATCGAGTCCAACCCCCTGCTCAATGCAGGAAACTAGAGGAGGGGTCTCCCATCCAAGTACTGGTAATAACTAGGCCTGACCCTGCTTAGCTTTCCACACTCAGACAAGCTGAGCCAGCATGAGCCACATGTCAATGATTGTGGTATATTACACCCATTATAAAATGAAAATAAGTTATAAGCAACTATCTAATATAGGCCTGACATGAAAATAAATGGTTGTATTGACAGCTGTGACTGTGATAATACTTCTCATTATTTGGTCAAAAATCCTACATGTTTCAGATGCTGGTACTAACTATGCCAAGTTTAATGAGGCAGGCCTTACATCTGTACTGCAAAGGTATTACGCAACTGTACTCCATAATACAGTAGTCAATCTGGACTAAATACTACTCCCAGATTAGGTAGGAAGACACATAGTTGTTTCTATGATAGGCTAACCCTCTACTCCCCTATCTTGTAGACAATCCTTTTATCACTGGAAGGGAAAATGCCGATTGGAGTTGTCAGAGGCAGATCTCTTTGCTAGGGAGCAGGAAAGACAAAAAGTAAGCAGTTTGGTAAATGAATGCTAGAATTTTGCAGTGGCAGTTTGTCATCCAATGTGGTAGCATTGAAGGGACTGACAAGGTTCAGACAACATGAATAATCTATGATTCTATAATGCACACACAAGGGTTGAGTATGGGTTGAGTGTTGGTTGTCGTCGAACCGTGGGTCATTGTTGAACTGTGGATTATCATGTTTTCTGATCCCAGCTGAGCTAACATGGCTTGTTAACCATGAACAACCCATAAAGAGAACAAATGGTTTGTTTTTGGGTTGTGAATTATGGGTTGTTCACCATGGTTTGTTATCTCGCCTGGGTTAAGACAGCACGATAACCCATGTTTCAACAACCACCCATGGTTCAACAACCACCCATGGTTCAACAACAACCCACACTCAACTCAACCCAACCCATACTCAACCCTTGAGTGTGGGTTATCGTGTTGTCTAAACCCAGTTACTGTCTCTAAAGGCAGCTACACACATGCACAACAAACATGATTAGTGTGGGTACACCAGGTTTCTTACAGCAGTGTGAACAACTGGTGTGTGTGGGACCCTCATTGGCGCAGGGTTCTGAAATGTGTATACCCAAGTGTTTAAATATTTGAATTACGGTATTTGTTTGTTTAATAGGTTTGTATCCTGCCTCTCCAAAATAGTTCAAGATAGCTTGCAAGGGACCCCACCCCCATAAAAATAAAAATAACAATAAATAGCAAAACAACCATACAAAAACTGAAACATAGGAGCATGTTAAAAAGTCCAGGTAAAAATCCAATTTAAGCTAGATTAAAGTTCTGAACAGCAGAAATAAAATACTATGTACACTATTAAAATGGCTGGGTGAGTAAAAATTGTTTTATCTGGGGCCGAAAAGTCATATGCATAGGTGCCAGGTGTATAGAATTAGGGAAGTTGTTCCACAGATGGAGTGCCACCACAGAAAAGGTCTGTATCCTGGTCATCACCAGCCTGGCCTCAACTGGTGTGGGGACCTGGAGAAAGTTCTTGCCTGATGATCTTAAGGCATGTGCAAGTTTGAAGGAGCAGGTGGCGCTTGAGATAACCTGGTCCCAAGATGTGTGTATAGGTATGTGTGTATTGTTCATGTTGCTGTAGGAAATTCTAGGATGTACACAGCCATCTGCATAATGTGTGTAGCTGTCCTAATTCCAGCCCTTGTGACACACGATCAGTAAGAAACACTTCTTTTTTTGCTGGCGAATCTGCCAGAATGAGACAGGTAAGCCATAATCTCAACAAATTTTATATAAGTGAAGAGGCCGCTAGATAAAAAGAACATAAATCTTTTGTAGATTTGCTGATAATATTATACCTGTGGTGTGTGTGTGTGTATATGTTACAGTTCAGTAATAAGTTTTTGTGGGAAAGAAACTTCCACATTCAGGGCACAGGGGAGAGCAGGATTATTCCACAGTAACCTTTTAGAGTTCTTTGAGCGTGTCAATAAACATGTGGGCAAGGGTGATCCGGTAGACACTGTTTACTTGGACTTCCAAAAGGCTTTTGACAAAGTCCCTCACCAAAGACTCCTGAGCAAACTTAGCAGACATGGAATAAGAGGGGCGGTCCTCTTATGGATCCGTAACTGGTTAAAGAACAGGAAGCAGAGGGCAGGAGTAAATGCTAAATTCTCCCAATGAATGGATGTAAACAGCTGGGTCCCACAGGGATCTGTATTGGGACCAATGCTTTTCAACTTATTCATAAATGATCTGGAATCAGGAGTGAGCAGTGAAGTGGCCAAGTTTGCTGATGACACCAAATTATTCTGGGTGGTGAAAACAAAAAGAGATTGTGAGGAACTCCAAAAGGATCTCTCCAAACTGGGTGAATGGGCATCAAAATGGCAAATGCGGTTCAATGTAAGCAAGTGTAAAGTGATGCATGTTGGGGCGAAAAATTCCAACTTCAAGTATAATCTGATGGAATCTGAGCTAGCAGTGACTGACCAAGAAAGAGATCTTGGGGTTGTGGTGGCCAGCTCGATGAAAATGTTGACCCAGTGTGCAGCTGCTGTGAAAAAAGCAAACTCCCTGTTAGGCATAATTAGGAAATGAATTGAAAATAAAACTGCCAAGATCATATTGCCCTTATACAAATCTATAGTGCGACTGCACTTAGAATACTGTGTACAGTTCTGGTCACTGCACCTAAAAAAGGACATTGTAGAGTTGGAAAAAGTGCAGAAAAGGGCAACTATAATGATCAAGGGGCTGGAGCAACTCCCCTATGAGGAAAGGTTACAGCAGCTGGGATTCTTTAGCTTAGAAAAAAGGCGAGTAAAGGGAGACATGATAGAGGTGTACAAAATTATGCATGGTGTAGAGAAAGTGGACAGGGAGACATTTTTCTGCCTCTCTCATAATACTAGAACCTGGGGTCATGCCATGAAGCTGATTGGTGGGAGATTCAGGACAGATAAAAGGAAGTACTTCTTCACACAGCGCATAGTTAAACTATGGAATTCATTTCCACAAGATGTGGTGATGGCCACCAATTTGGATGGCTTTAAAAGGGGATTAGACAAATTCATGGAGCCATCGGTGGCTACTAGTCCTGATTGGCTATATGCTTCCTCCAGTATCAGAGGCAGTATGCCTAAGTACTGCAGTTGCTGGAGAACATGGGCGGTAAGGTGTTGTTGCATTCATGTCCTGCTTGTGGGATCCCGTGGGAAGTTGGTTGGCCTCTGTGTGAACCGAATGCTGGACTAAATGGACCCTTGGTCTGATCCAGCATGGTTATTATGTTCTTAAACAACAAGGAGATTGAGCATCCAAAGAATACTTCTGATGTTACAACTCCACTTATGAATTCCTGTTTCATAGATTTCATAGATTTCATAGATCATAGAGTCAGAAGGAGTTTACAAGGCTATTGAGTACAACCCCCTGCTTAATGCAGGAAACTAGAGGAGGGGTCTCCCATCCAAGTAATAACCAGGCCAGACCCTGCTTAGCTTTCCACGCTCAGACAAGCTGAGGCAGCATAAGCCACAGGCCTGCTATGAACACACTTCTCCTTGGGAGTGGGCTCTGCTGCCCCCATCTCCAACTTTATGACATGATCTCTGCAACATTTGGCTAGTAGTACAATCTTATACATATCTACTCAGAAGTTAAGTCCCATTAATTTCAATGGAGCTTACTCCCAGGTAAGTAGGATTTCAGGCTGAGTCTCATCAAAAGCAGATGATCATGGATGCATTCTGAATAGGAATACTAACACCCATGGTATTCCTCAGGTGTGCTAACTCCTGGTCATGTGTATGTGACCATCATTGTTAATGAGAATGTTTGTATATGTCATTGACTTCGGTGAGTTGATAGAAATGCAGAGGAATTTTCCCCTTGAAAAAAGAAAAGGCAAATTTGCATATATGGAAGGCTAAGGAATCTGAAGAGGCTTTGAATTTAAAATAAAAAGATACATTTAATCTGAGACTTTAATCTCTTGTAGTATATAGTGACACTTTCCTTTATATTCTGGCAGTGATCCAGAGATGCTCCCATGCAAAACACCTCTGCTTTGTGTGGATAGATCTGTGTGCACGGCAATGAAAAGGGTTGACAGAGAATGTTCTGCAGATTCAGATTTCGGTCAGGACAGCATTCCAGATCTTAAGATCAGATGCTGGTAGCACTTCCTTTCTGTGCTCACTGGGATCTCATGGGGGGCAGAGATTGGGCATGCAAAAGCAGCTGTTTTATGTGCACAGCACTCCTATTGTGCACAGTGGGGAATAAGTGTATCATGTAATTTAACTTTCAGCAGTACTGTGGGACCTGCTTTTAGGGTTATGAGGGTTGCATAGAAGTTTAAGTGTTGACTGTAACTAATGAGCTTTGTGAAATCAAAATCTTATCCTTTGTAGGGGATAGCTTTAAAATAAACACCTTGCTCCTAAAAAATTTTTTTTTTTGTTATTTTGGTGGGACATCCGTTCAAATGGAATAGAGGTATAACTGAGGTATTTAACATGCAGTTTGCAGGCTACGTATAGCCCAAATGCACTTTAGTGTCATCCATGGGGTCTTGCAAGAATCTTGATTATACCAAGGTTCATTTAAAATAATAGCAATAAAGTAAGATTTAAAAGTAAAAGCTTATAAAGTAAAGTAATGACGGAGAGGGTATTTTCAAAATGTGTTGATATTATGTGGTGACCTGCTTGGAATTAAGGTGGCACATGAAAATAAAACCTCTCCCACCTGGGAAAATAAAACCTCTCCAACCAGACTGTTGAAGGGGCTGATTTAAGACTGTTGCAGAATAAGTGTAAACTGTGGTTTGGTACTCACTAGGTCATGCAGTTTATATACTTTTATGTTATTGTTATGTGGTATAGGTATATGTCCAAGGTGTCACATCGTTATAACCAAGTGAATAAACTAAGAGATGAATATGCCTAATTCCTCGCACACTGGTTGCTGCTTCAGGTTATACCACAAGAAACCTGTCATGTGAAAGGGAAAAATTAAAATTAAATCTCACGTATCTGTGCTATGTCCTCTGCCTTGCCTCCCTGGGACATCTGAGCTGTGTTGCTTAAACATGGACTCCTGGAAAATAAAGGAAAAGAAATATTTTTGAGTTCTATTGAAATGCAGCAGAGCAGAGAGCTGTTTGGAGTGACAGGGTGGATAAATGGTAGATAAGAAAAGCCCCTGCCTTTTCCTAATGGGGACAACAGCATGTTGCCTGAGGGTATGGTAGGCCTGCAATCCTATTTGGTTCAAGTACAGTCCTGTCTCTATAAACATCCTAACATGGTTCTTTAGTAGGTTTAGGCTTATTTGTTGTGTTAATTTAGCACCATAATACAAGGGAGACAATGTAAGGTAATAACTTTCAGGCCAGCTTCTGCTGGTGAGTGTGCAGGCAGTGCTTGAAGAAGTCTGAGAAGCTGGTGCATTCACTAGACTAGCAGAAGTAGATCCAATAAAAGACTCATAGAGCTGGTTCAGACATTATAAATCATGGTTTATCAGGACAGGAACAAGCTGCAGTGAGCCTCTGGCTTCTACGCTTCCTCCTCTCCTCTGGTGTGGCCTTGAGGAGATCAAAAGCTCTGGCTTCTGTTTTCAGTTAATCGCAACGTGTCTCTCTTAACTATGGTTTGCTTGAAACAAGCCAACTTCAAGCCATGGATTATGAAGATGCTTTGTTTCAACAAACCATAGTCAAAATTAACCACAGTTTAAGATTTGTACATAACACTAAACTGCAGTTAATAAAAAATATGGACTATGTGTTCGGATAGAAGCAAAGATAAAGAGAAGAGATGATTGGCGTGGAAGAAGTGTAATGTTTAAGAAAAAGAATTACAATTTAAGTTTTACTTGTTAATATTAATATTTTTGTTATTAATAATTATTAATTCCTCTCTCTATTTTTTCTCTCTCTCCTTATTTTTATATATCTCTCCTTATATATCTCTCTCTTTTATATCTCCTTATATATATAATATTATGTAACCAGGGTATAATAGTTGCAGGGTTAATGGGTTTATTAGTATTATCAATGTTTAATCGGGAGGAAAAGAACAGCTGCTGCCATGATCAGGCGGTAGATCCTCCCCCCCCCTTGACAGCGTGGCAGCCCATGAGCGGGATAAATGGGTCCCGGCTATGGGGGGGGAACATTATATGTGTGGGTGGGGGTTTAAAATATCTTGTTGGTTTTTTTGTATTTGTATAGGTAGTTGTTTTAAGTTCTCGGTTGTTGTATAATTTGGATGTTAATGTATTTTGTAGTTTATATGTTATTAATTATTATTTTCCTTTTCTTTTATGTATGTTTTGTATTTGTATTTTATATATTGTTTGAAAAAAAATTATATAAAATATTTTTTTTAAATAATAATAAATGGAAGTGAAAACTCCTGATTTCCTCATTGCTATGCCAGAGAAAGAAAAGGGAGGGGGATACATGAGCCCAAGGCTAGCTGCAGCTTGTTCCCATCACAATAAACCATGTTTTATAGTAATGTCTGAACTGGCCCACAGAGTGTTTGTATGCCTGCTTATGTGTGTGGGGGGCAGATGGGGGAGAGAAAAAGATGCACTTTGGGGAAGGATATGCCTCGTGCTTAGCAGTGACATCCTTGTCACTGGACTCAGAGGCAGCCACCATGTACAGAGTGCCTTTTAAAGCTCTTCATAGCTTGGGCCCAGGGTACCTAAGTGACTGCCTGCCTCCACATGTGTCTACTTGGACCGTAGGATCTTCATAAAAGACTGTTCTCTGAATGCCCTCATGAAGTGAAATACTGGGGAAATTGCCTTGTCAGTAGTTGCACCCTACTCTGGAATGGTCTCCTCAGAAAGGCTCTCCTGATGCCTGCTTTAATGTCCTATTGGTGCCAGTCAAAGACCTTATTTTCCCAGGCCTTTTAATTTGTTTTAGCTTCAGATCTGATTTTTATCTCCTTCGTGCGATTTTATGTTGTTTTCATATATTTTAATTGTTTTGTTAAACAGTTTTAGCAAAACAGTTTTAACATATATTTTAACTGTTTTGTTAAAAAAAAACCCATTTAAATAAATCACATTAGTAGAAGTGCATGTTACCGATTGTCTAATACAATACGTTTTGCGATTAACTGTGCTCCTAAAAGAAGTGGTTTCTTGGAGGTAACTGCAGGTAATGCAACATGTTGATTTACATTGGTGAGATTCTGGGTTGCAAATACCTTGTTTAAGGGCTGCTTTAACAATTTTTGTGAATTGGGTGGTTTTCTAAATGCAATGCATGGTGGAGAATTAATGGCTTCCATTAAACGAGCACAATAGGATATACGTAATAGCAAAACTATCTTTCATTATCTGGTGGTAATTAGGGGGGGGCAGTAGGATGGTAGTCCACAACAAATGGAATGCAATTTTCTTCAGAGAGTTAGCCTTTGCTTCATTAAAGAGGGTATCCCTGGATATTGCTGTTGCTTGATTGATATTGTAGTTATTAATGTGGCTAGGGTATCCACATTGTTGGAGATGTTCTTTAAGTTCGTTACATCTTCCTGAGAAGTTTTCTTCATTGTTGCAAATGTGTTTTATCCTAAGAGCCAAGCTATATATAATGTTCTTCTTTAGATGGTTCAGATTACATGACTTCTAGTTAAGGTACAGGTGGGAATCTGTAAGTTTACAATAGAGGTTTGTGAGAATTTAATGGTTTTCAATGGTTAAGAGGACATCCAGGAAGGGTAATTTTGGGTTTTCAAGTGTGGTGTTACTGGTAAACTTCATCGTTGGGTAGATAGTGCTGATAAACTTAGTAAATTTCTCCAAGCTATCCCTTCCGTAGTCCCAGGTGACAAAAATGTAATCTGTATAACACCACTATATACTGAGCTTGTAGGTGGAAGCTCTGTCAACAGTTTTGTTGCGTTGTTCCATAAATATATTGACATTTGATGGGGCCATGTGTGTTCCCATTGCTGTACCTTGGAGTTGTAAACAGTGATTCCCATTGAACATGAAATTGTTGGAAGTGAGTACCACCTTAGCCAGGGAGCTTAATCAGTACTGGGTTCTTTAGAAGTTCTGCTGTTTGAAGTATGTTAAGGCTGAGAGGCCATCTTTGTGGGATTTGTTAGTGTATAAAGAAGTTACACTGAAGGTTGCGATGATGGTATCTACGTATGTTAAATTGATGTTCCTGATTTAGTCTTTCAATCTTCATAAGGAAATCTGTAGTGTCCCCAATATATGAAGGAAGTTTATGGACAAATGGTTGAATTATGGAGTCAAGAAAGAGGGAAGTTCTTTCAGTGACAGTATTGTTGCATGAAAAAATAGGTTGTCCTAGGTTGTTGTTTTTATGGATCTTTGGTAGCATGTAAAATCTTCCTGCTGTAGGTTAATTAAAAGGTCAACAATTTCTCTGTCCAGTAGGTTTTCATGCAGAAATTTATGGATTACATTGCCAATTTTTTTTACTTAGGTCAGCTGTGATATCATGATTAAGAAGTTTGTATATACTGCTGTCATTTAGTTGTCTCAGACCTTCAGAAATATAATCCTCAGTCCATCACAACAACAGCTCCTCCTTTATCAGCTGGTTTTATGACTACCGTATGTCCTTTCTAATTCGAAGTTGGTTGAAGGCCTCTCTTTCTTGTTAGATTGTAAAAGACACATCCAGGTTTGTGTTCATGAATTCTTTTTTTAACTTTATCAAAGGTTTCTAATATTGGATTTCTATTTGGGTTTGGTGTCCAGGTTTTTTTGGGAAGAAATTGTGAGAGGATTATGGCATGGGTTCAAAAAAAAGAGTGTTATTATCATTTTGGAAATATTATTTTAACCTGCATCTTCTCTCAAATGCCTTAACACCAGCATTCATTTAGGATATGTCATGCTCTCTATGTGAAGGGCAGAAGTTAAGGCCTTTAGACAGCAGTTTAATTTCTGTAGGGGAAATTCTGTCACCTGTTAGATCTACTGTAAGAGTCTCGGAGCCTCAAAAAAGTGCTATTGGAGTCGTTTTGTGTTTGTTGTTTAATTGGCGCCTGGAAATTGCACAACTGTGTTCTTAAAAATTTTTTTGTCAGTCTTTCACAAGTGCTCTCTTACTGTCCAATATGTGTAGTCTTTCCTGGTCAATTTCCTTGTCTGTTTCAGCTGTCAAAGGGAGCAGTGAAGTGGAGCAAGTAACAGACAAGGAACTTGACGTGGTGAGACTGCATATAGCAGTGATGGCGAACCTTTTTGAGCCCGAGTGCCCAAACTGCAACACAAAACCAACTTATTTATTTCAAAGTGCCAACACTGCAATTAAACCTGAATACTGAGGTTTTAGTTTTAGAAAAACAACTCATACAGTTGTCCGAACTAATTAACATATTTTGTCTTTAAAGAAAAACACAATAACAGAGCTTTCAATGATACAAACAGTTTTTTGTTGGAAAAAAAATCAACTCAAAAAATTATTATAGTGCTACATTGTATACATAGCCTGAAGGGAATTTATACAAACTTTTTAAATAATTAGGCACATGTATTTTTGGATAAGGGATTCTCAACTTGTAATATGATTATATGCCAGACTGGAATTGTATGGGGCAAGCTTTACTCCGGGTCCTTTCCCTGCTT
Source organism: Shinisaurus crocodilurus (assembly GCA_021292165.1). Taxonomy (NCBI): domain Eukaryota; kingdom Metazoa; phylum Chordata; class Lepidosauria; order Squamata; family Shinisauridae; genus Shinisaurus; species Shinisaurus crocodilurus. The sequence continues at coordinate 66,231,994 of CM037878.1, forward strand.
CTACAGGTGTTGGATTAGTAAAAGTAAAAGTCAACCTGTACTAGGATGAGCAAGATAAACAAGAAAACTAAATGTGCTTAACATATTTTAAACACTTTATGTCTTGGACTGCAAACACTGCATTAGGTAAAAGTTTGCATTGGGCATGCTTTTGCACAATTAATGTGATTTTTGCTATTGCATGCATGCTGATAATTTGTCAAACCTTGGCTCATACTCCATTAGTTTGAGAGCAACACATGCAGCTCTCAGGTCAACTGTTAGGGCTTTACATCCAAGCCATGCTCTGTGCATCATTCTTCAAAATCTTTTAAATGTGATAACAATGTAGAAAAGAATTCTGTAACAGGAATTCTAGAATAAAATTCTGTTCCACACTGTGAGAAAGAACAAGATCATTAGTGTTTTGCAGAAGGGGACGGTCTTTTCGCGATCTGGTGACCAATGGCTCGAGTGCCCACAGAGAGATTCCTGCGTGCCAGCTGTGGCACCCGTGCCATAGGTTCACCATCACTGGCATATAGGCTAATTTGTGCACAGTTGTCAGGGTCCAATTGCCAAGTTGACAATTGAAAAGCACTGGGAAAGCGGGGGCAAGTGGCAAAAGAAGGTGCATCCAAAAGTGTGGGGATGGACAATATCTCCCCCTTAGCAATGTAATCCTCTTGATTTTAAGTGTTGAAAGCACAGAGGCTATGAGCAGATTCTTTAGCCTCTCTTTTCCTGATTGTAAACTTGTATGGGGAAGAGATTTCTAGGTGATAGAAATTTGTGTGTTTTTGTTTAAAGTGGGTCACATACCCAGGAATGCAGTCAAATTATAATGGTGACAAAGTGCCGGAAAGGGGAGGGGGTCTGAGGAGCAGAAAAAAGAGCTCTAGGCAATGGGAAGAGAGCTGGGAATGCTAGAATCTGGCCAGGCCTCAGGGCCAGGTTAGAGATTCTCCCATGCATCAACAGCCACAAACAGATGTTTGTTTAAGGGAGGTGTCCCCCCCCTTTGTCTGGGGTGCTTTGTCATTTTTTAAACAATACTAGTCCTTGGGAAAAAGAGAGGGATAGGTAAGAAGGATAGTTACCGTACATTCCTGGATGCACTTGCTCTTGTTTCTTCAAGTTTCATAGTTAAAAACATTACCTTGCTAGAGTAATCCCAGTTCAATCTTTAATCAAAAAAAGATTCTTGCAATTGTTACTACACTTGACAAAACAAGCAGAAAGAAAGAAAGAATACCATAATCCTAAACAGACTTACTTACTAGGGAGTAAGTCTCATGAACACACTGGAATTTATATCTGAGTAGATATGCATAGGATTGCACAACAAGTCTGTCTGTCTGTCTGTCTCTCTCTCTCTCTCTCTCTCTCCCCCTCTGTGTGTGTTTAACATTCTCAAAACAAATGGAAATAGGATAATTGTTTAAACTACACAGAAAAAGTAGCAGGTTTGAACTGGTATAAGGTAAACTTTAACTGGTATAAGGTAAAATTAATGTGGAAACTTCCACTGGCTTACACTAAACTTAATTGAATTGTTTAAATCCTATATTGAAAAATCAGTATTAAACAAAAACTGGTTAAGTGAGAAGCTACCCTGGGTCAACTATCTGACTTGAGTAGCATAGAACTTCAAGTCTACCAGTGGCCAGTGATTAATATCCCTCCAGTATCATTTGTTCTAGCACAGCTTATTAGGATAGGAAAAGAAACTGTTTAAAAGCAGCACCTTAGTGTGTTTCTGTCCATTGTTTTAAATCTGTTCTGTGCCTCATAGTTTTTAAGTTCTGGGCACTGATGCGTGAAAAGAGCTTTCTTCTTTGTTAGCCCCCACAGCTAATGGGGAACCAGACATCTTCTATTCAGTCTTGTGTTTGATGGATGGAATTGCTAGCAAATCTCCAATTGCAGACTTTTTTTCTTGTTTGAGAGCAGAACCTAGTTCATGTTTCCACTGCTATCCATAGGGGTTAGTGATTTGCGAGAGACAGAGCCTAGCTATATACCTAGTCTTGCATTTTCAGTGTGAGTGGAACTGTAAGGTGATGTCATGAGAAGACAGTTTGTATCTATTTGTCCTTTTGGAGGTAACCAGACTCTGGCCACAGTCCAAGTTAAAGTTAGGTGCACTGAAGCCCCATGGATTTGGGTGGGACTTTGTAGGCAAGCCAGAGTGGTCTCCTATTTGGAGTAAAGTGCTTAGCCACTGCCTTCTTCAAGGGAGAAACAGACCACAACAGTTTTAATGAAGAGTGGATTTTCATATAAATTCTCCTGCATTTGTATTAGAATTGGCCTAGATTAGTATCGATCTAATTTTACTAATCTGGAAGACTTAGCCAGATGGTTTTTAAGGTTACCTCTGATATTGTGGTCTTTTATTTCCCCCTTAAAGGCCAACTTCATGCTGGCAAATCTGAGTTGTTTTGCCTAAGTAATTGGGAGGGAAAATTTGCTATGGTAGTGCAGAGTATTTCGTGGCAAAGCCATTGATGACTGGTGCTGCAAACAACAATAGAGTTGTTTATATAGCGCCATCAAATGTACATTAGTGCTTTATGGTACAGAGTAGCAATTGGGGGGGGGGGAAGTAGTCTCTGCCACAAGTAGCTTACAATAAAAAAAATTAGCAGTGAGGGAGACCACAAAGGAAGCAGAGGTAAGGAAAGGTAATGGGGGATGGAACATAAAAAAACACAGTTATACCTGCTTAGATTATCCCATTGAAGTGGGCACTAGCTAACCAGTCTGAACTCACCTTTCTAGTTCCATGAGAACAAAAAACCCTTCCAAATTTGTGTTAATAATAAACAGCCACAATAGCTCTAGTGCTGTAACCTGCCGTGCATTTGAAGGGTCGGTGCCCATGAGCCTGGTGCTGGAATGCACTGAGCTAGGACAAAAGCATTCCTGCAGTTTTGTTTCTCCCAACTGTTGTACATGTCTGTTTAAAGTAGCTTTCATTCATGCAGGGCTCTTAGGGGGATTCTCTTTCTTTGCTTTATCAGTCCACTGGGTGCTAAATTTAGACTTTAGCCACTCTCCCGGTAGTGTTGATTAAAATAAAACTTCCTTAGGCTCTCTGACCATGTTTCTTCTTGAGTGCAAAAATGAAATGCATGTTTCCCTCCCTGTGAACTGCTTTGGGCTGGTACCATCTTGCTGTCTTTGTAAGGATTCATTGCAAGTCAGGGAAAGAAAGAGTTAGCTGTGGCATAAAAATCAGGGTGGTGAAAGTTACCAGAAAACTCAAGAGGTGAATTTGAAATTGACTAGAAAAAGCAAGGTGGACAGTATCTTAGCTAGGTTGTGGAACTTACCAGAAAATGTCAGGATTTACAACCCCAATTGTAACCATGTTTACTCAGAAGTAAGGCTGCAAATCACTTGCAGGCACTCTTTAAAAAAAATAAATAATTACTCACACACACACACACACACACACACACACAGTACTTACATGTTGCTGAGAAACACACCAAAAAAGCACTAGGCCTTCTGAAGTGTGGATAGTCAATGAGAATTCTGCTTTTAGCTTTAAGCAGAAGTGTGATGACTGGCAGCGCGAGGAGCCCTCCTTCTGGAAGCACCCTAGGATATGTGACAGGACTGCAGGTGCTACGACGGCAAATATGAAAAGAAGTTCCAGTTTTATAAAGGAGATAAAATTGGGTGACAGGTTCTGTCTCCCTTCTTCCTTCAAACACTGGGGTGGTAATGGAGTCACCTGATTCGTTTGAATCATGTTGATATTCTCATGAAGTCCTACCGGGATTTGACTTTTCCCTGTTTACTTTTTCTCTGCAGAGCTTCTGGTGTTCCAGTGAAGGAGAGGGTTAAGGTTTCTCAGAACTGGAAACATGGGCGCTGTCGGAGAATCTCACTCCTCAGATGGAAACGCAAGCAAGTGGCTCCTTTTCTTTCCCCAATAGTTGCAGCCAGAATTGTCTTTCGAGTTCATCCCATTCTTGGTCTTTTAAGCTCTAACATCTGTTAGTTTACACTAATTTTGGACATTCTGAGATTGGTTAGCTGGTGATGCTGCCTTGTCTGTACCCTGTTATAATCTGCCAGTCTTGCAAGACTCCAACTCTGTTAATATTCTTTCTGTCTACATTCCCATTGAAGTCTTAGTCTCATTTCTTATATGACAGTTCTGGGTTTAAATTGCAGAATATGTACAAGTAGCAAGTGGTTGATCAGCTGGCTTTCAACAGGAGTGATTAAAGGCTGTTGAAAAATTGCTTCTCTTCCCTCTTGGTTCCAAACAGATTAAGGGCTTTTCTTTATACTGTGTTTTTTCCTACACAACAAATACATAGTTGTTATTCATTTTGTTTCAGGGGAGTTGTGCATCTTTCTTCAAGATGGTGCTTATGTTGTGAGGAGATTGCATTGTCCTAGTATTCAAACAGCAATACTTGGTGGCTGAAAAAATGGGATATTTTCCCTCTCAGGTAGCACATGAATCCTGAGGGATATTACCCGTGAAACTCCTAGTGATGAGCTGCCACCACCCATCTACCCCAAAGCCTGGAACATTTTGTGACTTTTAAGAATTTTATGTTATTTCTTATTTTTCTATGTTTTGAGACTGCTCTCTGCTTCTCCACTGTATTACTTTATTGTTCCCCATTTAACTCTAATTCCAATGAATAAAAAATGGTTAATACCAGCAAGACTTACAGCTTCTGTGTAGCAGTGTCTGCCATTACATGGATCACTTCTTATCACAATATTTTTCCAAATATATTTATTTGAGGCTAGTTTGCTTCCACATATCTAGCATTGGAGGGTACATTCTTACCCACCCCAAAATATATGTTTTAAATATGCCAAGCAGCAAGGCTTTCTTCCCATTATGTTGTGGTTGGGTCAGCATTAGTAACAAATGTAGCATGTGGGGATGGGGGTGGTAAGAATTTGGAAAGACCTCAAGTTTTAGAACAATCAAGTGTGTTAATATAGGATGTTTGTTAATTGGTAGTATAGTCTTTAATCAGATATCCTTTAGGATTTCATTTGGTCTTCATTTCATAGTGAACTGACCTAATCTGCACCTCCTAGATTAGTGTATGGCCTGGAATGCAGTTATCGTTCAGATTTTGCACTTCTCCAAATTTTGCAAAGTGGTTCTGGTTCTGAACTCAAAACCCCCCAAAACCAAACAAAAAAGTGTGTAAAAATGCATATGTTTAAGACTGCATACTTGGAGAGAAAATACATTTAGAAATGCATATTGTGTGCCTAAATAGGTTTAAAAATCAGTATTTAAATATGAATTTTCATGCAGGTTTTTTTAAAAAAATGCAATTTAATGTGACAGTGACTGGGTTCACACGACATGGCAACCAACACAAGTCAGACCGCTTCCCATAGGGTGGCTTGTTTTTGGGCAACAAGTCACCCTGACAACCCATGGCTTGTTCTAGGGGTTGTTGAACCAACGATGGGTTGTTGTGTCATCCAAACCCTGGCAACTGACCCATCGTGGGTCCAGGGAAGCGGCAAGTGAGCCACTTGGCAAGAGCAACAAAAAACCCCTTGTCACTCTTGCTGAGCTAGCCTGGGCCACTACCAGTGACAGCCGCTCCAGCAATGCCCAAGCGACATTTTGGAGCGACCATCACTGGCTCATTCTCCCCACTCCACTCATGACCCCTTTATGGTCGCTGCAGCAGCTTTTTTCCCATTTCACAGTCTTTTTGCAATTTCAGCCAGTGACAGTCCCTCCAAAGTGCCCAAGTGGCACATTGGAGTGGCCACCACTGGTTCTTAGCTTATTCTTGTTGTACAAACTCGACCAGTGTGGACTTAGGAATGAACACATGCAAAACTAATACAGACCAGAAATAGATTGAATCTTCCATCCTTCTTTCTAACATTTAAAATATTTTCCCCTCCAGTTTACTGCCCTGGATGCAGCTCGATGGTGACTACCTCTACCTATCCCAAGCAGAGGACATTCAGGTTTATTGGCTCCATCCCAACAGCACAAGCTTGCAACGCTGTCCTCAGGCAGTCTTCTCTGGCCACCAGGAGGACGTGTGCCGCTTTGTGCTTGCTAATGGCCATATTGTCAGTGGAGGAGGGTAAGCTCTTTGTTGGAGGAAAAAGGGGAGGAGAGTGATGCTGGTTGAGCATCTAGCGTTGGTTTATAGGCACATTTGAACAAGAGCTGGAAGAACTGGCTTCCAGAGCCCCCACATTGTGTGATTTGCTTTTATTTTAGAGGATCCCTGCTTGAGGATCACTGAGCAAATCATTCCCCATGGCCGTGTGTGTGTGTGTGTGTGTGTGTGTATGTATGAGGGAGAGAGGGAGAGAGAGAGGGAGAGAATGTGATATTGGGCATAAAATTCAGTTTCCTGTGTATCTAAACGTTCATTTTTAATTTTTTAAGTGGCAGTTTCTAGACCTCATGGCTGCAGGGAAATGATTGACAGTGTGAGACAATGCCTGCTGAAATCTCAGAGGCCAGAAAGGTGGCTGAAACATATTTCTAGTGTTTGGGGATAGAGGTTCAGTGGCCTGCATATCTCTTTCCCCCTTCTGATTAATACCAAAACTAGAATAAGTATGTAAAATAGCAAAACATATGGAATAAATTGTGCAAAATAAGATATTCTCCACAGTTTGCTCAGTTTGCATAATTTATTCAGGTAGCAGAATTCTGCATTTCTTGATGCAGAATATGGATTGTCTGAGCACAGATTTTGTTTTAGCATGGAACACACAAAGTCCTCTTCAGGCTCATTCCATTGCAAGACCATAACCAAGGCTGGAATCCTAGTTCTGCTGTTTTGTAAACTCCCCCCTGCCCCCCGCTAGTGAAATATACCTTTTAGGAGAAATCTGCAGAGGCTTTGTTTCCCACACAACACATAGATAAACATATAGTGTGTGTTGTATTTAGAGAAATGCTCTCTCAATATCTGTTTATAACTGGTCCTTGAAATAAATGGGAAAAGTGGCAAGTATCATCTGTGTATGAGTTATTTATTGTTATTACTGGGGCTAGGGTTTCTTAAGGCTTATTGGTCTCAGAGATTAGATTTCTCCTGGTTGCATGTGCTGGGTGGAATGTATGTGAATGCATTTAAATATATTAAGAAAAAGAAATTACTGCTGTGTCTGTGCACATAACCTAGTTCTAGCTAGAACCTGAAGAGCTCTAAGGAGGGGCTGTGGCTCAGTGGTAGAGCTTATTATTTGCATGCAAAAGTAGGGATGTGTGAAAATATCATTCGGGGAGTGAAAATCCAATGGGTTTTTCCAGTATGCCCCCCCCCCCCTTGCTGGTGGTTACTCGATTTGTACCAAGTCAAGCCAGTATGTGGATCTCTGTTTTTTTTTTTTTTTTTTAATGGTGTGAAAATTATAATTTGCGCAAATTGTAATTGGCACAAATTGTATTTTTCCCCCCTAGTCTTTTGCAAGTGCACACCGGTGCACTTACTGGTGTCCAGAATGAAAAGCCTTGCGTCGTCAATATCCTGGGAAGTGTCCCTGTCAAAGTGCAGGAGGCACCATCCAGGAACATTGATAAAACAAGTCTACAAATTGGTTAATTTGTTGCTTTGCTTTCTCCTGGCAGCTGTCAAAAGGTGAGCTGTCAAGTGAAAGCAAAGCCACGAATGTATCTTTGCCTGCTAAAGGGAGTGGCACATATATCACCTTTGCAGTGAGATCCTCTAGTTTTTATATGTGGACCTGACAGCTCTCAGTGTCCTGCACCTTTTCCACTTTCCCTGAGTCCCTAGGTTCTCGGGAAAGTGGAAAAGTGCAAGCCCACCCCATTCTCAGGGGAAATGACATTTTGACAGCTGACAAAGGAAATGCTTTCTTTTAAAACTGGGTTTTTGACAGGGCTAAGCAGGGTTTTTTGACAGGGACATATGCATATGTCTATGTCCCTGTCAAAAAATCCTGCTTAGCCCTTTCAAAAACCCCATTTCAAAAGGAAGCCTGAGTCAAAACTCCATGCTCCTGTAAATGGGGTGGGCTTGCGCAAATTTCAAGACCAAATTTTTAACTATTCACAAATTGCTCCCAGATTCCAATCAATCAATCGATCATCTGGTGCAGTCTCCCACTGCTTGCTGGAATGGAAGCACTGCGGAATTCTGTTGGGCTTAAACGTAAAGTAATTCCTAGCATCGCCCATCCTATGCAGAAGGTCCCAGGTTCTATTCCTAGCATCTCCAGGTAGGGCTGGAAACATTCCTGCCTGAAACACTGGAAAGCTACTGTTAGTCAGTTCCGACAATACTGGGCTGGATGAATCAATGGTCTTGACTCAGTATGACAGTTTCCTATATTCCTAGCTCTTTTGCCCCTGTTTTCCTCTTCCTCCTTCAAATTTGTTTTGCACATCTTTATTGACTGCCCTCTAGAATAATCTGAAGTGGAATTCAGCAAGTTGGCTCATGGTGTAGAAGAGTTGGTGTCTTGTTGGATATGATTAGCTCCCATGCCATATGCCAGAGTGTTATGTGACATTGTTCTGAGGAGATGCACCTTTCCATGTGCGGTTTTATTTTTCAGAGATGGCAATATTGTCCTCCATAAATTGAATGGCTCCTTCAGCTTCAAATTCTTGGGGCATGAACAGGAAGTGAACTGTGTAGACTACCAAGGAGGCATCGTTGTCAGTGGTTCCCGGGACAGAACTGCAAAGGTGAACTCATATGGCTTGCTTTACACCTATGCTTAACAGTGGTTTCGTGTGAAAAGAAAGTTGGAAGATGGACAAGAAGAATGCTGTTCACTTTGGGTTAGCAATTAAAACAAACCAAAAAACCATTCAACCGTATTTCTGCTAAATTCTTGATTATTTAAACTCTGCCTTATATGAACTGATGCCAAATATTTCAAAGCGGCTCAGTTTGGAGCTGGAGTGCTGACCTACCACCTCCCCAAAAGTGGTTATATAATGCACAGCTATCAGATGTGGTAGCAGTGCTGTGGGATAGTGAAGCAACAGTTTCTTTTTCATGGGCTTGTATTTTGGGGCTGGGGGACTCAGGCCACCAAGCAAAACTTAGAGAGGGATTTGGTGTGTTTAGTAGAGAGGGATTTGGTGTGTTTAACCTCCTGCTATCACGCCTGGAATGAAATGGCCTTCTGAATTATTTGGGGTGATGGCCAGAATTAGTCTTAACTTCAGTGAATTGTCCTAGCTTCTTCCATATTTCATCCTGCAGCCCTCCCCAATCTTGTGTTGTTGCATACACAAGGCAGAGCCTTGTGTATGCAGCAACCAGCCAGTAGAACACATCTTTTCTCACAGTTACCTTATGAGACACTGACCAAAGGGCTCTGGCATTTGGGGGAACATTTTGCTGAAGATGTATTACATTAGCCTGCTGTAATTGACAGCAGTGATGAACTTTCTCATTACATTTATTATCCTTGTTAAACCATGAGATCTTCAGGTTACATTTTCAAGGCTGGAATTTGAATCTCTGGAGGTACTAAGCAACAGCAAATGAAGCTGGTAGCAGAGTCTTTGAAAGAAGAAATGCATGAAAATATGCAGTGTATATTAGCGGAAGAATTTCAAAGTTGACTAGCAGCAGAAATAGGTTATTTACGCTGTTCATATTATGATGCATAATTTATTTGTAGGTTGCTTTTAATTCTGTGCGAAAAGAAAACAGTAGTTTTCTAATAAATTCCCCACTGTTGTGTAGCTTGATGACATCACCCCACATATTTTTTGTTACAAAAAAGAAATCCATGTTCCTTCCAGTATTTCAGAAAGTGCTATATATGCAGGTTGTGGATGTAATGGTTAGTCCTGGATGCTGTGTAGTGGGCATTTGATGACAGCAGCTCATATTTCTGCAGGAGGCCATGAACACATCAGGATAAAAGTTATTCTTTACTTTAAGAAATCTGAAAGCCTCCTGATGGCTACAGGCTTGCTCCTGGTGACCTTCAATAGATCATCATTGTCGGATTGTGGAGCAGGTTGTACTATATGTGGCCTCCACCAATTAACACAATTCATGTGGGCAAAGCAAAAGGCTTGAAACATCATCTTCAGGCTTGGCGTAAAGGCAGTGAAACCATGTGTTTGGAACCCTGGCACAGAAAAGTGACTTGTGATAGTTCATCCACAGTGGCCTGTATCAGCAAATGTCTTATACTGGAGGTGGTGGGGTTAAGCCTAATAAGGTTAGGAGAAGCACATCTAAAAGAGCATTCAAAATTACAGTGGATTCATTCAGCAGGAAATATCTGGATTTTGGATAAGTGTTCTTAAAGATGAGTTGTATGTTCCTCCTCTGGAGGAAAGGAGGCAGAGATTTAAGTTAGTCTGGGTTTTTTTCTAATTAAGATTGTACTGTAATAACTATTAATTTAAAAAGTTACGGCACTATACATTTACTTTCTAACTGCAGCACAATAAAATGCTGGCGCTCCTACAATGTGCCCTAATTTGTATCATTATAGGTAAAGATTAAGCTGTGTAAACATCTGTTGGGATGCCTTAGACTTAGGCCTTTCTGCTGCTTGGTTGGTGGTGGGGATTGGACTAGATGCTCCCTACAGCACTTTCAGATTGCTTTCTCCTCCCACTTTCTTGTCCCAGCTCCAGGATTTGTCAAATAGATCAGTTATCTGGAGAAGCAGCTGCTGTGTTTATCTAGGTGAGAATCAACTTCTCTGTTTCTGGACAAGCAGTTCTGTCTAACTTGGAAGTTTACATATTCTTCCAAAGAAACTGTTGCAAAAACAGTTTTGTATTTCTATTGGCAATTACAAAGTCTATTACACTGAGATAGGATTTTGCTGTTTTACAGCAGTGTTCTTATAAGTAAACACAACTTTTTGTCTTCCTATCTGAATGAGAAGATAGCTCAGTTACTGAATTTAAATTGTGAGTGCAGGATTCTGTGATGGTCATGTGTGTCTGCCCTGCCACTGGGAGTTTTGAAGGCATCTCATGACCTTGAAGGCAAACTCCTCAAAGTCAAAGGGAATTCTGCTTTCATTGTGCTCATTGTTGTTTTTTAAAGCAGAAATGGAATTTGGCTCACCTAACACTCTTCCAGACTGATCCTTTTGAGCAAGGATTTGGTTTTATTTTTACCAAGTGACATTTTCCTTGTGTTGACTCCTAGGTGGAAGGGAATCCCTAGTAGGTCTCTAATGGGAGCTGTAAGTGCATTGGGTGCTTTGGAGGGATAGTGAGTGTTGATTAGGACTGAGCTTTGAGTAGCTGCTAATGCACATTCCTCATTGATAGGCACCAGATAGCATGCTCCCAGCAATATTTTTAACCTGTATGAGATAGGGGTGCATTAAAAGAGCTCAGCTTTTCTGCTGCTTTTGCTGACACTAGGTGCCAAATTCCCCACTGACACTGAATAGCCTGCAATCCTGAGCATTATCAACAAACAAACAAATACAACACTCCCAGCTTTGAATTCCCTTAAGACATTGGGGAATAGTTGGGGAGGGAACCAGAGGCTTTGAATTGTACTATTCAAAAAATGGCAGATTGGTTCACTTGGGGTGTGTGTGTGAAGGAAAGAAGTGCTGGAATCCAAAAGGTTTTCAGGAACACAAGCTTCAACTTTTTCCCTACGTGCAGATGTCTGAAAGATCATAAACTTCATACACAAGCTACTTCAGGCTGGTAATAAACAACATGTATTGTGGTAGAATAACTACTATGAATCTGCATTATTGGGGTTGTGCATGTTTTAGCTGTTAGTAGAGAAGGAGACACTGTACAGGATTCTCCATGTACAGTATTTCTATTGTTTTGAGAAAATGGGAAGAAGTAAGCATTTGCCCATACAAAGACCGATAGAGTAAAGATGAGATAAAGTATCAATTTATTCTAACATGCAGACCCTCAAGATAATTTGAGCAGATCCATTTCAGATGGTCATCCTCTGCCCTCAGAGCCTGAACTGGGACAGATTTGGACAGACACTGCTACTAATCTCGTCCATCATTTCCTTGCTATGAAAAGTATTTGCCCAGAAAGCTTGCAGTCAAAATGGTGGGTTGGGGTGGGAAGTGATTTAGGCTTACTCTGCTCATTTCAGATTGTGCTCAAAGGATGTCATTGGGGAGATTATTTTCAAACACAGCTGTTGTTAACACCTCCATCTTTTACATTTTATTGCGTGTTATTTATTCTTTCTGTGTCTCTTCCTTTCTCTTTCCAGGTTTGGTCCCTGTCATCAGGCAGAGCTGGGCAGTGTCTCCACACGATACAGACTGAAGACCGTGTCTGGTCCATTGCCATTAGTCCATTATCAAGGTAACAAAGAGGTCATTTAAAAACTGCATTGAAATATATGGACACCATGTTTAATGTGTTTTTCTTTATTTGTAAAGCTGCTTATCATACAAGTATGCAAGAGGTCTATAACTCTGTGCCAAAGTATCACCAGTTTTATGACCCAAAAACCTCATTTGCCTAAATGAAATCAATTATGCAGAGAGAGGTTTAGCATGTTTGTTGAAGAATGTTTAGATTTTTATTGAATTTGAAGGGTTTTCTTCCCCCTGCCCCTCCCTTAAGGTCTAGAAAAGGAACATTTTGAACTTGTGGGACACTGTGGGTTATATGTGGGTTTGATAAAGTGATGCAAACACTTAGAAATTGTTCCAAATTTAGCACTCCATCTTCTTTTTCACTGGAAACTATTCTTAGATGTCTCTGGTTTTAAGCCTATTCTTCTTTGTGATCTCGGTGCATCACACATAAGGGGGCTGTGCCTGCACAGAGCTCTGTTTGGAATGTTCTAGAGTTGAGATTTTGTTCACTTTTTAAAAATGAAAACTTAAGGTCTTCAAGCACGTTCACCCAAAGCTTGCCCTTGCCACATTTTAGACGTTGTACAATACTCTTGCAAGTGTACCTTAGGCAACAGTATTATGATATCTAATCTTCATATAGTAGATAGATGTACGCATAAAAGGTGTACTCTTTTGGTGTGGGGTGGTAGCTGTTTTGCTGTTCACCAGCTTTTAATCTACTGCTTGATTTGCTGCATATGAATTGTGCAGTGGTGAGCTACACACACTCAAAGCAACTTAATTGCAACTATTGGAATGTGATTGAGCATGGGAGGAGTTCTGTCATTCATCACTACATCACAGACTGTATCCGATTGGTGCCACTTGTACAACCACATTCCACATTGCAATTACAACCTGGAAAGAATTGCATTTTCTTAAGTACAAAACACAGTGCTTTGCTCAGCTGATGCAGAAAAGGCTTAGAATAGAGTACTAGATTAGCATTAGCAAATTGGTTATTTGAAAGATTTGATAAAATGGAAGCTGCTGAGGAATGTTGATATGATCTCATACACCCCACTCCCAGTTTGATGTGTTAATGCGTATGATTGCTCATGTGCATGGCCTTGGTGAAGGGAGGGGGGAATCCAATGAATGGAAGAAACTGTGGCTTATGCTGGCTCAGCTTGTCTGAGTGTGGAAAGCTAAGCAGGGTCAGGCCTGGTTATTACTTGGATGGGAGACCCCTCCTCTAGTTTCCTGCATTGAGCAGGGGGTTGGACTCGATAGCCTTGTAGGCTCCTTCCAACTCTATGATCTATGAAATCTATGAAAGCTCTGGCAACTGCAAGGAGTACATGTACCAATTCCAACATTCATTTTAGAAAATCTCTGTACAGTTGAAAGACAGCTGGAGTCTTCCAATTAGCTTCAACCAATATGGAAGCCTTATGGAATGGGAGAAATCTGTCCTCCTTTAAGTGCAGTTTGCTCACATCTTAATGCTGTTGTAAGAGAGAGAACCAAATTTTTAATTGAGACTGTAGCACATGTGATTCCAGATTACTGTAAAAAATTATTCCATGTTGATGCCCTCTACGAAAAATGAAGTAGATTTGAGGCTCACAGTTTGGTTCTGTTTCAGACAGCCTCTTTTGCTGATGGTGCAAAATGAAAAGGGTATCTGCATTTTCTGAAGCTGCATTGTACTGGAAACTACTGGGGGTGCACTCATTTTCTGTGGGAATGTTGATAAGAGTCACTAAAGCACATGGGAGTATACTCTGGGCTCCTGTGAACATAGTCGGGAGTATTCATATATGGAGAAATTAAACTGCCCCGATGAGTGAATTTTTTGGTAATCATATTGCTGTTCTGCTGATGTTTAGAACCGAAGGCCAGCAAAAGGTTATTATTCTAATACAAAAGTAACAAAACTGAATTACTCAAGCTTGAGCAGTGTCTGAAGAATTCTGAATAATTTTGTGCTTTGGCCCAACTCATTTTGAGGCTTGCTACTAATCATACTAGCAGATTGCAGCAAAGCAGTCATACTTTGAGTAAGCTCATTTTCTATTCTGAATTATGAGCTTCAACTTGTGATGTTCCTGTGACAAACTTCCCTTGAATTTGGAGCAAGGCCTAATTTTTCAGTAGTTTATCCTAGGCTGAACACTTGGCCAGTTATGGTAACTGGTCCTGCCTCTGCTGTAGCCTGGGCTTGTTGTCTTTTTCCAATTCACATCAATAGTTTGAATTAGTGAGCTCATGAGAGAACTTTGATCTATTCAGTGAGCACCATTTGACATCCCTTTTGAATTAGTAAACATAAGAACGATCACAGTGGCTCAGTATTGTCAGCACTAACCAGTGGACACAGACAGGTTGTTAAAAACTACTTTGCATTAGTTAAATCAGTACTAAGGGCCTTCACACTGCTTGTGCAGAACTTTGGGAGGTATGCACTGGATGTGCTGCTGTGACTGGGAGAACTCTTGTACAGCACACTGTTTTATCCTCCTAAGTGATGACCTGCAGGGTTGGCCTCTTGTCAGAACACTGACTTCTCTCCCTGGAGTGAACACACACTCTCTGTCACAATATTTACCTAGCGTCTTTTCCCCCCCACTGGGTGATAAATGGAAGCTTGCGGAGTGGCTTCTCCATCAGCGACCAGGTTTGAATCACTTGCTTGTTTTATGAGACTGCTGATCCCACTGCACTTCTTTTTCCTCCCCACCCCCAAGTATTACAGCCGATTAGCCACGTCATTAATTCTTCAATTTGATGGCTGATATACCAAGCCCTGAAACATGCTGCTGACCCTGTATAATAGAACCCCTGCTCCTTAACATATTAATGATGGGAGAAGTTAATTAAAATTCCACAGAGCGAAGGTGTCAGTTAACCTATAAACCTGTCGCTTCCAAGAAAAAGTCTCTGCCATCCTAGAAGAAACAGTTGGGGGCAAGAGGGGGCACTACTAGCACAGGGTGAGATTCTCTCCTCCTGCTCCCCTGCTCCCCAGTATTTCAAACTAAACTGATTGTTTGGGCGCTCTGAACAGAATTAGCATCAAGATGGCCAAATATCCTTGTCTAGCTTTAATGTCTTGTTCTCTTTGCTCTTAGTACACACATTTAGGAGGCTGAATTATTGCCTTCCTAAGTGAGCAGAAATAATAATTAATAATTGCTGGCAAGCTGACTGTTTTTGCTCCACTGCAGAATGCAGTGTATGTTGGGTCCACTTAGCTTTTCTCTTATGATCTTCGAGAGCTTTTGTGGATTGTGTGATAGTTTTTCAGTAACCTGTTTGCTCAGCTAGGGCACGTAGTACTGATATGCAGCTACTTCTGCAGGAGAGTTTTGAAAGCAGAAATATATCCTTAGGCCCAAAGAATATAGTTTCATACTAGCTGTGCTGTTCCCAGTATTGCCCTCTTTCCATCTGTGGTGCAGATGGATAGAAGCTCAGTGTAAACTGAAGATCCAGGTGCTGTGTATGGCAGGGTTTGGATGTGCAACTGAGTTTCTCCAAGTCCTGTGCATGATCAACCTTAGTTTCTGCACCTTTCTTATTATAACCTATTATCCAATTTATGACAGGATGCATTCTTCTGTACTATGGACTAATTTGTTAAGGCTGTATGTACAGTAATACCTTATATCAAGGTGAGTCTTTGGCAGGCGTGAGCGATTTTGGCCCACTACACCCATTCAAGGTGAGCGTTTACATCCCTACGACTGCTTGTATTGCAAGACGTCGCTTGTTTATCAAGTCAAAATTTATAAAAAAAAATTGCTTGTCTTGCAAAACGCTCTCAGACCAAGTTACTTGCAATCCAAGGTATTACTGTATATGGTTTGCTGTATACAGTGAGTAGCACTAAATGTTCTGATGTTGTTCTAATCCCTTGTAGCCCTATGATTCTAGGATATTGTGCGAGCTCTATAATGTCAATATGGTGCTAGGAATGTTTCTACCTGCTTCCTCTTCCTCTCCAGTGAAGGAATTGAAGTGGTGTGTGTTATCTGAAGGGAGGTTTAAGTTGTCACTGATGGTGGCAAATGCACTGTCAAGATCCCAGCTTGATTTGCAAGGCTCAGGTTCAGTTCACAGCAGTTTGCACCCCAAAATGGAACTGTGAAATGTTACAGGGCTGTTCCCTGCAGAACATTGTTTAGTTACCTTTTCCCTTTAAAATTGCGATGCAAGAATTTTTCTAGCTTGCTTCCATCCCCCTTCTTATTATGGGAGCAAGATAGTTAATGTATTTTTGCTTTGACCCTGTTCACCCGTTTGCTTGAAGCAATAGCTTTAGATTTTTGGCATGACAGGCTCTTGTATGCTTTTAAATACTTTCTTATCTTGATTCTGCATTTTGTTTTCTTGGAGACCATATAGTTACATGTTCTCTCATCATACCAACAAATTGTGTGTGGTATTGGCATGTTAGAGGAAAAGATTTATTTAAGTTGATTCTCTCTATTGAGGTTGTATGCGTGTTGTAAAGAGACCACCCTCTCGAAAATCTTCACTCTATTAAAAAGTTAGCTGCTATGTCAAATTCTCCTTTAATTCAGTTCCTCAGGTTTATGTGGTTATCACTGCTGCTCTGATTTTAATTATTTCCAAGGGCAGAGGAGCTTCCTGAAAGGCTAGGGGAGAAACCTCTCATACCATTTTGCAGTGAAGGAGAAAATGCCCATGTCAGTTTCTCCTGTAACATTGATTATAGTTCAGGCGTCCTGCAGTCATAGGACTTCAGGTTTCCATTTCCAGTGAGTGATCTTTCTCCTCCATTTTTCAAACTTCCAAGGGGAGGGATGGAGAAGGTAATTTTCCTGGGCCATGGCCGCTGTTTACTTTTGCTTGGCTGTGCAGTGTGCCTTTGTTTTTCCACCTTTGATCAGTGTCCTGCCAGCAGATAATTTAGCAATTGCATCCCAGGGTGGAAGTGTGGAGTTAATGTTAAAATTAGTTTTTTTAAAACTTCACTGGCTGATGAAGCAGGAATAGCAAGAGGGGAGGCAACGGGGGCCATAAATTCTACACCCGGTGTATCTGCCTCTTGCAAAAAATGTAACCCTCTGATGTCTCCACAGCACTTTCATTAACATTTAAATTAAGGGTTTGTTTTTCAGTGACTAGGCCTTTCATGGCCTGACTCGTGCAAGGCTGCCTTACCAGTCAGCTACAATAGTAATCACTGCTTATTTATTTTTTTTCATCTTTTTCTGGGGAGGGCAGTGACCTGACAAATGTTCAAAGAGAGTTCGCAACAGACCTGCACAGGTACCCAGGCAGCAGGATGCTAGCTTCTTTCCTACAATTAGAGAGTTGTCTATGTTTCTTATCTTTTTTCCTCTTCCCTCCACTCCTCTTCAAAGACTTGTTTGGAGCCCATTTGGTATGTGATTGCCTCAGGTGTAACCAGCACTGGACACCCTTCACCCTTTAAACAAGAACTTGTGGGAATGAAGGGGGTATATGGAAAGTGGAAAACAAATCTGAAATATGGAATACTCTTCCACAACACTGTCTCTGTCCCACTTCTCTCTGCTAGCAGTCCTGCTTCCTAATTTTTGTTGAAACTTTGGTGTGAGTTAGCTTTTGAGCAGAATAAGTTGTGATGGTGGTGGGGATTGTATATTACAGTGAGCTGAAGAAATGAGTGAGGGAATTGAGCTTTGATGTACCATGCACAGACATTTTGGTAACCTCTAGTTTATTTTCAGAACAGGACAGCAAATTATGGCTTAGCAGGCTATATGTGTTGGGATCATTTTAGAAGGAAGACCCTTGTCTGGTATAGCAGATATTGTGTGTGAAACATGGGCCTAAGAAAACTGGGGTGCAGATCCCAGTTCCTCCATGGATTCTCATGGTAGCCTACAGCAAGTAACTAGCTCTCAGCCTGGATTTTGCACCTGTAAACTGAAAATTGCTTCCTCATAGGCTGAGAACCCAAAAGAGCTTAGAACATTAGAAGTACTACATAACTGATTTTTAAAAAAATGACTGAAGCTATTCTACCAAAATACCTTAATTTTGCATGTTCTGCAGGCATCGAAGAGCCACTTTACATGTTATAGTAGAAGCAGCTGTGTATTTAAAGGGTCAGAAGATGGCACATGGGAGGCAACTACATATCTTTCCCCCTATTGCTTATTCACAGCAGAAATATGCTAGAAATTTGCCAGAATGGTTACATGCTAGAATTTAGATATGTATCTGATCCTAACGTAACATGTGAAGCAACTGTAAAAGCTCTGGTATTTGTCATGGTATCAACTGCCTACCATACACCCTTATTCCCCTTGGGCCTTTGTGGCTGTGTAATGCCAGTTGCCCTCTAAAGTAGTATCATTTAGTGAGCAGTGTCATGTGGCCAAACTGTTTTGGTAACCCACATGTTACATCAGTTCCAGGAAACCTGATCAGAAGTGCAGGCACTTACAGTAACAAGGAGGTGAAAGCTGCCAGCCTGTGTCTCTGCAGGTGCTAGCTGGATCAAATTGCAGGGTTGCCATTAAAACTATTCTGGCCGGTGATTAATGTAGGGCATGGGGCATACACATTCTTATTCTGGCACTGTGAAAACCTGTCCTGAAAGCTAAATTGGTCTCTGAATCTCAGTTTTCCTGCCCTTTTCAGACTGTCAACTACTTGTCTGTCTTGAGTAAGTCTTGTTGAAGACCTTTATCTTCACTGTGTGTGTTAGGATAAGAAGGGGACAAATGGTTGTATAGGTGTTCTGAGATAGAGCTGCTAGTCACTTATTCTCTTGTTTAATATAGACAGGAGCCCAGGTCTAATTTCTGAGTTTGGGACCTGTGTGTCTTTGATTGCACTATTCTACTGTATATCAATAAATACATTAATAACATTCTTAAACAAAGGAACTTCAAACAGGGTCTCCATTGTGAAACTGCTGAATTACAACTCATCAAGAAGTTCAAATTCTATCACCTGTGGCCTAAATCACAACAGGTTTTTATTCTACTATTACAGGTCTTAATTAACTTGGCATTCCCAGGATATGTGTGCTATCATTAACACTGCTTTGCAAATGGTCACTGTGCTTATTTTACATACAGTTAAGCTTTAAATTAATCCTTTGCATTTTCTTTGTATTTTTGCATTTTCATTTCCCTTTGATCTCACATTTTATAAATTTCCCCTCTAAACTTGTGTGCGTGTGCATGATACATGCCAACTGAGGGTAACTCTTCATGCATCTGATGAAGTGGACTCCAGCCCATGAAAGCTTATGTCATAATAAATCTGCTCGTCTTTAAGGTGCAGCAAGGCTTGTTTTTGCTGCAACAGGCTAACAGAGCTACACCTCTGGAAATTAATAACATTATTTCTCTCTGGATTGTTAGTCTGATATTTTCCATAAGAAGTGTCCAACATTAGATGCCTCAGAGAAAAGGGAATATGGCAAGCCTGCACAACATATGGCCCAAAGGCGAAGTGCAGCCTATTTTCATAAGCTGCAGGCCTGCCAGGGGTTGCACTCAACTCCATTGTGGGCAGCTCTCCTACCACCAAGAAGGGAAGAAGCTCAATAAGCACTTGCTGTTCTGTATGAGATGGGTGAGGAACATGGTTACAGTACTGTAGCCACTTGAGAAGTGCAGAGAGAATGTAGTGTCACATCCATTTATCTTCCACTGTAGCTATGCATATCAAAAGACGTGGCCCAGAAGCTTCTATATCAAAGACTGGTGGGCTGCTTCCTTCAGTCACCTTGCTTTAAAATCATGACTGGAAAGAAAAGTGCATTGCATTTAACTGTTAGATGCAAGGTGCTGTTATCTATGGCTCCACTAGTGATAGTAGTGTAGCCATCAGCAAGCAGCATGGTAGCAGTTGGTGGATAACGTATACATAATATGCTATGCTTTTGGTCGTCTCCACTTATGGTATTTTCAAAATCTGCATATAGGGAAAACATAAACAGTGTTTTACGACGACAACTAAAATCCAAAATTCAACCACAGCTATTTCCCAAAGATAATTTAGGAAAGCATAACATCAGGAAGATGTCTGTCCTGATTTTGTACCGATTTGGTACAATAATAAGTAGCCTTAATATTGTTGATGAAATAGTGGTAAAAAGATACTAGAAATGTTCATGCACCCCTGGCATAAGGTAGAGTAGTGGAGCAAAACATTGGTGCCAATTTTGGATTTGTGGGACCTTGAGTGTGACGCAGTTTGGAGAACATTAGATAGTTCTCTGCCTGTCACAATGTTAACAACTTTCTCTCAAAGTATATTCTACATATTGATGACTCCGCTATAGCATTGAGAATATGCAATGACATATTTTAGACCCCTAGAAAATCCTCCTCCAACAATCCTCCAGGGAATTGTTTCCTCTGTATGCAGAAGTGTTTTGTGTGGTCTTGTCTTTAGCAAACCACAGACTTGCTCATAGGTATGGATGGTCCAGGAAATATGTGAAGAAAATAGCATCCTCTTCATAATTACTGTGGTGATGCTCTACCTTGAGAGACACAGCTTTGAGGACTTCAGAAGCATGGATCCCAAGCACTTGTTTGATCTGTGTATGTGGTGGGAATACTTTCTCCACTTTTATACCTGACCCAGTAGTGTGAATGAGTCTGTCACAATTTGAACTATAGGAGTGTGTGTGTGTTTCCCCTGTATGTCTGCCAGCAGTTGTCATAGGGCTTCACTTGCTTCTGTCCCAGCCTCCCAGTTCTGGGGAAATGCTCATTTCCCCCCCTCTTGATTGCATGCACTGGCCAACCCTGCAGGTCATCACTTAGGAGGATAAAACAGTGTGCTGTACAAGAGTTCTCCCAGTCACAGTTACTGCAGCATAGCTTAATTGACTGCAACAGAATGACTCCTCGGCAGGTCTGGTTTTAGCAGCCAGCACCCTTGGGCAGCTGTCCGGACCCTAGCATTCTGGCAGGGCATATCAGTGCTCACCTTTGTCCTCGACCCCCATGCTGGGCAACTTTGAGTCACTATTTTAAATTTCCCACAATGTCCTGATGTGCTCAACATAGCATTCGTCCTGGAAATTTAAGATGGCAGCTTCCCAGCTGATTGCTGTTGCTTCTAGGTAAGCCTGCAACCAGGGGTGGCCCACCAACGTAGGAGAGGGCTTACCAGGTGGCACTTTGCAAAGGGCTCAGTCAAGCCTGGGCCTAGTCCTGCTCCTGGGAAAAGCAATATCAGAGTAAGGGCTCTTCCACTGTATTTGTGGCATGTTCCCACCTTCTCCAGTGGTGTATAAAGGCCAATGAATCTTTGATTAGATGTAGGTCAAAATTTTCTACATTGTGACCTTAATATGTGGGGATGACTGGCAGGCTGCCTTGGCAGAAAGGGCGGCCAGTCCCTTTCATCTCCTCTAGCGTTGCTTGGAGACAATGGGCTCAGCATATTTTCCTTGTTGTTCCTTCTTTGAAAACGGCCTGGTATCTCTACTAGGTACCTGTGACATGGGGGTCTTGATTGGGGTCTCATAAAGGGCCTTGCCAGTGTGTCTAAAGGCCAAGAAGACAAAAGCGATCAGTGGGTGGGGGTCTCAGCTGACCGCCAAAGAAGGGAGGGGAGGGTCCTGGAGGCAGTGAAGGGAGAAGCAGCCCCTGTTGGGAGCTCTTCGAGAGGGGAGGGGGAGAGGAGTGGCCCATTTTTGTCCCAAACTCATCAAGCACATCTGCAGAATTGTCCCAGCTGCTGCTTCCCAGTTTCAAAAGAAAATGATCGTTTGATAAACCGGCACGATTTACCGCTTTCTCACAAGGGAGGAGGCCCACCTTTGACCTCTATGATTTCACATCAGACCCAGCTTTTCTTTTCCCTTCCAGTCCTTGGAGAAACTTTGAAATGCATCCCTTGCTTTCTCTCTCTATCCCTTTACTCTTCTCTGCCCCCTTTTTTCTCTTGCTTTGTTTGGGGTGGGGTGGGGTGGGGTGGGGGGAGAACAGGCGTGCAGCTCTGGACTTTAGGCAAGTAATTAGTAAAATCTTACGGCAGCACAATAAATCCACAGCGCCCATCCTGTATATTCCCACCATTTACTTGCTTGTGGGCATCCACAAGAACAGGTGGCATTCTTATTGCAGCGTATCTTGGGCTGGCACCCTCCACGCCTCTGTGCCTGCTAACTATAGGAATGCACATGAATATATTAAAATATTTTCACACAATGCATGTATTTTCCAGTGGGAAAGGGCATCTCCTGGATGAAAGGCGGGGGGCCCCATTGGAACACTTGTTCCCACTCGGGCGCTTGCTCACATGGACTAGATAGAAAGGGGGGGGTGGATTTCCTCTGAGAAGAGTGAACCTTTGTGTTCCCTACCCACTCCCCATGATTTTGGGGGAGTACTACATAGGGATTTGGGCACTGGATAATTTTCATTATTTTGACAGGTTTCCTTTTGGGGGCAGGAAACAAAAAAGCAGGAAATCAAAATAGTTCCACAATTCTGCAAATCCTCATTTGATGGGTAGAACTGGCTAGTGCCAAGATACACCAGTATTATCTTGGGGTGGGGCTCTTAATGCTTGGTTACTCTTTTAGACCAGCACATTTAATAGCAGTGGAAATCTACTCAGTGCTTTCCATTCTCTGTGTAATTGTGTATAGAGGCAGTTGTAAATATGCATAACAAATCCAGAAACATACAACCATCATGCAGATGAATTAGCTGCTATAACAATTAAATATATCTATTTGCAGCTAAATAGAGCTTTTAAACTACTCAGGCAAAGCCAAATCCTCTAGCTAAGCAGCTGACTTGCCCGTTTCACTCCAGATCTTGCATTTGCTTAGGAAGGCATTGTTGAAATGTAGGATTTCCTCTGGTTCTCTCTGTGCTTGTGTCAGGAGTCAGGACACTAAGCAAGATCGTGTACTTGAAGACTTACCGGTACTCCCAGAACTTTCCTGGAGTAAGGGCTGGTTGCTGTGCAGAGCAGTGTTTCCCTATCACATGGAAAGTAAATGTGTATGGTTGACAGAGCCTGCTGAATGTTTATGATTTGCATAATAATAAAAAATATAATACTTTATCTATTGTGTCATATGTATAATAGTTGACCTCAAAAGTAATATTCCCCTCAACGTTCATTCTCTTAAAATCTGCTTTTCTTTGTAACTCAATGGGACCTTTAGCTCAGTGGTAGGCAACTTCATGCCCTCCAGATGTTTTGGACTACAACTCCCATAATCCCTGATCATTGGCTGTGCCGTCTGGGGCTTATGGAAGTTGTCATTCAAAACATCTGGAGGACACCAGGTTACCTCACTCTTGTTTTAGCATTATGTGAATGATCCTTGGGCTTGCATGTTCCCCTCTTCTCATCTGGTGCAGCCACAAGGAGAAGATTGGAAGCATCTGCTTCTGCTTTTAAATTAACCAAATTATGTCCAAACTTGGAAGTATGGTTTGTTCAAACAAGCAAGGAACAACCCAGAGTCTATGATCCTGGCCTGTTCATTTACCAGAGTTTTAACTAACCAGAGTTTCGTGAATTTGGATGTAATGGGGAAATCTGGTTAAAAGCAAAAGCAGATGCTTCTCACTTTCTTGCAGCCATGCCTGGAGAGGGAAGGGGAGCATGTGACTCCAAAGCTTGTGCAAGTTTGTTTTCATAATGCTAAACCATACTTTAGTGCTGCATCCAAACTGGCCCAATGTGTGTGTTAGAAGGCCATGGATTCAGTTTTGAGATGCAAGTATAGACTTGAATATGTTTATATTACATTAAGATATTATTTTAAACCAAATGGCTTTTAAGGGACATTTAATACTGCTGAAATTAAAACTTTTAAAAAATCCAATTGTTTTTGTTTTTTCAAAACAAACCATGTAGAGGACATCCTGAAAGCATTTTAAAAGAAGAAGAAAAGAATATTAAGTAATACAGCATTGGGAATAATTGCAGTTAGCTCCAGTAAACTCCTGAGTGAATTCACTTACTCGTCTTATCTGAATTAAGAGGTTTCCCTAGAGAGGCCGCTGAGCTGACATAGCAGAAATGAGAACTAAACACTACATGCCTATTCCACTTTTAAATTCTCTTTCCCATGTTGAAATGCTGCCTAAGCTTTGCTGGTTGTAGAGCAACAGTATGGAGCGAGTAAGGCTCTTGGCAAGGGACCATATTTTTCTTTCCTTGAACCTTGAAGAGAAACACTTCTGCAGAAAGTAAAACAGGGCCATAATTTAGAACATTTTTTAAAAAGTATATAGATGTGGTTTACTTTTCACTACATTTCTTTACAGTCTCCAAAAAAGCAAGTTTCTTTGTATATGGCCCAGGGCTGGTTTCTAATGGAAGACAGGTGTAGCACAAAGCTGCAAGTCAAGCCCCATGACCAGGATGGGTCTTTTCAACCCTAGGGATTGTTCTTGAGACCTCTTTCGGGTGCAGTCCTATCGCGATGCCTGTAAGCCCCCAAACTTGGGAGGCTTACGGTCATCCTATTTAGAGTGGGGGAGTCGATCTTCACCTCCCCATCCTCCCACCTTGCATATTTCGCTAGACGGGCTTTTTTGCCTGTCTAGCTGGAGCGTTTCAGAGGGGGAGGGAAGGAGACTGGAGAGGCTTCAGGATAGCTCATATCCTGGCCTCTCCAGTCTCCTTCCCTCCCCACCCATCAAAAAAACCGCCTTTTACCCCTCTCCAAGGTTGCTACCCAACCTCGGAGAGGCAGCTGGTGGGTTTTTTCTACACCAGCTGCGAGGGGGAGGGGAGCTGGAGCTCTGATTCCCAGCTCCCAGGTCAGAGCGCTGTCTCCAAACGTGGATCTGGATATCCAAAATATCCTATGGTCCCTCAGATGCAGTCTAGGGGCTGTAGGATTGCTCCTTTCGTGGTTTTTTTGTTTTTTGTTTAGGGTTATGATGTTGCCACATTAGTCCCATGTTCAAGTGATTCATGCTTTAGAATTATATCAGTCAGTTCTGGTATCTGGCATGCCATTTTGCGTTCTGGAAATGTCAGCTTTCCTTTAAACATGTTTTTGAATAATTCATGGTAGAACGAAAAGCCTGGTGATGTGTTGGCAATTCCTTGAAGGTTCACAAAATAACTTGGGGCTGGACAGTGCTTCTAGTGGTTGGGAGGTGAATTGTAAGTGCAATGCATAGCTTCATATCTTTCTCTCAGGTGTTTCCCCATAGTTTTCCTATTGGCCATATATCTCCAATTTGTAGGTTCACTCTGACACCCCAGTCCTTGGATAAACAGTCACATGCTTGAAACCTCACATCTTCAAAGGGAATTAAATTAGGTTAAGAAAATTAGAACAATATTTTGAATGTAGAATTTAGGTTTTCCTTTTTACAAAACTTGATTATTTGGGGGAAGGGAATGCAGACTCCATACATACGCCAACATAATCTTACAACCCTACTGGTATGAACAGTTCAGGGATACTCTTCAGCAGGGTTAAGGTCTTTGCACTGCCATACATTTTCCACAAAGAAGAAAATCTGACTTTTGCCTGAAGGAAAGCCCTATAAAGCTTGGGAAACTTACACTCTTTCACCAATAGGAATTGCTCAACTGAAAGGTGTCGCCTTTCCTACTTGGAGAATTAATGAGCTTCCAATGTGGCAAAGTCGATTATGATTATGATTATTGATTATTTTTCTTCAGATTTTCCTGCCTGCACTCCCCCTGCCCCTCCACAAGGCAGGAGAAAAATAGCTTTGGTTTTTGTTCAGGACAGAGGTTAGAAAGGTTGCAGGGGGCATGTAGCCCTCTCATAGGGGTGTCTTGTCAGGGCGCAGCATGAAGGGCACAAACAGATCATAACCTTTAAATGAAAATGCAATGGAGGGGAGAGATGAAAGCATTGAAACAAATTAGATACAACTATAGGGGGTGCTCAACTGGAGAAAATTAGCATTTCTTCCTAATTGGAGTGCAGGGCATGCCATTACAGGGATTCATTACCAGGGGGAGAGGGTGCTGGGCCTCTCTACAGAATGCCCCTTAAAACAGACAAAAAAAGCCCTCCTGCTTTTTATATATTTATAAATGTTTAAAAATAGTGGGTAGAGAACTGGGCAGTTGGTCTGAGTCCTTCTGTGCTCATAAATACATACAATTCCTAGAAATCTGAACCTTCTGCCAGGGTGGAAAGGGAATTATTTGTATTTTTCTCAGTTTTACCTTCCCATTCTTTGTGTGTGTATGAATGTCCATTCTAGGGATGGATTAGTCTTTTTCTGATCCATGTTAGTTTCATATGTGTTTAGTCATGAATCCGTTCCATACCATTTCCTTTGATTAAAAAAAAAGCACGAAACTTCGCATTTAAATTTTATGCATTTCTCCTTAAATATTCATTTTTGTTTGATTTCTCCAAAATTACACATTTATTTATGCATTTTTGAGCCAAGAACTGCATTCCAAAATTTGGAGAAGTGTGCAGTCTGAAGGATAACCGCTTTCTGATCCACATATTAGTCTGGGAAGTGTGATTTCGGTCAGTTTGCTTAAAAATGTGGATGGAAGAAAATTCTCCAGCCAGCATCCCTAGTCCACACTAGAGCACATTTGAATGACAGGTGAATATAAGGTAAGGGGCATTTTAACATGTAGCAATCAATAAGTATGAAAATGTTTGCTGCCAAACTACTATGTGTTAGAAATACCTTAGTTCTTGCACCTTTCTATATGTAGATACCCAATAACTGAAGCCCTATAGTAATTCATAGCAAATTGTTATCAGGCAGTTATGAAAAGCTGAAGCCAGTCTCCATGGGAACTGAATTAATTTCAGGCCTTCACATTCAGGGTGGATGGGCAGTTTTCCTGCCCATGTGCACTATTTCATTGGGGAAATGTTCTGTGGACTATATCTGCTAAAAGGTAGATTAGATGGTGTTCGGCCATCATGCTAAACCATAGTTAAGCTCATGTGCTCCCTTCCCCTTTTCCAACATAGCTGTGAGGAGATTGGAAATATTAACTTCCAATTTCAATTAACCACAGTTTAGCGTGTCATCCAAATTCTAAACTGTGGTTAATGTCAACTATGGTTTATTTTAAACAAACCAACTTCATAACCCATGGTTTGAAATTGGCTTGTTTCAAACAAGCCATAGTTAGCATTAACCACAGTTTGTTGGAATAACAACCTGCAGTTAATTTAAACCAGAAGTGAAAGCTTCTTTATTCTTCCTCTCGTCCGTGCTGAAGGAGGAGAAGTGGAGAGTGTGTGAGCCTGAG
This sequence comes from Shinisaurus crocodilurus, assembly GCA_021292165.1. NCBI lineage: Eukaryota > Metazoa > Chordata > Lepidosauria > Squamata > Shinisauridae > Shinisaurus > Shinisaurus crocodilurus. Next base: position 66,259,507 of record CM037878.1, read on the forward strand.
GCTTGCTGCGGCTTGTTCTCCACATGCCATGATGTCCAAACTGGATCATTGTCAGCAGCACAAAAAGAGGGGATCATAAAAGCATATAGTAACCTTGCTGTACTATGTTTAATTTTCCTACTCGCTGTTATATAATGTTTCTGGGACAACAGCATCAAATGTTTCTGGGAAATCCTTTAAATTTTTGCTTCAATTTCCCTGTCATCCTACTGCCTTTATTTCCTTCTCCCAACTTTGTAGCTTCCTGTCCTTTTGCTGTCTTTTTGTAGAAGTGGTTCAATGTGTGACATAGAAGAGAGAATGTTGCAAGCACAAGCCCAGGCTAAATCACATGTACGTACACAGGGGATTAATGGGTCACCAAAGCTGCAATTCTAACACCTGTTCTTGAATTGCATCTGAAAAGGACGCTGAAATGGTGCTCTCCAGCTAAAATAACCAGCAATGTAGATAGACTTTAGATTATTGAAAACCACAAGATAAAAGGCTTTAGAAAACATCATGCACTGCCCTGTTTGTCCTTTTTGAGCCATGACCCCAGTAAAAGTCAAGTAAGCATGGTTTCTTCTATATGTGATTAGTTCAACAACAGAGTACCCGATTCGGACTTAAATGAGAGGTGGTGTAGCATAGTGGCTAAGTGGCTAATCTGTGAGGCAGGGTATCATCAATTCAAATCTAACCTTAGCCATGAACTTGCTAGGTGGATTTAGACACACCACTATTCTTTCAGCTTGCCATCGGCAATATGGGAATAGCAACATTGGCCTGCTGTAGAGGGCAGTTGCAAAGATTACTGAGAGAATGCATGTAAAGTGTTGTTAAAACTCAAAATACAGTATGTAAATATGAAGCATTATGCACTTGAAAAAAGAACTTGCTGAGCCTGTGGTTCAGTTCATAAAGTTATTCTGCTGAAAAGCCTTAGCAGAGGCTGGGGAATTGTGGCAAACTGAAGGCTAGACTAGTGTTGCAGAAAAGTTTAGATCACTTTAGAGTTCTTTGTAGTGCAGACTGCAAATTACTTGGGAAGATAGGCGAACAAATGTCAGTGTACTGGAAGAAGCAAAGACTACTAGCATTGAAAAAATGATCCTTCAACGCCAACTTCAGTGGACCGGTCATGTTGTTCGAATGCCTGACTGCCGCCTCCCAAAGCAGTTACTTTACTCCCAACTCAAGGATGGAAAGCGGAATATCGGTGGTCAATATAAGAGGTTTAAAGATGTTCATAAGGCTAATCTAAAAAAATGCAATATAAACATCGAGGACTGGGAGGCTCTGGCCCATGAACGATCTGGGTGGGGGTTGGCCTTTCACAGGGGTTCCATGGACTTTGAAGAAGCCCGAGTGCAAGGTGAAAGGGAGAAACGTGCTAAGCGAAAAGCACGTCAAATGAATCCTTTGCAGGACCATCTTCTATCTGGTGGCCTGTGTCCTCACTGTGGGAAGCTTTACAGGAAGCAGCTTAAAATGCGGCATCACCAAAATGCAAAACAGTCCTGCTCCAGTTCATTGCTCTCTGTTCGTTTCTAGAAGGTACCTTCACAATTTTTTTTATGGATTGGCTGTTATGTAGAAAATCATGATGGTCAGACAGATGTAAGTGTGTTTGTGTCAAAATATATTTTAGCATTTTCTTTGCCTAAATAGTAAACTCTTATCCCCTTCCCCATCCCATAAGGTGGCAGTGCCTGCTTTTGTCAGCTTTTCCACCTGTTGGGGGAAAGTTAAATAAGGCTGTTCCATGGTTGGTGGGCACAGGCTGCTAATTGGAGGGAGAGAGCCCATTTCCTCTAAGGAGCACAGGCTGTGCAGATGTGATGGATGGGTTGGAGATTTATTAGCACATGGTTGGGGGCTTAAAGGCCAGCACCAGCAGCTTGTTTCCTTCAGAAAAGAAGGCAGGAGCCAGAGCCTGTTGCCCCTCCCCTGCTCCAGAAAGGGGTGAAGAAAGAAAAGGGGATAATTGGAAGGAGCGGTTTGTTTGAACATAACTGCAAGGCTGCTTTTAATTCTTGGTCTCTTGCATTTTGAGACTGATTCTGAAATTTCAAAGTGAAAGGCAACTATTTGGTGTCACACCTGTTGCTTGCATTGTAGCCTGTTTCTTAAAGTCCAACCATATAGTAGTAGTGGAAGAAGCAAGAATTTTACTCCAGTTTGTGTGCTTTTCTCTACATTGACCTGCAAATCTGTGCAGTCCTGGAGCCCTTTCAGCATTGTACTAGATTCCCTAAGTTGTGATATGACTGGAAGAACTTGTTCTAGGAATCAAGAGAACATGAATACCTTTCATGTGCGCATCTCCAAATCCTCTGAATTTGCTAGTTGTTATGGGACTGCAGCGAGCCATTCTGTTGCTCTTTGTTTTCCATTTAAGTTCTTCAGCTCTAGAAAGGAAAGCAGTTGTATACACTCTGCACTGTGACACACCAACTTTGTGCTGTCTATGCTAAAGCCTTTTAGCCATCTGCAGGATAACTACCGGTAGGTTTACCAGAGAAGGAACACAGATGTTTATGAAGCTCATTGGGTGCTTCCAGACAGAGGGCTCCTAGAGCTAACTATGAAAAGGCATTGTACTGCTATTCTGACTTTTCTTCCTTAACAGATATTTTCTGGTAAGAAAAAAAAATGGAAGCGGTGGGAAAACAAAGGAAGGCTGCAAATCGAAGAGGATGTTTCCCCTGCGCATACAATTCCATGAATGAGGCTATGACCCAGTTTATATGATCATGGCGTGGTTAACAAGCTATGGTGGCTTGTTTGCCCCTCTGCATGTGTTGGTCAGATTTCCCTAATTACTCTTGCTGAAGTGGCTTGCTGTGCCGTCCAAACCCAGGTCACATACATAACTTGTTTGAGGGGGCAGCAACCCTCAAATAATCCATGGGCTGTTGTTGGGTTATTTGAGGGTTGCTCCCTCCCCAAAAAAGTCATGCTGCTAGGTTTCGGAGAACACAGCAGGGGAAACAAGCCAGTGTGGCTTGTTAACTGCACCGTGATCATGTGAGCCTCATTCACGAAATTTTTTGGGGGAAGGGGCAGACCATGGCTTATTTCCCTCACTGCGATCATGCAAACTGGCCCAGTGTGATTGCAAAATACAAGCCTCATCTGGAAGCAACTTTTCCCTTTCCTTGATTCCTGTTAGGCATATATTCCAAAGAAAAGCAGTTTGCTCAAAATGCATTGGGAACTGGAATGGTTTCATTGATCTTCGTACACCCTTATTTATTTATTACATTTATATCTTCGCTTTCTTCCACCATGAACTTGAGACAATGGGTGGGTTCACACATAATGACAACCAATTGTGGTAAGCTACTGACTGGGTTTGGATGACACGACAAGCAAACAGCGATAACAGACAACCGTTGCTTGTTGTGTTGTCCAAACCCAGGTCATTGTGAATAACAAATCTGTTTTGTCCTCAGAAACAATTATTTGTTCTAGGGTTTGTTCTTACAATGATTGTTTGTTGTGTTGTCCGAACCAAACCACGATAACAACCAGAAACAATGATCATCCGTCAGAACCATCATTATAACAGACCACAAATCATAGTGGGTGAATTCGCACAACACAACAAGCTAGCGTTGTAAGTTACCATGATTGGTGGTAACTTACAATGATGGTTCTGACAGACAATAATTGTTTCTGGACATTATCGTGCTTTTGTTTCCTCTCAGTCCTCCCTCCACCTCCAGGCATGCATCCCAGGGGCCATAGCTCCCTCTCTATGTAGGCAGCCTGTTTGTGATTGGTCCACTGAGTGCTCCCTTCTCCCTCCTCCTGCAGGAATCTGTAACCCTTTCTCTCCCTCCCTGTAGCTGATCGATATCCCTTTTGTTGTCTGTTCCCATTGAAAAAAACGGATTCCTTCATATGTTGCCCCGCGCTTTCCCACCTGTCACTTTTCCCGCTTTCACCTGGCTGTATCAGTCACTGCGGAGAAGCGTTTTCCTCCCGCCATCCACCCCCTCCATTCCTGGCACCTCTAGTATGAACTGCGGCTTGACTTTCTCCTAACCCGGTCACACACACACACACACACACACACACACACCTCACCACCCATAACAAATACCTTTTATGCTCTCCCTTCTCCTGCCCGCCTTTGTTCCCACCTGGTCTACTATACAGGTGATGATTATTAACACGTTATACACCCTCTCACACACTGCCTGGCGCCCCTTGTCCAAGCAGCGGCTTTTGATCCCCACCCCCCACCTTCTGTTCTCCATGCTGCCTGGCACTGAAGCTGCTCTCACTCTCCCTTGTCCCTCCTGCCTTCGCTCCCATCTTGAATAGGAGACTGGTAAAGGTTATTTACACCTCTTTCCCCCTCTGTGCCTGGCCTAGCACTGCACTTCTTTTACTTCTTCCGCCCCTTTTGCATGCACGCACGGCAAACAACCTGCTATCACTAGCAGTTCTCCCATCTATCCTGCCTAACACCTGTGTTACAAGTCTGAACTAGATATTTTCCATACTTTCCCTCCCCCAAAGCTTTTCTTGCTCCTGCAGCCACAGTTTAGCCTTGATGTCATTTTTCCAGCCTTCTGCTTACTACCCAACTACTCCCTCCTCTCCCCCCATCACATTCTTGTAAAATTCTCCAGTTGTAATCTACTCTTCTTCTGTTAAAAGCATACTTTATTTTGAAAGAAAAATAAAGACAGTTTTTGGTATTCTGATTGTAAAAGTAAAAAGCATCCTACGATTAAAAGCGAAGCAAGCAGCAGCGTGTGTGTTGCTGGGCAGACATCAGGAATAGAGATCAGATGACAGGAACAGCTGCTTGTTTTGCTGCTCTTGTCATGCGACTCTGTAGGATTCTTGAACCACCAACGTTAAAACAGCTCTCCCTGGTTCAGACGTCATGGCAAACAATCGTGTTAGGGACAAACTCTAGAACAGACCGCTGTGTCTTATTGTGGTCGACAACAACAATAAGTCACAATGGTCGGTCACTATGACTGGGTTCAGACAATGCAATGAACGATAACAATCAACGGTTGCTTTTTATTTATTTATTAATTATATTTATACCCCACCTTTTTTCCTTCAAGGAACCCAAGGCGGCTTACATAATCCTCCTCCTCCTCCTCTTCCTCCATTTTATCCTCACAACAGTCCTGTGAGGTGGGTTAGGCTGAGAGTCAGTGACTGGCCCAAAGTCACCCAGTGAGTTTCATGGCTGAGCGGGGACTAGAACCCAGATCTCCTGCGTCCCAGTCCAACACTCTCACCACTACACCACACTGGCTCTCAGCCTAACCTAACTTAAGCTTGCCATTTTGTGTGAACCCAGTCAATGTACGCAGCATTTCCAGGCAGACTCTGATCTAGGCACTGACAGGATCCAGACCTGCTTTGCTTCATCAGAGTTCCTACATCATGTACTTCCAGGCCATACCTGTAATGGTTTGTTGCTACTTGTTACATTAGGTCCTAGTCTACGTTGTTAGATTGCCAAATTCTGCATCAGGAAATAAGATCTAAAGTAAGTAGATTAGCATAGATTTAATACTACTGCATGACCTATTTTGCTGCCAGAATTCAGGCACTTGGAGAACATTGGTTATGATTGCCAGCTGGAACTAGAATAAGTATGGCAATTGAAGTTGCATTGTATCACACTTCACAGGACTTTTTAGTTTTGGAGGAATTAATTATGTTCCCATTTAAACCTGCTACAAAAGAATCACCTTTTACTTCTTCTACCATTTTAGTTTTATTTATTTAAAATATTTCTTGGCCACCTTTCAGGGCAGAAGCCCTCCCATGTAGTTTTTATTTTACCAGGAGAAGATATCTCAACAAACTTCTTGGTCATTCCATTAGCAAAGGACAGACTTGTGTTTTTGACAGAACCTGCATATGCAGGAATGATATCACTGTAAAGTTGTAAACAGAAAACAAACAGGGAGGTCACATTGTGGGGCCTGCCTTGAATTCTGGGCATTGCTCCAGGAATTGGTCCAACATTTTTTAAAAAGCCATCTAAAGTATGTGGCCATCACTACTACATATGGCAGCAAATCCTGCATTGGTGCAGTGGGGAGCCAGGGTGCTATGTGACTGGAGGATGAATGCTTCAACAGCCATTTCATGGCTGACCTGAACACAGATGATGATGTCCTCCACGGGAGCATCTGCATCTCTCAACTCCTCACTGTCCTGGTTCCCTTCAGCTCTTGCCCTTTGATACAGTAGTAATTCATCACCATAACTAGTTCTTGAGCTTCTTTATTAGAAAACATCATACAGAACAAGGAAATGCTTAATATGCTGAAAATTTCAGCTTTTATTTAAGAAACATCCCTAATGCATGAGGTTATTTACAGGGCTAGGTGAACGGGGAAAGGGTCTTAGATTTAAAATTTAAAAATGATATGGCTTCTTTGCTGCGAGGGAGAGAAGTATTTCTGAGAAAATGTTTGGATAGTTATAGCTGACAGAGTTGGAAATGTATTTCGGTTATTACCCTTTGCCCATAGAGCAGGACTACAGCTCCCAGAATCCCTTGCCATTAGCCATGCTGGCTGGTTATGATGGGAGCTGTAGGCCAGCAACATCTGGGGACCCAAGGTTGGAGAGCCCTGCCATAGAAGCTGAAGTAATATTAGGTTAGTGGATATTTGATTCTGATAATGTGCAGGACTGGATGGCGTGAACTGTTTTGGTCCGTTTGATCTTTGACCTTGTTCCTTCTTCTGCTCTGTTGAAACAGAGCTATTCAGTCACACTTTTCTAATTCTAGTGTGCACCTACATCCCAGAATCTATCCTCTGAGTATAGAAAGGATTTGTGCGTGCTACTGGGCTACTGTATGCATTTTTTTCTTTACGTACAGAGAATGTGTAGAAGAAACTCAGGTACGCTGTAATGTGTCATGGACCAGCAACGCCCTGTTCTGTGAATGGAAGGGGGCGGGAAGGCAAAATAATGTGCCCACACCTTTTCCACTACCACCATTTGGAAATCTTTATTTTGCCTCCACCAAACTAACCTTAAAATTCTCTCAGTCTCAGGTATCTACTTTAGGTAGTATTGGAGTTGGCTGTTAGACATTGAGTGGGTAATGAAAAGGGGGGGGGACAGTTCAGAGTTTAAAATAACAAAGTTTAAAAGTTATTGAAGAAAAATGTCAACAGGAAAAGATGTTAACATCTGAATGGATACACACGCATATACCATAAAAAAAAAACATATGAGCAATACGTGATAAAGCCAGGGATAAATGAGAGCCAGTGTGGTGTAGTGGTGAGAGTGTTGGACTGGGACTCGGGAGATCTGGGTTCTAGTCCCCGCTCGGCCATGAAACTCACTGGGTGACTTTGGGCCAGTCACTGACCCTCAGCCTAACCTACCTCACAGGGTTGTTGTGAGGATAAAATGGAGAGGATTATGTAAGCCACCTTGGGTTCCTTGCAGGAAAAAAGGCGGGGTATAAATATAATAAATAAATAAATAAATGCATCCTGCTAACGCAACTAAACTGTGTCCCTATTTTATCCAGGTCCCTTCCAAGCAATATCTTAATGTCATTGGTCCAACTCTCTCAATCAGTTCTCCAGTTCCATCAGCTCTGACCAACTGAGCAATCTACCCTCCTTCCTTTTCTCTCTCTCCTTTTCTGCCCTTTGCTTTTATCTTTTAAAATTACGGTAGGTTTTTTTCTCTCCCCAGCACCATCCAATCAGATGGTAGTTTCTTGTCTATTTCTGCCCACTAATTTTCCTTTTTCCTGAGTTAAAACTTCTCTCTCCCTCCCCCTATTTCCCCGCCCCTCTCTCCTCTTACCTTCTGTTGAACTTTATAACCTCCTGCTTTGTGAGCAAAACTTCCTGACCTCTATCTTCTAACTAAACTTTTGACCTATAAACTATTAAACTTTTGGCTGAAACTGACTAGCACACACCAAAAACAAATCCCATAATATCCTAAAACCCAACAAAATACAAAAATGGAAGACAGTTCTGTTCCTTAACATGTGTAAAGGGCAATGGGATTTCTTTTCTTTACAGCACATACACAAATTTGAATGTGTTACATTGTTTGCCCAGCTTGCATACCTGTGTAATTCTACTGATTATGCTATTCAATGACTACACCACCAAGTAACGATTTCCAAAGGGATGACAGAATAAATTTGTAGTCTTTAAGGTGCCACAAGACTCTTCGTTGTTTACACCTCCAAGTGTTTACTAATTTGAAGATGGCCGATCTGTTTTTAATGGCTGAATGACTGCTACATGCTTACTTTGTGAGGAGTGTCCCCAAACTAGGAAGAGATCACTAGCTGAACACCGTGTATGGAATGATTCTGTCAATGGAAATGAGGGGATTTGTGTGGCTTAGCCTATTGTATACAGGGCTGGGTGTATTTTGTATCGAGAAACCAGCCCAGTACAAATAAAATCAAATGCATATATTTATATACTTTGCATATGTGAATTTATTTGTGAATTTGTAATCTGTAGGGTTTGCTAATAACTTTTAAAAACAAGGAATGGTGTGGCAAAGGGGATGGGAATGGGCAGTGGAGAGATACATTATGGCTACATGGTTATTAAAGCATAGGGACAAGAAAAGGGATTGAAACTAAGAGGAAGGGGAATAAAGCTGTCAGGATGCTTGACATTCCACCCTCTGACTACTGGAAACCTTGCTCCCAGCTTCTGAATTTTCTTCAGGCATTCCCCACATGTTTCTCAATAAATATCTGCAATCATAAGTAGTAAAAACTTGTTTACAACAACAACAATCAAATCAAAACCGTGAGTCTCAGGATGCTTAATTCCTCACTGTGCCATTCCCTCATTCTGCCTGTGTGTGTATATTAGCTATAAATCAATATGCCAGATGTATATTTCTGACCTATGCCAGAAATAGTAGCAGACATCCAAATTAGATTGTGCTTTAAACTTACGGAACCAATTCATATGTGTGGTTTTTGGGGGTGGGGGGCAGTACCTGGTCTGGTTCTTTTACAGGATAGATTTCAGAATGAAGTTTGGGGTGGGATTGCTTTTTCAAAAGTGTCAAGGTAGCCTTGCATGTGGACAGCTTACACAACAAAGAGAAGGCTATAAGTAAAGTTTTAAACTTTCTTTGATCCTTGTTGATTTGCTACTGGAAAGTGTTATTTTTCAAGCACTGTTCTTTTGTTCCAGCCTAGTAGTATATTATCCTAAATGCTGCCTGGGAAGGACCAGGTAATTAATGCACCTTCATTGAGGAACAACCTTCCCAGCACAGCCCTGCTTTCTTCCTTTTAAGCTTTTGTGGGGGTTGGGGGGGGGTGTCTGGAGCTCAGTATAAAAGCCAGGAGAGGTGGCATTTCTGTGGTGGTACCTATGCTTCAGCCTTTGCAGAGAGAGCTCTCTGGGTAGAGGTGCTGCTTCTCTTCACTCCCCTCCTCAACAGGTTGGACCCCCAAGAAGCTTTTGTCTGCATACTGCATGCATGTCTGGGCCTGCCATTCCCACATGGGGCACCCTCCCTTGGCAAAGTCCCACCATTCAGTGATGGTGGCTGAAAGAACCTTGGCTAATTACGCTGGACTGGAAATTACCACTTTGCTGTGTGCTCCTGCTGCTGGATCTGTTTGTTCAGGGGCTGTATTTAGTGTGAACAAAGCCCCCCTGCAGAGTGAGTCCAGCCCCAAGTGTGAAGCTACAGGTAGAAGCTTAAAATAAAGGGGGTAATTACCAATGTCTCCAGGTGAAAGCCCCACTAAACTTCAATAGCCCAATATAGCCTTGCGAGGGAAGAATCCCCCTCCCCAAATAAATGATTCCCACCAGGCAATTAAGGGAAAATAATTTCACTGAGTGAAGGGGGTAGTGAGCTGCTGCTTAGAAATTGTGGCTTTTTTCTTGCCCTTGTTTGTTACTGGGTGGGGAAACAAAGTGCCTTCACTGAGGAGGGAGGGATGATTCCCACATATATATCCCAACCTCCCTGCTTTGTTAAGTGGCTTGAATGTACCTAGTGGGGAGCAGGAGAGGGAGAGAACAAATAAGTCAGAAAAAGGAATTGCTGGAGCTTTACACCTGAGCAAGCTTTGAAAAATGTGACAATGCCATTCCCAGTCTCTTGTAAGGTGTGTGTGTGTGTGTGGGGGGGGGCATCTGAGCAGTGGAACAGGAATTGCGTTCATTGTCCACAAAACCATTGACGCCTTAGAACAACCCACATTCCCCTCTACTGTCTACTGGGTAGTTGCTGTAGCCACTGTGCATGTGGGTGGAAGAGAAGGATTTTCTGTGATATTAAGCCCTACCTCAAGGCCAGAAGGGGACATACTGGGAACTGACTACCTTTTCTATGTAGTCTGCAGAGAACATTGCAGTTCTAGGCAGTTCTGTTCTGCAAGTGCTCCATACAAATCTTGTATGGGAGTTTTTGTTTTGTTTTTCCCCAGAACCCATATCCTAGGATACTAATGACAATACAACTTTATAATTAAGATGACAATAAAACTTTCTAGCAGATAGGGATTTCTCAGAAACACAGTAAAAGAGTTCAAATTTTTCATTAGAGATGTTAGGATAAACTGACTAGACTATATCAGTACTTAGTTCATTTAGAAAAATGCTTTATTTATTGATTTCATTTCTTTATTGCCCAATAGCTGAAGCTATTAGTCATTTTTGTAAAGGGAAATTCCACCGCAGGTCCCCCTTTCAATGTCCAGTCTTTTAGCACATTTGCTTTCTGATTTATTCTGAGTAATGTGCAAACGTACTTGGGTACGTACCAACTACTGTTTCCTCAACTAAACTATATTCATATTGCAGCAACTTTGCCATCTGTAATGCCTGCATTTGGACATATCACTAAACTATAGTTTAGTGTGATGTGAACGACCTTCAGCCCATGCATCCCTCCCCTTTCCTTTTCTGGCATGGCCGCGAGTAGGTGATCGAAAGCATATGCTTTGTTTTAAACTAAACTCAGTTGTCATTTCATCCAAACTGGAGCAAATGTTTGTTAGCTTAAACCATGTTTTCCCCCCCAAATGTGCCAAGATAAAACGTTTCTGATCCTGGCTTGTTTGGATAAACATAGTTTAACCACAGTTCCTGGTTTGGATGAAACAACAAAGTATGGTTTGTTTAAAATAGAAATTGTTGTTTTCAATCTCCAGGATCTAAAACTACAGTTTGAAACTTGTTTGGGAACCACTACTTGTTCTAACTGTGGTTTGCTGTTATGTCTGAATTCACAGGCCATTGACAAACCACAGTTATGTCCATTGCTTTGTCTCAACAGGCTGCTAAGAGTGTGGAAATGGAAGTGATTTTATGAAGCTCAGTTATGAGTGGATGGGAAACAAAAGCAGGCATGCTCCTTAAAATCGTAGTACGTTGTACGTCTGCAAGCTCAAACTGTGGTGCGGTTTCTTTTTCTTTTCTTTATAAATGTATGAATCACCTTTCAGCCCAAATAGGGCTCCCAAGTAGTATTTTGCATAGATACTTAATCACAGTGTTAGAGTGAATTTGTGTGGGCAAATGTGGGAAAAGAGGCCAGCACATTTAATCCTGCAAACTCAAGGTTAAATGTGAGAGTACTGTGTAGTTTAATGTGATTTATCCATATCTATTTTGGCAGTTGAATTATGGCTTTCCAGCCACAGTCTATGATTCCTTTATCTGTTATTTTTTAAAGTCATAATTTCGGGCATTTGCCCAGCAAAACCTAGGGCAACTTTTACGGGATGTATGCAAGCAACAAACTGTATATGCTCAATTTGCCCTGGTTTTCTGCCCCATTTATGTCATTTCACTGCATAGCATTCAAACCTGGTCTCAAAATGGAATGCTTGAGTCTTCGAGACACTGAGTAAAAGCCTAGTTTCAAGATAGTTCTCTCATCCACTCATTCATTGGAAATTTGTTTTAAATATTTTCCTTTAGCCAGCAGTAAGTTGGACTCACTTGCATAACAAACCATCTACAGTTTCTTAATACGTAGCTTATGACTAAGTAAAAGGTCTGTAACTGAGATGGCTCTAGGAATGTGGTGATATAAAATGATAGTGTTTATACAAGCTCCCCCAGTAGCCACTGTCAAGATTTAAGCCTAGCTAGTACAGGAGCAGTAAAGCAGCCACTGGGTTGCTTCAACTGTAACACCAAGCCATGGATTGGTCCGTAGGGATGTACAGATTTTGTTAAGTCCGTTCTGTCTGTGTTCTGCAGCTTGTCAGGCATCTTTCGTTCCATCGTTTGCTCATTGACGGAATTGGATTTTTTTTACCAGAACTTTGTTCTACTTGTGCCAATCCGCACTTGTGCAAATGCACATTAGTTAATGTGAATTAGCGCTAACATTAACTAATGTGCATTTGTGCAAGTACACTTTAGCGCCAGTGCACACTTGCACTAATGCACTAATGTGCATTAACACGAATGCAAATCAGCACAGATCCCCCCCAGAAGTGAAAAACTGGTCACAAATCTGCAGAATCCACATCACTTGGTCTGTTGTGATGAAGTCTGTTGCAGAATCCGCAGATCATATTCAGAGAAATCTGAACTAATTTGAAACTGTTGCAGATTTCTACGACATCCCTAGTTTGGTACTATGTGACTGATCCTTGTGCCTGTATTTTAGGATTTAGGAGCAATATTTTGCCATCACATCTGAACTGGGCAAAACAGGATTGTAAACCCATTTGAAACCATGTCTTGCAACCCTAGTTGGTAGACAAATTATAGTTTTCCCAGTCCAGCAAACTATGTTTGCTGATAAATCCAAATGGGCAGCAGTGGGTGGGGGGGGGGGAGAATTGACAGGAATAAGGGAAGGAGGGAGCTCATAAATACACTGCTTCTTCATGTAGTGCCAACCCATGGTTTGGCATTATGGCTGTTTAGCCCTAACCCAACTTGGGCTCTGTGAAGCCACCCTAAAACATCTGGCCCCATGGCTGTGCTGCAGGTGTTAATCTTAAAAGAACTGTTTCGGTGCTATCAATAGTAATGACAGATACATCTGTAACTAATTGTCTGGGTATGTTACAAACATCATATTTGTTCAAGACATATGCATCCTGTTTCCTTTTCTGTGAGACACCCAAATGCAGCAAGACTGTCGTGTTGGGTGGAGCCTGGTGTCTTTATTTGGAACTGTTCAAACACAATCAAGCAGGAAACAGTATAATAGCCAGATAATTGTGGCATAAAGATGATAATTCAGTGGCTACTGGCTGGAAAGTTTATGTGCTTTTTATTTTAAGTATGCCAAATGTAGTCACTTCTTTTTGCCATACAAAGCAGGACAAAACTTCGCTTCCTGCATTTTGTAACAGACTGATGGGTGGAGTGGGAAGAGATACATTTAGTACTGAGGACTGCTTTGAAAATATTTCAGTTATGCCATATGACCCATCTCTGCTTAACTTTAGGTTGCATTTTATATTCAACAAACAGTTTTAGGCATATTGGAAAGTATGTCGGTTTAGAACTAGCTGGATTTTTAAACTTTTATGATCAGGGTTTGGGTCTGCCTTTGGATTTCAAACCCAATTACAATGGGTAATTGCAATCTATGCAATGATAAGGCCCTCAAAAATGGAAGCTGAGGAATTTAGGGATGTGTGAGGACTCCATAGGAGGGTGAAAATGCATTGGATTTTCTTGACTCAGCCCCACGAATTCCGTTCTGTCAACCCTGTGCTGGCGCCGACTCAATCTGACCTGAGTTGAGCCTGCATGAGGGCTTCTGTTTTTATAACGGGCTGCAATTTCCATAATTTTCTTTAAAAGCTGGGGAAATTTGCACAAAATGTGGGCCTCACTCCACAATTTGTGCAACTTTATGCAAATTGTAGAATGGAGGCCCGAATTTTGCACAACTCTGAAATTAACTGTCAGAAAATTCAGTGCAGCCAAGGTGGAGTGTGTGCATATGCAGTGAGAGGAAGATGCTTCTGTACTTCTCATGTTAAATGCTACAACAAGAACAACAATGACTTGAATCTAATGAGTCAGCCCTGATTGCACTATACATACGCAGTTCTTGGCTCCAAATTTGTGCAACTATTTCAAGCGATTTTGCGGAAGCTGAACACCCCCACCCCCAACTTGGCCTGCTTTTGCCTGTTGGGTCGGGAATGTGTCAAAAGTCCATTGAGCTCAAACGGAACAAATTTTCCAGTGTCTCACATTCTTAGCTGAGATACTTATAATTCTCATAAGAAATTATAAACTGCGAAAAATCAAACAAAACAGTGCCTTGGAGAGGACCACACATTGTTTACCTTTGGACTTACAGGAATAACCAGGTAATGCTGTATGTTGAATAATTTGTGAATAGATTTTCTGAACCTGGTGAGATAGTTGGCTCTAATTTGTTTAATATAAAGGTAGACAAATGTTTCATATTTTTGAAGTCCTGCACCAGACTGAAGAAAATGTTCTGAATTCCTAGAAGTCAGGTCTAATTTTTAGCAATTAGGCTCCTGGGATTCTTCCCTGCTTCCCAGCTCAGCTTTAAAAGTTTGGTATGGACAAATTCCCATACATCGAAGCAGTGTATGTGCCATAGACTGAAGATGATGATTTTGACCAGTACTCTGGGCTTGAAACAATGAAGCAACTGGGGCCTAGCCTTCAACCCAACCTTCAATGTGAGGCATTTCTGTTCTAACCCTGCCTGCAGAATTATGACTTTCACCACATCTCACAATGCTCTCCTTAGTGTGAGATGCATACACCCACTTCCCAGGGGCCAATTTTCCAGCCAGGGTGGGAGACAGCACACACATGAATTATTGGTATCTTTCCATGCCTCTGTTGTTGGTGTTCCCTGCCATTGCCTTCTGGGGGGTGGAGGAAATACTGTAAATCCTGGAAGCACATTCTATCTCCTTGCCCAAGATTTCTTCTCTCTTTACATCAAATGTCTCCATCACAGCACCTGGAGGGACCAGGCAAAGTTCTTCTGTAGCTCCACTGTGTACAATTTATGATGCATGCCTGAAGAGCAATTGACTCTCAGGCTGGCTATGAAAATAGCACCATAGCAGTAAGCAGTGCATAGACTTGTGTATGTAAAGACTTTCAGTGAGCAGTGGCTAATAAGCTCGTTGTCCATAATTCTACTAATGTGATGGACTTTCCCATTTGCCTCCATATTTTGGTAATAAATTAACATTAAAAAAAATCCTTGGCAGGTGAATGTAAAGAGCTCCAGGGCTTCACTAGACAGTAGTAGGAACTGTTGCTTGGGATTTGGGGGCCACCAACAGAGCCAGGGAAGAGGCAGTGTTTCAGAGAAGGAAAGAGCTATGGGCACTAGGGTGGCTGTTGGGTTGAGGGATGTTGGGAGCACAGCAGGAAGAAAAGTTTTGGAGCAGCAGTGAACTGAATTGAGATTGAAGACTACAGGCATAGTTAAAAGAATATGGAAACAGGACTGGGATAGCACTAAGAATGTTTTTGTTAAATTTGTATCTCAACCATCTAGGAAATTAAAACTGGAATTTTAGACTTTCAGCAAAGTGTACCACTGTCACATACACATTTGGCAACTTGCAGATTGGATTATTGTAACATGTCCTGTGTCAGATTGCCATTGAAGATAGCTCAGGGACTTCAGTTGGTTCAGAACACAGCAATGTGGCTATTACCTGGTACAGGTTGCTTGGACCATATTACACTGCTATTAAGAGGTGCTAGATCTTTATTAAAGTTCCAAATGGTCTGGGTCCAGCTATCTTAGAAAGTACCTAGCTTCTTCCTGCACATCAAGATCATCAGGCGTCTTCCTTGTCAGATATCATGTTGGTACCTAGCAGGAGAAGAGTTTTCATAGTAGTGGTACCTCTTCTTTGGAACATTCCTCCCTACAAAGTCCGGATATGATTTATAGAAGCTTTTGTAGGCAGAATGCATTGGCATCAAGGGCCAATTCTGAAACAGTTTAATAGGTATAGAATCAATAGCTAGGGGTTTAAAGTTAGATACATACCATGGTTTTCTTAATGGGAGAGAGCAGTTTAGAGAAGAAAGGGCTGGGTTCTCCACACTTCATGGCCTGCAAATCAAAACAAAGGACTCTTCCAGATTCAAGGGTTGGGAGCATTATTTCAGCACTTCCAACTGCCTTAATCGAGGGTGTGGGGTGCTTCAGCTGATGCTGGTCACTACCATTTCCTGTGATTGGCAGGAACCAGTATGGACTGCATAATCATCCTGCACTCACCACAAGGGGATGTCCTAGAGTGGGGGGGAATGGATTGCTATTGCTTGGGGTTCCTCTCATGCTACCAGCTTTGGCCTACAAAAAACTGCTGTTTTATTGAGCCTTGACTGTTGGTTATAGGATGCTGCCTTATAACAGGTCAGATTGCTTCATACACTGTTCCAAACATGTGCAGGGGCTGCATGTCAATACTGCATCTGCTGGGGCTGCAGATTGCTATTCTGCAAATGCCACATGTATATGTGCTCGTTTTTCATGAGGCAGCATCAAGTATTTCAGAGTCTGGCTGTGGAAAGACTATCAAATAAAAATTGCTGGGGAGAATCAGTGGGTGGGGAAGCATTAAGCACCCCCTTCCTTCTGTTGGCTAATTATTTTCTGCAAGCACTGCCCTTGCATTAGCATTATATGGGTTGGAAATACCATGATTCCCTCCTAACATCTAGGTTCACTCTGAGTTTGACTCCCAATGGAATCTTATTTAGGCCAGGCCTACACATGCAGCAGAATAAGGTGGTAGAGACCTGAGGTGATGATGGTCTGTACCACTTCAGGCTGGAAACTGGGTTGGGATTACATTTCTGAATGTGTTCTACTAAAAAACATCAACAAAAACCCAAACTCATTGCAAGTAGGAAACTAGTGCCGCAAAGAGTAGGTTGAACTAGAACCTGACTCCCTGATGTGCTGTTCCTTTTTTTTTTTTTTACGTGTGTGTTTTAAACAAGGGGCAGTATTCTAAAAATTGTTTCCTCCACCTCCAGCTTGTTCATTCTTCCACTACTTCATTCTGCTGCATGTATAGACCAGGCCTTATTTTGGCAGGGTCCCAAGTGGGTGTTGCCTATTATAACCAGTTATATATATGGTAGGGTATTTTTGCTTTTGTATTCTGTTGTATTCTGACCCTTCAGAGCATATCTGTCAGGCCCTCTGGCTGCCTTTTATTCTTTTTTTCCATTCATGCTCCTGCATGAGTACATGAGGAGTGGGGCTGGTCAATTAAAACTGAACTGCTGATAGGTTCAATTGTCCCATGTGTTGGGTGATATTCCCAGAAGAGAAGAACATTTTCTCACCATCCAATCCACTCTGGGTATGTGTGCACAGTTGGAAAGGCTTCATGATGTAGACACTGCTCGAGACCATCCGCTGTGCAGTGCCCATTTCTCTCCTACTCTTTGCAATGTTGCTACTGATGGGGGCCCTCCTCCCATCACTCTCCAGCAGGGGGGACGCTGTGAGTTTGTGTGACCTTAGCACTAAATTCAGACTGCAGGAGTTACCTTCTATAATGATGTCAACTGATTAGGTTAGCGGGGCTGATGGCAGCCACGATAAGACGTGACATGTTCTAATGATTCGCTTTAGCAGGGGCACAGGAGCAGTGAGGAGGAAGAGGCAGGAAAGGCGGGGGGGCCCACAGGTGCCGACAAAGACTTTGACCTTTGCTGCTATAATATCAGTGTTTCACAGGCCAGGCGGTTCGGTAACCCACTTCCAGACCATCAAAAATTGATTTAATTGCAATTTCCCCCCCAATTTGGAGCATTGGAGCTTGACTAATTGGAGTAATAGAGAGTAATAAGGTTCTGATTAAAAAAAAGCTTTCCTCTGCCTCCTTTTGTATCCTGTGTCATTGCCTGTCAGAGGTCAGAGAGCCTGCATATTCTATTAGGCCGAGTTGCCTTCATTTGGACAAATTAGTTTACCCAACAGTAATTAAAATGCCAATGTGGGTCGGGAAGCGCTGAATGCAATTGATGGGCACATTGGTGAAGGATTTGACAGCTTTGGTGGCCGCCCTTGCCAGAGCGTGTCGGTGCGGACTCAAAGGCTGCACAAGTTTGGGTCTATGTGGCCAGCGTAGCTCTGTGGTTGAAAGAGGCTCAGGCAAAGTGTCCTTCTCTTTGGTCTCCTCTCTCTCCTTGTTTCTTTATGACACTTGGGTTCATTCCTCCCCCATGCCCAGACTCTTTGTCCCAACAAGACTGCCCTCAGCCCCCTCTGCCGTACCCTCCATTTCCCAGCTGCAGGGCTCTTGCTAAGTAATAGCTTCTTTGTTTCTTGGTTCGATGATCCTTCATATAGAATAATTTCCAACATGGAATAATAACATCAAGTTTAAAGGGTGCAGGGTATGGGGACTTAGACTGAAGCATTCATGCATGTGTCAGCCAGACTCTGGAGTCCAGAAGATATAGAGCAGTGTAGAACTTAGATTCTAAGTCTTAGAGGAAACTATTGGTTTATAGAGTAGACTCTGGCAAAATGGAAAGAATGGGGAAAAATGGTTAATTGAATAATTCTTAGGGTGTGTATGCAAGAGACAGAATAGCACAATGAGCCCTAATTCTGAAACAAGTGACAATTTCAAAATGGTCTAAGTATTTGGAAATCAAGAATGATACCTGCTGCGCACATATTATATAGTGGGCGCTTTAGTTTAAATCCATTTTGGTCAATGTTGGGGAAATTTTAAATCTGGTTATGCTTCCAGTGTGTGTGTGTGGTGGTGGTGGTGGAGGTGGTGGTGTCTTTGCTTGATAACAATTGCACACTCAACCGGATAGTTTTCATGCCACTGCAAATCCACCTAAATATGGTTCCATAGTAGTCTGCAAAGCAGCATATGTTGCCATGCTTCTGCAGTTCGTCTGCATCAATGCTTAAAAGATGTTTTAGTTGCAACCTTGATCTTTATTTTCCTTTATGGCAAATGATGACCATTATTCCTGCTCCTGTTGGCATGTCTTATGCAATTGCAGTTCATTGTACATCTAGACCAGTGATGGCGAACCTTTTTGAGCCCAAGTGCCCAAACTGCAACACAAAACCAACTTATTTATTTCAAAGTGCCTTAAATTTGGCAGGAAGGAGGAGGGGGCACTAGCTAATCGCGCCCCGCTCTGTCTCAGGGCATGGCTCTTCACCGGGCGTGCAAAGATTCGGGCGTGCGCACGCTGTGCTTCTGAGCTGTCTGTTCAGTTAGAAGGAGGGCTGGGTGCCTGCGCAGTCCGCTTCTGGGGGTGGAGATGTTGGAGTGTGCCTGCCTGTGGAGGCCAGCGAGGAATGAGTGGAGAGGAGTTACTATGGAAACCCGACGCTGAATGCAGAAGGGGACGGTCTTTTCGCGATCTGGCGACCAATGGCTCGAGTGCCCACAGAGAGGTCCCTGAGTGCCAGCTGTGGCACGCATGCCATAGGTTCGCCATCACTGATCTAGACTCTAGATTCTAGAGCTATACGTATTCTGCCCAAAAGTCCTAATTCTACTTCAAGGCAATCCAAATTCTGTGCTCAGAACTGAGTGTGAAAGTTTTTCATATATTTTCTTTGCATGATTCTTCTTCCAGGGTTCAAATTTTCAAAGGGTTTGGAATTGTTCAGCAAATGCTGGAGGATAGTGGAAGGCTCAAGGGAGACAAGTGATGGCCAGTAGAGACAAGGAGTAGTATTCATAAGAGAGTAATACAGAGCACTCCCTCCTGCGACCTTTGGAAGACTATTCCAGCCAGTCTTCAGCGTATGCCTGCACATTTCTATGCTTTTCTTGCCAATTGTTAGGGCTAGAAATATCTTGATACTTTAAAAAGAAATCTGAGATTGAAATTTCTGTGATTTCTGTGTTAGGTACCAGATTCTGCTTGTAGGGGTATTATGCAGGTGTGCAGATTATTCCCAGCCCTGTTTGTAATCTCACGATCAAGACTAAAATGCCTTTATAAACTGTTCAGTTAGCATTGGTTCTTCCCATTCTCCATCTTTTAAATTATTGCCATGCTATTTAAGCATGTCACATACATTCTTCTTCGTGGTCTCTGTGCATCACACACATATGGGTTCTCTGCGCCTGCGCTGAGATCGTTCGGGAAATTTCTATAGCTGAGGTGAATTGGGCGGGAGCCCCTCCCCCCGCGCGTGTCCCTTAGCGCGGCTCCCGCCCATCTCCTCAGTTCCTCTTCGACCGCCATTGCGTCTAGTCGTCGGGTTCTTTTCTCTCTCTCTCCGGAGTCGCTTTTTCAGCTGAGTTTACCTTTTCCTGCAAACTTTTTCTTCAAAATATCCTCTATCCTCTTTCCTCTCTCGATATCTAATCTCCATTTAAAAAAAAAAAAACCAAAAAAAAAAAAAACCTACAAAAAAATCCTTTACTATACCCATATCTCTCCCCCGTTCTTATCCACCTATCACCTAATCTACTTTACTCTATTCTAACTATGCCTCTGAAGGCAGCCTTTAGAAAATGCCAGCGGTGTGGGACGAAAATCCCTCCCGCTGATAAGCACCTGCTGTGCTTGCTTTGCCTGGGGCAAGGCCATAAAATGGAGACCTGCCAGGATTGCCAGGCCTTTACAAAACAGGCCCTAAAACACCGCCAAACTAAGCTGCGAGCTCTCCTGTGGGAGCAGTCTCTGTCAGCTAAAGGGCCTGATCCAGAAGAAAAACCTGGGGGATCCCAGTCAGCCAAAAAGCCGACGAAAGATACTTCTGCGGCTAAAAAGTTGGTGAAAAAGGCCCATAAAGACAAGGCGGAGCGCCTGAAAAAGAAAATGGCGGAAAAACCCGGCAAAGACGCTGAGCCCTCAACTTCAGCCGTTATGAAGGTCTCAGAGCGTACTGCTCTACTAATGTCGGCTATGACTGGGGCTCAAGATCGAGCTACGGGACCGATTGCCCCCCAGTCTCCCCCGGTCTCGACGACGTCTCCTCGAGACCGAGAATCGGGTTCGAAAACCCCACTGAAGCAGCCGCCGACTGTAACCACCTCCCTGTCGGAGGGAGAAATCGTGGCCTCACCACCGATGGAGCGACCCCGTTCGGGCTCGAGGGGTCCTCCACCGCGTCTCTCGCCTCCTGCAGCATATGCTAGAGAGGAGCGAAGAGCACACCGACCATCACGATCTCCTCGATACCAGAGCCGTGATTCAGCCTCAAGGGAATCCACCTCTCGATCTGTCTACTCTCGCTGCCGCGACGACAGATCCTGGTCGGGCTCCTACTATTTGGATTCGAGATCAAGGAGCTACAGATCCCGATCCCGAGGCTCTCCTGACCGGAGAAGGCGCGATTACTACTATCGGCACCGACACTCACCCCCTCGAGAGCGAACTCACAGGCGCAGGTCCAGGACGCCTACGCCAAGACAGGGTACAGCTGTATCCCGGGCACCTGTCGAGGCCGTAGTACAACCGACCGCCTCAACCTCGACTGCCCAGACAATTCTCACCCCTGTTGTTGTGACCTGCTCGTCGTCGGGATCGGCGTATGTATCGGACTCGGACTCAGTGGCCTCCTCCTCCCATTCCACCTCACCAGATGCGCGAGTGGAATCTAAAGAAGCATCGGAAGATATGGGCAGCTTCGCTGAGCATGTCAGCCGGATGGTGACAGCTCTGGGAGTTGAGGCGAAAACTGCAAAAGGGAAAGCAAAAGATGACATATATGCGATCCTAAAGACCACTCAGTCCAACCATTTACTCCTTCCCTTCTTGCCGACACTGCTGGAGACGGTGCAAGAAACCTGGAAGACCCCGGCCTCTACGAAACCAACAGCTAAGAGGCTGGAGTCAATGTACAGGATCCAGGAGGAAGGAGCAAAATTCCTGTTTTCCCATCCGACCCCGAACTCGCTCATAGTAAAATCGGCACAGTTTCGTGGGGGAAAGCAGCATACCACGCCGGCAGACAAGGAGGGTAAGACGCTAGACTCTTACGGCCGTAGGATCTACTCCTCGTCTTCCCTCGGACTGAAGGTATCTAACTATGAGGCGTTACTAGCTAGATAACAGATGTTCATCACAGAGAAGCTGGGAGACCTCTGTGATTACCTGCCGGACGAAAAAAGAGACCTGGCGGCACAATACATCAAAGAAGCAACCAGCACCGGTGCTTTACAGATGAACACTGCCCGCCACCAGGTCGACAGCCACGCTAGGTCGATGATCGGATCCGTGGCTCTGAGGAGACATGCCTGGCTTCGCTCTACCAACCTGACTCCCGATGATAGAGCGAAGATACAAGACCTCCCTTTTGATGGAGAAGGGTTGTTCAACGCCACCACGGACGACTCTCTCGACTCCGCTCAAAAGGCTCTGGCGACGGCCAAAAAGATGGGGCTTGTCCGTCAACCCCATCCCAGCAATTCAGACCGAGGCGATGGTCTCGATTTCCATACCCTTCCTCACACTACCAGCCATCTGGACAGTATCGGGGTGGAAATCGTCGACCTCAGGCCCCACAACCTCAAGCGCTACAGCGGTCATACCCTCAACAACGCTCGAGGGGCTCGAGGAGGGGGGGCGACTTCACTCGACGGCGCCTTTGACTCCTTCGCCAGCTCGACCGACTTGTCTCCTCCAGTCCGACCGACTCTCGACACCAACATTCCAATCACCCTGTCTCCACCACCTCAGGCACCTCTCTTCGGCTCCCGACTTCACCAGCACCTTCAGTCCTGGAGGACCATCACGACGGATCGATGGGTGTTGAGTATAATAGAACACGGCTACAGGATCGAGTTCAGAACCCTCCCCCCTTTTCTCGGGATCAAGGCCACCCGTCCAACTCGAGTGCTCCTAGAAGAGGTGTCGATCCTCCTCCAAAAAGGAGCAATACGGCCGGTCCCCGCAGAGAACTTGGAGGACGGCCTGTACTCCAGGTACTTCATCGTAAAGAAAAAAGGAGGAGGACTCAGACCAATCCTGGACCTTCGAACGGTGAACCTCTTTATCCCACCGAAGAGATTTCGCATGGTCACACTCCAATCGATCCTCCCACTACTTCGAAGGAACGATTGGTTTGCATCCATCGACCTCAAGGATGCGTACTTCCACGTCGCTATCCACGAGGACACCCAAAAATACCTTCGGTTCCGAGTAGGAGACGACACCTTCCAGTTCATAGTTCTTCCATTCGGACTTTCCACCGCGCCGAGGGTATTCACGAAGTGTATGGCTGTGGTTTGTGCGAGTCTTCGGGCAAGAGGCATCACCGTCTTCCCGTACCTGGATGATTGGCTACTAGTGGCTCCATCAAAATGGGAGCTCCAACACGCACTAGAAGAGACCCTCCACCTCCTGGAAGACTTGGGACTCTGCCTGAACGTAGAGAAATCAGTCCTCCAGCCAGTAAAGGAGATACAGTACATCGGCGCAAAACTAAGCGCGTTCGAAGGTCGGGCGTACCTACCAAGCGACAGAGTACGACAAGTACTCACCCTCGCAGAAAAAAATTCGAAACGGCCAATATGCTCCGCCCACACGATTCAACGACTACTGGGGCATATGGCCTCAACGATTGCGGTCATACGATATGCGAGACTTTGCATGCGGCCCCTTCAAACCTGGTTCATCAAAGAATTCAAACCAGAGAAAGACAAACCATCCGTCCGACTATATCTTCCTCGAGCCGTAAGAGAGTCCTTGAGGTGGTGGCAACAGGAGTCGAATTTGAACGCGGGCATACCGTTCCAGTCTCCGACACCGAACCGCATACTGACAACAGATGCATCGTTGCTGGGATGGGGGGCCCACTCAGGCGATCACGTCGTGCAAGGCACATGGACGTCAACACAAGCTGCCAAACACATCAACTGGCTAGAACTGATGGCCGTTTGGAAGGCATTACAAGCCCTAGAACAATACCTCTCGGACTGCCACATCCAAGTCGTGACCGACAATACTACAGTGGTCGCGTACATAAACAAACAAGGTGGCACGAGATCGACGCGCCTCGTAAGACTGACCATGCAACTCTACGAATGGGCTCTACCTCGAGGAATGTCCTTTGTAGCGATTCACATCGCAGGGAAGTCCAATGTACTGGCAGACACTTTGAGCCGTGTGTCGATGCAATCGCACGAATGGACGCTGGACAGGAAGGTGGTCAACTCACTGTTCCAACGCCTGGGTCATCCGAGAATAGACCTGTTCGCCACCAGCAAAGACACTATGTGCCCCATGTTCTGCAGCAGGGCGGCCTCGGACCCGAATTCGATCACCGATGCCTTCCTGATGACCTGGAGCGGCGACTTCTATTACCTATTCCCCCCAATCCCACTGCTTACACGTGTGATCGCCAAAATATATCGAGACAAAACCAACTGCATTCTAGTATGCCCGCGGTGGCCGCGTCAACCTTGGTTTGCACACCTGCTCAGCCTTTCGCAGGGAGATTATCTCCCATTACCATCAGGACCGGTGCAGGGCAGTTTGGCGCCTTAGGCTACATTATATTTAGCGCCCCCCCCTCGTGCCGTGGGGGGGGGCTCCGGAAAGCAGCCCTGCTCTGCAACCTCCACCGGACCCCCCCCCCGCACGCTGCCGCTGCCGCCCCCCCCACCTACCTTCCCAGTCTGACGCCTCCTCCGAAAAGGGACCCCCGCGCTCTGTTTTTCGCCGGGGGAAACCAGAGCAACAGGGCTGTTTAAGCCCTGTTGCCCTGGTACTTCCCGCCAAAACAGAGCGCGGGCGGGGCTCCGGAAACAGCACGGAGAAGGTAGGTGTCGGGGGGGGGAGGCGGCGCGGAGGAGAGTTGAAGCGAAGCGAGGGGGGGGAGGCGGCGCGGGGGGGGAGGCGGCGCAGAGGCAAAGCGAGGCGAGGTGGGGGGAGGCGGCGCGGGGGGAGGCGGCGCGAGGCGGGGGGAGGCGGCGCAGAGGCGAAGCGAGGCGAGGTGGGAGGCGGCGCGGAGGCGAGGCAAGGTAGGGGGGAGGCGCCCAGGCTCGGCCCCACCACTACTCCGGGCGCACTTACCTGGCTTTCTCGGAGAGGAGGGCGGGCGGGCAGGGCAGGAGCGCGCCGGCAGCGAAGAGGAGCGCAGCGTTCTGCGCCCTCTTCCGCTACGCGCCCTAGGCAACCGCCTAGTTGGCCTAGCGGTAGCGCCGGCCCTGATTACCATTACAAGACAACCTGTTAACACAACACGAAGGCAAAGTGTTTCACCCCAACCTACATTCTCTAAACCTAATGGCCTGGAGAATCAGATAGCGGCAGATACAGACCTCTCCGACGCGGTGAAGGAGGTTCTATTCGCAGCACGGAAGCCTTCGACAAGACTCTCCTATGCCAGGAAATGGGCAGCTTTCCTTGATTTCGTTTCACCCTTGGTCAAAGACCCAGTTACTTGCTCGATCTCGACCGTTCTCGATTTCCTCCACTCACTAATGACCCGGGGCCTTAAATTTTCGTCAATCAAAGTCTATCTGGCAGCCTTAACAGCATACAGAACTGCCTCGACGGGGACGTCTTTATTTGTACATCCGTTAATTAAACAATTTTTGAAGGGGCTTAAAAATCTTCGTCCTCCAGTCCGCAACATAGTCCCAGGTTGGGATCTACCCTTGGTCCTAAAAGCTCTGACAAAGCCGCCATTCGAACCCATGGCTAAAGCAGACCTACGACTGGTATCGTTCAAAACATTATTCTTAATAGCAATTACTTCGGCAAGAAGGGTGAGTGAGCTGCATGCTCTTCGAGTGGATCCACCTTACACAATCTTCCATAAAGACAAAGTCGTCCTGAGACCTGATATAGTTTTCTTGCCGAAGATGGTGTCAGAATTTCATCTAGGACAGGACATTATTCTCCCAACTTTCTTTCCGTCCCCCTCGTCACTGATCGAGAGATCGATGCACAGCCTCGACGTCCGCCGGGCTCTACTGTTTTACAAAGCCCGTACGGAATCGGTGAGGAAGACCAATCAACTTTTTGTGTGCTACGGCCCCCCGAAATTGGGCCATCCTGTATCCAAACAAAGACTATCCTCTTGGATAGTGGACACTATTGAACTTGCCTATCAATTAGCTGGACGAATTTTGCCAGGGTCGGTGACGGCCCATTCCATCAGGGCTCTATTGACCTCGACAGCTTTCGGGAAAGGCATTCCCTTACTGGACTTATGCAGGGCGGCGACCTGGTCTACCCCCTCTACTTTCATCCAGCATTACCGCCTTGACGTTCGAGCCAGGGAGCAGAACGCATTCGGCAGGGCGGCTCTTTCTTCAATCACCATCTACCGACACCGACCCACCTCCGGTAAGTCAGCTTGCTAATCTACCCATATGTGTGTGATGCACAGAGACCACGAAGAAGAAGGACAGGTTGCTTACCTGTAACTGTAGTTCTTCGAGTGGTCATCTGTGCATTCACACAACCCGCCCTCCTTCCCCGCTCGGTGTCTTCATCGAGTTCGATGGATACCAAAAAGGAAGTTGGTTGGGAAGCTGTTTTAGCTGTTGCACTCAATATCGAAGTATTTGCCGAGTTCGTATCTCTTTTCATGGTATCAAAACGTTTGCAATGTCATCCTCGGTCCCGACGGTCGCAATAGGCGGTCTCAGGGAACTGAGGAGATGGGCGGGAGCTGCGCTAAGGGACACATGCAGGGGGAGGGGCTCCCGCCCAATTCACCTCAGCTATAGAAATTTCCCGAACGATCTCAGCGCAGGCGCAGAGAACCCATATGTGTTTGAATGCACAGATGACCACTCGAAGAACTACAGTTACAGGTAAGCAACCTGTCCTTATCCTGTTCCAGTCCTTACAACAGTCCTGTAATGAAGACAGGTATTATTATCCCCATATTTCAGGCAGGGGGGCTGAGGCTGAGAAAGGTATAGACAACAGTATGGAAAACAGTCAGAGTACCTACATTCTCTCTTCTTTCCCCCCTTTTCCTTGTTTTTATTTTTGAAGCTAATCTGTTATAGATATTTTATTGTGAGGGTATGTTGCTTGCAATCACTATATACTAGTGATTGGCTTGCATACAGTCACCTAGTGAGTTAGTGGCAGAGGTGAGGTTGAACAGCAATTACATATGAAAGTGATTTCAGCCAATAGTGAAATTTCTACGTAGAATATTATTTGTTCTACATGAAGAGAACATTGGGTGGGATGGGATGTTCATTCATGTTCGCATTGCCAGTCTTCACATAAGAAGAATTGCCTGCATAACATAATCCTTCTAAACACTGGAATAATGATAACTGTATTACTTCATTTGGAGAAAGTGGCAGTGCAGCAATCATAGAGGCAGTAGCATCTAGACATCAAATTCTGCCCTGCACAATGTTATAATTCCTCTTTCCACTGGTGCTTTGTCCTGTAAGTTCCCTCCACAAGGATGTTTTCCCCTCCTTCCTTACAAAAAGGTCCTTAGTGTTAGAGGGAGCACAGGGCTTTTCCTTCTCAGGAATAATGTTTCAGAAATTTGAAACTATAAATATCCCTTTTATGCTCCAGAACAATAGCAACAAAGTCATAGTTTAGAATTGAAAGGGCATAAAATGACTTCACTCTCTTCGTCCTCAACATTAGAAATATTCTAATTTTTAGAAGCAGGATGGCGGGGTGAATTGGTGGGTCAGGATCTGTGTAGCTGGAGGGAAGTGGTGCTAAGCTAAGGAGCAATTTGGAAGCCTACTGCCGAGAAATTTCTAATCCCTACCACAGACTGGCTTGAAGGCTGTACCGGCAGAGTGGCAGGGATTAGTGCTGGTGGTCTCCACCCACCTCTTCTTTTCTATTGACATACCTTGATGCTAATTTAGACCTGTGCAGCCTCTGGAGGGATGCTGCATACCTTCTTCTGAAGGATTTGTGTGACTGTAGAACAAGGAAGAGAGAGAGAGAGAGAGAGAGAGAAAATCTTAAAAACCCAATTGCCCACTTCAGTGATTTCGAAGCTGCTATTATGTTTCTAACCACGGTAATTGGCTTTACCATTTATTAATGGCTTATGGTAAAGAGAAAAAAAGAGACAAAACCCAGCACCTACCTTTGTAGTTCTGGGCTCCATTGACTGCAAGACTACTTGCTGACTTGGGGGTCAATTGATGTGCCGCTCTGTACTTAGGAGCTTGTCAGTGTTTGACATCTCATCCTCGATAGCCCATGAGGTGTGGAGTGGATTCTTGTTTCTAGCATCAAGTAGGCAACTTGGGCCTCCAGTTTGTTTGGTCAAAAGAACATGTTGCCAGCTGACGCACAAAAAACAATTTCTTTGTTGTGGCTTTTTAAACTGGCACCACTGAATATGAAGAACATGTTACGTTAAAAGCGTTTCTGTTGAGCTCTCCTCTGACCCTAGAGGAGAAGGGGTTAGTTCAGCCTTTCTCAAACTGATGCCCTCCAGATGTGTTGGATGACCATTCCCATTTTTCCCAGTCAACATGGCCATTATCCGTATTGACTTGGGATGATGGGAGATGTAACTGGGGATGGAAGAGAAATTAGTTTGGTTCACATTTTAATATGAATTGACCTAATTCTCACTTACTGAACTAATAAGCAAACCAGAATGCATTTATCCTTCCGTTTTCACAGTTCTCTGAATTTTGTGATAGGAACATAAGAAGAGCCATGCAGGATCAGACCAAGGGTCCATCTTGTCCAGCATTCTGTTCACAAAGTGGCCAACCAGCTGCTCATGGGAAACCCACAAGCAAGACATGAGTGCAACACCATCCTCCTGCCCATGTTCCCCAGGAACTGGCGTACATTGGCATACTGCCTCTGATACTAGAGGTAGCATATAGCTGTCAGGACTAATAGCCATTGATAGCCTTCTCCTCCAGGAACTTGTCCAATCCCCATTTAAAGCCCTCCAGATTGGTGGCCATCACCACATCTTGTGGAAGTGAATTCCATAGTTTAACTATGTGTTGTGTGAAGAAGTACATCCTTTTATCTGTCCTGAATCTCCCACCAGTCAGCTTCATGGGATGACCCCCGGTTCTAGTATTATGAGAGAGCGAGAAAAATGTCTCCCTATCCACTTTATCCACAGTATACATAATTTTGTACACCTCTATCATGTCTCCCCTTACTCACTTTTTTCTAAGCTAAACAATCCCAGATGTTGTAACCTTTCCTCATAGGGGAGTTGCTCCAGCCCCTTGATCATTTTAGTTTTCCTTTTCTGAACTTTTTCCAACTCTACAATATCCTTTTTAGGTGCGGTGACCAAAACTGTACATGGTATTCTAAGTGTAGTCACACCATAGATTTGTATAAGGGAGTTTTATTTTCAATTCCTTTGCTAATTATGCCTAATGTGGAATTTTCCTTTTTCACAGCAGCTGCACGCTGGGTCAACATTTTCATCGAGCTGGCCACCACAACCCCAAGAGCTCTTTCTTGATCAGTCACTGCTAGCTCAGATCCCATCAGCTTATATTTGAAGCTGGGATTTTTTGCCCCAACGGTTATCATTTACACTTGCTTACATTAAACTGCTTACATTGAATTTACCATTTATTCCTACTGTCTTCGAAACTGCTTACATTGAATTTACCATTTATTCCTGCTGTCTGCTTTCTGTTCTTTAACCACTTACTGATCCATAGGAGGACCTCTCCTCTTATTCCATGACTGCTAAGTTTGTTCAAGAGTCTTTGGTGAGGGACTTTGCCAAAAGCCTTTTGGAAGTCCAAATAAACAATGTCTGCTGGATCACCCCTGTCCACATGTTTATTGATACTTTATTGAAGCCATGTTGATTCCTTTTTCAGCAGGGCTTGTCCTTCTATATATTTACTAATTTTATCTTTAATAATGCTTTCCATCAGCTTATCCAGAAGAGTTGTTAAGCTAACTGGCCTGTAATTTCCCAGATCCCTTTTTAAAAATTGGTGTTATGTTGGTCATGCTCCAGTCCTCTGATACAGAAGCTGATCTTAGGGACATGTTACATATTTTTGTTAGCAGATCAGCAATTTCGTATTTGAGTTCTTTAAGAACTATAGGATGGATATCATCTGGACCTGGTGAGTTATTAACTATCAGTTTGTCAGTAAGGTTGAGAACTTCATCTTTTGTCACCACTATTTGCCTCAGTTCCTCAGACTCCCTTCCTGAAAACATCAGTTCAGGCACAGGTATCTGTCCTATATCTTCTGCAGTGAAGACAGATGAAAAGAATTTGTTCACCTTCCCCACAATCTCCTTATCCTCCTTTAGTACTCTTTTAACTACATTGTCATCCAACAATCCAACTGTCTCCCTCGCTGGTTTCTTGTTTCTGATATATTTAAAGAATTCTTTATTGTTGGCCTTGATGTTGTTAGTGATACACTCCTTAAAATGCTTTTTTGCATCTCTTATTGTATGCTTGTATCTCCTTTGTGCAAACTTGTGCTCGCTTTTGTTTTGCTGCTTTGGGCAAAACTTCCATTTTCCAAAGGAAGCCTCCCCCCCCCCAAAAAAAACTTCCTAGACACTGCTCGTTAACCATGCTGGTGACTTTCTATACTTGGTACTACCTTTCCTAACCTGTGGTATACGTTCTAGCTGAACTTCTATTATTGTGGTTTTGAGTAACCTCCAAGCATTTTTGAAGGGATTTAGCCCTCTTGACTCCCTCTTTCAACTCCATTTTTACCAGTTTGCTCATCTTAGAGAAATTTCCTCTTCTAGTCAAATGGGACTGTGTTGGACCTCCTTGGCAATTTTCCATTTAAATATATATTAAAGCTGGTAGCACTGTGGCCACTGTTTTCAGTTGGTTAAACAACACTCTCATCTTGTACTAGGTCCTGGGTGACACCACTTAGGATTAAGTAGGGCACAGTCATTTAGGGCATTGAGAAGGGTGATACAGTCAGGCCTCTATTCAAAAAATGCATGCAAAAATATATGCAATTTTGTATGCATTTTTGAAAATGTATCCCTTCTGCTGGCCCTTCTCTTAATTTACTGGTGGCATGGCTACTGGCCCTTCTCACTTATCCATGATCTGATTGTGGATGAGGGAGCTGATCTGGCATGCATCATTGAGACCTGGGTGAGCAGGTTGGGTGGGGTTGATCTGATCCAGTTCTGTCTACTTGGGTACTCAGTGCAGCATCAACCCAGCTTAGAGGGTTGGCACAGGCGGAGTTGCTGTGGTCCATAGGAATACTATCACACTCACCAGAAAACCCCTCTGGACTGGGGCAGACTATGAGGGCCTATACCTGGCATTAGGCCAGCAAGACACATTGGGGATATTGTTGATGTACTGCAAACCCTGCTACCCAACAACCTCCCTGACTGAGCTGGCTGAGGTGGTCTCGAGCGTGGTCCCGGGAGACTTTAACATTCATGCCGAGGCAGCCTTGACTGGACTGGCTTGGGACTTCATGGCCTCCATGACAACCATGGGGCTGTCTGTCTCAATTTGTTATTGGGCCCAACACATAAGGCAGGGCATACTCTTGATTTACCGGTAGTCTTTGCCTCTGGATGTGAGCGGGGTGGTCCAGATATTGGGAATTTGGAAATTGAAGTTGCTCCATTGTCATGATCAGACCACTATTGGTGGAAATTTGGGCTTTCAGCACCAGTCTCTCCCTGCTGGGGTAGGGGACCTGTTAAGATGGTTCGCCCCTGGCACCTTACAGAATCCTGAATGCACTGGGGTAATTTCCAGTAGCCAGAGCCAGTGATCATGTGAAGGCTCTAGTCACACTATGGAATGAGATATAACACACTGTTGACACAATCGCCCCAAAGTCCCCCCTCCATTGCTGTGGAGCCCATAGTGCTCCCTGGTTCTCTGGTGAGCTCTGGGCAATGAAATGGGATGGGAGACAGCTAGAGTGTATGCACGAGACTGCATAATCGTGCCTACTGCACAACGGTGAGAGCAGCAAGGAAGGCCTACTTTTTGCCTCCTTTGCATCCTCATGTTGCTGTCCAGCAGAGCTTTTCCAGGTGGTTCAGGGCTTTTTGTCATCTTCCTCAGCAGATCCTGTGTTGGAGCCCTTGCAGTCCTGCTGTGATAGTTTTGCAAGGCACTTTGAGGATAAAATAGCTCAGCTTCATGCTGACTTGAATGCTGCTTGTAGTACAGTATCTGGTGAGGTGTCCGATGCATTGTCTGGTTCAGCTGTATGGGATCAGTTTCAGTTTTTGAAGCCTGAGGATGTAGGTAAGACCCTTATAGCTGTTTGGCCTACTGCCTTCTCTCTTGACTCTTGCCCATCCTGGCTTATTTGAGCTAGCCAGGAGGGGTTGGCTGAGTGGATCCATGGAGTGGTGAATGCATCTCTGTGTGATGGAGTGGTGCTCCCACATTGAAGGAGGTGGTGGTGCATCTACTCCTGAAAATGCCCTCCCTGGATCTGGAGGTTTATACCAACTACTGCCCAGTCACTAATACAGTATCTCTTTTCTGGGCAAAGTGCTTGAGAGGGTAGTGGCTGGGCAATTGCAGATGTTCTTGGAGGATACAGATTATCTCAACCCATTTCAGTCTGATTTGAGGCCTGGTTTGGGGACAGAATTAGCTTTGGTCGCCCTGATGACCTCTTGCAGGAGAGAGACAGAGGGATTCTGTTGATCCTGCTCAATCTCTCAGCGGTTTTTGATACCATTGACCACTGTATTCTTTTGGATCATCTCCATGAATTAGGAACTGAAGGCACTGTGCTACATTTGTTCTGTTCCTACTTGCAGGGACAGTTCCAGAAAGTAGCACTGGGGGACTGTACCTCGGCTCCCTGGCAATTATGCTGTGGAGTGCCACAGGGTACCATCTTGTCCCCCATGCTATTTAACATCTATATGAAAATGCTGGGAGCAGTCATTAGGAGTTTGGGGGCAAGGTATCATCAGTATGCTGATGATACCCAGCTCTATTTCTCTGTAACATCTGAATCGGGAGAGGCCATGCATGTTCTGAACCAGTGCCTGGATGCAGTGATTGGTTAGATGAGGGCCAAAAACTGAGACCGAATCCTGACAAGATGGAGACTCTGTGGGTTGGTGGTTCCCAGGTATGGGAATTGGGGAGTTTGTCTGTTCTAGACAGGGTTGCACTCCCTCAGAAAGAACAGGTACGGGGATGCTCCTGGATTCATCATTGTCATCAGAGGCCCAAGTGGCTTCTGTGGCAAGGAGCACCTATTACCAACCCAGGTCGGTATATCAGCTACACCCTTTCCTGGACAGGGATAGCCTGACCACTGTAGTCCATGCATTGGTAACCTCGCTTTTAGATTACTATAATGTGGTTCATGTGGGTCTACCCTCGTGCTTGGTCCAGAAGCTGCAGCTGGTGCAGAATGCAGCAGCCAGGATGCTGAGTGGAGTGCCTGGCTGTGCACATATTACACTGGTGTTAAGGCAACTGCACTGGCTACCTATTAGCTACCGAGCCAAGTACAAGGTCTTGCTGTTAGCATATAAAACCCTGAACAGCTTGGGACCACATTACCTGGCAGGTTGCCTTCCACAATACAGACATATGTGATCATTAAGATCATTGGACAAGGTCTTGCTGGTGGTACCATGACCAGCAGAGTGCCATCTTACAGCAACCAGGAAGCGGGCCTTCTTGTAGTGGCACCCAATTTATGGAATGATCTCTCCACCGGTATTTCGTAGGTGCCAACTATATCATGCTTTAGGTGCCAGTTGAAAACCCATTTATTTACCCAGGCCGTCCCTGATTGAATGGGCTACCCAGTTTACAGGCAGCCCTGGATTACAAATGTCCTGACTTATGGACAACTCATACTTAAGAACGGACCACCATATATGTCAACATCTGAGTTAAATACAATGGTTCATACTTACAAACGCATGCACTATACTTTGCGACACTTTGCAACATTTTGAAAACATTGTGCGGCTTCTGTTCTGACTTATGTACACATTTGACTTAAAGACAGACTTACGAATGGAACTTGTTCATAACCCAGGGACTGCCTGTATTTGTTTGTAATTATGGTGTTGTTTTAATTGAGTTTAATGTTTTTATTAATGTTTTAGCAATTTTTATGTATTTTAATGTATATTATAATGTATTTTGTGAACTGCTTAGAAATATTTTTAAATATGTTCAGTGGTATATAGATCTATTAATTAATTAATTAATTAAATAGCAAAAATGCATACAGAAATGTTCTATTCAGAGCAATGCATACAAATGGGTACAAAATGTGTATGAATTTTTGTGCGGACTTTTAACCAAAACATTCACAGACTGATGTGGAAACAGGATGACCTTGGGCTTCCAAAGGTTGTAGAAACCTAAACAGAAAGATTTATCCATCCCTAGCTCCCAACACATCTGGAGGGCACCAGGCTGGGTTACTGCATGAATGGATCTTGTTCCAGTAGTCTTTCTAAACTGATAATAAATGCCATGTGACTACATAGAGGCTTATCTCATAGAGGAAGCCTCTTCACATATTTACTTTTTCTGATACAGAGTTAAGAGTATAATTTTGTGTCAGTGTCTTTGTTTTAGGTTTTTCTTCATGAGGCTTTGATTGTGCTCTCATCATTCCTGAAGATGGTTATTTATGGGTGCTTTAGACAACATTGTGACCCTCCAGTTTCACTTATATTTTTTAAGAGCACCTTTGCAGGGGGGGGGGGGTGGAGTGGGGAAAATGCAGTATTTTTTTTCATTCCGAAACAAAGCGCCAGTCCCCACTAGTGTAACTGTGTTATTCTGCTATAGCACAGCACCACCTACAGGTTATCTAGTGGAAATGCAGAGGGGAAAGCTCTTTGTGTGGAGATCCAGACTTAATTCTGTGATGAAACCGGAAGTAGATTTCATAGATCATAGAGCTGGAAGGAGCCTACAAGGCCATCGAGTCCAACCCCCTGCTCAATGCAGGAAACTAGAGGAGGGGTCTCCCATCCAAGTAATAACCAGGCCTGACCCTGCTTAGCTTTCCACACTCAGACAAGCTGAGCCAGCGTCAGCCACAGGTTAACAGCCTCATCTAGAAAAGCTCCTAGATGTGTGTGTGCTTTGTTTTTGTTTGTTTGTTTACTATTTATAAATTTGTAGTTCATCTGCTTGTGGCCATACAAATATTTACTAGTGATACAAGAAAGATGGCTAATGTTTGTTTTCTTCCTTGATTGACAGTTCATTTGTGACGGGAACAGCATGCTGTGGACATACTTCACCTTTGAGAATTTGGGACTTGGGGAGGTAAGAGTCTCCTACACTGGTGGTAGTGGTGAATAGAAGAATTTGCCTGTGGAATGCAGCGCCTGTGGAAACCCTGTGACCTGACTGTAGTTGCAAATTAATGTTTACCAATTACAGTCATGCCTTGGATTGTGAGAGCATAATTCGTTCCGGAAACGTGCTTGTAATCCAAAACACACTTATATCAAAACGAAATCCCCCCAAAAAAATTTGTACAGAGATTTTTAATTTAAGCTGTACTACAGTACTTGTATTGCAAGACGTCGCTTGTATATCAAGTAAAAAATAAATAAATAAATATTTAAAAATTTGCTTGTCTTGCAAAACGCTCTCAAACCGAGTTACTTGCAATCCAAGGTATTACTGTACAGAGAAGTAGATGAGATGTCAAGCCATCTAGTTCAGTTCTATGCATTGAACTCCAGACCTAAATTCTAAATTAGAGATGCTTATGCAATTTGTTCCTAACATACTCACTGACCAGTGAATACATTTCCACACCTTGCCAATGCATTTTCTTCTATTACCCAGTTATTCTCTATAGTTAGGACATGTTTCCTAAATCTTGAATCAAATCTGTCTTCTGACAACTTAAACATATTTCCTCATCTGCTTTAGTGGCAAGGAAGGCCAATTTACCTTACCTTTGTATTTTCCTTCTTGCTACAGAGTAGACAATCTAATTCTGGGTTTATTATCTTGGTAACTATTTATCCTTTGATATCTGTGAGAACCCCAGAACTCCCATCAGTCACAGCAATAACATTCCAGTGTAATATAAATCATGGCAAACTAAAAGGCTGAAAAGGCCTAGCAAATAAAAAGAATTTCACCTGGCAGTGAAAAGAAAGCTAAGATGGCTTCAGGTAAACCTCCTTGGGAAGAGAATTCCAAAGGTGACTCTGTCCCTGGTCACCAGCCACCTTACTTCAGATATGGGAGACTTGGAGCCTCAGGTCCTCAGAGGCTAATCTTAATGTCCAGGAAGGTCCACATTAGTACTCTGGTCTCAAGCAATTTAGAGCTTTATAGGTTGAATTGTGCTTGGAACCTTTAAAAACTCTTTTAAAAGCTCTTTAAAAACTTACTTTTAATGTGCTCGGTCCCAGTTAGTCAGAGCATCGCTGTATTTTGCATTAACTGTAGTTTCTGAACAATACTCAAAGTTAGACTCACGTGCAATGCATTGCAGTAGGGGTGTTTTGAATCAGTGTCTGGGCCTGGTAATGGACTGGATGAGGGCCAATAAATTGAGGCTCAATCCAGACAAGGCAGAGGTGCTGTTTGCAGGCGGATCATCTGTCCGGAGGGATGATACTCAACCTGTCCTAGCTGTGGTTGCACTCCCCCTAAAGGACAGGGTTTGTAGTTCTGGGATGCTCCTGGACTCCATACTGTCGCTGGAATCACAAGTGTACTTGATGACAAGGAGTGCCTTTTATCAGCTTAGTCTGATTTACCAACTACGACCCTATCTAGACAGGCAGAGCCTAGCAACAGTGATCCATGCTCTGGTAACCTCTCGTTTGGACTACTGTAATGCACTCTACGTGGGGCTGCCTTTGAAAACGGTCTGGAGACTTGAGTTGGTTCAAAACAGAGCAACGGGGCTGCTAACGGGGACTGGCCGACAAGAACATATTACTCCAGTCTTCTATGATTTACATTGGCTACCGATTGAAGTCCGGGCCCGATTCAAAGTGCTTACATTAACATTTAAAGCCCTAAACGGTTTGGGGGCAGGTTATCTGAAGGAACGCCTTGTCCCATACGTGTCTATCCGACCCCTGAGATCTTTTTCGGAGGCCCTTCTCAGAGTGCCCCCTCCAAAAGAAGCTAGGAGGGTGGCTACTAGGGGAAGGGCCTTCTCAGTTGTGGCACCCCATCTATGGAATCAGCTTCCCAAAGAGGTGCACCTGGCGCCTACCCTCTTTTCTTTCAGGCGCCAGGTGAAAACCTTTTTATTTGCCTAATATTTTAATGGTTGATTTTATTCATTTTATTATTGCCACTGTACCTCTGGATTGAATTTATTTTGGCTGCTGGGTTTTTATCATGTTACATTTTAATATGTCTGTGTTTTTATATTATTATTATTGATGACGTTTTTGTTTTAGTGTTGCTTTGTTTTGTAAACCACCCAGGGAGCCTTTTGGCTGATGGGCGGTGAACAAATATATTAAATAAATAAATAAATGAGATGTTACCGGTGCATGGATAACTGCAGCCATGCTCTCTGTCCAGGAGGGTTTGCAGCTGGCACACAGCCTAGCTAGTAAAAGGTACTTTATGCCACAGGAATCACTTAGGCTTCCAAAGATAGGGTAGCAAAATTAATTGGACCCCAAGTCATTGCTGCCATTTCCCTTGACTCAACTTACTTGTGACCAGCTGAGTGAAGAATGAAAGGAGTATGCTTCATTTATAAGGTTGCTGCCCAGTGATGTCATCAGAAGGAAAACTCCCAGCGGAGGACCACTTTCCCATTTTATAAAATCCTTCCTCATTTAGGGCACAATTGATTGATAAGCATTATTTCCCTGAGAGGGAATATAGGAGAGATTTTAATAATAATAATAATAATAATAATAATAATAATAATAATAATAATAATAATAATAATAATAATAATTTTTATTTCTTACCCGCCTCTCCGTCTAGATCGAGGCGGGGAACAGCAAAAATATAAAATACATAAACTAAACAAAACACAATACATACTATCAAAACATCTTTAAAACATCATAAAAAACATCATTAAAAACATCATTAAAACATCTTAAAATATCTTAAAATGTCTTAAAAACATATTAAAGGCAACCTAACATTCCGCCAGATAGGCCTGCCGGAAGAGATCAGTCTTTATGGCTTTTTTAAATTCCAAAAGACTGGTGAGCTGACGAATCTCCTCGTCAGTACCTGTCAGCCTAGTTTTGGCTGACTGAAGTAAATTCTTCCCAAAGGACCTGAGTGTGCGGGGTGGATTGTATGGGAGAAGGTGATCCCGTAGGTAGCCTGGACCCAAACCATGTAGGGCTTTAAAGGTAATAACCAACACTTTATACTTCGCCCGGAAACTGATTGGCAGCCAGTGGAGTGCTTTTAAAACTGGTGTGATGTGAGCACCCCTAGGTGTACCAGTAACCAGTCTGGCTGCCATATTTTGCACTAGTTGAAGTTTCCAGACTAGGTACAAAGGTAGCCCTATGTACAGTGCATTGCAGAAGTCGAGCCTCGAAGTTACCAGCGCGTGCACTACTGTCTTTAGGTCCTCCGACTCTAGGAAGGGGCGCAGCTGGCGTATCAGCCAAAGCTGATAATAGGCACTCCTAGCCGTCGCATCTATCTGAGATGTCATTTGGAGCGACGGATCTAGAAGCACCCCCAAGCTGCGAACACAGTCTTTCAGGGGGAGTGTAACCCCATCCAGAACTGGTTGACATACCTCCAAACCCAGATTGTGGCCTTTGATAGCAAGTACCTCCGTCTTGTCTGGATTCAGTTTCACTTTATTTTTCCTCATCCAGCCCATTACTGCCTCCAGGCATTCATTCAGAGGAGACACACTGTCCTTAGCTGACGCCAGGGCTTTTTTTCTGGTGGAACTTACCGGAACTGAGTTCCAGCACCTTTTCTTCTATTAATTGCATTACAATTTAATCGCCATCTACTCCCGAGGAAATGTAATCCAAGAGTTCCGGTACCCTTTTCTCCAGAAAAAAAGCACTGGCTGATGCTGTTGCCGAAGGCATAGAGAAATATATTTGGGTGTCATCAGCATACTGATAGCACCCCGCCCCATGCCCCCGGATGATCTCTCCCAGCGGTTTCATGTAGATATTAAATAGCATTGGGGAAAGAATAGTGTGGCACGCCACATAGCAGCTCCTTTTTGGAGGAGCAGCTATCCCCAAGCATCACCATCTGGAACCTACCCGGGAGGTAGGACCGGAACCACTGAAGCACAGTGCCCCCAATTCCCAGTCTCCTCAGGTGTTCCAGAAGGATACCATGGTCGATGGTATCGAAAGCTGCTGAGAGGTCCAAAAGCACCAACAGGGACGCACTCCCCCTGTCGGTACTCAGGCATAGATCATCTGCTAAGGCGACCATAGCAGTCTCAACTCCGTATCCTGCTCTGAAGCCAGTTTGAAATGGGTCTAGAAAATCCCATGGGACCCTTCCCTTGAATCCAAATTCAGATTTATATATTTTTGATGAGACCTGAGGTTTTTCTTTCCAAATTCTGCCTTTAGGTTAGTGTGCAATCACTTAAATATCTCCAGTTAATAGTATCCAATCAATCAGTCTTTCTTTGGTATTTCTGAGATGAGACTTGTCTAGCTGCACCACCACCCCTTTTAAGAGTTGTAATATCTCTCCTGTCACATTTCCCTACCCATTGGAATGTTGTCTCCTGTCTGTTCTGCTGTCGTGTGGGTTGTCATCTTCTCTGTTCTATCCCTGCAAAATTACTAAACTGTTGGTATAATTTCATTAGCCAATAGTCCAGATTAGCTAATGGTCCTCTCCTTAATCTGTCCTATTGAATCTACATGCATCAATTTATAATTCATATCTAAATGTGCTCTCTCTACCATATGTTGTAGCTTATTGTGCCAGTTTAAAATGTAAGAAATAAATTAGATGTTTCGTGGCTTTCTCATTCTCTCAGATATGTGATTCAAGGGATAGAGTTAGATAGACCAGGGAATATGTGTATATCAGGTTTGAACCTCTACTCAGCCATGAACATTCAGTTGGACTTTGAGCAAGGTGCTATCTTCTTACCTCATTTCACCATCTGTAAAGTGGTGGCCTACATTGTGAGGTTTCACAACTTTTGCATTGCCTCTAGTCTTCCAGGACTGAAGTGCTGAATGTTGAATGTAATGTGGATTACATGTAATGTGGTTCCTGCATTTAGACTAAAGGAAGAATGATTTCCAGCTTGGTTTCCCCTCCCACCCCCGCCCTCCTTGTCCATGAACTTGTCCTGGGTTACCTCAAATAGAAGCAACCCTTAGAAGCAAATAGGGAGTGGCTCTGTCACCTTTTCTGCCTTTCCCAAGGAAGCCTCCACAGATAATAAAGCTATGTAGAAAATAGGATTAAGGTAATGAACGGGCAGGATTGAGTTTGATCTTTCAATAAGGCAAAAGCCTGACTGACAGGCAGAGCTAAAGCCTGGAATCATCCAGCCAATGACATGCTACCTACAGTGGCTGCTGAGTGTCACGGATTCCTCCCTTTTCACTCGTTGTAGTGGAATGCAGTGTGCCACTGGACTGCCCCTCTCAGGCCTCACACGTGGGGAGGAGCAGAAGTTACACAATTTGGGTGTCTCACATATACGCATTAATTGGAAGTCCATAGCTGGTGGGGCACCTTCACATGAGAAGTGGTGGTTGGTGTATATTGAGTGGTTACAGAGGGCAAGGATCAGAAGTGTATCTCTCTATCTCTCCCCACCATTCCCCACTGGTATCTTTATTTT
This sequence comes from Shinisaurus crocodilurus, assembly GCA_021292165.1. NCBI lineage: Eukaryota > Metazoa > Chordata > Lepidosauria > Squamata > Shinisauridae > Shinisaurus > Shinisaurus crocodilurus. Next base: position 66,300,176 of record CM037878.1, read on the forward strand.
TTCATTGTTACTTGCATTGCTTTCTCCAGCCAAGGGCTTGTGCATTTGTGTTCTCTTCTGAGCCCACCACTGTCCAAAGTAACAGTGGATAGTTTCAAGCATGGATAGCTTCAAGCATTCAACCTATACAGACTTTGGTTCACTTATTGTACTCTAGAATACGATACACTGTGGTAAGGCAACAACTGGTAATCCTCCCCCCACCCCAGTTATTATAATATGCAAGAGATAAGACAGGATTATATGATAACTGGTTTTGCGATGCCAAAAGTTTATGCATTCCCAGAAGCAAAGGGGTATACTATTTTATTTATTTATTTATTATATTTATACCCCGCCTTTTTTCCTGCAAGGAACCCAAGGGGGCTTACATAGTCCTCCTCCTCTCCATTTTATCCTCAGAACAACCCTGTGAGGTAGGTTAGGCTGAGAGTCAGTGACTGGCCCAAAGTCACCCAGTGAGTTTCATGGCTGAGCGGGGACTAGAACCCGGATCTCCTGAGTCCCAGTCCAACACTCTAACCACTACGCCACACTGGCGTTCTGATGGTTCCCTTATTTTGGAACATTTAAATGGAAGTGCATTGTGTGTGTGGCATGGCTTAGAGTCTTGAATATTCTCTTTATAGCCCTCCTGCTCCTGGATGCTGTGCCTCCTCATTGCTGGTCCTCACTTCCTTCAACTCCCAAACTCTCCCTTTCTTCCTTCTTCTACCTCTATATTGCTCAGGCTCTGTAACTTTCTTCCTCATTTCTCCTTAGTCACATGCATTCCACTCTTGTTGACAAGATCACCTTTTCTGCTTCGCCAGCTCCATTCGGCACTCAGATCTCTCTCCTTTACCCTCACAGGTTTGCTGAAGCCATAGAGCACCTTTGGGTGGCTGATCAGTTCAAGGCTTAGTAGAGATCCAAGGATTGTGATCAAAGAAGCAGGCACATTCCAGGCACCTTTGTGCTAACCCCTATCGTTGTTGTTTTTTTGTCTTGCCTCCTTATTCTCTCTCTTCTTCCTATGGTCAAATGTTGGCCTTACAATGGCCAAATAGATTATACTACCTTACTAATTATGTTCCTTCTAAGCCCATTTGCTGTTCATCTTTGAGCTGAACTGTGGTGATCCTTTAGGTGCTGTTTTCCCAGAGAGATGTTGGGGTCCCTCTTCTTATCCATTGGTTCAGGGAATTGGAACATGCTACAAAATTACATCAAACGTGTAGCTTCTGTTTGTGGCTTTACTTGGTTGGTGATGGGATGACCTTTGCTTTTCTCTGACCCTATGTTTCTAACACTTTGGATGTGTGAAAAGCTATGCTATGCTGTTTGGACACCAAACACCACAGAGTCTTAAGGGAGGTTGAATGGCTCCCATCCTCAGGAGGATGGGAAACAGATGCTGTTCCTGAAAGTTGCTATTTAGCTCCCTGTGCACTTCACCACTTCTGGGGAAATATTGCATTGTTAATGTTTCAGGTCCTTGCTCTGCCACTGACATCCATGAAAGACCCTTACCATTGTAACTTTTTTCTGAGTTCACTTTCTCTTATCTGTTCAAAAGAAATGCAAAACAGGGAGTTGCCCAGAAGAAAGCTGGTAGATATGTTTAGATAGCAGTTTGTGCTATTTACATAAGCTCTGTCTAGGTCAAATCAAACCATTGCTTTGAGATACAGTACTCGGATACTGCAGCAGACCTGATGTAAGCCTTTTATAGTGTGTCCACAGTCCTAGAACAGTTTTGGTCAACTACTTTAAAATATATGTAGTCAAAATAGAAAAGCCCAGAGGAGGGGGGGAAATAAGTATCAGGTATACAAAATGCCTTCTGGGGGAAAACAAGCTAAAAAGATTAGTACTTTTCAGCTTAGAAAAAAATGTAGCTAAAGGGGAATCTGGTAAGAAGCCTGCATGATGATTGACTAATAGAGTGAACTGGGAACAAACAAGTTCATGGGTTTTTTTAAGTTGTTGGACAAACTTTGGGTACTAGCTCTAGTATTACTTAAAACAGTAAATAATTGTTTTTACACTATTCACAATTGGTTCATGGATCTTGTTGCACGGGTTATAAGAATGCCTAACAACATGTCAGGAAGCTCAAAACAATAATCAGACAAATAATCAGGCCTGTGGCTTACGCTGGCTCAGCTTGTCTGAGCATGGAAAGCTAAGCAGGGTCAAGCCTGGTTATTACTTGGATGGGAGACCTCTCCTCTAGTTTCCTGCATTGAGCAGGGGGTTGGACTCGATAGCCTTGTGGGCTCCTTCCAACTCTATCTATGAAATCTATGAAATTTATTAATGGTAGGAATTATGACAACCATCCTTCTTCAAGCTGACTTTAAAGAGAAGTTGGAGATGAACAAATGAAGGATGTAGAGAGAGAGTCTCTCTCTCTCTCTCTCTCTGTGTGTATACACTTGCATCCATGTGCTTTTTTTCATCTCCTTCAAAGTGCTCTGTGGTGGTAAAGTGGCTGCTGCAGAATACTGGCCTGGATGGACCATTCGTCTGGTGCAGTGAGGCTTTTCTTATGTTCTAATGTGCACCTTGATCCATAATTCAACAGAGGCCCTGTGAACACAAGACATATTTAGCTATATTATTATAAATTAACTATATTTAGCTAAACAGTCATTCTCTCTCCCCTTTCTTCGAAACCATCTTTTCCTTAAAAGTGCTTGTGACAGCTTCTTTTTTTTTTTTTTTAAGAACCCTCTAATTTTTCCTCTTTAGTTCTCGATCTTTTTAACTCTTTGAAATTGGCTTCATGCCATCTCTGACACCAAACCGACACCTTTGCCGTTCCCCACTTCTTATTCCTTTATAGCAACAGATGTTGAAATTTTGTATCCCTTTTATCTGCCCCTCTTTAACCTCTTCCTGTAATTAGGTTCCCCTTGTTAGCAGTACAAAGTGGGCTGGTCCGCTACCTACCCTGCCTTTTGAGCCATTGTGTCTGAGCACATGTGGTTTTAGGTTGTTTGGAAAAGTCCCTTCCCCCTTAGGTAATAGCGGTGGGCGGATGGACAGAGATTGCAGCCTTTTTGTTGTTGTTCTTCATTTATCTTTGCCAAAGGAGGAAGAAAAAGGGAGGAGGGCTAAGAAGAACATGTGAAGGGGAAGCCACAGACCTTCACATCTCATCCAGTTGGGTTTCCTGTTCCTTTGCTCTTTGGTATCTTTTCTTTCTCCTTCAGGTGTTTAGGGAAGACATCCCTTTTGATGTCTTCAGGGAGTTGGTATACTACACAGCCATTTAAAAGGTGTATATGTGTGTGTGTGCATGAAATGCAAATACATGCATGTTTGACTTTAAGAAAGCTACAAGGTGAATTTTAGAATGGCTTTTCATATGCATTTTACACATTAGAGTTAAGCAACACACAAGGGAGAAAATGGAAAACTGTGATATGTTAAATACACACGCAAAGCTGCCCTGCAGTTAGCTTCACGTGTTACAGAATCATAGAATCATAGAAAAGTAGAGTTGGAAGGGGCCTACAGGCCATCGAGTCCAACCCCCTGCTCAATGCAGGAATCCAGGTCAAAGCATCCCCGACAGATGGCTGTCCAGCTGCACCTTGAATGCCTCCAGATTGGGAGAGCCCACCACCTCCCTAGGTAGTTGATTCCATTGTCTTATTGCTCTGACAGTCAGGAAATTTTTCCTGATGTTTAGGTGGAATCTGGGTTCCTGTAATTTGAGCCCATTATTCTGTGTCCTGCAAACTGGGATGATCGAGAAGAGATCCTGGCCCTCCTCTGTGTGACAACCCTTCAAGTACTGGAAGAATGCGATCATATCTCCCCTCAGTCTCCTCTTCTGAAGGCTAAACATGCCCAGTTCTTTCAGTCTCTCCTCATAGGGCCTTGTTTCCAGTCCCTTAATCATCCTTGTTGCCCTCCTCTGAACCCTCTCCAGTTTGTCTACGTCCTTCTTAAAGTGTGGTGCCCAGAACTGGACGCAGTACTCAAGATGAGGCCTAACCAGTGCCGATTTGGAAGCTATACTTCTATTAATGCAGCCCAAAATAGCATTTGCCTTCTTTGCAGCCACATCGCAATGCCACAAGCATTGGCAAAGACTATATAAGTGCAATACATTCCAATGTGGAATGAGAATTTCCACATTCTCGTGCAAATGTGTGAAGTTAGAACATGTGCATTTGCCCTGAGGAGAGATCTATAAGCTCCACATGAATTTGGAACTTGTGCATATCTCTGCGGTGGGAGATGTACAAGTGCACTCTTTGCTTGCTACATCAAAAGCACAAAAAGATGATGCATGAGTCATATCTTCTATTGCCACATGTTGTAAAATGCAAAGCTGCTCTTAGGCAAACCTACGGTGTGGGTTGTATAAGAGACTGCAGCACATATAAGCAGAAGCCAGCCCAGTTGCTGGTTTCTGTCTCTCCCTGCACCCCTACCCCAATATTTTTGGGACATTGCATTTTCTCATAACAGGGTGGAAGCCATGGCTCTTCAGACATTTCTTTTTACTATTTTGTTTATTGTTCTTGATTTCTGCTCAGATCAAGTTCAGTATTTTTTTTAACGATGTCTGCATGTAAAACCTTCACAAATACAACCAACAGGTTTTCAGAGGAGCTGAGATTACTATGCTAACCTCTTTCCTCCTCCTCCTCCTTCACGTATTTGGTGTGGTATTTAGTATACATTTTTCCAAATGCCAAAACTTAAAGCATTTGTGAGGCTAAGAGCTGAAAGACAAATGACAGAAAATGTGCTTATCTTTGGCACCCATTTACTGATGTTTGGGAGCTTAAATATAACAGAACATATATATTCTTTCAATTTTATAGTACTAATTTAAAGCTACCGTAAGTGGTTCTCAGTTTTCTAATATCAGTTCAAGCTTATTCTGCTTTTTAGATTTCTAACTGCAGCATAGTCTGTAATTATAATGGAAAGCATAATTTTATTGTTTTTCTTTATTTTAAATCTAATAAAGAAAGACAAATGCAAAGAAGAACATTCGAAGGTGGATTTCTATACACACATAACTTCATTTAGTATTTGCATAAACATTGTGATGAGCAGTCTGCTGACATTGTAGGGATAAAAAACTGGCCTTTGTTTGTTTGCTTATTATATTTCTGTACCACCTAATAGCCAAAGTTCTCTTTTGTTGGCATTTGCTGGTGCAAATGCAGCCCTTTCAGGGCTTGTGTATGATCCTGCAAAAGTTTAAGGCCAGTTCTTATTTAACGAATTGCACACATGAGATGAGGACCTCTGGTACTATTTTGTAGACTCAGTATATGTGAACTTACCTGTTAACCTGTGAGCTGAAACTATATTCTGTTCGGAACCAGTCTTTGGAAGTCATGCTGGTGGAGAATGGCTAGGGTGTAGAGGGGGTTAGCCTGCCTGTGATCAATAGGCTCTCTGTGACCTGTCTGACCAGGTAAAGAGCCTTGGGGGTACTTTTGGACCCAGCACTGCTTCTTGAGAAGCTGGTTGGCGTTTCTGTCAGAAGTGTCTCCTTTCATCTTCAGCTAATGAGACTCCCCCCAACCCCCAATAGATCAGACCTTGCTACACAGATCCACGCCACTGTAATTGCTTGACATTTCCAGGCTTGACACAATGCACTCTACATTAGCTTCCCTTGATTATGACTTAGAAGCTTCAACTGGCACAGAATGGTGGTGCATGCCTTCTGTCTGGCGTTGTGAGGCATGCACTTATTCAACTTGTTCTGTGCCAGTTGCATTGGTTGCTAATTTGCTTCTGGGCCCAATTTTATGGTGTTGGATTTAACCTTTAAAACTTTCCATGGCCTTCGACCCTCATATTTCAAGGACCCTGTGAGGCTACTTGCCAGTCGAGGTTATCATCAGGTGTTGTTGTCTGTGCCTGCCAACTTTGTGGTAGGTTCAAACAGCAACCACTCAGAGCAGGGCTTTTATGGTGACTGCTTCAAAATTGTGGAACCTCCTTCCTGAAGAGTAGAGGAAAACTACCCCTTTGCTGTGTTTTTTAAAGGGCTTGCAAGAACTTCCTTTTCCCTACACCTTTTGACTTAAATTTTGTTTATACGGCTGCTCGGATTTGTTTTATGTTTGATATTTGTTCTTAGTGTTGGTTTTGTTTTAAATGTGTCTTTTTATTGTGTTTGATGTAAACTACTTTGGACATTTGGAAAAGCAATATAAAATGTTTTATACATAAATAATAAAATAATAAACACTTCCTACACTGATGCTGTTTGTAGAGTCTTCTGCAAGAAAATTGCATGATCCATTCCTCATCTTCTATTTTCAGCTTCTCTTGCCCTCCTTCCCCCATTTTCCTCTGGCATCATGCCGATTTTAGATTGTAAACCATCAGGCTGAGACCGTTTTGACTGACTTTTTCAGTATAGGAAGGACCTGTACCTGTCTGTATAGCACCCAACTGCTGTAGTAGTAGTAGGTGATCACTCGTGACCGAGTAAGATTGTCTTCCAATTACAGAAAGAAAAATTATAAAAGGAGGAAATTCTAAAAAGTTGTGTAGACTCTAGCGATCGGTCCATAAGTGACTGTGGAGGCCAATTCTAGATCCACACAGCTTCCCACAGTGAGGACACAGGTTACCAGATGGAAGATGGTCTTGTAAAGGATTCGTTTGACGTGCTTTTCGCTTAGCACATTTCTCCCTTTCACCTTGCACTTGGGCTTCTTCAAAGTCCCTGGAACCTTTGTGAAAGGCCAGCCTCCATTTAGATCGTTCATGGGCCAGAGCTTCCCAGTTTTCGATGTTTATATTGCATTTATATACCCAACTGCTGTAGGTACCTGATAAAATTTTGACTGTTTCAACAAAGGCTGTATATAGATGGCTCAGAGCAGTATCAGCTGCATGGAGGGCCCTTCCAAAGAGGACAGTTATTCCTTTTAAAATCCACATTTTTAATTTGTAGATAAAGTGATCAACTAGTTATACTGATTGATCCATTACTTTCAACCCTAGTTAAAAGGACCACAAACATATGTGCATGGCTGTGTGCCATGTACGCATGGCATGGCTGGGTCAAGGTAAGATGGAGTGTAATTTACTGAAACATGAATGTGCCCTATGCCAGGATATGTATGAGAAGGATAAACAAATTTTCTATACATTAATGTTTTGTTTAGTATAAACAGTGGTTGCATCTCTTTTGTTGATGCTAATATTGATGCTACTGGTCAAGGAATCATGATCAAAATTCAGAATTCAGAGATCACTTGCAAAAGAAGCTTTCCTTTCTTGTCTCTCTGTTGGTTTGTGACCAGAGTATATTGTCCTCTCTGAAGCTTTATGCAGTTGATGGTTAACAGAGAAAGTTTATGGATTTATCTAATGGGTACCTGACTCAAGTTAAGAGGAGTCTGGGAAACAGGGCTTTTCTCCAGGTATATCTGGAGAGGCTAGTCTGACTTGAATGTTGGATAGAGGTTGATGAATAATCAGGTTTTTAGAGGTTGATGAATAATCAGGGTTTTTTTGCATTTTGGGGGCATTGTGCAAACACATTTTCTGGATAGAGTCAAACTCTAATAATATGGATATGACCCATACTAATGTATATCCAGAGCCTGATGTGCTGTGTTCCAAACTTTTCTCTCATTCCCCCACAACTTGGCTATTAATTATATCCTTAAACTAGACTGTGCATGTTTTCATCAATGTCCATTTTTTGCAAGTTTTATCCTCATTGCAGAATTTGTACTACCATTGCTTTTAGAATGTTTTCACAATGCCTGTAGTTAGAGAACGTAAGAAAAATGGGAGGATTAATTGAGAGTGGGGGGTGGGAATAGGAGGCATAGGAGGGAAATGGAGAATAGTGCAAGGTGCCCAAGCCCTGTTCCCTGTTTTCTTTCTTTTTAAGTTGTATTAGTTTCCTATAAATAACGAACCCTGCCTAAAGCCTCCATTTGCTATCAGAGTCTTTATCAAATGTTTTCTTCCAAACCAGAACCATACAAATTGAAGTTCTCAGTCCATCAAATGTTGTGCCAAAAGCGTTCACACATCATGTAACTCTCATGCTGTCTTGCCCTTTAGTGCAACTTATACCTTAATTCAACCACCTTTATTTGGATGTACGTTTTATTGATTCCAGTGGAACGTATTTCCAAGTAAATGTATTAGGGGACCACAGCTTTAATGTGTTTTGGGTGGAATTGTGCTTTCCATGTTCTTAGCTATTCCTTGTAGCACTGGGAGTGCTTAGTATATAATTAAAGGAGCAGCATTCAGCCTTGGATCTGTCTTGGACTCATGACATCTGAATCTTTTTTGCTCCCCTTCATATGCTCACACGGCACCTCTGCAACACCTGTAACAAAATCAGTGCTTTTTTTCTGGAGAAAAAGGTACCGGAACTCTTGGATTATGTTTCCTCGGGAGTAGATGGCGATTAAATTGTAATGAAATTAATAGAATAAAAGGTGCTGGAACTTAGTTCTGGTGAGTTCCACCAGAAAAAAAGCCCTGAACAAAATCCTCCGGTATATGTGAGTGGGAGCCCTCTGACTCTGATCAGTTTCATGCTCATGAATCATAAGACCATTTTTATTTTCCTCTAGGTGGCAAGGGAATCAACAGAAGCTATAAAGAATAAGAGCACCTAAATGTGGATGGGGACACACACGCACAGCACCCCCCTCCCCTGGCTCATTTAAACAGATGGCTTTGTTTTGATTTGGAATCTCCATTTTTCTTTTTCTTTCTTCCTCTTTCCCCCCCTTTTTTTGTGTGTCTGCTGGCCGAAGGAGACCTCCAAAGTGCTGTCTGTTCAAAAAGAAGCTATACAGTGGCTTATTCCCACACAACTCCCTGCCGGTTTTCCTTACTGCCCTCCCCCCAATTTGAGAGAATTTCCCCCACCTTTGAGGCATTCTTCACATTCTTTGCAGAGAAAGGGGGTTAAACGTCTGAATTTGGGGGTCACCATGTTATACAAATTGCAATCTAATCGTTTTTACAAGAACACACGTGTGCTAAGAAAAAGAACCCTGAACAAGAAAGACAAGGAGACAGACAGCTTGCTTTGTCCTTCCTTCCCTGAATGTTTCGTGCCATTGTCATATTGCCGTGTCTCTCTCCCCTCTTAGCTTCTGGGAGGGAGAGAGCTGGTTTGATAGTTAAATTGGCCCGTAAAGCAGAAGGGCTTGGTGCCATTTCTGTTTGTTTTCCCAAATAAAAGCCCCAGAGGGGTCTCTTTTGCACCGTTGTGGCTTTATTTGAGGAAACTGGCTTTTTCCCATAGCTAGCATGTCAGTTTATACTCTGAACTTAACCTTACGACAACCCGGACAACAAAAAACTTCCAGCGTCCCAGAGCCAGGAAAGGTAAAGAAATTGTATCTCTTTATTGGACCCTTTAAAGTGTGTGTGGGCTAATTCAGAGTCACCAGAAGAAAAGAGGGCAAAGCTTTCTCCATCTCCGCCACCACCACTATCATTGCCACCCCTGCTGAAGCTAAGGGCATGCTTGGCTCCAGATGGCACAGGGAGAATTGTAAGTAAGGTGCTGACCAGAGTTAACTTTTTTTTTATGCCTGTCAGGAAGCCAGTTATTGTTGCACCCCAGAGTGCTTTTCACTCTAGTTCATTCATAAATGGTCCAGGAATACATGTTGATTCTTTATTAATTAACTCTTAGCTGTGAGTTCATCAAAGCAATCGACTGCTTGCTCATTCTGATTTTCTTCTTGCCAATATGTGTTGCATTCCTGTAATATTTATTAGTACCCTGTAAACAAAAGCAAGAGTGACCTTTCCCCTGCAACATACGCATGTGTCAAGACAAAGACATACCTTTAAACCTAAGGGTAGGCACAATATGGCCATAGGTGCAATTCTGCATGGCTCACATGCTTGTGTTAGTATCCTGAGAATCCTAACTTCATTTTTATTTAACAGTGTTGGGCGACATTATCTTTGTGTTCTAAATTGTCTTTTAAAAAAGGCCTTTGAATTTTATGCTGGTTAAAATTAAGCAGCAGGTAAATTGGCACGGGTACTGAATTTCTTGGCTCTTGTTCAGTAGACTATTTGCAGTTCGTTGAAACAAAGTGTTTGGCAGTCGAAAGCTTAACCTAGACAGTTCCTGCGCCTTTTAACTACACATGCAGTTTTTCTTCCCTGATTGAGTGAGCAGGAATCATAAATAAAGAATAAGTGCTAAACTTCAGCTCCAAAGTAAAGCCTATGTTAGAAATGTTTTTCTGACCAGTGTAGATGATTGCACATGGATGATATACATGGTTAAGATCATGAACATGTTTATTTTAACATACATGCACATGATAAAAATACGGGCATGTATGATCTTCACACAGGATCAGCTTAGGACAGTGGAGTTTATAGCCAAATACCTTCTCCTTATGAGACCTAAATGAGGAAGAACTGCAGGGAAGCTGGTGCTGTTGTAGAGTTTGTATGAGCCAGATATGTAAGAAAAATCCTTTTAAATTGTTAAACCCTTGGGAAGGGGAGAGATGATTTGAGTGTGTTAACTTACTTTTATCAGAATTCTTATCCTTGTGTGATCATCATCATCATCATCATCATCATCATCATCATCATCATCATCATCATCATCTATTTATATCCCACCTTTTCCCCAGTACCGGGATTCAAGGTGGCTTTACAACATTAAAATTTGTACAATTAAAACATATAAATAGAAATATACAAAAGTTAAAAATATAATTAAATCAAGTATAATATTAAAATTATACAAAATATCAAAGTTAAAAACAGCCATAATAATGTAAACAGTGCAATCCATCACATTCTCACAGGTCCAGACTATTCCCAAAGGCCTGCCAGAATAAAAAAGTTTTTGCCTTCCTGTGGAAACATACCAAGGAGGGCGCCATTCTAGCCTCCCTGGGAAGGGAATTCCAGAGCATTGGGGCAGCCAACAAGAAGGCCCTCTACCAAGTTCCTGCCTGGCATGCCTGAGAAGGTGGCTGAACTAAGAGAAGGGCTACCCCTGAAGATCTCAGGGTATGGGCAGGCTCATAAGGGAGAAAAATATGGTTGTTCAGATAACCTGGACCATGAGCCGTATAGGGCTTTATAGGTCATAACCAGCACTTTGAATTGTGCCCAGAAACAGACTGGGAGCCAGTGAAGCTGTTGTAACAAAGGAGTTGTATGCTCCCTGTAGCCAGCCCCAGTCAGCAGTCTAGCAGCAGCTCTTTGAACCAGCTGAAGTTTCCGAACACTCTTCAGAGGCAGCCCCACGTAGAGCGCATTACAGTAATCCAAATGGGATGTAACTAAGGCATGTGTCACTGTGACCAAATCAGGCATATCCAGTAATGTGTACAACTTTAACTGTGCAAATGCACTTCTGGCCACTGCCGAAACCTGGGCATCCAGACTCAGGGCTGAATCCAGGAGTGCACCCAAGCTGCGAACCTGTGTCTTCAGGGGGAGTGTAACCCCACCCAACACAAGCTGATTCCCTATTCCTTGATCTGCCTTCTGACTGACCAGGATCACCTCTGTCTTGTCTGGATTAAGCTTCAATTTGTTTGCCCTCATCCAGTCCATTACTGCCGACAGACACCGTTAGTACAGCAACAGCTTCCTTGGAATTAGATGGAAAGAAGAAATAGAGTTGGGTGTCATCAGCATACTGGTGACACTGAACCCCAAAACTCCGGACAACCTCTCCCAATGGCTTCATGTATATGTTAAATAGTGTGGGGGACAAAACAGAACCCTGAGGAACTCTACAGGCCAATGGCCAGGGAGTCCAACAGAAGTCCCCCTGCACCACTTTCTGGATCCGCCCCTCCAGGAAGGAATGGAGCCACTGTAAAACAGTGCCTCCAAGTCCCATCCCAGCGAGGCAGCCCAGAAGGATACCATGGTCGATGGTATTGAAAGCTGCTGAGAGGTCCGCTGGAGCCCACCCTGGGTAGTAAAGTACACATTGAAGACTGGGCTTAGAAAAGAATCCCAATCAGGGAGCTTCAAGATTATATGATTCTGTTCAGACATTTTAGTCTTGGTCATGCCACTAATTTTCCAGTATAGGTAGTGAGATTTGTGGCTTAAACACAGTTTCAGGAAGAATATTACAGCAAAGTAGGAGAACTGCTGACAAAGTAAATTCTATCCCTCATCCCAGATGATGATGTGTATTCAGCACTCGAACTGTTGAGCAGGCAGCCCTCAGTTTAGTAAGATGGAGTCTGTGCCACTTGGAAGAAGCTTGGGTGGTAGCAAGAGATACAGGAGTCTCTTGCCAGCAGAAGAAGGGCATTGTTGGTTGCAGTCCAAATGTCTTTTTGTAGTGTTATGAACAGTAAAGTCTTTCAGTAATGAGTGTGCAGTGGTTTGAACTCCAGAGTCTTCTTTCCATATAGACCTATCCAAGTGACATTCAACCAAATTAGGCTGAATTGGGACTAAGTGCTAAATGATCAGTGGAGTTGAAAGGAGAGCTGAATGGGAAAGGGATGGTTGTGAAATGACCGAATTGTTCGAGCCAGTGCAGATGTTGTTGCAGCCTGCTTACTTACAGAACGGTCATGTGACTGGTCTACTCACACAAGCAGTGAAATGAGTAGACCACTCACAAAAGTAGTTATTTCTGTGGATAAATCAGCTGCAGTAGTGTCTGCACAGGCTCCTACACCCAAGCTTTGCATTTGACCCCAAATACCTTAATACCTCAGAAGCCAAATTGGCACACTTCCAGAAATTTATTTATTTATTTATTATATTTATACCCCGCCTTTTTTCCTGAAAGGAACCCAAGGCGGCTTACATAATCCTCCTCTCCATTTTATCCTCACAACAACCCTGTGAAATAGGTTAGACTGAGGGTCAGTGACTGGCCCAAAGTCACCCAGTGAGTTTCATGGACGAGTGGGGACTTGAACCTGGATCTCCCGAGTCCCAGTCCAACACTCTCACCACTACGCCGCACTGGCGTAAGAGTCTAAAGAGAAGATGGCTCATCATTTGTTTGCTGGTGGTACTAGAAGGAGGAGGCAGAGAAATACTTTATCTGTTTCATCCCATCCCACACAATCCAGTGCAAGGGTGACCTCTCCAGTTCTGTTGTTCTCCAGCAGTTCCTACAATTGTTGATTACCTCTTCCTTGGCAGACTTCATTTTGTGATGGCACCTACTGTGACTTGGATCCTGAATTCCATCTGTGCTCTAGGTAGGACTGGGACAAAGCTATAGTTTTCTTGTGTTTTCTTTGTCTTGTGTTCTGTTGTACCACATTGTGGTTTTGTTCTCATTTCTTTTATCTGTATCCATCTGTGTATGGGCCTACAACATTTTTCAGAGCACTCCATGCATCTGATGAAATGGGCTACCGCCTATGAAAACTGATGACATTTGTTGCAGGAGAGGCTGTTGTGTTTGCTGCTGCAGAGTAATATGGCTGCCTCCTTTGAAATATTTTTTTCTACATGAATGAGAGGGCTCAGGGTCAAGTCTAAGCAAAAGAGGTTGAACAATCTCCATCAGCCAGCACGCTTGGATTTTATCCTTTCCCAGCCTAGAAGGTAGGTGAGGTGCTGATGGAGGAGTTGTGTCTCAGACACAAGAGGGAATGAGTGGGTGAGGGAGTAAATGCAGCAGTTGTAAGTGCTAAAGATCTCATGTCAGGATAAAGGGTGAGGTGGCAAGCTCCTGTGGACTCAACTGCATAACGAGAGAGCTCATTTGCACTGACAGGTTCTCCCTACAAATGGGGCATACCAGTGTTAGAATGTTTACTGATGGTAATGCCTTCGTAATTTTTTTCCTAATGTGTCTTGTAAACGTCTTGGAGTAGGCTACAACATAACTGTACCTCCCAGAAGATCTCCATGTTATTTCACATGAATTAGGCCTTACCCTTACCTAACCATTTTATTTCCCTACCCAATATCTAGATTTTCTAATGTGCATAGAAGAGAACTTGTGGCCCTCCAGATTGTGTTGGACTACAACTCCCATCATCCCTGACCATTGGCTATGCTATCTGGGGCTGATGGGATTTCAGGTCCAACAACATTTGGAGGGCCACAGGTTCCACACCTCTGGTATAGAAACATTTCTATGGATCATGTGCTACCAGGTCTGCTCTGGTATTAGCATTTGTCAAGTTTTTAACTTGGAAAGTTTTCCTATTGGAATATGTAGTAGAGGAGAGCCTCTGTGCAGTCTAGCCATGATCCAGGGAATATTTCTGAGACAACACCTTCAGTCCCACAGGTGCAGTATGATTACCTCATATGGATCAGTTTGAACAGGCAGGAAAAAGCCAGCGGAATCAATCCAGGTCTCTGGAGAGCCACATTCAACCCCCAGTCTATGCTGATGTAGACAGTACTGGCCAGCATCACTAGGCATGACACCGGTACATATTCTACTACATATTCCTATCAACCCTAATACTGCTGCTTCCAGTCCCTTCCCTAAACTGCTAGGTGGTACTTGAGGGCCCACTTTTCTTTCTTTGCTAGGAGTCTTGCTTTCTGTAGATGATGAGAGGCCTGCCTCTCACTCCTGCCCTGATCCTGTAAATGTCTTCACCTCCTTTTGCATGTTTTATAAAGCAGACAGGCTACACTCCTTCCCTCCAAGGGTTAATGTTTTAAGAGCTTGTCCAGCAATTCCTGCCTGGAGAAACACAAAAGTAAGTGCAATAACACAGCACCCCTGGATTCAGGTTTTGGGGGCATGGGGAGGGATGAGGATTAATTCCTGCACTTGGATGTTAAAGCTTGTCCGAGAGGTTTGCCTTGGGGGGAGCATTGCTAGGGCCGACTGGTCTTGTTAAATGGTTGCTAAGGCCCTGGCATTGCGGCCCGACAGAGTGGCCCACAGTCACGGTCACGGAGGGAATTACACAGTCACAAAGAAATTGTTATTCTCCGTAATCTGCTCTTTGGAGAGTGACTGGGGGAGATGGGCCGGCCCCAGCATGCCGCCAGTGCTGTGATCACAGAAGCGTGTTGGCTCTGGCAAGCGGACAAGGCTCACCTTCTGATCTGGGGGACACCAGTGCTGCTGGTGCTAATCTGCTTTCTCAGCAATTTTGCTCCTCTGACACAACGGTGTTTACTTGTTTGAACATCTCCTGGGACTCTATTTCGCCTATTGTGTGGTCTTTATCCCCCCCCACCCCCATGGGGCTTTAGCCCAGATTACAGATGGAATTAAGGCCTCTGGCTCGGGTGCCCCAGAAAGACTGATACAGGATCAAGGAGGAGAAAGTAACAAAATAACTGGAAGGAGGGGGAGGTGCTAGTTGCTTTAGGGAGTGGAGGCTGCATTGTCCCATGAAGCGAGAGCCAGTGCAGTAGTCTGAAAAGCAGGCGTTCAGTGCTTTGTGTCCAGTTCTGATTAGACCGTTAGGGAGGAGGAGAAGGGCTGGGAACATGTGGGTCTTTAGAGGAGAAGGGCTGGGAACATGTGGGTCTTTAGTGGCTGAATGGGCTTCATTGGATGCTGTTGTCTGAGTGGTAGTGAGAACTGTGGCAGTCTGGCTTTCTCTTGTAAGAGAGGTGGGGGTGGGGGGAGGACAGATGGAGCATGTTCCTCCTCAATTAGGAGCGTGTATTAATTAATCAGAGAGCCCTGTGCTACACAGACCTTCTAGTTGGATGGACTACTTGGCTGCCTTATTCAAAGTCTCTAGTCTAGTTTATTGGATCCTTTTGCTTTTCATTTCATTTGGCCCTCACTGTCTCTTGATAAAGTTGCATCCTTTTCCTGCCCATGCATGTATCTCCTATATACTATAGGGTAGCCTGTTTATGACATTGTGCTCTTTCTAGTTCTTCAACACACTGTGCAGCAAAAGCTCCAGAAAGCTCTTCAACCTGAGCTATGGCTGTGTGATTGGGTATCTGTGAAAGAAGCCTTGGATGGTTCTTCTAGAGTGAACTGCTGGTTAGTCTGGTTCAGGTTATGGAAATGAACTCGGCCTCCCTTTCAGTCTTGGTTATATGGAGCAGGGCGAAGGTGGGTGCCCTTAATGAAACCTATTAAGGTCCAACCCCTGACTCCCAATTTTAGCCATATCATTCCCCTCCCCCTGCTCTCCCCACCGGTGATGTGGGATGGAAATTTTTCCAGTGCTTTATTTTTCCATGGAAAATTTGCCGTTTCATAAGTTCACTGGTACAAATGAATGTATGCCAATTGCAAATACAATATTAGGCACGCTTGGCAGTTTCAAAGTTGTAATTAATGTTTTTTAGGTGATTATCCTTAGCAAGTTTGTGAGAAAATTCATATATGTCACTGAAATGCATATGTGTCTCAGAGTAAAATGGAGCTTATAAGCGGTGACAGCAACAGTGAAGGTGCCTCAATAACTTTAATGGAAGAGAGTTGAAATTGAAATAGATGAGTGGTTGTCAGCATATCATGCACATTTCTTTGGTTGCTAAAATTAATTAGGGTGTCAACAATTTTCAGTACCTTGGGGGGTTTTTTTCTATTAAAATTTAAACAATGTAAGGGAAGTACATGCAATTGTCTTTAAATTTTTACAAGTATTCCAGT
This sequence comes from Shinisaurus crocodilurus, assembly GCA_021292165.1. Taxonomy (NCBI): domain Eukaryota; kingdom Metazoa; phylum Chordata; class Lepidosauria; order Squamata; family Shinisauridae; genus Shinisaurus; species Shinisaurus crocodilurus. The sequence goes on from CM037878.1 coordinate 66,316,719, forward strand.
AAAAATGTCTTCCTAATACAACATTTAAATCACAGTAAGTGTGCTTTAATCCCCCCCCCCAAATATTTCTGGTCAAATACTTGTGGTGTATTGGGACAAAAAATTAACAAGGGGTACTTTTTCTTAGCTTTGTTTGCAAGTAAAATAAACATGCTAAATTAGATCTCTATAGGGCAGGGGTGGGCAACTTGTGGCCCTCCAGATGTTTTGACCTATAGTTTCCATCAGCTCTAGCCAGCATAGCCAATGATGAGGGATGATTGGAGTTGTAGACCAAAACTTCTGGAGGACCACAAGTTGCCCACCCCTGCTTTAGGGCATCAGAACATTTTCGGATACAAATTGAAAGTTTTCCTATGCAAATTAACCTACTTTGCATTGGAAAAAATTCCAATTCAATTTTTTTTAAAAAAACCCACATCACCTTCCCCGCCCCCCACACACAAACCCTTCTAAAAACAATAGCTAAGGAGGCTGACATGAAAGTTAGAGGACTGCTGAATCCCCTGTAATCTGAACACTAGAAAGGTCAGGGCTCTCCAACCTTGGGTCCCCAGATGTTGCTGGACTACAGCTCCCAGAATCCTTTGCCATTAGCCATGCTGGCTGGGTATGCTGGGAGCTGTAGTCCAGCAACATCTGGGGACCCATGGTTGGAGAGCCCTGATCTAGATAGTTCCCCTGGGCATTATTGTTTTGCAATTCACAACTGAGTAGGCAGTTGGTACTGGTGAGAGTTCAGTGAGTGCTGCCATCTTTAGCACTAACAATTTTCCCCAGGAGAAGCATTGCCTCTTGAATCATTCAGAGCAGGACAGAATCAGAAACCAAGTGATGCCTTACACGCAATGTAGGAGCAATCACATTTTTGCCATCATGTCTATGTGCGACAAGGGGAACTCTGGTTAATCCTGTGGTTAAACACTTGCCACGTTCATGTTTTATGTTTTCAGTTGTACAAGTAAAATTTTTACACCTATGCTGAAATAATGTAATGGGCAAAACTGTTTCAAGGATTGAGCTGTAGAATGCACCTCATTGCTGTGGCCCATAGGCTTCATGACATGAGGAACTTGCTTTTCAGTTTTACACTCTTGTATTTACAATTCATCAGTGACTTTCCAGCCGTAAGGCAGGATTGCAGTAGCTGAGTGCCTCTTTCCTTGCTGTGCTGGTATCTGAAGACAAGAGAGCATTGCTCAGGGCTATTAGCACAAGGACAGAATACACAGAGCTCCTGAAGCAGCAGAGTTATTTCCAACACATGCTGTTTTTTCAATATATCATAGGAATCATAGGATCATAGAGTTGGAAGGGGCCTACAAGGCCATCGAGTCCAACCCCCTGCTCAATGCAGGAAACTAGAGAAGGGGTCTCCCATCCAAGTAATAACCAGGCCTGGCCCTGCTTAACTTTCCACACTCAGACAAGCTGAGCCAGCGTGAGCCACAGGCCTGTATCAAGTACATGTTTCTTCCATCTACCAGGAATGTCTTTTGCATGAGCCCTTGTTTTTGAGAGCTCTGTTATCCTTGGCAAAGATTATTTTCACTGAACAGTTGTACTCCCTACCGGGGGATGTTATGGCTAGTCATAGCAGCAGAGTGCTCAGAAAATAGTGTACCCCAAAGAGAGAATCGTACCCCAAAGAGAGAATCGTACTCCAGCCAAATATATATTTATCCCTTCTTCATGTTTGTGGAGCTACAGTAACAACCACTAGGTAATGCTACCAAGTGTGGCATCTATTGATTCCCACATGTAACAGCAAAAATATATAGTGTGTCATCTACATTTAATCTCTAGCTTTGCTAATAAAAGGGCCACTTACCTCTGCTCTCTGCTTTACAAAGGACACATGAGTTCTGATTAGTGCTAGAGACAGAACTTACTGGATTTTATACTTTCAAATGGGAAGTAATCATTGCTTATTTGTCCTGGTATGCTTTTGTGCAACCTGTGATCTTTTTTTTACTGGGCATGAACCTTAATCTGCACTTGGTTGGTCCTTTAACATTTTTGTTCCACTGACATCTGCTGTGACAGAAGAGTTCCATTGAAACAAAACCCTAATGTGATACTATGTGGTGTATAGATATTCAGTACCATCATTTAGTTCCTTGTTGGGTTCTCTTTTCAGTGGGCAACTGGTCACCTGCCTTGGGACAGACTTTCACCGAGGAGCCGGAGTCCTGGATGTTTTCTATGAAACACCTTCCACTTTGTTCTCTTGTGGGTATGATACTTACATCCGGTACTGGGACTTAAGGACAAGCACAAGGTTAGTGGCTTGCTTTGACAATCAAGAAATAAGGACTGGTGAACCAGTATCTGGTGAAGAATGCTCTAAATTTCTTGCTTATGACATTATCCCCCCACTCCCCCAGGGAATGTGTGAAGAAATGGGAAGAGCCACATGACAGTGCCCTGTATTGCATTCGGAGCAATGGAAATCACATGATTGCAAGTGGCTCCTCTTACTATGGCGTGGTCCGTCTTTGGGATAAACGGCAAACCAGATGCTTGCAGGTGAGGCACCATCACTGTATTCCCAGAAGCTGGTTGAGAGCGAACTATACTGAGTTGCCTTGCAGGGAACAATGGGTGTGGGGATATGTGTTACTTCTGCTCATTCATGATTGCGTCATATAGTGACAGAGAAGAGTGTTGGACAGGAGGGACCCAAGCTTAAATACCCTCTCACTCATGAAGCTTAGTGGGTGCTATTGGGCAAGTTACTAACCCTTGGCCTAACCAACTTGACAAGGTTGTGAGGATAAAATGGGGATGAGGGGGGACATATATGTATGCTACCTCGAGCTCTGGAAGGGTGGGATATAGATGTAATCATCACCGGGCCCTATCCTTACAAGGCCAAAACAAGCCTACCTACTATCATAGTACTAGGACAGGGAATTCTTTCTATGATCTCATGAGATCAGATAGATAGGGATAGCAAGTAATTGCCTGTAGGGATCTGCTATGAAAACTTTAGGTTCAGTCTAGCTCCAAAGACATCAGCAAGGCTGTATCTATGCAGTAGTGATTTCTCAAGCTGTTACTGTTGCCTTGAGCTAGTCTTGTTCAGAAAGTGCCCTCTGTCAGTTTTATTATCCCCTTGCTATGATGGTAGATGCAGGTTTACAGAGCTGAATGGAATCCTGTGGGTGCTGCATGACTACCATCTAGTCCCTCTTACTGTTGAACAGTTTAAATCACTATCTAAGAGAATTTTTCTTATTACTTTACAGAGCTTCTCCTTGTCTTCGCCCATCAGTAGTCCCGTGTATTGCCTGCGTTTCAGCACCACCCACCTCTATGCTACCGTGGCATCCGCACTGTATGCCCTCGATTTCACCACCTGACACAGATTGGCCTGGACTCCAGATCAGATACCCAGCTCAGGGAGCACCAAGAAGAATTAACGTCCTTGAGACAACAAGCCTGGAAGTTACACTAAGTGCTAAGGATGACCCCAAAGAGGGGAATTCACCTGCCTTCTGATTTCAATAGAAGCTAATGTCTCCTTCCAACTCTTTTATCTTGCACATTTTGGGGTTCGCTGTTACCTTTTAAATTACTATGTAGGCATTATTCAGTAATCTTGAGGATGTGTGCATGGGGGGGGGGCAGTATCAGCATAGATTGTTTTGACGTCTGTGTGCTGCAAGTCCAACTGTACTTCATGAGTTGGATTTAATTTAGGAGGAAGTAACTGTACTCCAGTGAAGTGGGGAAATAGCTTTTTACTCCTGCTTTACTGACACTCATCACTGCCTCATAAATGAGCACTGGTCTATAAGAGCCTTAGCTGGCTCTGTGTAAATTGTACCAAATTAACTATTGCCATCTGGCAGCATAAAAAGAGTGATTCATTAGATTGGTGCTGTCAGGTCAATGTGCTGAATAAATTGTTAAAGTGGAATGCAAGAAGTCCGTAATGTGAGTCTCTTTGATTTAAAAAGTGGTAACTGATGGCAATATACCGTATTTGAATTGATGCCGGTGAACAAATGCCACGATTTGCTTACCCACAAATCAAATGATTCCTCCTACAAATGTGACATTCTGGCAATCATTGAAATAACGGAACTCCCTTTATATGAGCTGGAAATGTATACCTCTGACATACAGTGCAAGCTGAGAATGGGATTCACTCCTAACCTAAAAACAGTCTTAAAGGGTCAGACCAATGGATGATACCTCTCCCTAGCACGTACTCTATGCAACATCCAGCCCCAGATATTTGAGAGAGGGTGACAACAGGGGGCACTAGTGGAGTATCCTAGCCCCTGTCAGCCACTCCCACCAAGCACCTGTATTTGTGATGCATTCCCTAAACATCGTATTACCCAGCTGTTGCCTTTCATAAAGGTATACAATCCTTTTTGAAGCCATCACTCACTCTAGTAGCAAACTCAGCTGGTGAGTGTCAACAGGACTGTAGCAAAAACAGGGCCACAGAAAAATAAGAGGGAGGTATCAGCATGCTCAGGGGATCCCAAGGTTTGCAGAAGCACAAAGAAAAAAATAGGGAAAAAACTAAGGTGGCAAAAAACCTTCCAAACAGCTCAGTAGCCACAGAACATGGAGTTTTGGGTGTGTGTGTGTGTGTGTCATGGAATAGACTAGTACAGTAATACCTTGGATTGCAAGTAACTTGGTTTGAGAGCATTTTGCAAGACAAGCAAATTTTTAAATATTTAGGTTTTTTTTACTTGATATATACAAGTGACGTCTTGCAATACAAGTACTGTAGTACGGTTTAAATTAAAAATCTCTGTACAAATTTTTTTGGGGGATTTTGTTTTGATATAAGTGTTTTGGATTACAAGCACGTTTCCGGAACGAATTATGGTCTCAATCCAAGGCATGACTGTATACTAGAAGAGGCTGTGGCTCACTGACACCCTGAAAAGGAGCACTCTAAACTGCAAAATTTTGTTGATTATCCTATTTGAAATAATCATGTATAGCAGTGAGTTCCATGCAAGGTAAGAAATGGCTGAGCTTATAGAACTGGGAAAGCACCAGGGCATGTAAAACTAGACCTATGGACACTGTAGTGCCTAGCAGCTTAAAGGCAAGCAGGCATGCACCTTTTCCTTGTTCATACCTGGCCTTGGTTTTGTGTGTGTGCGTGCGTGTGTGTGTGTATTTTTTATTTAGTCTTCCTAGCTGCTACTCAGATATGAAGTGGTGTGATTGAAATGGGGGGGGGGGGGGATTGTATTTCTAGAATGACAATGGAGAGATACAGTTCCAAGGACTGAATATACTTCCATGTATATGGGATTGGAAAACTGCAACAGAATCACGAAAATCTTTATTTCCTTTTTTTTTTTTGTAAATACCAGAGCCGCCACCTCAAATTGTGGTGAAAATGATAGTATGCTGTGAGAAATAAAAATAAAGAGGCCTCACAATATACTTTTGAAAAACCCTTCATGCTTTGTTTGAAACAGGAGGGTTGGTGTGCAGTTTGGGGGGCAAACCAAGGAAAATTCTTGTCAGCATGTGCTGGAAGCAGATACTGACTGGGTTCACACAACACAACAACCCCCACTCAAGGTTGAGTGTGGGTTGTCATTGAACCATGGGTTGTTGTGTTGTGTGAACCCAGCCACGCTAACAAACTATGGTTTTGAACCATGGAAGACCCACAAAGAGAACCCATGGTTTGTTGTTGGGTTGTGAACTGTGGTTGTTTGTGGTTAACAAACCATGGTTTGTCAGCATGGCTGGGTTCACACAACAACCCACGCTCAACCTTGAATGTGGGTTGTCATGTTGTGAACCCAGCTACTGTATTAAAGTCTAGCTAGGAAATTGAAGGGTAATTCCAGACAACTTAAGATATTGCATCAAGTTCTTATTTGGCTCTTGTGCTTGCCTTGATATCAATTTGAAATGCTCTAGAGTGCAGGAGAAGAAAGTAATTGTGGCCCATCGTCTTTCTGTGAACTACCTCTTCCCAACACATTCTTGAAGACAAGAAACCTTGAAGCCTCAAGACCCTCTTCAGACCCTTTAAAGTAATTCAGATATAGAGCTGTTTGTGGATGATATGGTCCTTTTGCTCCCCCAAAAGTGTAAAAAGCACATTTACAAAGGCCTCAACTCTTAAAGAGACGGGTGCTTTGCACTTGGGTTGAGTGCCAGCAAGCTGATGGGGAGCAATAAAACATACCGTATGTGGGGAAGTTCTCCTGCCAGGATATACTAAGTTCACCAGGTCTTTCCCATACAGATTAACATCAATTTGGTGCATTTATTTGTTAAAGAAAAGTGGCAAAATATGTACAGACAAGACATCCTGCAACTGTTGGTTATTGTGTCTTGCACTCTCCATCTCCATTATTCGCTGCCTTGATCTTCTTTAGCTCCTTCTGCAGCTCCTCCTCTGCATCCAGAATCTCTGTTGGCTTCTGATACTATGGAAGAGAAAATTACCTGAACATACCCCTAGCAAAAACAGAGCCACAATTTAATACAGTGCCTTCTTTTCAAGAGAGGCCAGTAACTAGGGCCGGCGCAAGGCAGTTTGGTGCCCTAGGCAAGATCAGATATTTAGCGCCCCCCCCTTCCCACTTGAGCCCTCCCTCCCTATTTCTGGCGCCCTCTTTAGCCCTGCGCCCTAGGCAGCTGCCTAGTTGGCCTAATGGTAGCACCGACCCTGCCAGTAACCAAAGTAAAAATCGTAGGCAAACCCACTGGACTGCCATGAAATTCTCACACTTTACATTACCTTTTGAGCCACCTAAGATTTAATGAAACACAGAGCATAGGGTTGTATCTCAATGCACATTATCATTTGTGTCCTCTAGTCTTGGAATTTGCCTTACTTTTAACCCCAGTTAGACCTGCTGGACTGTACTATATCCGATGGCAAACAGTGCACTTAACTGTTAGATTAAGCGCTGTTAGATTCATTGTATTCCTCCCTCATATGTTCTAATGGTCTGGATTTCTACACTGAACACCACAACTCGAGGAAAGATTTGAAATTCAAAAAGGTGGTTGCTCGTGGTGGTGTGAAAATGTATGCAGCTTATGAAGTTCTATCACTGAAACTCTGAAGCAGAAACAGCAATAGTAATAGTAATTCTATTTTTCCCCCTGCTAGGCCTCAAGAGCCTTATTAGTATAGCTCTAATTTTGTAATGTTCAGTCCTAGGCAAGGAGTTTTTCTGTTTGTGTATTTCTCCAGTTTTTACAAAGACAGCAGTGCCAAAAGGCAGTTGGGAGAAGTGATGTGTCGATGTTGATTAAATCACTTACCGTGATGATCAATGTGTTGTTGGCATGAGTGAAGCTCAGAGCAGTGTTTTCCATGGGCAGCTGGAACCTGTCTAGGTCAGGAATGGAGAACTTCTTGTAATATCTGAGGGCAAGCATGAGAGAAAATGTGGAGACCAGACCAATTTCTGCAGTGATTTTCCTTACTAGTGGGAATGCTAGTTTGTAAAGGTTTAACTCTATAGACAGTCCCCCCACTCCCCATATATACCTTTAAATTAGAGAAACAACGTGAAAGTTTATTATGCCTCTATATTCTATCTGAGATATATTCTATCTCAGCCAACAATGGTTCCAAGGCTTATATGCTGAACACTTCCAAAAGGGTTTCAAGAGTTAATTGACTAAAGAAATATTCTGATTGAATTAAAGAATGCCCCTGGTTAACTGGGAAGCAGATTGTAAAGTTTTTATTTTTTATACAACGATGCCCCTTAATATGACAGGCCTGTGGCTTACGCTGGCTCAGCTTGTCTGAGTGTGGAAAGCTTAAGCAGGGTCAGGCCTGGTTATTACTTGGATGGGAGACCCCTCCTCTAGTTTCCTGCATTCAGCAGGGGGTTGAACTCAATAGCCTTGTAGGCTCCTTCCAACTCTATGATCTATGAAATCTATGATGGCTGCTGCAACACTGCACTTCATCTAAAAAATGAAGCAAGCATGCTTTTTTTCTTTAGAATTTATGATACGCAGATTTAACCAATTATTTTATTTTGATTAATCAATTTATTTATTATATTTATACCCCGCCTTTTTTTCCTGCAAGGAACCCAAGGCAGCTTACATAATCCTCCTCCTCCTCTCCATTTTATCCTCACAACAACCCTGTGAGGTAGGTTAGGCTGAGACTCAGTGACTGGCCCAAAGTCACCCAGTGAGTTTCATGGCCGAGTGGGGACTAGAACAAGATTAATACTAGTACCAATTGACATTCCATTTCTTAATCAGGTGACTGTTGTACTTTCCAGACAAGAACGCAAGGTGCATGGTTCAGTCCCTTGGCTCGCAAGGGAAAAAAGGCAGGGGCCGCAGAACCCTCACAGCCTGAATGCCAGCTTAGTGTTGATCACCTTGAATCTGCACTGTCTCACACACCTTCATTATATCCATCAGACACTTGGCCGAATGGTCTATTTTCTATCAACCACAACTGAACCAAGCTGGAAGAACATTATTCTTACTCCCCACCCCCACCACGAGCGTTGCTGCCATTTAGCCCCTTTATTACTCGGAGCTCTTCCCTTGTGAAATTCCCTCTATCTCTGACATGTTTCTGGTACTCCAAACTGAACAGGAGAATTTATTTCCTGGTGTCAGATCCATGAGCAATCCTTCTCCATTAAGCTAGTTTTGCTTGGAGGTTGACTGCTTGAACTGCTGCTGCACAAAACATGAACCCTTTATTTTCCAAGCCTTCACGAAAAATGCACACAAAGGCTAACCAGCCTCTGCTGTTTTGCTTGCTTGGGAGGAATGTTACCGCAGGGCTCAGAGCCTTCTGCGTGTATTTGGGAAAGGTGGCAGACATGGATAATAATGGGGGTGTCAAAGGTTAAACAGCAAAGATTAGATGAACACAAAGACATGTTAAGGAAGTGTTAACTTCTTACTGATTGAGACAATAAAAAAGCCGGTCCCAAAAGAAGCCCAGTGTTTCAAAGAGCCTAGGGAGCCCTCACTGGGAACACCAACTTTGCCCCCCACCCCACCCTTCCCCAGGGCTGAAGCAGTGGGAAAAATACCTGGGGTCTGGTCTCCAACTGAAATCTCCGAAAGATCAAAGGAAAACAGATCTGCTGCTTTGCCCCCTTTCCAATGCAACTGTTAACTGCTACCTTGCCCTGCCATAATTGAATCTGCTGTGGCCAAGGAGGCTTTGCCTGTTTGTTTGGAAAGTTTGCTTTAATGGATTTGTTTTACAGCAAGAGGGCTGGAGCAAATCCCACTTGAGCAGCCTTTTGCTGTGGCTGGAGGGGACAACAATGAATGAGCTGGAGCGGGTGGCAATATTTTCTTTTTAAGGTCCCTTGGGGCAGCTCTGTGTTCTGTCAGGGCTCCTGTGCCTTTAACAGCTGTGTAGCAGGCAGCCATTCAGTAGGTTCAGCTCTCTCCCTTGTTGCATCGCCATACCAGGAAAATTTCATCTGTTGAGTTTCTGCCTGTCATGCAGCTGTCAAAGGGATTAGGGCATCCCCTCCCTCCCTTAAAGCTTCACCTAAGTGCAAGCAAGGAACCATTATTAACCATGGCCACAAGAACTGGCATGGAGAGCTGATAATCTAGCCTAAACAAAAGCCTAGTTTCAGTAAAAGTACTACGAGTAGAATAATTGTACAGAAAACCAAATACACACACACACACACAACACTTCTGCTGCTGTCTGTAAGAACTATGTTGCTAGCAAGGGCAGGGAATCTGAACTCGTTATTTTATCCTCCCCATCCACCTGCTCTTTAGTCCAAAGGATCCTCACAGTAGTACCAATAAACAAAGAGCTACGATAAGGTCATGGCATACAATAAAAGTAGAAACATCAGACTTATAAATTAAAGGAAGTGTGGAAAGAGACCATCATGACAGCTATCTATAGCCCTGGAAGCTTTTGAAAAAGAAAGAACTTCACTCGCATTCTAAAAATGTTGGGGTTAGGGGGGGCAGGTTTGCAACCTGGCAGGCCTTCCTGGAGAGGGAATTCTTGTAAGGAAGGTGTCACAAAAGGGAAAGGCTACTATTATAGGAGTGACACTATCTTGCATCTGAAGGTTGTATTATTTGGAGCGGGCCCTCCGAAGATCTCAAACTACAGAGGCAGGAGATACTCCTTAAGAATGTTACCTTTTAAGTTCAAGAGGCAAAAGCTACGTTCAGCTCTTCCTTACTCCTCCCAATACATGCCCTAATGTTAAATTGAGGACATTCAGTCCTGCACACGATCAAGGGTAGTTCATTTTAAGATACTCGAACGTATCTCTTGCCTCACCTTTCTGTTCCTGATGACATAGATGCAAAGCCACAAAGATCGCCCTGCCTCCCCAAATGCAGTGAAATTGGAATGTGTTGTTGTGTCAGACTATTGTTGCTCTAGCCTTAGGATTGCTTCTCAGATTTCAATTCCTACCTTAAGAACATAAGACTGGCCCTCCAGGATCAGAACAAGGATCCATCCAGTACAGCATTATGTTTCTAACAGTGGCCAGACGGAGCATACATGTACAAGAGCCCGGTTTGTTTTAGTAAGAGAGAAGTCTTTTGCAAAAACAAGTGAATGAGACCTACTTTAGAAGTTCTATTCAACCACATTTGGGATTCTGAGTGCGCAATGCAGTTTCCAAAAGAAGCCTACGCATATGAAGACTTGTAGGGCATGCTGTACATGCCAGGGAACAAACTGTAGCATAGATATACCACAGAGGTTTAAAATAAACAATTTGAATAGCCATCCACAGGTAAAGGGCAAAGGACGGCAAACATATGTCCTGTCATCTTCCACAGGCTTCAAGCTTTCCTACATTTCTTTTGGAGCTATAAAATACTGCTAACTGCCTGTACAAAGCTTGCCCACGCTCTCTGGAGAAGTTACTGACTCACGGGACTATCCTACTCTATTATGTAAGTTCTTGAAAGCCAGAGTTGCCAATACACAGCTCTTCCCTCCCCCAACCTCCTTGTTGAGGTTGTCAGCGCCCCCTTCCAAATACATGACAAAATAACAGTTTGATTCTGCTCTCTTAAGTTCTGCTCTCTTAAGCCCAGTGATTGCAACAGGCTTCACCATACTCAACCGTGCACAGAAATGGTTGTGTCTAGAGATGTGAAGTCCTGGAAATAATACAGAAAAAAGCAGGGGACCGAAAAATATTATCTCCCCACCCCCATCCCTGGGGGGGGGGGGAAACAGGATTTGAAAATATATGTTCTGGTGTCCCGGCCCCTGCAACTCAATTTTTCCTGTTTTTCCCAGGCCTTCACATCTCTAGTTGTGTCATAAGAACAGCACTACTAGATCCACCCAAGGCTACACCAGCATCCTGTTACCGGCATTGGCGTGAAAGAGACAGCCCTTCCCGTGTTCCTTGCCTACTGGCAACTCATTACTCTAGCAACATCCCTGGTATGTGCTTTTGAGTACAGAAGTTCTGTTTAGCTATCATATCCAATAGTTGCTGTTAAGACCTACCCTCCATAAATTTGTGTAATCCCCTTTGAAAGCCATTGAAGCCAGTGACCACCAACCCATGTTGTGGCAACAAATTCCACAAGTTATTCATGTGTTGTGTGAAGAAGTACTTTTTATGTAGTCCTGAAATCTACTGCCAAGCAATTTCATTGGCTTACCATGAACTCCAGTGTTATGGGACTAACTATGAGATTCTGCAGAAAGCTGAGGATATTCAAAGGCTGCTCAAATCAACAAGTACTTAAGTATCTCCATACCTATCAAGAGGAGACCACTAAGCCGCAGGAACCTGATCCTGCACCTGCCAATTGCAGTCAGATAGCAAAGATGCTAAATGGAAAGACCCACAGGGTTAATGTAGTCTGGCCTTCATTGTGAAGTGTTTGACAAGTCCTGACCATATCCCTAGTCCTTTACTGTCACTGATTAATAGGACTCTCTGCCCTCAGAAGAACTTTAGCTAGCCTTAACATAAACGGCCAAACAGAAAGAGCAGCTCTTTGCCAACAGCACCACCTCTAGGTAATTATAAGGGATTGCACAAAAATGGGATTCAGATTTGGAGCCAGAAAGGAAAATAAAATGCTATTTGTTCCATGGCAGTGTATTTCTCCCAATTTCCTCTTCATCAAAAGTTGGGAGTAGGAAATGGATTTGCTTCAGTTTGAAACTTGATACTGTCAACTAGGAAGGAGAGAAGTGGTGGAATTTTGCAATAAGGTGTGTACACTGCTGCCTCCTGAATCTGGGACTTATCTGAATTTGCAAACTGCACTAACTTCATCCCATCTTGAGTGAAATTCATCATGCTTACTGACTTCTTATTTGTCGTGCGGACCACACAGCAGTGCTGATCCTTCTCCACTGAAACACTGTAAACGTCCTTAGGATATGGCAGGTTCCGGATCCGCCACTGGAAACTGCTCTTGGTGTCTTTTCGCATAAAGACAGGCTAGAAAAAAGGCACATGTACGTCAGCCTGGTGAAATAGATAGCAACTGTATATAGCTTTCCTTGCAGTGGCGTAAGTGAGGATTCCTGGTTTTGAGCATTCAGGTGCTTGGTCTTGTTACTTTGATTCAAGTCACAGTATTGAGGCTGGAGTCTCTTTTGTGTTCAGCTCCCTCCCATGTGCTTACTGTATATTTCTTCACATGTATCATGGTATACCTGCAGATGGTGTCGAGAGCACATAATGCAGGCCACATGCTGAAGCTAAGCAGGTATGAGCCGGGTCAGTGCTTGGATGGGTGACTGCCTGGGCTGCCCACATCTGTTCTCCTGCATTGAGCAGGGGGTTGGACTCGATGGCCTTATAGGCCCCTTCCAGCTCTACTATTCTATGATTCTATAGGTGGGAATGTTGCCAGTCTTTGCATTTTTCATTTATATCATTACAAGGCATCCAGGGGTCCATCTGGGATACACAGATGTAGAGTAATGGAGAGGGAAAGAAGGCTACAATGGATTCAGGCCACACAAAATTCCACTCCTCTTTAACCTGTTTTCTTCATTTCAGTAGTTTAATTTAGGGATTGGGGGGTCATTTTGTTACTGCTACTGTTAAACAATTGGGAGTAAGAAATCCTTGCAAGTCTATTACAAATCACCCAGAGATCTACCAGCAGTGGCAGAGCACATGATTTGTAAGCAGAAGGTGCCAAGTCCTGGCTCGTTCAGTTAAATTGTCTTAACTGGCAGTACGGGGAACAGATTTGGGCAGCTGCCAGTCTAATATTGTGGGACACCTTGCTCCATGAAGTATGGGATGCCCCCCCCTCCTGCTGGTCTATGATCATAATAAACTGACTGACTGACTGGGATGCCCCCTCTTGAGATGTAGTTCACCAGTTGAAGACATTTCTATTCTGGTAGGTATTTGCCTACTAAATGTTGGCTTTGTTTAAAGGTTGTTCTATATGTTCTCTGCCTCTGTATTTTTATTGCCATTGTATTTTTATTGTCTTTTTAACTGAATGTATGATTTTATATTGTATTGTGGTTTTAAATTGTTATGAGCTGCTCAGAGTGGTGCATGAGCATATACATTTTAAAATAAATAAATAGGTGATATTGCAATAGATGGACCAATGGTCTGACTTGGTATAATATAGCTTCGTATGTTTATACCACCAATCAAGTCATAGCACAGGTTCTCCAAAGAGTTACTATGTGGGGTTTCTCAGCCCAGGAATATCTTCAAAGAAGTAGAACCTGTGTACTCTCTCTGCTCCCAAAATCATGACATTCCAAACCCTGGATCTCAAGTGTTTCAACTCACCTTACTTAAGGTGGAACCCTGATCATGTTGGCCTTGCCGCTGAGATTGCGTGGCTTTTTGGGCTCACTGCCCAGTATCCATGCATTGAGCATGGACGTCTGACCTAGGAAAGCCTGTGTGTGTAGACTTCTGAAGAAGCTGGAACACACTGGGCCCACCCCAAGGTTGCTTGGCTCCCTAGGCCCATATGGACATCAAGAACAAGGCTGGGGAGCTATGCAATCACAGACAGTGGCATGATCCTGCTGCTCCTTTCAACATGTGCACCCTCTTCATGTGATTAATGCATAAAGAAGGCGTAGGTCTATATTTTCCTTTGCAAATAGGGCATAATCGGGGCACAGAAACATATTCTAGAAGAGCAGCCTTTTCCATGGTGTTGTCAAGGACACATTACATCCCGACTCAAGGGGCAATTGTACTGCAATCTCAGAATTCATAATGGGAGGCTCCAGAAAATGAGTCTCAGCCAAATTTTAGATGGGACTTCTCTAGACAAGAACTTACATTGGTACTGCTCTCTTTTATGATCTCACGATCCAGTGCTCCAGGTGAGAGCAAGCTTGGCTCTCCCACTTCAACCTGCCAACTGCCACATGCACCCAGAGCATTCTTCTCTCTCCATTTCCTCACTGCAGAGAAAAGAAAGGGAGAAAGTAAGCACTACCTTACCTTGTTCTTTCAGGAAAGCATCCTCAATAAATTTGCAGCAGAGGTTGAATTAGTAGGCAGAGGATTTTTTCAATACCTCAAGGAGTAACAACAGATGCAGTGTGGCTCAGTACTTTGACATATGGGTGAGACACTGATGAACAAGAGCTCTAGGAGGCAGTGATGTGGGTTTTCTTGAAAATTTTGAATCAGAAAAATGTCCAGTGCCCCAAACCAACTGGGATCTGATTCAGCAGGTTTGGATATTATGTACTTTTGGTTTTAATTTATCCCCCTGCCCCGATTATGCCCTATTTGCAAAGGAAAATATAGACCTACGCCTTCTTTATGCATTAATCACATGAAGAGGGTGCACATGTTGAAAGGAGCAGCAGGATCATGCCACTGTCTGTGATTGCATAGCTCCCCAGCCTTGTTCTCGATGTCCATATGGGCCTAGGGAGCCAAGCAACCTTGGGGTGGGCCCAGTGTGTTCCAGCTTCTTCAGAAGTCTACACACACAGGCTTTCCTAGGTCAGACGTCCATGCTCAATGCATGGATACTGGGCAGTGAGCCCAAAAAGCCACGCAATCTCAGCGGCAAGGCCAACATGATCAGGGTTCCAACTGCCATGGATGTCTATGCAGCTTCCCCACTCAGACAGCCACACTCAATGTGTGACTATCAGAGGCTAGGCCAGAGAGCCATGTAACCTCAGTGGTGGGGCCAGTGGTGGGGCCCCTCTGCCCCTTTGAACTTGTGGACAACCTTCATGCAATTAAGGCATGAAAGGGGCTCTAGTGTTTCTGTAGCGTAATCTAATTTCTAATCAAATTCCTTGGAAGAGTTACAAAAAAGAGAGTTACAACTTTGAAACTACCTAATTTGATTGGTATTGTCTCCATTCATTCCTGTACTCATTAATTTTTTATGAAAATGCTTTTTTTTTTAAAGAGAGGAAAGCTTTTCCATGGAAAAATATAGTAGCAGGAAATTTTCCTGCCCATGTCACTACTAAAATGCAAACACAGAAACATATTCTAGAAGAGCAGCCTTTTCCATGGTGTTGTCAAGGACACATTACATCCCGACTCAAGGGGCAATTGTACTCTGCCTGCCCTGTCCTGGAAATATTATCGTGTTGGCAGAGTGGGTAACCTGAGTCACAATTCCCTCATTTGAAACCACACTGTAACTAAAGGCATTTGAACATAAGAGGAGCCATGGCCTATCTAGTCCAGCATTCTGTTCCCACAATGATCATCCAGCTGCCTGTGGAAAGCCCACAAGCAGGACATGAGAGCAATAGCACCCACCCACTCTTGTTCCCCAGCACTGGTACAACACAGAGGCATACAGCCTCCAATATTGAAAGTGATATATAACCATCATGGTTAGTAGTCATTGATAGCCTTATCCTCCATGAATGGGGCCTGGAGCAATTGTGAGATTGGGATCAACACAAAACCCTTGCTGATCTGCACTATGTGCAGCAATTACTCAAGGCAAAACTGCTACTTGTGATCAGTCTGTACAATGTGCCATTAATAACAAGTCAAGTTCCCATCACCAATATTAAACTCCAGAGAAAGGAGATTGGCTTACCAAGCAGCTGATTAGTCTTCATGTCATACTCCTCGGCCATCTCCTTCCCATTGTCAAACAGGTAATGGATTTTTCGCTTGCCTAAACAGAGCACAAGGTGAGTTAAGCCCACATTAATGAGGCAGAGTAAGGGTAGGCACCGTGGCACCCTCCAGAGGTCTTGGCCTTTTTATTTATTTTTTATTTTATTTATTATATTTATACCCCTCCTTTTTTCCTGCAAGGAACCCAAGGCGGCTTACATAATCCTCCTCTCCATTTTATCCTCACAACAACCCTGTGAGGTAGGTTAGGCTGAGAGTCAGTGACTGGCCCAAAGTCACCCAGTGGGTTTCATGGCTGAGCGGGGACTAGAACCCGGATCTCCCGAGTCCCAGTCCAACACTCTAGGCACTATGCCACAAAGACTACAACTCCTATCAGCCCTAGCCACCATGGCCAATGGTAAAGGATTATGGGAGTTGCAGGCCAAAACAACTGGAGGGTACCAGGATGTAGAGGAACGTCCCACCCCACAGCACCCCCATTTTCATCCTCCCCAGGCTTGTCTGGAGACCACAAAAGACTGAGCTGCAGTATCCGTTATTTCATTCATTCGGTTCATTTATTACATTTCTGTACTGCCCAATAGCTGAAGTGCTCTGGGTGGTTATTGCGGCTTTTGTAGCCCCCCACATCTCAAATCATACAGCCCGATCCTATATGCATGCTTTGTCAAAAGTAAACACTGATTTCATTGGGGCGAACTCCAAATTTCCTGAGTGTACACAAGAGTGCAGCCCGACAGTCCAGTCCTATTCACATTTGCTCCGAATTACGTTCCACGGACGGAGTTTTTTGTATATATTTAAGGGATGTATAGGACTCCCAAGTAAGCGTACATAGGACTGCAGCCTCAATCGTGCAGGGAGTGGGGTGTACGGTAGGTAGCCCTTTCATCGTGCCCAAAAGTTTTGAGACCCTTCCCCCAACTTGGCGCCCTCCAGATGGTTTGGACGACAAAACCCATCATCACTGACCATTGGGCCTGCTGGCTGCGGCTGATGGGAAGTGTAATCAAAGATACCCGGAGGGCGCCAGCTCGGGGAAGGCTGGTGTTAAGCCTCGAGCAGCAGCATCTCGTATGGACCGAAAGGCTCCGCCATCTCTTGCTTCCCTCTTGGCCGGCCGCCGTCATCGCGGAGCCCGTCCATCCCACCCCACCCCACCCCACCTTCCCCAGCCCGTCAGGATCGCATCCCCGCTGGCTCGCTCCCTCCCTCCCCTGAAAGCCACGACGGGCGAAGGCGACGATCGGCTCGCTCCCAATTACCATCCCCGAGCAGAGCCGTCTTCCGCGCCGCACGTAACTGCTCCAGCCAGCCCGGCCCAGCCATGTCGCCGCTGGATACATTTCCAAGGCAACTGCCGCACACTTCCGGCTCTGCTGGCCTGACACGGAAGAAAACGCCGTGGACCTAGCGCCGCTCCTCCTCCTCCTCCTCTACTGTTGCGCCCACGCCTCCCCCTCCCCGGTAAGTGAAAACAACATTTTAAAAGCCCCTCTCCTGCACGCGCCCGCTCTGACCCGGCTTTGCGTCATGCAAAGAGCCTCCCCGCTTCTCCTGAGCCTCCCCCCACTCCGCAGTGGGCCCAGTCCCACCCGCTGGGGAGGCCAGTGGCTCACTGCAGCGCTGACACCACTCGACTGCCGCCAGCCAAGCTGTGGAGGTGGCCACTGCAGGGAGCAACAGTTGCTTGCTGCATCTATTACAGGGGGCGTGGAGCCCATGGCCCTCCAAACGCCTTTGCACGTCCAGCTCCCATGACCACTGGCCATGCTGGCTGGGGCTGATGGGAATTGGACTACAGCAACATCTGGTGGGCTACAGGGCCCTCACGCCTGCTCTACTCTCCCTAAGTGCACTCTTTCTCTGGGTGGGAAGCCTCACTGCAGAGGTACCAGCCTTTCCCAACCTGGGGCCCTCCAGACGCATTGGCTACAACTCCCAGCATCCCCCAGGCAGACATGCTGCCTGGAGGATGCTGGGAGTTGTAGTTCAACACATCTGGAGGGGCACCAGGTTGGGAAAGTCTGGGTTAAGCAGTGGACAAGTTAGTGGAGAAGGGTACAACTGCAAGGAACCCTCAGCTAGCTTGCTTGCGTGATCTCTCTCTGTCTCTCTGGCTGGTGTAGTGGTCTCTGGGCTGCAATGGGTCCAATCCTAACTACCGCACCACTCAGAAAGAGAGAGAGAGAGAGAGCACACACACAGACACGCAAGCTGAGGCTGCGAGGCTGCTCCTCTTCTCCAGCAGTTCCTGACCTCATCCTCTAGTCTAGGCCATCTTTCTGGCGGTCTCTAGATGCTTTGGATGTCGACTCCCCATCAGCCCCAGGCAGCATGGCAAATGGTCAAGAATGCAGGGAGTTGTAGTATATATATATATATATATATATATATATATATATATTCTACATCACATCCCACATAAGAGGACAGTGTTACCTAGTTAAACATCTAACAAAAACATTTCCAAAAATAAAGGGTATTAAACACCCCACCTTGAAAAGAAGTGGCACCCAGAGAGAGAAAGCCTGCATGTGCTCTCTCTCTCTTTCTCTGGGTGGTTTAGCAGTGAGGAGTGGTCCTGCTGAGCCAAATTCCAGCACACTGCCCAAAGAAGCTTGCAAGCAGATGAGAAATGAGCAGAGGTGGCAAGGGGCAACTTCCACTTGTGCTGTCTCCCTCCCTCTGGGCGGTAAGAAGTTGTGTGCTGCTTGGAGAGAGTGCTTTGAACCACTACACAACCCAGGGGGCAGAACCTGTGGCCGTCAGGAGCCCTACAAAGTCAGACCATCAGTCCCAGTATTGTCAGCTCTGGCAGTGGCTCTCCAAGGTCAAAGACAGAAAAGGCCCTTTCCCAGCTTGGCTGCTACCAAAGATCCATTTACTAATTGAACTTGCTGGGGATTGAACCTGGGACCTTCTGCATGCAAAGCAAGTGCTCCACCACTGAGCTGGCATCCCCACAGCCTAGTGCTTCTCTTCTTTGAAAGTGAGCATCACACCTGCTCCTACTAATTCCAGGGCTCTCCACATGGAGTCAGAGGGTAAGGCAGACTACCAGAAATGTCAGAAAAGGCTACATTTGGTGCTGCTTTATACTTGATTTCTTTCCTACAAAAGAAACCAAAGCACAGCTCTCATTTCCAGAGCACAGCCAGCGTATTTAGTCTTTGCTTTCCAGCCAGAGTCCTTCCAAAATCTTGGGGAGCTTCCAGGTAGGGATGTACGGATTTTGTTAAACCCATTCCACCTGCGTTTCGCAGATTGTCAGACACCTTTCATTCCCTGGCCTGCTCATTGACAGAATCAGGTTCCCCCCCCCCATTTCCCGAACTTGCGTTTGTTTGCACTTGCGCAAATTTGCACTTCCAAAATTGAGCAAATCCCTCCCCCCAAGTGTATTTATACACTTTAGCCTGTGGAGGGGAATGCACATTTTTGCTCTGTGTTTCTCCCCCCCCCCCGTATTTTTCTATAAGTAAATTTGCGTAAAATTCTGGAAAGTAAAAAAAAACCCGCTCTAAGTCTGCAGAATCGGTGCAACTCGGTCTGCTGTGGAATCCGCTGGTTGGATTCATAGAAATCTTGAACTCATTTGAATCTGTTGTGGATTTTGCCGACAACCCTGCTTCCAGATGAGGCTTTCACGGTGTAATCGCCTGCCTCATTTTAGGGAGGGTGGGTGTCCAGACAATGCCGTCTTCTATCTGTAGCCCTCCCGTTTTTTCCTACCACTTCTTCCATCTTTTTTCTTACCAGGAAAAAATCTGGTAAGGAAGAAAAGACGGAATAGCTGCACAATGCCATTTGACTGCTGGCGCTAGGAGCCCTCCTTCTAGAAGCACTCTTAAAGTTCTCTCTCTCTCTCTCTCTCTCTCTCTATCTATCTATATATATATATATATATATGTATACCATATATATATATATACACACACACACACACACATACATACACTGTCCCTGGGTATCCTCACCAACCCCATAGCTTGCAATACCATCTGTACACAGATGACACCCAGTTCTACCTCTCTACCCCAGAACCATCCCCTCCCTCCACTTCTGCACCTCCAACAGCCTCCCTAATGTTTCTGCTTGGATGCTTCATTGTCATCTCAAACTCAACTTGGCCAAGACTGAACTTATCTTTCCTCTCAAGCCCTCACTCTTTGTATGCTCTCCTTATCCATTGACCACGTTGCCATCCACAGTTTATCTTTGCATCCTCGCTCTCCTTTGTTCCCTGTGTTCAATCCATCACCAAGTCATGTTGCTTCTCTTTATGCAGCATTGCAAAAATTTGGCCCTTCCTCTCTGTCCCCTCCATGATCTCTCCTCTAGACTTCTCTCTAATTTTCTGCAGCCTTACCTTGGTCCCCTCACATCTGTCCGGCACTCTGCTACCAAAATGGTTTGTTTATTTATTAGTTTATTTATTTGCAGCATTTTTACCACACTCTTCAGCCAAAAAAGGCTCCTAGAGTGGCTTACAAAGATTAATATTAGACAGTCCCTGCCCTCAGGCTTACAATCTAAAAGGCATGACACAAAAGGGATTGGGAGGGAGGAGGAAGAAAGCAAAACTCAAGCACCAGTTCTTAGTTACAACGTTCTTAAATATATATATATATTCTTTTTTCTTTTTTTTCTGGCAGGGAAGGGCAAAACAACCTCTTTGCAGCTGTTCCTTCTTTGGCTGATGTATGGGGTCAGGCTGGTCTCCCCCTTGCTGTGATGTTAATAGTTAAAATGGTTCACTCCTCTCTCTTGTCACTCTGGTCATAGTACGCCCATTCTTAAATTCCTGCACTGGCTTCCTGACTGTACCTAGATCCAGCACAAGCTCCTTATTCCTACTATTGTGGCTTTCCCCCACTTTATCTCTCCACTCTTATATCTTGATACATCCCTGCCTTGGGACCTTAACTTCTCCAGCTCCACCACCCTCCGCCATCCAAAGGTTTCCTGCTCCCTCCAAAGACTGCCATTTCTCCCTTGCTTCTCGGTATGCTTGCAACTGCCTCCCAGAACACTCCACCTCTCCTACTTGCCTGAAATCAGCATCACAAACATGGTTGAGTACACAGTGATTCAAAGCCAGGCTTTTAAGAGCAAATCTCTCAAAGGCCTGGATGGATGAATCTGTGGGTTTTGGTTTTTCTCACATTCACATTTTTAAAATCTCAAGTTCTTTCTATCCCGAATATGAAGAAGTTTGTGAATTTTGGTAAGTTCTTATAAAAAAAGAACTGAACTAAAGTCTCATCCATCCCTGTTTTCTGGTGAAGTTCACTGGAGCTAGGCTCAGAAACTAACTTTGAGGGCTCAAAAAACCTGCCTAGAAGGAGAGGCATGGAGAGAACTCTTCTCCTGCTTGGATCAAATATCCCCCACTGATCCCTGCTGCCTTCTCCTTTCCCTAGAAACACTTTTTGATAGCCCCCTTGAAGTACATTCCCCCCTGCCCTTCTTGTTTAATGGGCATGGCAGTGTGAGCAGTGACAGCGATGCCATAGTGCAAGGAGAGAAGATGGTTGATGCGATGGGATGATGGAGCCCAGGCGCTTATGGGAGATGTAACTCCCCTATGGGCTGCAGTTTCAAATTAGCTTTATCAAATTAGCCTTTGGGGGGTGGGGTGGGGATTATTCTTGAATCTGAAATTCTCACAAATCCTTGTGAGAATGAGCACACCGATCAGTATATAGCTGTCTTAAAACCAAGTGATTCTGAAACAAGAGAGTGTAGAGGCAATCCTAGAGGTTGTTCAAGCTTCCCCTCCCCTTGGAACACTGTGCCTCATTCAGATGGCGGGCCGCTGCAGGAGCACCACCACCAGGGTATCCTAGTGGCGGCAGGGGCTAGGGGACTTGGTCAGCACTGGGAGGGGGCAAGCTCAGGGCCCCCCCAAAATCTGGAGCCAAGCCTATTTCCACATTGGCAGGGATCTGTGCTTTTGTACTCTGTAAAGTGCCGTGCATGATGATGGCGCTATATAAATGATTAGTGATAAGAACATAAGAGCAGCCGTGCTGGATTAGGCCAAGGGTCTGTCTAGTCCAGCATTCTGTTCACAAAGCAGGACATGAGTGCAACAGCACCCTCCCGCCCATGTTCCCCAGCAACTGGTGTGCATAGGCATACTGCCTCTGACACTGGAGGTAGCATATACCGGTAGCCATCAGGACTAGTAGCCACTGATAGCCTTTTCCTCCATGATTTTTTCTAATCCCCTTCTAAAGCTGTCCAAAGTGGTGGCCATCACTACATCTCATGGAAGTGAATTCCATAGTTTAACTATGTGCAGTGTGAAGATAGTGATGATAGAGTGGCATCTATGGAGCTGTGTGTTCAGGAATCCTTGGAATGAAGTGGCATTATATTATTATTACTGTGAAAGTGACTCCTCATGTACCAAGTCTGCTGATCTTTGGATGTACCAGACTCTTTAAAGCTGAAGTGAGTAGGGTCCCATCACTGGTTGGGTGGGAGAATTTCCAGGGCCTCTCACCAGTGATAGAAAATAAGTGGCATCCTCCAAATACCCAGCTGAACTGGAAACGGAACATTGCCATAGGGCATGGGTGCATAATGTTTTTCAGCCCTAGAGCTGGATTGCCACCCAGGAAACCTCCTGGGGTCTGCATGCTAGCAGTGTGTGTGGCCAGAGCCCAAAGTGGGTATAGCCATCTCTCTCTCTCTCTCTCTCTCTCTCTCTCTCTCTCTCTCTCTCTCTCTCTCTCTCTCTCTCTCTCTCTCTCTCTCTCTCTCTCACACACACACACACCACACACACACACACACACACACACACACACATTGCAGGCCCCTGATCCAGCTGGGGTATTTCACAGCCACCCCTCACTGCTCATCTGATCCATGCAAATTAGCTGAAGTAGGAGCGGGGTGGGGGGTGGCAGTGGGGGAGAGCATTGTTCCTGCTGAGTAAGCCTCTCTTTTTCAGTGCTGACCAGGCAAAAGCCGCTGATTAGAGGTAGGAACTTTCCCCTGCTGAACCCCTTCTCACTGTGCAGCAAGGAAAAGCTCTTCTCTCCGATCTGCTGCTGATCAGAGCTTAGACCTTTTCCCTGCCTGGGGGAGAAGGGATAAGGTGGGGCATGGAGAAGAAACTGGCAGGCTGGGTGTGAAATCCCCCACTGGCCATATCTGGCTAATAGACCAGAGGTTCCCCATGCCTGCCATAGGGGTTTCTTTTTCTGGAGGGTTGTCGATCACCAAAATGGATCAGAAGCTAAGACCCCCCCAGAAGCTGAAGTTAGCCTATTGGCCTTGCATCTCACTAATTTCAACCTCCTAGCTAAAGTTACTTGTGAGACTGTTTCATCTGTTGCTGTGGATCACAAGGTAGCTGTATTTTCAGAGAGGGCCTAGAAATCCCTCTGAGAAACATCCACACTTTAAACCCTTGCTGTCTTTACCATCTTCTTTAGCAAGACTGCTTACTCCTGCCTGCAAAGGAGGCGTCCATGTTCCATGGAGCCCCAAGGAATTGTCAAAGCTTTCCCCAAACGAAAGAAATTAAGAGATGATTCAGAGAAGACGATGCCTCCAAAGGTACTGAAAGAAGAAACCAAGAACAAGCAGGGTGAGCTTTTTGTTTCCTTAGCCAGGTGAAGCTATGAGATAGCCTGCCCTCCTCTGTCATAGATTACTATGGGGTAGTTTTTGTGTAAATAGACTAAAATAGTTTGCGGTGGGAGAAATCTGGAACCTGGAAGGATCCATTCAAATGGAGGTATTGTGCTTTGATATCTTGATTATGTGCACAGGTCAGCTAGCCTCTATACTAGTTATGGCTTCAAGCTGTCAGATTCCTATCACTTAGATAAGGCATGAAACCCATCTTTGTTTTGCTGAGCCTCTTTCCTGTGTGGCTTTTATTAGCAGGGTGGTTGGAGCCAATGACTGCCTATGTTCTGCAAGCGGGAATTGGCCTGGCCAGGGCTGAGATCTTCCGCAAGCAAATCATCCAAAATGGGGGGAGTGTCTGCAGTCAGCTTTCCCCAGACGTGACGCATGTAATAGTGGATGAAGGCATGGACTGCAACCGGGCTTTCCGGCTCCTCAAAGTAGCCAAGCTACCCCAGGGATTGCAACTGGTGAAGGCATCCTGGCTGAGTTCGTGTATTGCAGCGCAGCAGATTGTGAACACTGCCGGCTACAGCCTCTTCATCCCAGAGAAGTAGGGGCCTCTCTTGTACACTTTATCAAATCAGAGGTGGCAAGTTTTATATAGAAGCTGATTTCTCATCTTGGAAATGCTCAGAGAGGAAAGAGCTTTACTCAAGGTCAATAGTAGTGGGACCAAGAAATCCTTACCTGTCTGTCTGCTCCCCCCCCCCCCGCTCCGAATTAAAGTTTCCCCTCAAACCTCTGTGATGGCAGAACAATAGAGATCCATGTTCAGATTCTTACCTTGCTGTTATAGGGGTACAGAGTAATTTTTGGTAGAATTCTAAGTGCTCCTTGTTGTCCTACTTGCTCCCAGTGAAATTGGGGCCATCTTGGTTGGTATCCCTCATTAAGGATGACACAATGTTCTCTGCAAGCCCTGTCATGACCCCTTTCTAGGGTTGCAGTTTCAATGGACCAAACTACGGTGAAAAGAGACATCTTTAAAATGGGGGAGATAGTTGCATAGCCTGGACAGGATAGAGACACACAATATTAATAATTGAATTGCAATGTGTCTTCAGTGAAGATTAAAACTTACCTGGTAACTTTTCATAGATCATAGAGTTGGAAGGGGCCTACAAGGCCATTGAGTCCAACCCCCTGCTCAATGCAGGAAACTAGAGGAGGGGTCTCTCATCCAATTAATAACCAGGCCTGACCCTGCTTAGCTTTCCACACTCAGACAAGCTGAGCCAGCGTGAGCCACAGGCCTGTATAACTTATGTGTAGGGTTAGTGATTTTCTTGTGGCTGGATCAAGTTATGAATCACAGAAAATGTCTTCTAATACATTCATCAAATCCCAGAAAAATCTCAGTTTTCATGTCTATTATTTTTCTGTTTTTAAACTAAAACACATTTGTGCTAGGATATCCATATTAGTCTCATGATTCAGTTTCATACAAATAGAAAAAAGATGTGTGACTGTGTCATCATTGGCAAGCTCAATAAGAGTACTCAGAGAAACACAGGATATTTGCTACATCCAAAATATTAAAAAGGTCCTGCCAACCTCTTGTATCAAAATCAAATATTGTACAGTCGTCATGTTTGTTACAAAGAAAATCTTTAAACTGTGAATGCAGTGTAGAAGGGGTTTATTGGTGGTGTTTCTAGCAGCTAGAGAGAAATGGGTTTTGCCCCAGTCACAGGGTTGCCTGGAGGATATGTAGGGCCTGGGGTAGGCAGAGGTGATGTTGGGGGCCCTGCCAAAGCCCCCTACAAGGACCCAAGGGGGGCACTCTCTGGTGAGCAATGTAGCAAGGCTGGGGCAGGGATCAACAGTACACACAAGATCCCCCCTTGCTTTGTGGGGGGCTGGGTCAAATTGCCCCAATAACCCCCTCTCCTGGGCAGTCCTGCCCAGTTGCCTCATGTGCCGCTGACCCTACATCCCACCACCAAACGATGAGGGCCTTTTGCTATTGCACGTTTATATTATTTTTTTCAATTGGAGTAGGCTACCTAACCCAGTAAAAGAAGCTGTATGACAACTAAAATGCTACCTTATCTGGTGATATTTGCATCCTAGCATCTCTCTTTAGTAGTTAAATGTTAAACATTTGAAAAACAGAGCATAGGGACAGTAGGGTTTTCCCTAGGGTAGGCTTTGAAAAATTCCTACCCTAGGAATTTTCAGTTCTGGCTGAAATAGACAGTCGGAAGGTAAATAACACCCAGCCACAGAGTTAGGGCACAATCCTATGTAAGTTTAGGTAGAAAAAAAGGCCTACAAAAAATGGCCTTTTTCTGTTTAAACTTGCATAGGATTGCACGTTTAATGTATGAACTCCACAACCCCCTTTTCCTAATTTCTCAGGTCCTTGTTAGGGGTAGGATGGATGCCTTTAAACCCAGTGATTATGCTTTACTGTACATTGATTCTTGGCAGGTATATGGATGTGGCTGGCCTTTCAAAGAGCCAATCACAATCTCTGGATGAGGAGAAGATCCACCCTCAAACAGAGAGGACAGTCGTGGAGCTGGAAGCTGAACCAGAGGCAGGGGCCAGCTCTCCCTGCACTGAAACAAACTCTCCAGTACAGCAGGAAACCAAAGAGGTGGGCTTGGCTAGTGGCTTCCCACTTTTGTGCTTTTGAGCAATTTCTTTTTTTTAGGTTAAGCCTAAAGGTTTTTAAAAGTTATTTCCTAATATGGTTAACCAGAGTCAACCTCCATCTAAGCCGTTTAGGAAACACTATCTGTGTTTGGGGTTGGTGACAACAAACTCATCTGGTTAAATCTATAAATACAGCCATTTTTTTTTCTTCTGAGCGGGATAAATTTCCCATACATACAAGGAAAAAAACATGGGTGTCCTTTGGCTCAAACTGGCTCAAACATGAGCCTCCTTTGATTACTCTGAGTATGTTCCTCTAGCAAGCTTGACTTCAACCCACCTGAAAATCACAAATATAGGACAAAATATAAGGAGCATTTGGCAAATTGCTGCAATTATTAGGTTGCATGAAATGTGTACAGTTATGCTGCTACCTTTGTTTGGAAATCTGCTGAGGCTTATTTATGCTCTGTCCTCTGAAAAGTTGTTATTATTGATATTAATATTCTCCTTCCAAAGTTCTGGCAAAAATGCACACTGGCCTCAAAGCCCTATACATCCATTTGCCTCAAATTTCATTCCTTCTCACTCCAAACCATATTAAAATCAGCGGTAGAATATTACCACTACAGTGCATTAAATGCTCTAAAGCCCATTCCCTAAAGCATCTTGACCATACTGGGTAATGAATGTGAGCCATTGTTCAACTTCTCAAGTATTCCTTTATGTTCTCTGTTAATCAGCAGAATACCCAATGTGTCCATTATGGAATGTTGTCGCTCCCTAGTGGCTGCAGAATAAGACGTGGTAAACTGCACCACCGTAGTTGCTGTATCCTGGGGCAACATCTTATTTATTATTTATTTTTGCCAGTACTCCAAAACTCACCTACACACAAAACACCTTCATAGGCTGTGATGGTCCATAGCACTTTGGTCCATAGAGACTCTGCCAGCTATGTTTTCTTGTTCTTATAGATGATCACTATAGAGGAAAATGTGGAGATGCAACTGTTAGTACAACTGATGTCTGCTGTTTTGTACTCTGAACCCAGCTAACTATTGCTGTGGATCTCATGGAGGTTAATAGTGCCCTTGAGTGTTTTAGACACGCGCACACACACACACCATTTGGCTGCATAATGAGCCCGTACCTTGTAATTGTTTGGATCAGTGATAGCTGTATTTCATGTGATTCCAGTTCTGCCTCTCTCCAGAGAGGATCTTGGACAATGAGGGAATTGAAGGAGAAGAGCCTGTGGTCACCCTGGGAGAACTGGAAGCCCTGAGGTCAGGCCGGGACCTGAGCACTTTGTCAGGAGACTCTTCAGCGGCTCTTCCCACCGGCAAGTGGGTTTGCGCTCAGTCCTCTGAAAGCAAGAAAATTAATCATAATCAGTGCATTACGGAGAAGCTGGAGCTACTGGCAAAAGCCTACTCTGTCCAAGGGGACAAGTGGAGGGCTCTAAGTTACTCCAAAGCCATTAATGCACTCAAGAGCTATCACAAGCCAATCACCTCTTATTAGGTAAATGGGAAACCCCTTTTCTGTTACAGTTCCACCTCTAAATTATCTGCACCTTGCCATTCTTGGGAGCAGTCACTGAGTGTCGGAATAGCTGGCCTCCTTCTCCCCTGGATGTATTGCATCCTGTGGGGATCCCTAGCAGTTATGCTGCACCAGCAAGTTGTACGATCAAAGTAGCTCGTAGCCTACTCCCTGCTCACTTGCCAGTATTATTCCCTTGCTATTATTCTCTCCTGTTCAGAGAGAATTTCTGAATATGGAGTTAGCAAAAGCTTGTGGTACACTGCTAGTCCTTTCAGGAAAGAGTGCAGAGAAGTTTTGCCATTGCCTTGAAGGCAAG
This sequence comes from Shinisaurus crocodilurus, assembly GCA_021292165.1. Taxonomy (NCBI): domain Eukaryota; kingdom Metazoa; phylum Chordata; class Lepidosauria; order Squamata; family Shinisauridae; genus Shinisaurus; species Shinisaurus crocodilurus. Next base: position 66,344,904 of record CM037878.1, read on the forward strand.
ACAAAGGACGGGTAGCGAGACAGTACAAGAAACAAGATTTTATTTGCACAGATTTCATCGGCTTCTAAACGCCAGTTTAGGAAGGTTGCTTCTTGAGGAAGTGTATGTATTAGGAAGTTGGCAGCACCTCGGGAGTAAAGACACCCATTGTTTGGAAACTGAAGGTAGCCCTGTCCAAGCAAGAAAGACATGTCCAGTGTAAATCAGCTTTGCAGACATGCTTCTGGCCAACTGTTGCTTTGTGGGTTTCTTTCAGGAAGCCTGCAAGATCCCTGGGATTGGAAAGCAGATGGCAGAAAAGACTGTGGAGATCCTGGAGAGTGGGCACCTTCGAAAGCTTGACCACATCAGTGAGAGTGTCTCAGTACTGGAAGTGTTTTCCAATATCTGGGGAGCAGGAGTAAAGACTGCTCAGATGTGGTACCAGCAGGTAATTTTCCTCTCCTCTTTACAGCACTGAGCACAGCAGTAATTGTTGCTGTATTTCTTTGTCGCTTTTGTTTGTACTGCAGCACCGCTACAAGGCATACATATGTGAGTTTATATCTTATAGCAGGAATGAGCCATTTGTGGCCCAGCAGATGTTTTGGCCTACAACTCCAATCCTCCCTCACCATTGGCTATGCTGGCTAGGGCTGATAGGAGTTGTAGGTCAAAACCAGTGTAGCGTAATGGTTAGAGTGTTGGACTGGGACTTGGGAGATCTGGGTTCTAGTCCCCACTCGGCCGTGAAGCTCACTGGGTGACTTTGGGCCAGTCACAAACTCTCAGCCTAATCTACCTCACAGGGTTGTTGTGAGGATAAGATGGGAGAGGAGGAGGAGGATTATGTAAGCTGCCTTGGGTTCCTTGCAGGAAAAAAGGCAGGATATAAGTATAATAAATAAATATAAATAATAAATAAATGCATCTGGAGGGCCACAAGTTGCCCAGCTCTGCCTTACAGTCTTGGTTACTGAATCTGGTATGAGAACTTCCAAAGATCTAGAGAAGGGAATTTAATCGGTGTCCTCTGAACAACTGCTTTGTTACCTAGTGTTGTTGTTTTGCCGGTGAGGTCAGAGAATTGAAATTAAATTGGATTAAGCAGAAAGTCTCTCATGTGGCCATCTTTACCATAGCCCAAGCTGGAGTGAAAAGAGACTGCAGGCAGTGTGACCTCTTTGGTCCAAGCTTGTGTGTGTGTGTGTGTGTGTGTGTGTGTGTGTAAAATTATTCCAGTATATCTTGACTACAAATGCATAATGTAAATTCTATTTGAGTAAGACTACTGTGTGATTTCTTTGTGTGTGAGTGAGTGGGTGGGTTGAGGTTGGTACGAGGTCTTCCTGCCCCCACCCCACCACCACGTGGTGCGCACAGTGATGTCATGCGTCATCACTGCTTGCATCGGCCTTGTTTTATTCATTATCAGTATTTATGTTGTGTCATTGCTGGACGTGTCACCCTCGGCTCTCAGTCCTACTTTCTTGTAAAGGGCTCATGTCAGGTCAACACTTCTGTTCATTTTGTGCCTTTCTTCCATAGCAATACCATCACTGTCTATTTTTGTGGACTTTGGGGCATTGGACCAGCTGGGCCTAGTGGTGATGTGGGTGGTACTCTATAAGTATCCTGCAAACACTAGGCTGAAGAGAGGGCAATAAGACAAGGAATCCTATCACGATTCCTCACCCCAACCCCACACTGCAGGTGGCAGAGCTGGGTTCCAGGTAGATGTGGGTGGTATCTCTTAGCAGGGATGCCTGAAAACAAGGTTCCCCTGCCTGAGTGTCCTGTGTACTCTGGCCAGGGCTTCCGCACTCTGGACGACATCCGCACTAAGGCCTCTCTCACCAGTCAGCAGGCCGTTGGCTTGAAGCACTACGAGGACTTCCTGGAGCGCATGCCACGGGAAGAAGCGGCCGAAATTGAGCAGACTGTGAGTAACCCAGTGAGGACTGTGGGCAGGCCGCCGGTGAAGCTTAGGAGGTCACACAGCACTCCCTGTCAAAGTTCAGTGGAGCATGACTGACCTGCAAAATGGACTTAATCTTTTTGTGTTGATGGCTTAAGGGACATTGATTTTCCTAATTTTCTAACTATATGTCTTTTCCCGTACACATCCCAATCTGGCAAAAAACACAATTACTGTACACTTCTTTTTTTGGTTTTTCTGTAAGTGGCCACAGTGGGGGTTGGGAGTGGTAGTTGCATAGAAATTCTTGGCTTGTTTGGGCTTCATTTCTCTTCCCCATCAAGCTTCAGTTTGGGGTGCCAAAACTGGGATCTGCCCCGCCCTGCTGGAGCACCAGGTGCTGCAACAAGTAAAAAGGTGTATGTGGGGAGGGGGGCACTTCCTGGCCTTCAACATCTCAAACTGGTTGCTTGACTATGTGGGAAAGGGCTCCACCCTTGCACCAGCTGTTCCACCCAAACCTCTTGTCAGAGTGTTGCCTTCAGCGCTGCAGGGTGCTCACCCTCTGGACCTGCAACCTTGACTCAACAAAACCTCTTACCCGAAGCAGGGCCCTGCCTCCTCATTTGCTGAGAGGGAAAGTAAGGGACAGGGAGCTAATGCCACCACGGGAATCCCATCCCAGCCTTCTGCCTCCCAGAGACCATTCCTTTCTAGCAGCACTCGTTGCAGAGCTTCTCGGGGATGATTGGCTGTTGATTTAAGGTTTAATCCTGGTAGGGCTTTTGTGTCCCCATGTGATCTGTGATCAACATGAGGTTCCCCATAGTTGGGCAAGAGATCATGTACAAAAAGCAGGGAGCAAAGAAGCTGCTGCCTGTCTTACCCTCCCTCCAGCTTGATGCTCTGCAAACCTCTATAGCTGATCTAGAATTCAGCCTGCCTTACTGGCATTCCTCTGTGCTAATCTTCTTAGTACAAACTGGAAGCTCTCATCCCTGTTTTGTAAGCTCTCAAACCTGCTATGCCAGTACTCCTCTAAAGGCCTCCCAGACTGCCTCATGGCAGCCTTGTGAATCTCTGTTGTGCCCCCCACATGGTGGGGAAAGGGGGGCTTTGCCAGCCCTCCAAGCAAGTCTCTTCTCCTCCTCTTTATGGGATCACGTCCCTCATAAGCTTGTAGAAGTCAACGTGCAATTAATAAAAATGTTTTGAGTTGCTCATGGATCTAAGCCACATGAAACTTTTCCATTGCTTCTCCTGGATGCTGAGATTACCATGGCAGCACTGGGCAGCGTGACACTGTCACTCAGTCACACTGCCTGGCCCTGAAGAATGCCTAGTTGCCCGGTAGGGCATCGCCACTTACACAGAATGAAAGTTCTTTTGGGAACCTCCACCCTTGGGAGTGGGCCTATTGTGGGTTTGATGGGATTACCCATCTCTGGCCCACCTTGTGGGTGGGGGGGGGTGGGGAGAAGAGACAGGAGAATGAAGGGATTAGCTGCTGTCTGTCCAAGGTGCGGTGTGAGGCTGGCTGCTTTCAAGAAAACTTAATTGAGGATGCGAAAGGGGCAGATCTGCATTAGAAAAGCCACGGAGGCTATTCCAAATGTTGCAGGGCAAAGGTTAATGGGTTTATCCCTCACTAATGAAGGATGATCCTGGAGACTGACAAGGGGTGCTCACCCTCCAAGCTGCCTCCCCCCCCCCCACATGCCATCCACTATGTTCTGAACCAGCAGTCAAGTCTTTGTTTAGCAAAATGGATGATTGGCACCGTAATACCCGTAATCCTGCATACTGAAACCACCTTCAAACGATGCTTTAATGAAGCCATCAGAGGGATGCCAGTCTGGATGGGGAACTCTGCTTTGGGCCCAAGCTCCCACTGAATTGTAAGTTCCAGCTCAGAGAGGACTTGGAGCTCCCCACTCTCAACTTTCCCCAGCCGGAGCTCCCTTCCATGGAATGGAGCTTCTAAAAAGGCCAGGCCTGCAGTGGGGGAGTGCCAGAGGCGGGGGGCCAGGCCTGCATTGCTGTGCCGTGTGTGCTTCATGCGACCTCCCTGGTTTTCTCTTCCTGGCTAAAGGATAATCAGGTGTACCCACCCCCACCCCTTTGCCTGCTTCATCACAGACTTCCTGCTGCAACACAGGACAGAGCACTTTGTTTCATTTCTTTTTCTCCAGCTATGCAGCATGGTAACGTCCCTCTAGTTTGGAAGGATTATTGTCATCAGACTGCAAGTTACCAAAAGAGCAGTCAGGTCCTGAGATAGCTAAAGCCAGGACTGTGTGTATCCTGTGTGTTCCATGGCCCACATAATTCAATATCCTTCCAATCTTAGCTTTCACTTATAGCTGGAGTGGGCAGAAAGTAAATCTCCAGATGTTTTGGACTTCAGCTCCCAGCATTCCTGACGATTGGCCATGTTGGCAGTTGAAGTCTAAAGAATCTGGAGATCTACTTTCTGCCCACCCCTGACTTATAGCCATTGTGGGCTTGAAGGCAAGCTTGCAAGCATATGGGCAATTCATAGGCAACTTCCCAAGACTGGAATGGGGCCAAGTAAAATGTGGCGTGGTGAAAGGACAGGGTTTCTGCCCCCCCGTCTGGCAGAAGCAGAACAAATTGAATAAAATGTTGCATTATTTGCAGAATTTACAGAGACGATGGAATTCAGCTTTCTTGCTACAGAATTCACATTATGGTGGCATTGATTTTTGAAATTTGTATTGATTGATATACAGGCCTGTGGCTCACGCTGGCTCAGCTTGTCTGAGCGTGGAAAGCTGAGCAGGGTCAGGCCTGGTGATTCCTTGGATGGGAGACCCCTCCTCTAGTTTCCTGCACTGAGCAGGGGGTTGGACTCGATGGCCTTGTAGGCCCCTTCCAACTCTATGACCTGTGAAATCTATGATTGCGCCAACCACACACAGCATTGGGTAATCGCATGACCTCCACAGTGCGTAGCGCAGACTCAGACTCAGCCGTTGCATTTCAGTCCATTCCTCTAACCTGTCTTTCCTTGGAGGTCAGAGAAGCAGCACAATCTATCAAACCTGGAGTGGTGTGCGTAGCGTGTGGCTCCTTCCGGCGGGGGAAATCCACCTGTGGGGACGTGGATGTGCTGGTGACTCACCCCGACGGACAGTCCCACCAAGGAGTGTTCAGCAAGCTGCTTGGTAGCCTCCGGAAAAGTGGTATGAGGGGTGAGGGTGGGGGTGGGGGGCAAGGGGCCCACACCCGTGACTCCTTTCACGCCTTGGCCACCATCTACTAGAGCAGCGTTCTCCAACCTTGGGTCCCCAGGTGTTTTTGGCCTACAACTCCCAGCATGCCCCAGCCTGCAGGCCAAAAACATCTGGGGACCCAAGGTTGGAGAACGCTGTGTTAGAGCAAGAACACATCACTGCCGGGTGCTGTCATGTCCATCCAGGCCTTGGCAGCTCATCCTGGTGCTAAATTCTCCTGTAGCTGGGGTTTCACTGGAAGCACCACCACATACGTCCCTTCCTGGACACAGCTGGGAATAGGTATTGGGCGCCCTGCATGAAGAACCTCAAGACCGTAAAGAGGGAGGGTTTATATTGTCTGCCACAATTTAACAGTGTGGACCTTTTTCTTGAAATTCCCCTCTATGGAGATGCCAAAGCCCTGAATTTCACCTCTTCTTAGCCTCTAACACACAGGCCCACAAGCTAAGGAGTAGAACATGGCTTAATCAGCCGCCCTGTTTTATTTTGGTCTCTTTCCCCTCCATGCCAAGATATACGGGCAACTGAGCTGTCCTCTCTATCCAAGCTTTTGGAGAGAGACTTTACACTTGCCCTACTCCAAGGTACTGGTTTAGCTAGGTGATCTTTTTGGAAAGATACCCCTTGAGGGACTGGAATGCCGGTGCTCATGACTGGGTAATGCGGGTCACTGTGTTGGACACCACGAACTGCCCTGGTGATGTGCTGTCTCCACCATTCACATTGGTCAGGTAGGACCCCAGCACCAGTGCTAGCAAGCAGGGAACCCCCCCCATCCCAGGTTTACAATGGAGTGGAGAGGGATTAATAACTCCCCCTGACGTGTGCCTTTCCCTTAGGCTTTCTCACAGATGACTTGGTGAGTCAGGAAGACAACGGAAGCCAGAAGAAGTACCTGGGAGTCTGCCGTCTGCCAGGCCCGAACCGGCGCCACCGACGCCTCGACATCATTGTGGTGCCCCATGGCGAGTTTGCTTGCGCCCTGCTCTACTTCACCGGCTCAGCCCACTTCAACCGCTCCATGCGAGCTCTGGCCAAGACCAGGGGCATGAGTCTGTCGGAGCACGCCCTCAGCAGCGGTGTGGTGCGTGGACCTGGTGGCTTCAAGGCAGTGCCCGGCCTTCCTCTGCCCACCCCCACCGAGAAGGATGTGTTCATGCATCTGGGGCTGCCTTACCGGGAGCCACACGAGAGAGACTGGTGAGGAGAGGGAAAGGAGCGGCCCAGATGCCTCTTGAGTGGTGCAGTGACATGAGACGCCTAAGAACATAAGAAGAGCCCTGTGGAATCGGACCAAAGGCCTATCTCGTCCAGCATTCTGTTCATGCGGTGGCCAGCCAGATGCCTCCGGAAAGCCCACAAGCAGGACATGAGCACAACACCCTCCTTCTCATGTTCCCCAGCAACTGGTGCACACAGGCATATGCTGCCAATACTAGAAGCAATATACAGCCATCATGACTAGTACCCATTGATAACCTTACCCTCCATGAATTTGTCTTAATTCTTGTAGGCAGACTTTCCTTGGCAAAACCTGTGGCTACAGACGTTGGGACTTTCTGTGAGCAGCCGGTCTTTTTCTGTGCGACTGGGTATTGAGTGTCTTGGCTGAGAAAAGCCCAAGGGTCTGAACATACTTCATTGGTGTTGATGGGATTGCACTGAAAGGGGCGCTAAGGGGAAATGGCCTACCTTGGTGGGCAATTATAAAAAAAAAAAAGAATGAGAAAATGATTGTAAAACATTTTGCACACTGAAAATCCCATTTGAAATAGGAGGGAGAGTGGGAAATGCATAGATTTTAAAGAATGAATTGTAAAAACATTTTTGCAAAGTTACCATCCTTTTGATAACTGTGAAGGCTGCTAGTATCTCCCAGTGGGAGAGGTTGCTTTTTGTTTTGTTTTTAAGGTGGTATGCTTGATATCTTGAGGTCTATTGCAGGGATGGGAACCTTTTCTCTGTTGAGGGCTGCATTCCCTTGGGAGTAATCTGTTGGGGGTTGCATGCCAACAGTGGGTGGAGCTGAAGCCCATGCTGGGTGAGACCAGAGCCAGAAATGGACAATGCCACCCTTTCTTTCTCTTTCTGCCACCCCCTTTTCTCCTCTCGCCCCTTCTTTCTCCCCCACTCTTCCTCCCAGCCCAGCAGGCTGCTGGAGAAGGCACATACTACTTTTGCCAGAGTCCGAATGAGCATCTATCAAGAATGCCTTATAGTTTGGCACAGAATTTTACTTTTTACTGCAAAGTGAACATAATTCTGTACAAATTAATTATAGCTACATAAATTAGCTGCACCCTGAGCCCCCCCCCCCCCGAAATGGTGTTCAAACACAGATATACTACTGAGATTCCTCAAGGTATTGCCTGCACGCTTTCAGGCACACTATCTTCATAGCCTTAAGGTCTAGAAACATGCTTCTTCCTTTTTCTTTTTAAAAAAATGGAGCTGCAATTTTCAGGGTGCAATTCTGGTCCAGTACCACATTCTACATCTGTGTGGCTTGATTAGGATGCAGATAGCAGATACAATTTGCCTTGGGCGATGATGTAGAGCTTCACCATAACATATGAAGCTGCCTAACTCCAGATCAAACTATTTGTCCATCTAGCCCAAGATGGTCTATTCTGACTGGCAGTGGCTGTTCAGGATCTCAGGCAGAGAGGTCTCCCCCCTCACTTGGTGCCTTCTGCATGCAAAGCAGAGGCCACTCCCCAGTTCTTATGTGTGAGGACAGAGTTTGCGACTCAATCTCCCTTGTGGTATCTTCCAGTTCTGGCCTTTTGAGAAGTCCAGCTCTCTAAACAGAGAGGCCTGTGGCTTATGCTGGCTCAGCTTGTCTGAGCGTGGAAAGCTAAGCAGGGTCAGGCCTGGTTATTACTTGGATGGGAGACCCCCTCCTCTAGTTTCCTGCATTGAGCAGGGGGTTGGACTCGATAGCCTTGTAGGCTCCTTCCAACTCTATGATCTATGAAACACTGAAAGTCCTGCACAGGTTTTATGTCTTAGTATTTAAATGTTATAGACCATATTTCCCCCCTGCAAACTTGGAAGCTAGACATACTTTTAAAGCAGGGGTGGGCAGATGGTAGATCTCTGGGTGATTTGTAATAGATTGGCAATGGTTTCGGACTCTCAATTGTTTTAACAATAGCAGCAGCAAAATAACTGCCCCCTTAAATTAGACTGCTGAAATGAAGAGAGCTTAGGGTAGCCAGGAGCGTATTTTTGTGTGGCAGGACTGTGAGCTCCATTCAGTTGTGGCACTCAAAAACACATTCCTGGGCTCAGAATTCTTTCATTTTAACTGTATGTGTTTTGCACCAGGTTCCGGTTGGTGAATCTTGGGGTGCTAGTAAAAAACAAACAAAACCAAAGTAGATCCTTCAAGCCTGAAGTCTGCCCATACCTGTTTTAAAGCCTTAAAACTGGAATGGAGTGGGCGGTATACACCTCAGAGTTCCATGCTAGAAAGTTGTCGCATCACTACCGCCATATGGGTTCCCATACCTTGAACATGTGTCTCTGCAGTGTATCACTTTGGGATCTGCATAACAAGGGTTTTTTTGTGCTCTGTACCTGTGGAAACAAATACCGCTGTGTTCTCTGAAAGGCAATAAAACCTGTTAACGTGTTAGAAGTTCTTCTTTTATGAATAAGATCTTTGGCTGGTGTAATGATGTAGCCAGGATGGCATTTTGAAGCTGTTGACATGTTAACTGTGAGTAATACTATCTGGATGTGTAATGCTCCCATCTTAAAGAGCCACCTCCACTGACCGTGTTGGACTACAGATCCCATCATCCACAGCCAGCATGGCCAAATGGGAAGGCTGTTTTAGAAGATTTTGGAAAAGGCAGATGCAGGGAAGAACTTCAGGAGAAAGCATCACAAGAGACTTTAGAAATGCAACCTGCTTCATTTAGCAAACAGTGTGAAAGGTGGCTTGAGCTGGTTGTAAAGAAGATCTCTTTTCCCAGGCAAGGGGTTATTGAGCAGCCAAGAGACTCTTTGATCTATCAGGGAGATGCAGCACAAGACCCTTTATACTGTAATTGGACTAATTCAGATTGGATTTATTTATTTATTTATTATATTTATGAATCTCCCATCTGGCCAGACATCCGGCCACTCTGAGCGATGTACAGTCCAATAAAATACAAGGAGACACACACACACACACACACACACACACAGTATAAAACACAATTAAAAACAGTACAAAACTTAAAAATCCTAACCCACCCCATATTCCCGCCTGAAAAGCCACATTGTGTGGGCTACCCTGCTGGGGACTGAGGGGACTGAATTATTTTTTATGTGAATGATCAGCGACAATTGGAAGGTACCTAATTCTTGGCCTACCCAAAGGTAAGGCTAGATGATCTCATTGACGAGAACCCTGCTAGCTCTCCCACCCCGTCTCCCCCTTGATCTGAGTTCAGAAGGGACAACTCTTTCCCTGCCCTTTGTCAGTGTTGGTGGCAGGGAGCCACAATTCACATCCAGGCACTAACCACCGCTCTAAATCATCAAAGCCTCTAGCTCCTGCAGGGAAGGGATTTTTACAAGTGACTGGGATGGGCAGTTGGGCAACCAGGTGGCAAGTCAAGTGAAGAGATGGGAGCAGAGGCATGCCTGCAGCTTTCCTAGACCTCAATGGAGCTCCTGCCTAGGATTTTATTGGGGGAGGGGGTCTCAGTTCAATCCTGATGGCTGTAATCCTCTTTTATAATGGATTTTTTCTTCTTCCCAGAGATTTGGAAGAAGAGAGATTGGGCCTCTGTGAGAAAATTCACAATGCCAGATCGCACATAGTTGTCAAGTCATTAGCCACTAGTTGTATTTTCACTGTATCACATGGGCCTCTTCTCCCTGACTCTTCAATGGGCAGCTCCTCACACGCATACTGGAGCAGTGAGGCCCAGGGATGTTTTACTGGCAGCACAGGTTACATGGGTGTTGCTGCAGGTCAGAAGGACACACAGCCATCCCTCAGGTATGAATCAAAAGATGCATCCCACACGTAACGATTTGTTTTTGATGGCAAATGTTCACGATAGCCCCTTCTTACTTGAATGTCTGCATCATCTCATCGGTGTGCTGAAGCTTCCTAAGGCAGTGTTCTCCAACCTTGGGTCCCCAGAGGTTTTTGGCCTACAACTCCCTGGGAGTTGTGGGCCAAAAACCTCTGGGGACCCAAGGTTGGAGAACACTGTCCTAAGGTATCGGGGCATGTTTTGTTGTCACTGCCTACTAAATGCATCTAACTATTCTAGAACTGTCGAAAGAACATGGTGCAATGAGCATGACTGAAAACAATGCCACTTCAACAGAGTTTTCTCAGCATGTCCACCCATCAGTCCACCCCCTTCCATTTTTCTTTTCCAGTAGGAGTAGCCATCTCTGACACTTAAAAGGAAAAGTGAGGGAAATTCCTCGGGCCTAATCACCCAATAATGAGGTGTTAGATTAATAAGAAAAGTAATCATCCAACACTTCATAAGCCGGGGTCAACCAGCACCACCTTCTAAGCTGGGGTGAGGAACATGTGGCCTTCTGGATGTTTTGAACCACAACTTCCATCAGCCCTGGTCAGCCTAGCCAATGGTGAAGAATGATGGAAGTTGCAGTCCAAAAACATCTGGAGGGCCACACATTCCCCATCACTGTTCTAAGCCTTGCTGTCAGTGGTCTCATTTCTTCCTCTCGGCAAAGTACGTAAGATTGAGGCACCCCAGATGTCTAATCAATAGCAACTCACCTTGGAGCTTGAGCACTAGCTCCTTGCTCCAGGATAGTCCTGTTGGCTTTGGTCAAGCATAGGGTAAACGTGTGTCCTACTCTAGAGAAGCCCTTTTGACCTCAACCAAGTGGCAAGCCAGTTATTCCAAGGAAATCTTCACGGTTTTAATTTAACCCCAAACTGTAAAGTTTACTCTAGAATAGTCCCACTCGCTTTGTTCCATGTGGTGTAGCAAGCTGTTCTTGTATGGAACAAGTTAGAGTGCTGAACTAGGACCAGGGAGACTGGAGTTCAAAATCATTGTTTACAGGGATGGGGACTCGGACTCGACTCGTGAGTTGGACTGAGTCCCCCCCTCTGACTCGACTCGACTCCCAATATTTTTAATGGGACTCGAGACTCGACTCGAGACCAAGGACTCGTGTTCCAAAATCGTGTTCCTCATGGATAGGACAACATGGATAGGTTTTAGGAAGTACAGCAAGTTTATTTTTTTAAATCATTTTCCTAAAATGCAACCTTTCAGACATTTTGGGTTTGGCTGCCTCTGCCTGCCTGTTTGGGGTTCCCTGCCTCCTCTGCCTGCCTGGTCTCTTCTTAACCAGTTCCACAGTTTGAATTGTCCAAGACAAAGACCTCTGCCTGCCTGCTTTGGGGTTCCCTGCCTCCTCTGCCTGCCTGGTTATTTTGGGTTTGTCTGCCTGGTCTGTTCTTGCCAAAATCAGTTGCAGAGTTTTGAAATAAAAAGGCACACTTGTGCCTAGAATTTATTTAAGCCACACATCTGAAGTAGCCTTATTTTATTGGGAAAAAACCCCATTGATTTTAATAGGGACTCGTGGAATCAGCTTTGGGAGTGACTTGGGACTCGTGAGTCACCATTTTGGACCAAGGACTCGGACTCAAGCCTCGGGTCCAAAGACTCGTGACTCGACTCGTGACTCGAGACCAAGGACTCTTCAACATCCCTGCTGCTTAGCCATGAAATCCATCTGGTGACCTTGTTCAGCCACCACATCTAGGCCTAACCTACCTTACAGGGTTGTTGTGAGGGTAACAGGTGAGAGAAGACGAGTCACAAATCCTCCCCTGAGCAACTTAAGAAAGGCATGATATAAAAGTAATAATGCCCTAGTCTAGAGTAGCCTTTTAAAAACCAGTGTGGTGTAGTGGTGGGAGTGTTGGACTGGGACCCGGGAGATCCGGGTTCTAGTCCCCGCTCGGCCATGAAACTCACTGGGTGACTTTGGGCCAGTCACTGACTCTCAGCCTAACCTACCACACAGGGTTGTTGTGAGGATAAAATGGAGAGGAGGAGGAGGAGGAGGAGGAGGATGATTATGTAAGTCACCTTGGGTTCCTTGCAGAAAAAAAGGCGGGGTATAAATAGAATAAATAAATAAATAGACTCTAGAGAAGATTAAAGCATAGGAATAATGGCTGGGATTGTAACTACCGTAAGTTTCCACAAATGGAAGTACTACCGGTATATACTTTGAGCAATTTGACAGTATTTAAAATGTTGTGATTTCTACGTTGGTTTAAATTACAAAAAAGTTGGCCCTCATTATTTGAGGTCACAATATAAAGTTGTACAGGAATGGCATTTGATCTTGGGAAACCACTGACATTATATATGAAGTACAGACAAATAAGGTTGGATTGGTTCCTAAATTAAGTCAAGGAAATTCATGAAAGGAACATTTCCCACCTCCTCCCTGCCTGCAGCCCCTTGTGTCCCCTGAAAAGTATCTCCAGGGGGTCAAAATAGAGATGTGAAGACCTGGAAAAACAAACAAACAAAGAAACAAACAGAAAAATGAGGTGGGGGAAGAGAAAAAAGAAAAGGGGGAAATCCATTTCCCCCCAGGGATTTTTGGGAAATTGGGGGGAATCCCCCCAGATTTTCCTGACTCTCACCGCATTTGTTTTGGGGTTTGTTTCCAGACCTTCATATTTCTGTTCCTGTGCAATGTAGGGTGGGGCTTGGTGTACTGTTGTGGGATGAGGGAATCACACAGAACTGAGCGGATGACCCGGAGTATTTTAGGATCCAAGCCTTTGTCTTGAGCACAGCAATCCTATGGGGACAGGGGAGGGAGAATCCATGGCAGAGGAGCCACCACTTCCTAAGCCCTGTTGAGCTCCCAATGGCCAGGACAGAAGGCGGGGGGGGGGGGTTGCCTTAAAAAAAAAAAAAACCCCACACAAACACACATTTTTTACTTACTGGTTTGTCTCTTTAAAAAAGAGTGAAACTGGAGGGGAAAAAACTATACCAACTTTTCTCACCATTCTGGGGGCTTGCCAGGGGAATGAGGGGGCTTTGGATGCCGCATATTCAAAGCTCCCCCCCCCAATCTGTCCCTGACACACACCCTGGCTGGAACACCCTGCCTTTTTGCCCTCACCACCATCAGAGCAAGGACAGCAGAACAGCTTTGGCAGCAGAGCTTTCCACCGCCAGTCACACGGGGACCTATGCAGCAGAGTTCCCTCAATGCCCATGGAGGGGGGTGTCCACAGTGTCCTATGACCCCTTGGGATGGGACATTCTCCAGGACCATAAGACAGCACCCTTAATATTTTAATTAATTTTACTTCAAAACATGATTTCAAAAATCTGGAACACAAGTACAGGAGACATTAATTCGACATAAAAGAACAATATTTGTTTATATGAGGATTTTACTGATTTTTATAACAAAAGGTAACCAGCAGTTCCTAGAGCAAGTCCCCCCTTGGCACGTCCAGCTCCTAGCTCAGCACACCAGCTGTATAAATTGTGAACCTAAAATTTACTGTTTAAACACACATATATATATTTTTAAAAAGAACAAGCTAAATTGTATCAATATGACGCTGTGGTTTGGACAAGAAAACTGTAGGTCAGTTACATCTTTACCTTATAATGTATAACAATAGCTTCCTGAAGTGGTGTCATGGTATTGCCTGTGCCTTGGTGAGCCCACCTATCTGCCCCAGTGCCCTGGCTCACACTGGCTCAGCTTGTCTGAGCGTGGAAAACTAAGCAGGGTCAGGCCTGGTTATTACTTGGATGGGAGACCCCTCCTCTAGTTTCCTGCATTGAGCAGGGGGTTGGACTCGATGGCCTTGTAGGCCCCTTCCAACTCTATGATCTAATATACCTACTACGTTCCTTTATTATGCCTGATGGTGACACAAGCGATTTTATTAAGCCTGCAGATATAAGCTGCCTGGCTTCCCAATTCAGGTCATGGGCGTTGTGTGCAATAAGGGGGTCCTCTTGTGGTCAATGCCTGCAATGACATGTAATTCTAACATACGGTGACTCCTGCCCACTTCTATACCTGCTTCTCAAAGTGGGATCCAGTGGATGTTTGTGTGATGCTCTTCAAATATTCCACTCATGTGTAGTCAGAAAGTCCTAGAGGACAGTGGTGGCACTTCCCCCCCCCCCCTTTACCGGTGCTTTTCAATTGACAGCTTGGCAATTCGTCACTGCCAACTGTGCGCCAATTAGCCTATATGCCAGTGTTCTCCAACCTTGGGTCCCCAGATGTTTTTGGCCTACAACTCCCAGCATGCCCCAGCCAGCTATGCTGGCTGGGGCATGCTGGGAGTTGTAGGCCAAAAACATCTGGGGACCCAAGGTTGGAGAACACTGCTTTATGCAGTCTTGCCTTGTCCTCCCTTTGACAGCTGAAACAGACAAGGAGATTGACCAGGCAGGACTACGCATATCAGACAGTCATAAGTGTGCACTTGTGAAAGACCGACAAAAAAAAATTTTAACAAAAATTAAGACCCCAATTGTGCATTTTTGCAGCATCAGGGGAAAAAAGTATGAGTGGTGTGGTCCTTCCAAAGTGCCGCTTCGGCATTGGTGGAACAGCGGTCACTGGTGAAATTGCAAAGGCGAGTGGCAGGGTTGTTGCTGTTTTTTGTCACTCTTGACGAGCGGCTCTGTAGCCAACAGCGGCAACCTAGGCTATGATAAAATCACTCTGCCAGGTTCAGACTACGCAACAACCCATCATGGGCAAGAACAACCCTACAGCAAGTCATGGGTTCTCAGGGTGGCGTATTCATGAAAAATAAGCCACTCTGCATGAACCGCACCTGGTTTGGAAGACACGACAACCCACCATGGCTGGTTACCCATGGCGGGTTGTTGTGCCATGCGAACCAGGTCACTGTTCCCATATTTAGGAGGGCAGGTGAAGAGATAGCAACAGCAGTGAGGAGGAGGAGGAGGAGGAGGAGGAGGAGGAGGAGGAGGAGGAGGAGGCAGCAGGGACAGGAGGCACCAGAGGCCGCAGACAGTGGGCCACCTGCAGGGGTGTGGGCCTTGGCAGGTGCCCAACATTACCTACCTCTGACACCAGCCCAATGCTGGCTTCAGCCCCGCCCACCACAGCCGGGCGGCCCCCAACAGATTACCCACGAGGCAATGTGGTTCTCAACAGAAAAGAAGGGTTGCCCACCCCTGCTGTAAGAAACCTCCTGACCAACTGGCATTGCCTGCAGCTAGAAAAGCAGGATGAAGAGGCATGTACCCCTGGCAGTGGCACACCCTGTAGTTTTGGAAGCAGACTGGTGAGGCCGAGGAGCTGGAATTCAGTGACTTGGACTGGAAGCCATAAATGCAGAGAAGCAGTGAGGAGATCCAGCACACCCTGTCAAAATTTCAGCCTGGGAGAGGCTTTGGACACTGCAGGGATTAGAAACTGTGCTGGGTCCCACTTCTCCCTGGAGAAGCACAAAAGGATCTGGAAAGTAGATGCGGACATACACACTCTGCTGGAGGACTCTGGTAGTTTCTGGCAGTGCATCTGTGATGAACAGAATGTCATTCAAGGCAAGCCAATGATGTCATCCTGCAGAGAGTAAGTGAGCAGACCTATTGAATTACGATAGGAGACCCACCCCCAGCAGTGGATTATCTATTCGGACTGGAGTGCACCTCAGGAAGAAAATGGCCAGAATTTACCCCGACCCAGAAACAACTAGCAAGGCATTTTGGAAGGCAGTTGGTATTGACTTTGAGACATAGGGTAGCAGTGTTGGTGGCTCATGAAGATGGCGACTGGTGGCCTTTTCTTTGAATAGTCCACAAAGGCTGTGGATCTTTCCACAAAGTAGACATCAGTGAGAAGTAAGAGGTAGCACAGTGGTAGGCAACATGGTGCCAGCCAGACATCTTTCCTGGCACCCCGCACCCCACCCCCAGTGCCCTATTCCTCCCACTTTTAATTTTTTTTAAAAAAAGATTAACATTTCTTACCAGCTGTGGGTTCAAAGGAGTTGTTTAGTGTGTTGGGGCTCAGAACCCACCTCTGCCTTCTACTCAGTCTTTTGGGCAGGTTACTTGTCCTTTGTGACTAGCCATGCTTCCCACTGGCAGCCATTTTGTGGTGATGCCCAGGGCAGTGTCTCAAATTGCCAAATGTGCCCACAGGTCCAAAAGGTTGCCTACTCCTGAGGTAGAGGACTCTAGTACTCAACTGTTGGGGAGTCAGTGAGGATATCAATTCGGGTCAACTCTAGGAGAGTGACGAGGATAGGTCACCAGACTAGGGCCATCCAGAGGGTTACATAGGAACCTGAGAGGAGCTATGCTGGATCAGACCAGGGGTCCATCTAGTCCAGCATTCTGTTCAAACTGTGGCCAACCAGATGCCTGTGGGAATCCCACAAGTGGGACATGAGTGCAAAAGCACCTTCCCACCCATGTTCCCCAGCAACTGGTACACAGAGGCATGCTGCCTCTCATATTGCGGGTAACATATAGCCATCATGACTAGTAGCCATTGACAGCCATCTCCTTCATGCAAGGGGCTGGGGCAGATGTGAGATTGCGATCCCTGCCACTGCCCCCTGCAATGACCCGTGTGTGTCTGTGTGTGTGTCTCTGTGTGTGTGTGGGTTCTTGTGAGCAATGTGGCAGGCAGGGGCAAGGGGGGCACACAGGAGCTGTGGCCTTGCTTATTGGGGGCCCAGGGCAAAGTGCCTCAGTCCCCCACCCCGGCAGTCCTGAGCCAGGCCATACATGTCCGGATGCCAGCCAGTGCTGATTTTGGACCTCCACCATTCCCATGTGGAAAAGTATGACATGGGTGGGGGGTAATTATGCCTCCCTGATCTTTGGAGGTAGGAGCAGATACGAGCCATGTCGACTCGTGTGTCTCTCGGTGAGTGTATTCAGAGACTCAAGACGGAGCTCATTAGGCGGCCTCTGATGATGCTGGGTTGTTCTTTTCCTGGGAAGCTCCTACTCCTGCTTATAGATTGTGAGTCTGATGATCCTGAAAATTAAAATTCAGCTAAATGTTGTAGCAGATTAATGGGAAAAGAAGCCCAGGGGAATGGGAATTGCAGCTTCCTGGGGTGGATTAACAATTCTTAAGGCTCTCATCCCAAAGGATACTGCTACTCCCTTCCTTCTACACATTCGTCAGTAGATTTTGCTTTTGGTACTTGCACCTTAAGTAGCCTCCCTTACACTAAATGTGTAGCCAGAAAGGAGGACATCTATCACCAAAAAAAGAGGGCAAAAGAGGAAACCAAATCTGCATAACACTTGCGCATGCTAATTGATATGCATAGATGCAAATGTAGAAATAATTACTATAATTTAAATAGAAATACAGTACATCTCACCATGGTGGGGAAGACGGTGACCACCAGGAGGTGACCTCTGTGTGTGCCTGCTCAGTGTGCTGTCACCGTTGATGGGTAACCTCAAGGCTCCTGGCTGCTCTCCCTCCTTCCTGGGCTTTAAGCCAGACTTGAATTGGACACCCGTCAAACAGAGGACACCTTCACATAGAGGACTGTCCTCTGACACCTTTTCAGACAGAGGACCATCTCCTGTAAAGTAGGCCGCCTGGCCACCTTGGCCTTCAGACTGACTGTAGGCTCTGTAGGGCTGGTCCCATCATCCTTCAGTGTTGAAAGAAACGGCTATTTCTGGTCCCTGTGCTCCGTGGCTGCCAAGCCACTGTCGTCTTATACAGGTTCCCAGCAGCAGCACAAGCCATAAGGACATAAGAAGAGCTGTGCTGGCTCAGACCAAGGGTCTCTCTAGCCCAGCATGCTGCTTGCACAGTGGCCAAGCAGATGGCCACGGGAAGCCCATAAGCAGGACATGAGGGCAACCACACCCTCCGGGTCCATTCTGTTTCCAAACGGCACTGTTCACCATGAATCCAAAGCCGGCGTTTCCCCCGCAGTGAAATCTCTCGCCGGAGCCGGACAGCCATCAATAGCACTCGGTTAATTAATTTGATGGGAACAGCGGGGAGCGCCGTTTGCACTTAGTGAAGTTCCCAGAAACTTCCAAGCTCATCTCTGTAATTGGCCTCATAAATTTGAGGAAAGAGAGAGCTCAGCAAAGCACACGGGAAGGAGAAAGGGGGGGAGCAACATGCCGCGGCGGCCTTAGTTAATTTTATTGGAGAAATCCATCTTCCCTTCCCCTGCCGCTTGCTCTCCCTCCTGATTTGCCTAATCATGATAAACTCCCATTCATATGTGCACCTACTGCACAGCCATTCGCCGCCTTAAAATATTGACTCATGAATATTAAGCACCCTCATTAACATGCAAAACCAGTGGATGCCATCCCTTCTGCCTATCGGAGCACTTGTAATTAAAAACTGAGCTAGTATGTGGGTCTCTGAGACAACTAACTGAAGGCAGCTAGGAAGCACGAGGCTGGAGCTGGAATGGGCTGGCAAGAAGGGGGCCAGCCCCCTGGGAATGTTATACTCCCCACAGTGCTGGAGATAGTCACAAAGGCGTGGCATACCCAATGGGCAAGGGATAGGAACTGAACAAAGCTTGAGCCCCCAAGATTCAGGAATTAAGGGCCGCTCGACTAATGGCATTGACCATGACTAGGAGCAGGGAACCTGTGCTCCTGCAGATGTTGTTGGACTCCAGTCCCATCAGCCCCAGACAGCATGGCCAATGGCCAGAGATGATGGGAATCATAGTCCAAGAACATCTGGATGATGGAGGTTCCCCCACTCCTGCTCCAGTCCTGACACCCTCCAGAGGTGTTGGGCTACAACTCTCATCACCCCGCTGGTCATGCTGGCTGGGGATGATGTGGGTTGCAGTCCAACAACATGCTGGGAGTTGTAGGCCAAAAACATCTGGGGACCCAAGGTTGGAGAACAGTGATCTAGAGGGACATAGGTTTCTCACCCCTGATCTAGCCTTATAGTGTCTACTGTGACTGGCAGCCGCCCTCCAGGGGCTCAGGCAGAATCGTTCCCATCTTCTGCTACCAGATCCTTTTAAGCAGGGACTGAACGGGGGTCTTCTCTGTGCAAAGCATGTGCACAACTACTGAGCGATGGTCCCTTCCCTGCCCATCGGTTGCTTGTATTATGTAGGTCCATGGAGCTAGGTTAGGGATGCAAACCATTCATAATTTGGGGGGACCAGTTGTTTGTAACGTTTTGTCAGTAGTATGTGTACAATTTATTATGAACAGAGTTTGGCCTTTTTTTTTCTGAGGGAGCAGAACGATACATCTGAACAGGCTTTCTCCTGTTTCAACACCATGATTTGGGAATGGGAGAAGGGAGTGAAGATCTTTTGGAAACAGCAAACAGCAATAGCATGTACGCAAATATGTATGTATGTATGTATGTATATGTAAAGGTAAGATGCATAATATTGTGATTCTGTAATATTGTGATTTTGTTTGTTATACCCACTTTGAAAACTGAGGTTCCTGGGTAGAACAAGCCACCATAATGACCATTAGGTATTAGGGAACTGTTTTCTAGCATATTTAATAATTAAAATAAGAAAAACAAGGGGCACAATCCAGCCACAGTTTTCCTTATTTTAATTATTAAATAAAATAATTGGCTGCTTACATGGACATAAACCTTCTTGAACATAGTGGGACTTACCCTCTGGGTAAACATGCTTAACATTGCTCATTAAATCAATGTTTCAAGCTACAATCCTATGCATAGTTTCTTAAGGATAAGCCCCACTGAATACAGTGGGTCTTCCTTCTGTGTAAACATGTACAGTATAGGATAGCGCTATATAAAGTAATTTAGAAATGCTTAAACTTGGCTGGATTGTATCCAAGGTTATATATTAGACAGACACCCACACAAGTACACTGTGCCTCCAATGTTATAGAGTAGGAGTGGGCAGGATGCAGCCCGTGGGCCACATGTGACCCTCTCCAGAGGGAATTGTGCAGCCTCCCCCCCCCCCCCCCGATCTCCTGTCTATGGTGTGGTCCCCACCACTGCTGTGCCACCAGATTCCCAGCAATTCTGCTGGGACACAAGGTAGGCGGGGAGCCTGCACCTTGTTTTTGTGCAAAATAGCTCTCCCCGTAGCCCACCAAATGGCTGTTTGGAGGGCTGCAGGAAGCGCGATTCTCCTGGGAAACAAGGCGCGCACTCCCCACATGCCTTGTTCCCCAGCAGAATCACTGGGAATGCAGCTGTGTGGGCATTTCCACTTGTGATGGCGGCTGCAACGGTAGGGTTGCAGCCCGCAGAGGATTCCAGGGGTCCAAAGTGGCCCCGCAACCCTGCACAATTGCCCACCCCTATTATAGAGTATCCACTAGCCCAAGATGATGTGGTGATGGCTGCCAGCTTAGATTAGACAAATTCAAAGGATTAGGCAAGTTCACGAAAGGATAGACCTAATCAATGGCCATTAGCCACAACAAGAGCTGAATTGTGGCCTCCAGAGACAGCATATTTCTGATTACCAGGTGCTGGATAATCAGAAAAAGAGCCATCAACCTTTATGCTCTGCTAGACTAAACAGTGCCAAAAAAGAGTACTGGAGGAGATGGACCTAGATCTTGCAAAAAACCCATGACCTTAAGAAAGAAAAGTCATGTAGGGTAGGATTCCCATACCTTATGCTGTAGATGTGATGGCATGGGCAGCTTGCTATGTGTACCGTATAGTGCAGTGTTCTCCAATCCCAGCATGCCCCAGCCAGCTATGCTGGCTGGGGCATGCTGGGAGTTGTAGGCCAAAAACATCTGGGGACCCAAGGTTGGAGAACACTGGTATAGTGTGTACCATGGGAAGAAACCTCCTATGGGCATTTGATGTGTGTGCTATGTAACAAACCTCCTTCCCTTTGTCAGCGTCTGACTAGGGGCCTTTGGTCTGAAAAGCAGTATAGAAAGAAATACAGGTGTGCATTTCATTGATTAATTAAAATATTTTAGAACCTGCCTTTCAGCCCAAAGAGGGTCCCTGTGTTGGTGTACAAGAAGAAGAAGAATAACATTGAAGCAAATTCAAAACAAGAAAGCAAATTCACAGCAAAGCTATCATTAAAACCTCAAAGGGCAGAATCAATTAAAAACCACAAGGAATAAAAATGTCTTCACTGCCTGCCTAAAGCTGCACAAATATGCAGCCAGTCTCATCTCCCATGGGAGGGGATTTGCTGCCACAGAGAAGACCCCATCCAGTGTTCCCACCAACCTAGCCTCTCTTGGTGGTGGGACACATAACAGGGCCTGGTTCCTATTGGATGTTGACTGTTCACAATTTCCTGTTGATACACTTATCATGATTAGCTCCTCCCCATTCTGTGATGACTGATGACAGCACCATCCTTTTCTTAGTATGGGACAAGTTGGCAAAAACAAACAAACATGGGACAAAGCAAGAACAACACAAAACAACTACACACCAATTGTGTTCCATTTGTTCTACACTCTACAGCAGTGTTCTCCAACCTTGGGTCCCCAGATGTTTTTGGCCTACAACTCCCAGCATGCCCCAGCCAGCTCCAAGGTTGGAGAACACTGCTCTACAGCAATTGGGAGGCCAACACAGATCTATCCTCTTCCATTCTTCAGAATTGACTTAGAAAATAAAAGATGCTCAACCAGGTTCTGCTGTAAGAGGAGAAACTGCAGTCAGATGGTGTCATCTTTTGGTCTGGTGTTCTGTTACCCTCCTGGCCAAGAACAACAGACATGGTACATGCTGAGAAGCATTGAAACCAGTTTATTTATTTAAAACATTTAAAAAATAATAATCTCGCCATTCTGTCCCTCAGGACCTCCAAGGCACTGAATAATCATATCAAAACCAGGGATCTTGGAGAAATCCACAATGGATTCAATTGAATTCAGATTTCTATGAATCTGACCTGTGGATTGTTGGGGATTGCTAAAAGGGCTGGGAGAGGATATTAAAAGTTATTATCTCTCCCCTCTTGCGTTTTGCGAGTTCAGCAGAGCTTACCCCAACTACAGCGGAAAAATGTGGATGTGTGGAGCTGCTGGTTAAAGCAGTAACAGCAATTGGCAATTACAGTCTGTCCCTTTGTGGACAGACTGGTGCTTTTTACCTGGTTTCCCCCCCCTTTATACTACCAACAAGACAAACAGTCTTTTGGAGGTTAAAAACAGAGTTTACTCACTCAGATCTTGCAGATTGGATACAGGCAGGCTTAAGAAAATATTTACAGTCATGCAGGAATCATGTGGTGGCTGATGTGTTCTGAACTTAGGAAAAGTTCAGAACTGCTTCTCCAGCTACATCTTCACACATGCTATCCCTACAAGTTCATGGCTCAGAGTCTTTCCCGGGTGCAGGAAGAGAAGGCACTGGCAACGCCCACATCCTGCACCAGGGGAGTCCTGGGTAGCATTCCACAGAGTGTCTGCTCTAGGATGCAGAGACTCTGTGGTCCCAATTACATCATGTACCTATACCTGGCTTGAGGTTTTGACTGTATATTCCCAACATGGATTCCATACCAGACTGGCTTTTTCTGAGTTACGCTGATTCTGTGGACTTGCAGACCAGGTGTTTTTTTTTTTACTTGGGGGGGGCAGGATTTGTGCCGGTGTGCACTTGTGGAAATGGAACAAAATTCTTGTACATCTCTAAAAAAAAAATCCAATCCCATCAATGAGCAGACGATGGAATGAAAGACACCTCACATCCGTGACGCACAGAGAGAACAGACTTAAGAAAATCCATACACCCCTAATCAAAACACATGCTAAAACAAAAATAAAAGCAAAAACAAATATTAGAGAAGAAGCCCCCAAAAAACAAAAAAACAAAAGAGAGATGTCATTCTGGCAGGAACACAACGACCAGGGTTTTCATCAGCTTGCAAAAAAGGAAGGAGTGTGGAGGCCAGGTGGATTTCTAAAATCTTCATGCCACAAACAAAAAGGCCATGCCTTGTGTGAAAAAAACCCACACAAAAGTGCCTGTTTGTTTTGTGCCACAAAATAATCAGGCACTTTTGTGTTTTTGTGTCACTTTTGTTTTTTGGCCACTTGGCGGCCTCCTGTTTATGGCCATGTTTGTACTGTAAGATCATCCACTGGACCTGCTCCGATGGCAAGGGGACATGGGGAAAGGCCTCTGGTCTGATGCTGAACTGAGGGCCTCGGTAGCTTCAGCCCATCTGGCTTGCGCCACCTCACAGCAATCCGCTTTTTCATCCTCCAGGCATTTGCTTTGGTCTCAGTGGCCTGCGCTGCAGTGAGGGCCCTAAGACTTGCCCAATGGCATTAAGAAGTGGTCCAAACACCTTTGATCTTGAGATCAAAGCAAATGCCAGGAGGATACAAAAATGAATTGCTGTGAGGTAGCAAGCTAGTCCCCAGGTGACTGCAAGGGACCTGGAGGCAAGGTACGAATTGATACAATGGATGTAGGGAGTGGCAATGATACAATGGGCTTGCTACAGTATAACCATGGCAACCCAAGGAAACGTGTGTGTGTGTGTGTGTGTGTGTGTGTGTGCGTGCACGCGCACACGCTGATCTTACTGTGGCAGTCTGTGAAGGCATGTCCTGGCAATAAAACATAAGTGGGGGGAACTGGGGAGCACGTCATGGTGGATCAGAGTGAACATTTCAGGGAGCTGCAGTAGAAAGGGGGGTAAAATGAGTGGCCTAATGGCTATCCTCGCTCCAGCACTGCCCCCCAATTAGAAACAGGGAGCTCTGTTTCTAGCTCCATCTCACCTTGCATGCTTTTCTATTGATTGTCACAGATAGGCAATACAAAGCTGGGATACTAAGGGAAGGCACAGCAAATCTCGCCTAAGGCCTGCTGCCTAGCCAGACACCAAAGGTGTGGTTCTTCTGAGCCACATGTATTTATTTATTTTAGTACATTTCTATACTACCCAGTAGCCAAAGCTCTCTGGGCAGTTCATAAAACCCTAAAATGCAACATGATAAAACATAATATAAAACCTTTAAAAGTTTAAAACAGTAAAATCACAGTAAAAGCAGCAGCAGGGAAAGATCTGAGAAAACACATTTAAAAACAAAGGGGAAGAACTAAAAAGAACTAAAAAGCCTGGGAAAATAAAAAGTTCTTCAGCTGGCACCACAAAGGCTACAATGTAGGAACCAGATGAGTCTCCCTGGGGAGGGCATTCCACAATGGGGGTACCACCAGTGAAAAGGCCTGAAAAGGCCCATATGGTCCTCCAGTCTCCACCAATGCCAATAATGCATCTCAAGCCTGTACAACTTCCCTTCCAGCTGTATCCAGTCATTCTCCTCCCCAGTCATGCTTTCACAGTGTGCCACTTTTCCACGTTGCCACTTCCACCAGCATTAACAACTATGATCAAGCCAACTATTGTTAAAGCCATTATACTATCCTAGGCCAGCCTTCCCCAAATAGGTGCCCTCCTGATGCGTTGGACTGCAACTCCCACAATCCCCATGCTGATTGGCATTAGTGGGAGTTGGAGTCCAACACATCTGGGGTCCACCAGATTGGGGAAGGCAGCCAACACCATCCCCAGCCATACAAACAGCTCCCTTAACTGGCACTGTATTTGTCCTCCTGCATGCCCCTTATTCCATACGATGTCTGATGCTTCACTCTCCACCCTGCCACACACAATCAGGTCAGCTTCCCTTCTTGGCTCCCCCCATGACAACCCCTTTCTTATTTCTGGGGCAGCAGCTGGAACCAAACTTAGAATATGAAGCTAAGTGACCATGCCCAATCACAGATGCATGCTTGGTGCATAAGATGTGGGCATGCACAGTGGTAGCTCCCTTCTGGGGAGATGTATTAGGCACATCAGTTTTGTTTTAGATACATCATTATTGTTCAAGGACATTCATATATCGCTTAATTATATTCCCATGCTCTGGAAGCTATCCTTTTGCCATCAACAATGGACTATACGAGCTCTCATGGTGGCCAAGAGACACAGGGTTGGAAGAACAAAGTGTCTCCCTCAATCATGCAGTGGTCTGAAAACCTCACAACATGGGCCTCTTTTGAGAGAATATACTACATAGGCAGTATGCCTATGTACTCCAGTTGCTGGGGAACATGGGCAGGAAGGTGCTGTTGCGCACATGTCCTGCTTGTGGGATCCCGTGGGCAGATGGTTGACCACTGTGTGAACAGAATTCTGGACTAGATGGACCCTTGGTTTGATCCAGCAGGACTCTTCTTATGTTCTTATGATGACAGCTTTGTCTTGATAAGCATTCCAACACATTTGGTCAGCCTACTTCTGTCTATATGAGTGACTTGGAACAGGATCTATCTATCTATCTATCTATCTATCTATCTATCTATCTATCTATCTATCTATCACTAGTTTAATGTATATGTGTTTATGTTTGGTTTTTGCTTTATATTTTTTATATGATCGTTTTACCTTATTATATATATATATATATATATATATATATATATATAGTCCTCACCCAATCTTTTGGTCCTGCAGTGGTCAGCAGTGCATGCCAAGCTACAAGGTTACCTTGCAGAGGTGCTCCACACTCCATAGCTCCTTCATTTGAATGGGCAGCAAGTGGGGGGGGGGGGGCTATGGCTGGAATGTCATTTCCTTGGTGTCTGCCAGGGGGGAGACTTCACACTTTAGCCCTGCAACCCATTTGGCCACTTAGCCTCTCTGGAATCTGGCCAGTGCCCAATATCACTTTCCTCTGTTTTTCTGGCCCTCCGCTTTCTGTTCCTGGCTCTGACAGTGTACCTACCTAGTGATCAATGATTTTTCATTTTGCTGGGAAAGTGGCACAAACAGCAGAGTTTACACACTCGCTGCCTTTCTAGTCAAGACAATAACTCAGTGCTTTGTCATCACAGGAAATGGGGGCTCTGGTGCAGGCGCTGGTGATGGCTGCAGCAATATTTCCGATGGTTCCCCTGTCTCACAGCAAATCTGTTACTGGGGTATAATTCAACTATTTAGGCTATGGCTCAATAATAAAGCTGAGCAGCTTTATGCATCTGCTGGCTGTGTGTGTGTCTGTGTGTGTCCGTGTGTGTTTATGTGTGTCCATATCTGGAAGGACACACAACCATCAATAAACTCTCTTCAAAAAGGTAAGTGCTGAGTGCTCTTTCATTCTGCTTCTCTTCAGAGTTCATAAATTGAGGCCTCTGCTCCATTATTCTACTGTATTTATGGCTGCCTGTAAAAATAACACCAAATCCATTGGAAAATGTTTGATCTGAAAGAAAGCTGAAAACATATGCAACTTTTGGGGGAAGGCCTGGTGAAACAACAGCAATTATTTGGTTAATGAAAGACATATCCACTACCAACTCATAATAGATGGACTGGATTAAACTGAAAGTTACCCTTGTTTAATTTAATGCTTTCTTATTAATTTCATTTTATTTTTCGAAAATCAGGATTCAGCCGGGAAATCTTGGAAGTAGTCAATGCTTCTCTGAGAGAAGGTGCAGTTCATGTAGCCATAAAAGAAGCTGTAGTGTGACCACTCTTGAAGAAACCCACTCTTGATCCAGGCAATAGAAACAACTATCACTCTGTATCAAATTCCATATTTAGGGAAGGTACATTTCAACTCCAGGTATTCCCGGATGAAAGTGATTGCTTGGATCCATCCCAGTGTGGCATCCAGACCGGTTTGGGGACTGAATCTATCTTGGTTATTCTGGTGGATGACCTGTGCCAGAACATGGACCGGGGTTGGTTTTCCTGAATCTCTCAGCACCATCCAGCACCATTGACTTTGGTATCCTTCTGGGTCACCTTGGGACTTCAAGGCACTGTTTTTCCATTGCTCTAGTTGTTTATGGAGGGTCAATCCTAGAAGGTGATGCTGGGAGACTTTGTCTTTGCCCTTTGGGGTGCCATAAGGATCCACCTTGTCTCCAGTACTATTTAATATTTACATGAAACTTTTCAGTGAGGCTGAGAAACATTATCAGTATGTGGACAACACAAAGATCTAACATTTATTTCCATCTTATGATCCTAGGGAGGCAGTGGAGATCATAAATTGGTGTTTGGGGACATACCAGGAATAGATGGGGGTGGGGGGATAACAAACTGACAAACAAATCATCTTTGTTGCCCTCCTCTGAACCCTCTCCAGTTTGTCTACATCCTTCTTAAAGTGTGGTGCCCAGAACTGGATGCACTGTACTCAAGATGAGGCCTAACCAGTGCTGAGTAAAGGGGAATTATCACTTCACGTGATTTCATCAGTTTATTATTTGCATTTATTTATTGCCCATCTGGCCGGCAAACCGGCCACCCTGTTGTGGCCTTTCCTAGAAACATTAGACTTGGCCTCAGTTACTCATGCCTTAGACTGGATAATAGCAGTGCTCTCTGTGTGGGGCAGTTCAGAACCTGCAACTGGTACAAAACACAGTTGCTGGCATGTTGGCTGGAACCCAGTGATTGGAACATATTATGCCCATCTTACACAAAATGCACTGGCTACCTGTTTGTTTCTGGGCTGAATTTAAAAGTGCTGATATAGGCCTATAAAGCCCTCAATAACCTGGGACCAGGTACCTCAAGGACCACTTTCTTCCATATGAGGCTGCCGAAGTGCAAAAATCAGCTTTGGAGACTCTACTCTCTGTCATGTCACCATTGCAAATACAGTTGGGTGGTGGTGGTACAGGACCTTTTTAGTAGTGGTGCCAAAAACTCTGGAAATCTGGCAGACTCCTCTTCTCACTTCTAGATGGGCTGTGAAAGCCCATTTATTCAGACAGGCATTTAAAGTTGAGTACTCTGCTCTTTTAAGTGATTTTAAGCTGTTTTAGGCCAATGCTGCTGCTTTGAGTTTTTATGGTATGATTGGTATTTTTAAAAATATTTTGGTGTTGTTTATTCAGTTATTTTTTTAATAAATAAAAAAATGAGCCAGTGTGGCGTAGTGGTGAGAGTGTTAGACTGGGACTCAGGAGATCCGGATTCTAGTCCCCGCTCAGCCATGAAACTCACTGGGTGACTTTGGGCCAGTCACTGACTCTCAGCCTAACCTAAATCACAGGGTTGTTGTGAGGATAAAATGGAGAGGAGGAGGAGGATTACCGGTATGTAAGCCACCTTGGGTTCCTTGCAGGAAAAAAGGCGGGGTATAAATATAATAAATAAATAAATAGGCATACAAGATAAAAACCATGCAAAAATATGCAAAAACTGAACAGACATTTATGAGTGTTGTTTACTTTTATTGCAGGACACTGCTTTTGAGTACAAATATTATAGAAAAGTGGGAAATAAAGAACAACAACCAGCCACAATAATCAAGGCATCTTGGACTGCAAAAGTGGATACTGAGAGCCCTTGCAACTGCAAAGAGACTGGAAAGATAAACACCCCCCATCGATCATTCAGTGGATGGACTGAAGCTCTTGCTACTCTTGCTACATTTGAATGTATCTCCTACAGCCGTCAATCTCATACGGATGCTTATTTAGATACACAGACTGCTTATATTAATGTATATATTTGAAATGGAAGTGTTAAATCCTTCTTTCCCCCTCTTTTTCTTTTTATATTAAGGGTGGTGTAAATGACTATTGTCCATGGATATGTTTGATGATATGTTCTTTCTTTTTTCTTCTCCCCCCTTGTGATTTCCCCCCCCCTTTTTTGTTTTTTTGTTTGTTATTGTTGTATTTGCAAATAGAAGATGTTTTTTTTTAAAAATTAAAAAAGGCACCTTGACAGAGCGGATTTTTGACCTCCCTGGAAGACAAGGCTCTCCTGTTTTCTCGTGCAACGTTTCTTCAGATGTGTCCAGGTCCAGGAGCAGTGATGCCAGCAGGGGCACCTAACAACAAGCCGTTTGATATCCTATAGGAGGAATGCCAGGCATGAATATCTGATCTGCCCTCTAGAGCAGGGCTCTCCAACCTTGGGTCCCCAGATGTTGCTGGACTACAGCTCCCAGAATCCCTTGCCATTAGCCATGCTGGCTGGGTATGCTGGGAGCTGTAGGCCAGCAACATCTGGGGACCCAAGGTTGGAGAGCCCTGCTGCTCTAGAAGGAGAGGCATTTTATGAAACCTGGGATGTTTAAATAGGTCAGTGATGTTCTGCTGTAACGGAATGTGAGAAAGGATCCCAGTATCCCATCAGGACTAGCTAGCCCTGTTAATCTTTGCAAGAAATCTAGTATATAATATACATACACACTTACGATCAAGGAAATGGAAGGTGTTTGTGCATCGATTCTGTTTAAATGCATTTTGTATGTGAATGCTGCTAGTGTTCTTGTCTGCGTGCTAGACAGGAGGTTTCCCCAAGGAATGAGAGAATGAGTGAGTGCTGGCAAGAGGCACGGCACCTAAGCCACTTTCTCCCAGATGAGCCTGCCCGGGTTTTAAGATCTTTGGGGTAGGGCCTTCTCAGTCTACCACCCTCAGAGGCATGTTTGGTGGGGACACAAGAGAGAGCCTTCTCAGTAGCTGCTCCCAGGCTCCGGAACTCCCTGCCAAGGGAAAACAGGTTGGGCCCTTCCCTGCTGACCATGGGCAAAGATGTTTTGTTCAGGCCTTTAGCATGTGACTGGCCTGTTGTTGAAGGGGGTTTAATTGGTCGGTGTTGTTCATTTCATGTATTGCTGCATTGTTAATTTATCTGTTGATGCTATATTTTAATTAAAATGGATTGTTTGCCACCTTGAACACCATTTTTGAGGTGGAAAAAGTCAGGATATAAATTAAGCAAATAAATAAAATATAAATAGTACATTTCAAATGATAATCCCATTCTGGGTGACTGTTGTTTTGGTGGGATAAAAGAACCTTTCCAAAAATGATTCCTACAACCTTGATAACCAGCAGCCCCACTGTAGGTAGACCATCTCTTTTGCAAATTCTTAGCCACACTTTGCAAAACCTATACCTAGGAGCCTGAATGTTGCTCCCCCCACCCAAATGATGGAGGCTTCCAGCCGGTGTGTGAATGCATGATGTGTAGGATCTCAAATGTACCTGTCCAGTCTACTCTATTTTGTTTGCCCTCATGGCCATGGATAAAGAATATGTGATGCTGAATGCAGGCCTGCCTATCTGGTGAGCCTCCATGCCAAATCCAGCCCGCCCACTGACCATGCTTTTGGCCTGCCAGGTGCTTGACACTGCCCTCTTTTTGCAGTCTCAGGCTGGCAGCAAAACCAGAAGCTTGAGGAGGCTCTCCATGCAGTTTGGTGGGCCACCCTCAAGCTGTGCAGGTCAACAGTTTTAACACTTCCTCTCTATCAGGGTTAATGACCACACAACTGAACTAATCATGCTGCAAGATTATGACTCTGTAGAGAACACCCAAAGAGCCACCCCCCCCCCATTTAGAAGAATGGCAAGGTCAATATGGTCACCCCCATATTTGGGGCAGTAGTGCAGCTAGGTAATTTTTGATCTTGGACTTTGTTATCCCATCCATCACCACCACCACCTCCTTTAGATGGCCATGTGTATTACCTCAGTATGAAGCACACAACTAACATTTCTCTTCCACCAACTGCCCTTCCATGCATTACAACTGCATCTACATTCCTGATACATAATAACAACGTTTTTTGTTTTTTTTTACCAACCCTGATTAGAAAACAACAATTTTGAGCATGTGCAGCTTTGCATTTTAAACTTGCTTAAATCACAGCACCGCCATGACTATAGGAATACAGTGGAGTTTGCTTCTGCTGCCCTGCTGCCCTTGTCACCTTAGGGAGGTCACTTATGCACTTCCAAAGAAGAATTAGAAATAAGCACTACAATTTAAATAGAAATATATCTCACCGCAGAGGGGGAGGCTGACGAAGTGATCTCTGTGTGCCTACTTAGTCTGCTGTCCAGGTGCTGACTGTTGATGGAGAATTTCGTGGCCCTTGCTCTCCTCTTCTTATGGTTCGTTGACTTTAAACTGGACTTGGACTGGACAGGCCATCAAATAAAGAACACAAACACATAGAGGACTGTCCTCCAGCACCTCTTCAAATAGGGGACTGTCCTCTGTAAAAGACAGACACCCTCCATCACCTGCTGCTCTCTGGGTGGTCATTCCCCTACCCCAGGCTGCAGGGGCCCTGGGCTTGGTCCCAAAATCCAGGCTTAACTGCACCCCTGTATGGGGAGGGAGGGGGAGCAGCATCCAATGGGTTCATGGCTGAAGCCAGAATTGAACCAGGAACTGTCAGATCCACAGTCTTTTAGTGACTGTGCTACACTGCACAAAATTAACATTATTAGCTTCATTAGCTGGCTCTCCTTAGCACAGATGCTGACCAGTTCCTGGAAGAACAAGATCCAGCCCTGGGTTTCTTGTCTCCAGAAACAGCTGAAGTGCATTTCTACCCGCTCCCCTCCACCCAGAAATGAATGCTGAAAAATACTTTTTAATCCTTGCAGAAGATTCAAAGCAAACTCGGCCTGAGGTTGATGCCAAAGAGAAATTTCTTGCAGCTTTAGTGGCCACTAGAGGGAACTAGAGGACCGGGCAATGCCAAGCCAGCAGCAATGTCAGCAACCCGTCCTTGCCATTGTGACAGCAAATCCCAGTTACCATTTAATGTTCCTTATTATAGAACATCCAGGGCCATCCTTTTGATCAGAACCAGGTTGAGGCAACAGGGAGAAACCATCACACACAGGCTGAGATTAATACATTTGCCTCCCTCTTCTCGCCACACTCCAGCTCAGAATGTCAAGGCAGGGAAGTGTGGATAATCTAGTAAACTCAGGGAGTTGTTTAGCCCAGGGACAGGCAACCTTTTCGGGCCCACAGGCACATTTGGCAATTGGAGAAACTATCCTGGGCAGCACCACAAGATGGCTGCTGTGGGAGGGGTATACAGGCCTGTGGCTTGTCTGAGCGTGGAAAGCTAAGCAGGGTCAGGCCTGGTTATTACTTGGATGGGAGACCCCTCCTCTAGTTTCCTGCATTGAGCAGGGGGTTGGACTCGATGGCCTTGTAGGCCCCTTCCAGCTCTTATGATCTATGAATCTATGAATCTAATCACAGAGGACAAATTACCTGCCCCAAGAGGTGGGGTCTGAGCACATACACACAATTTCTCTCCCTGACTCACAACCCATAGTCTCTCATACACACACACACACACACACACACCATTAAGGTGGCCACTTGTGAATTGCCAAAAAAGAGGACAAAGAGGATGCCTATTTGCACAGAATTTGCATCTGCTAATTTATAAGTGTAGATGCAAATTTAGAAATAACTATTATAATTTAAATAGGAATACAGTGCATCTCACCCCAGTGTGGCAGACTGTGACCAGGTGACCTGTGTGCCTTGCTCTGTTTGCTGTCCAAGTGCTGCTGATGGGCAATTCAGAGCCCAGATCTTCCTTCTGACTGTTCTTTATCTTTAAACTGGACTTGGACTGGACAGCCCTTCAAATAGAGGACACCTTCAAAATAGAGGGCAGCCTTCTGGCATCCCTTCAAACAGAGGACTGTCCTCTGTAAAAGAGGACACATGGCCATCCTACCATCCATCCATCCATCCATCCATGTGCCTCCCTTCTCCTCCTCACTGCAAGCACATGAAAAATCACACACTCACTCTTTTTGAGTGGGAGGGGTAAGGCACCTTGGCAGACACCAAGAAAACTGCCCGTGGGGTGCAAGGATGCCCACAGGTACCATGTTGCCTTATCCCTGGTTTAGCCTATGGCAGGGATAGTCAGGTTCCTAAATCTGGAGGTACAGACCCTTCTTGGGCATAATATCTTTGCTAGGTCTGCTGGCCATTAGCATATTGGTTCCAGGTTGCCCTCCATGGCTCTGAGGATAGAGAAAGAAGATGCTGCAAGTGTGGCTTTGAGATCTTCTTTCAGCCTGTGCTCTAATGAGCACAGAAGTGCTTTGCTGCTGTCCTCTCCTGTCTCTGAACCTGGCAGCTCATTTTGTGCACTTGGAGTAGTGGATGATGTGAAGAAGGAAAGAAGGAAGGAAGGAAGGAAGGAAGAGAAGCCACTCCCACTATTGCTGGAGCTTGTCAAAGAAGAAATCAAAAGGCACTTCCATCCTTGCAATGTCCTTTTAGGTACTTCAGATTTGAAGTGACAGCTGAGAACGCAATGAAGCTGCATCTCTGTGTTCTGCCTGCATCTTCTTGTGACCTCTCTTTCTGCCTGCCCCCAGATTAATTTCCCTGCCTGTATGCAACTGATTTATGGCAAGTGCCAATCTGCAGCGACCTTGCACTTTGGCTGATGTGTAATAATAAAGGGCAGCCTGCAGGTCAACTGTATTAAGGGTTAGTGAACTGGCTGGGTGTAAAGATCAGCAATGTGGGTGCATGCACCCATCTGCGCATGTTCCTGCAGAAGCAGCACTTCTTGCTGCTGATCCTAGCAACAGCAACCGTGGTCCAATTCTAGCTGACCTCCCTACAGTACCTGGGCTAAGGGGTTCATATGAGATACTTTGGTACCAAGATGTGACACCTGTCTAGACAAACATACATGTTGCCTCAGATGTGAAATATGCACACATGTATTTTTTGGTGCTTGTGCCTTAAGCACCTTCTGGTGTTTAAAATACATACAGGCTTTGATCAGGACTTAGGTTATTTGTATCTGAATAGGAACAAACACCAAAAAGAAAACAAACAAATGTGTGTGAGCATTGCACACCTGACACAGCTTACATATATTTCGTACTCAAGTCAAGTATAAACTGATGGGATCTGAGCTAGTAGTGACTGCCCAAGAAAGAAATCTTGTGGGGTTGTGGTGGACAACTCGATGAAAATGTCAACCCAACATATGCCCATATGTGGTGGAGTTGTAAAAATGTACTGGAATTTTGGCAAGAGGTTTTTACAGAAATATCGGAAATTATTGGTATTAATCTAGAGGTCTGTCCTAAACTTGCATTGTTATCAATAACTGATAAAGTCACTTGTGCCCAAAATACGAAGGAACTAATTGTAAACTTGTTAACTGTGGCTAGGTTAATGCTAGCGAGGAAATGGAAAGTACAACATATTTTTCTAATAACAGATTGGTATAAGGAAGTTTGGGATATAGCCCTAAACTATTAACTTGTAGTATCAAATGTAAAAAGGGACAGTTAAAGAATAATAATTTTATAGATATATGGAATCAATTATTAGACTATGTATTAATAAAGGGGAAGGGGAGTATGCCTTGTCAGGATATGTTATATTTTTGGAATGTGGAATTCAATTGATTAAGGGGATGGAAGTATATTAGTTGGTCCCTAGGTGGGTGGGTGGTGCACCTTATGATTTATTGTAGTTGTATGTTTTTGTTCTATAGTGTTGTATGTAGTTTATAATAATTAAATTTAAAAAAAATTTAAAAAGAAAGAAAGAAAATGTCAACCCAGTGCACAGCTGCTGTGAAAAAGGCAAATTTCATGTTAGGCATACTTAGGAAAGAAATTGAAAAAATATAACTGCCAGTATCATACACCCCTTATACAAATCTATACGGCACTTAGAATACTACATACAGTCCTGGTCACCACACCTAAAAAAGGATATTATAGAGTTTTTCTGAAACAGTGCAGAAAAGGGCAACGTAAATGATCAAGGGGCTGGAGAAACTCCCCTATGAGGAAAGGTTATAACAACTGGGATTGTTTAGCTTAGAAAACAGGCGGGTAAGGGGAGACATGATGGAGGTATACAAAAAAATTATGCATGGTGTGGAGAAAGTGGATAAGGAGACATTTTTCTTCCTCTCTCATAATACTAGAACCTGGAATCATCCCATGAAGCTGAATAGTGGGAGATTCAGGACAAATAAAAGGAAGTCCTTCTTCACACAGCACAGTTAAACTGTGGAATTCACTTCCACTTCCACAAGTAGTGATGGCCACCAATCTGGAGGGCTTTAAAAGTTGATTGGACAAATTCATGGAGGAGAAGGCTATCAGTGGCTACTAGTCCTGATGGCTATACGCTACTTCCAGTATCAGAGGCGGTATGCCCAGGGCCGGATTAAGAGCATTATGGGCCTGGTGCTGAGGATTTTGGTGGGCCTTTTTATGGAAATAAATAAAATGAAGACGCAATTTTATATTAAAACAAATTAAATATTTTAATTACCATTAAAGTGCCAAAACAGAAACATATTGAAAATATTTCTTTTTTTGTAAACAATAAGCTTGTTAACTCAATAAAACCTGATGGAAGTGGGCAGTGTCCGTGAAAGCTTATGTCAGAATGAATGTGTTGGTCTTTAGGGTACCACAAGACTCTCTTGTTGTTCTTGCTGCAATAGACTAACACAGCCCACCCCTTCGGGAATTATGCAGACTGTTAGGCAACAATGTACACGAACCGAGCTCTTACTCGGCTGCCCCCCCCCCCCACGTGCTGTATGGAGAGAATGCTATTGACCTGCCTTACAGGGTTGATGTAAGGATTACAACAGGGGTCCTCAAACTTTTTAAACAGGGGGCTAGTTCATTGTCTCTCAGACTGTTGGGGGACCGGACTATAGTTTAAAAAAAAAAAAAGAACGAATGGATCAAGTAAAAAAAAAGGACCTGGGTCATTTTTTTTCACTTGATAGGGGTGAATTTTTTTTTCTTAAATGGAAAGTTATTATAAATTAATTATAATGTTAACAAGTGATTAAATGGAGGATGGAATGTTATTTTGATGGCAAAAGTGGGTAGAAATTAATGATTTATTTATTTATTTATTCCATTTATACCCCGCTCTTCAGCCAGAAAAGGCTCTCAGAGCGGTTTACACAGATTACCGGTAATAATAAGACATTCCCTACCCTCAGGCTCACAATCTAAAAGACGTGACACAAAAGGAAAAGGGATTGGGGGGGGGGGAGGAAGAATGCTAAACATTATATTGGTGCCTGAGTTTGGCATTCTTCCTCCTCCCTCCCAATCCCTTTTCCTTTTGTGTCATGTCTTTTAGATTGTGAGCCTGAGGGCAGGGAATGTCTTATTATTAATCTGTGTAAGCCGCTCTGAGAGCCTTTTCTGGCTGAAGAGCGGGGTATAAATGCAATAAATAAATAAATAAATAATAAATGATTAAATGGAGGATGGAATTTTATTTCGATGGCAAAAGTGGGTTTAAAAAATAAGAATGTACTACCTTTTTTGCTGTCTAAAATTGAAATACATTATAAAAGGCTACCTACAAATTATAAGCGTGTTTTGCTTTTGTCTGGCTGCTCTGTGTGTGTGAGTGCTTTGTGTGGGGTAAACTGAAATACATTATAAAAGAGTCCCTGACTCTCAGCCTAACCTACCTCACAGGGTTGTTGTGAGGATAAAATGGAGGAGGAGGAGGAGGAGGAGGAGGAGGAGGAGGAGGACTATGTAAGTCGCC
This sequence comes from Shinisaurus crocodilurus, assembly GCA_021292165.1. Classification (NCBI taxonomy): domain Eukaryota; kingdom Metazoa; phylum Chordata; class Lepidosauria; order Squamata; family Shinisauridae; genus Shinisaurus; species Shinisaurus crocodilurus. The sequence continues at coordinate 66,381,421 of CM037878.1, forward strand.
TTGGGTTCCTTGCAGGAAAAAAGGTGGGGTATAAATATAACAAATAAAATAAATAAATAAAATAAATGTGAAAAGGCAGCAGCGCCTGTATGGGAAACAGGTGGGCAGGCAGGAAAGAGGGCACTCTGAGGGAAACTGAGGCAGATGCCGGGAAGGAGGGAGAGTACTTTGAAGGAAGCTGAGGCAGAAATGGAAGGAGAAAGGGAATAGAAGGGGGGGACCCACTTTGTGCCTGCCTGCCTGCCTTTCTTTTTTGCTTGTTTCCCTCGAACTTTGAGGGAAACTGAGGCAGGAAGAAAGGTGCTTTGGGGGAAGCTGAAACAGGAGAAAGAGAACGGAAGTGTCTGCGTGTGAGGGGGGGCATTTTGTGCCAGCCTTGCTTTCCTTTTTGCCTCGGTTTCCCTCAGGGAAACTGGACAAACATTGAGGGAAACTGAGGCAAAAAGAGAGGGAGACGTAAATGGATAAACTTGGAGGGCGGCGGCGAGAAAGGCTCCGGGGCGAGGCGGCTCTGGGGAGCATGCTCAGGTCCCCGCCCCCTCCGAGCAGCTCAAACAGCTTTCAGGAGGGACATTTGGGACTAGGAGTCCTCGTTGCCCACACAACTGCTCGAGCCCAGCGAGAGCAGCTTGACGCGCTTGAAGTTGCAGCTGCTGACGACGAGGCCGGGTTTCTCCCGGGGCTTTGCCGCCTGTCACTCACGGCCAAGACGAAGAGGAGGGGCCAGCAAAACGAAAGGGAAATCCGATGCCGGACGAGTCCCCAAGACACAGGAGGAGGAGGGAGGAGGAGGAGGAGGAAGAAGGAAGAAGCCAGAGAGGGTCCGTTGTGGGCCTGTTTTCTGTTAGGGGCCTGGAGCTGCCGCTCCAACAGCCCCTAGCTTAATCCGGCCCTGGGTATGCCTATGTACCTGGGGAACATGGGAGGGAGGGTGCTTTTGCACTCATGTTCTGCTTGTGGGCTCCCTGTGGGCAGCTGGTTGGCCACCATGTGAAAAGAATGCTGGACTAGATGAACCCTTGGCCTGATCCAGCATGCCGCTTCTTATGCTCTTATGTTATCTCTGTGTTAGAGCTGGAGGTGGGTATGTACATTGGGGGGTATGTATCTTAGAAGTAGAGGGAGATCCCTTAGTCTTGTAAGGTATACTTGAGATTGTAGAACAGTGTACGGGGTGCAGCAGTGAAGCCAGGGCTGGACCTGAAGGCCAAGATCCAGGGCCCCCACAGCCCAAACCCAACCCCCATGACCATCCAGAGAATAGCAAGCAATGGGCCAGTTGGCAACAGGCCCTGAGTCAGCACTTGGGCTGGCGTGGATATGCCAGGAACCAGCAGGGCTGATGCTGCTTGCTACAGCACCCTTTTTTCTTATTTTTAACCATTCTAGAGTTAGGAAGCAAACAACTGGGCATGTCCATGGTTTCAGATGCTCATTTTATTATTTTTACATTTAAAAGGTATTTTCCATTTCTAAAAAACGGGGGAAAGATGCTTATTCCCAAGTAACTGTGTTTAGTATCAAGGTAGCAGAAGCAATTTTATTCCTGTAGTCATAGTCTCTAATTGCCCCCAAAATGCAGGACCATAAAAAAAAACCTTAAGCCATCACGGCTTCTCACTTTGTCATGCAGAGTCCTGAATTCCCCTGCCTCCCACAACTGCAAACTACTTAAAGGGGCCATGGGCAAAATTGCAGCTAAGCTGCAATTTTGCCCATGGCCCCTTTAAGATAGCTCTGCTTAGGCTCGAACAACTGCAGTAAGCAGGGAGGGAACAGACACTGCTAAGCTAGGAGGGCCAGGCGAGGGTGTACATGCGTGCATGCTCCACCTGCTGCCTCTGCTGCACGTTGCTGTGGGAAAGGGATTAGCTGGGTGAAAACCTCGACCGATGGAGAGGTGAATGAGGGAATTTATCACGTGATTCCTATCTTTATATTGCCAAAGATTTTATTTCCTAATAGAGCTGACCCTTTGCCTCTAACAGGTGAGTTTACAGTGTCAGAAGGAAATGCAAGAAACTTCCCCTTCTCTCTGAAGCTCCATGTTTGCAGTGTGGGATGGGTGGGTAAGCTTCAGCTGTTGAATTTGTGCCAATCCTGACAATTTTAAAACAAAAAGAGATTGCCCTGCAAGCACTGATCCCCTGCCCCCATGAAAAGCACCAGATATCAACAATTAAGGGTTTAAGTAAGGTAAAAACAGTATTACAAAGGCCACTTATAAAATATTATAAAATAATATATAATATAATAATGTAATAATTATAATATACAGTCATGCCTTGGATTGAGAGCATAATTCATTCCGGAAACATGCTTGTAATCCAAAACACTGTTATATCAAAACAAAATCCCCCCCAAAAAATTGTACAGAGATTTTTAATTTAAGCCGTACTACAGTACTTGTATTGCAAGACGTCGCTTGTATATGAAGTAAAAAAAAATTAAATAAATATTTAAAAATTTGCTTGTCTTGCAAAACACTCTCAAACCAAGTTACTTGCAATCCAAGGTATTACTGTATATGATTTTGTGTGTTTCCTCTAATAACGTTTGTACTTGACCATGCCCTTTGCTTGCCTGGCCATACCCTTGGCCATGCCCTCATGTTGCCCAGCCACACCCTCTTGATCACACCTTCATGTTGCTTAACCATACTTCTTACACATTCACATGTGTGTCCCTATTTTCATCTGTGAAATGCTGGAGAGTATGTGTAGTTATGATAGTGTTATGATTTAAGCGAGTTTAAAATGCAAAACTGCAAATGCTCAGAGTATTTCATATATATACATCAGGGCTGGCAAGTAGATTTTGGTTTCATGCTGGGTTTTTGCTCTAACATATCAGGAATATAGAAGTGGTTGTGAATCATGGAATGGCAGGGAGGGGAGAAGAGAAATGTTTGTTGGGTGCTTCACAACTGAAGTAATATAGATGGCTGTCTAAACCGGCCCCCATAAGATCATAAGTCCAGGCTCTAAAATTACTAAGCTGCACACCACTGGGTGTGCATACGAATCATGGCACTTCTGCTCATTATGTTTCACCCATGCTAAAATCATACTCATTCATTAATTCATTCAGTACTTTACACTGCATTGCCACAACTGGGTTGAAGGCTATGGAATATGGTCTTTAATGCAAATGGCAGTAGGGTCCAGAGAACATTTGGATATGCCACACATACCATGGCAAAATGATAGGCAACTGGAGGCCTGTGGGGGCAAAGCTGGCCTGTGGACAACAGCCAGGTCACCCACCACTCACCCAGGGCTCTTCTCTCAGCTTTTATTGATGTATTCTTTATTTATTGTAAGGATTTACAGTAATACCTTGGATTGCAAGTAACTTGGTTTGAGAGCGTTTTGCAAGACAAGCAAATTTTTAAATATTTATATAATTTTTTAAAACTTGATATACAAGTGACGTCTTGCAATACAAGTACTGTAGTACGGCTTAAATTAAAAATCTCTGTACTTTTTTGGGGGATTTTGTTTTGATATAAGAGTATTTTGGATTACAAGCACATTTCCGGAACGAATTATGCTTTCAATCCAAGGTATGACTGTATATCATGCCCTTCAAAAGAAAAGAAAAGAAAAGAAAAGAAAAGGGCTTTCTCAAGGCAGCATTACACATTATAGTAAAAACAACCATATAATAATAAAAATAAATAAAATAGCAGCTAGCTATTGTAGCAGTGAGCTACAATACAATAGCTGACTGCTAGCTTCAGAGGAAGAGGAACTATACCACCTGTGCGTTACCTGCAATCTCTTCTCCCTCCTAGGACAACACACAAAAATCGGAGCCTTCCAATCTCAACCAGCAGCAGATGAGCAAGAGGGAGGAAGGGAAAGAACAGTCCTTGCTCCGGTGATCTGCCTTCTAGAATGGCGTACTAATGACTCGTACAAGACCAAGTCACCCCAATATACTTCGCAGTACAAGAGGGAGAGCTCACAACAACACATTGTTGCTGGGAAGGAAACATTCATTTCCCCTCTCCCCCACCCGTGGCTACTGTAAGGATTTGCAGCTAAGCTCAGAGGGAACAGGGAAACCAGAAGTGGGTGGCAGGTGACACCGTCCCTATTCATCAAAATGTCCTGGGGCTTGGACCCTATGAGCCCTGGCTGCGCTACACCACTATTAGCCAGTCTCGTTTTGCTGGCCACTGTTGTCAGTCACATAACACAGTGCAGGGAGAACTTTCTGCCTAAGTGGGTGGAGCTCACCTTGCTGATGTGGCTCTGCTAACTTCTGGCAGAAAACAATGCCTACATGGACCAACACAATCCTCTTATAGCCCAGGCCTTCTCCCATACATCTAATTTCCCTTTACATACCCACTCACATGCATAAAAACAACCCCTCAGTACCTTTTAGCTATTGGAGAAGAAACCTCCATATTAACATCAACAATCCCCAAATACACCATTCTTGCACAATCCAAGCTCTTCTCCATTTTGCATGCATCAGGTCAGGAGTAACAATGTGTCCTTCTGGCCACAATCCATCCCAGGGCCTGCACTGTGGTGGATCATGCCACCAGGGGGCACTTTTTTCAAGTCCCCTTCTTCCTCGGGATAAAGGGGGGCTTGTGTGCTACCCTGAGCTCTTTGGATGAACATGTTAGATAGATAGATAAATTTTATTTCGGTCACAGACCAGAGATAGGATGAACATGTTCAGCTTGTACACAGAGGGAGATGGTCCATTAACACTTTTCAATAACCCAGGTAGCTAGAAGTAAGAGATGTGAGCAGGGGGCGGGATTTCCTATTTATTTCTGGCAGACAGGACTCCTTAGAGGGGAACTATTCCAGCCTGTGTACCTGGAAGGTGCTTAGATGTAACAGGTAGGCTGCAGTGTCATGGAGAAGCTGGGCTACTCTGCAGCAGGTACACCGGATTTTTAGAGAAAAAGACATTTTACTCTCAAGCTTTTCTCCACAGGTAGGTCCTACATTAGAAGTTGGTGACATGCAAGGAGAACTTCAAGACAGGTAATCTTCTTGTAGGCTGGTAAAGTCTTAGGTCCAGGATTACAATGAGACGCAAGTTAATCCCCCTCCCTCCACACCTGGTATTATTTAAGTTTAAAAGAAACAGATCAATGAAATGCATTCATGGATTTCACATACCATCTGGTTTGACTCTCAGTGGTGAAATGGAAATTGCATTTTGTTACTTTACTTCTATGTAATCCTTTTGGTTCCCATCACATCTCAGCCCACCCTGTAACTTCTACCATCTTTTACCACACACTGAACTCCAAATAGGGTGTGGTTTAAACAGGTGTTGAATTTATGTGAATTTACTAACACTGAACACTTTTATTCCATGGGGCCACAATCCTACATATTCCTGATGAATCTGAAGAGGCTCAAGAGTTAATAAGTTTTCACTGCAACAGACTAACAAAACCACTCTTCTGGAAAGAGCACCAAGGAAACTGGTACACAGTTGGTGGTAAGTAACTCCCGCAAAACCTGCTTGCTGTTTGGAATGGGACTTAAGTATGACTCCCAATTCAGAGTCATACTTAAGTCCCATTGAACTTTCTTTGGATTGGGGCCACCAAGTCCTGATTTACAAATACGGTAAGCTCAAATGGGACCACTGTTAGGATGAGCTATAGTTCTGATGATTTGGTTATGGTTGTACCTCCAAAAGGAAGTCTACAGCCCTCGTAACACCATTTCACATATCAATTTTGCAGAAGAGACATCACATCAGGATAAATTCTTTCAGCCATTATACATTTTTTCAGGTATTAAGGTTTGCCAGCTAGACTAGACCATTGCTCTTGAGCCATAACGAGCTTAAAAGAAAGAAAGAAAGAACAATCAGAACATTCTTCAGCGGTGTAAAATACTTCTAATCCTAATGGTAAAAAATAGGTTTCAAATATAGTGGACATCTGAGGTTACAATCAGGATCTTGGGTATAAAAATAAAAGCGGGAAAGTTTCAGTACTGCATGATCCCACATCCTATCATGTACAGGGAAGAAGAATGGACCTGAAAAACTATGAGGCACAGCAGTTTGTATGGATTATGTATTTTATGTGAATGTTCACAATACAAGATGTAACACAGCAGGATGAAAGTATGTAAAAAGATGCTGAATGCTGAATGTAAAATTTAAACATAGTTTTACATGTTTATTACTAACAGAGCCATAATGCAGTAAATATCTGCAAAGGCTCATTATCAATAGTAAGCTAATTAACAGCAGTTGAAGTTGAGTGACATCAATTGAAATGGATGTAAATGGGCAAGATAAGAATTCTGATATGTTAAACTCTGGCTGTGCATTAAAATTAGTGGTTTCCAAGTCGGCTGCTGAATATTAACAACTTCATCTGCAAATTGATGTCAAAATCATGACAGCACACCGGAGATGCCTCAGCCTGGCTTCACCAGACCATATGGCAACACCCATTCCAGAACAACTCTGGCGGATGGCAATTTGGAGGTGCGTTGGGAGCGGGGGGGGGGGTGATTCTGTGCTACTGCTACAGAGCAGTCCTTTAAAAGCCATCTTCATTTGGTTTATTGTTAGTATCATTGGCACTCTAACCACCTGTAAGTGGTTCACCAGTCAGCAGGGGTCTAAGAGGTCAGGGGACCTGCCTCCTCAGAAAGTATAGCCTAGTGACAGGCTTGAGCCTTGGGCAGCAGCGTGACGTGAGCCAGGATTCGGGAACCAGGAGCCATAGAGCAAGCCAGGACTGAAGGAGAAACCGAGAAGCAGGAGCAAGGTGGGGGTCAGAAGGACCAAAGAACAACCAAAGATACAGGCACCTGCTAGAGCACAGAAAGGCCTTGTTGCTCATGTGAGGCTCAACTGGAACAGGAAGCACTCTTCTACTTCTTCCTGTCCAGAAGGATCCAATGGCCAGCCTGGGCGGGTGGAGTCAGCCCAGAGCTTGAAAGTACTTCACTGAGAAGCTGCTGCTGCAGACCAGTGGCTCACTGCACGGGGCGCATACAGACCCATCAGAGCCTGACACCTAGCTGCGACAACAGGTCCAGGACCATTCCGACAGTTTCCAATACTCAGAGCTCCTGTTTTGAGGCCAATACAAAACAAAAGTCAGTACGGTATATGCCTACAGGTCTCACAGAGGCAAAACAACAACAACTCCTGAGCCTGCCCCGAGGAGTCTACACACATATGTCAGGATCATATTGAAATAGAACAATGATGAATCGGACACACCGTTTAGGTCACCTTGGGGCTATCTCTTATAGGGTTGTACCTGTTTAATCTGCCATATTGTGGACAGCCATTCACATGTCAATGAGGAAACATGAGTAGAGCATCAAGAGGCTTTGTCTCAGCCACAATACCATCATAGGTCATTAGTCACATCATTTTAATTACTAAACATAAAGCTGGAAATCAGGTTAATGCAGATGTATCTTGACAGACTGCATATTGATCCATTCAGTCAGAAGTGGTATAAATAACATCTATGATTTATCGTTTGGTGTGAAATTTATTTACTGTTTTACATTGGGGCTTTGTTTACATGAGGAAAAAATACCCTTTTCTCTCTTCCTTCAGATCGCTTCTCAAAACCAACCTTTTCTATGAAGCCTGTGGCTTAACCCTTTAGGCCCAAACAACCTGTGATGGCAGGAAAACATTTTCTCTTCCCAAGTAGGCGGTGATGGGGGGAGTGGGGCTCCACCATTTGGGCTCCGCTTCAAGCGGCAACATGTCTTGGGCTGCCACTGTGAGCTGCTGTCCTCCCATTTGAGGCTTCTTCTCCCCCTCATTCCCTCGGTGTGCTCAGATTGGAGGAAAGCATCTAGAAGGACCGGCTAGGAGTCGCAGAAGGGAAGGCGCAGTCAGCCGTTGGACTGCAATGGCTCTTTGGTTGGTTCATCAGCTGCTTCCTGTTATGATCCAGGTGCTAAGGAAAGGTAGGGGGATTAATGGTTCCCTCATGCTGTTTGCCCAGTGAAACCCCGCCTTCTGTAGCTGCCATGTGCTCCACAGGTCAAAACATAGGGCTACTTTACAGGACCCCTTGCTGCTGCCCCCTCAAACTGTAACTGACTTTTTTAAAAACAGTGGGTGATCTGATCAACGATCCCCTGAAGTCACATTCAGTTGCACTGTCACATCTTGACTTGTGCAGTGTTCTTCTCTCTGGCCTGTCCTTCTCACACATAGGGTGGCCACTTATACTTAACCAAAAAAGAGGGCACCAATTTGCACAACATTCGCATATGCTAATGTATATGTATATATGCAAATTTAGAAATAATTACTATAATTTAAATAGAAATACAATACATTGCATGGCACCACAGTGGGGAAGACCGACCAAATGACCTGTGTCCATCTGCTGTCTGGGTGCTAAGTGTTTAAATGGGCAATGGCTCTTTCTCTTTAAACCAGACTTGGACTTCAAATAGAGAGGACTGTCCTCTGTAAAGTAGGACACCTGGCCACTCTAGTCATGCACCAGTCCTTTCCCCAGAAGTCTGCTGCTCAAATCATTCTGCTCTTCGTCTTCACCCCTCGGTCTACATCAGCCTTTTCTGGTCTGTGACCAAAATAAAATCTATCTATCTATCTATCTATCTATCTATCTATCTATCTATCTATCTACATCAGCCTTCCCCAACCTGCTGTCTTCCAGATGTTTTGGATGTCAACTCCCATCATTCCCAGTCCCAACCAGCATGGCCAATGGTCAGGAAATAATGCTGGGAGTTGAAGTTCAAAACATCTGGAGGGTGCTGGGTTGGGGAAGGCTGGTAGACATTATGCTGCCCCCTCCTCTAACCTGGTTTCTCCCTCCCTCCCTCCCTCCCTCCCTCCTTTCAGTACCAACTCCCCGTCCTCATCTTTAGAGCTCCCCATAGCATTGCCCCACCTGATATTTCTGCTCCCTTTCCCCATTGTATAACCCTGCTCCAGACCTTTGCTCGGGGTCTTCTGTTCTCTGCTCATTCTCACTTGCCATCCCTTATGCCAACCTCCATCTCTTCCTTCACACCCCTCCTTAAAAACCCACCTTTTCTGCAAAACCTTTTGTTTAACCCTTCCGGCCTCACTTTAACCAAAATGAACCCTAAGTACACTTACAGTGTAATCCTGCGCATGTTTACTTCAACTTGGAAATAAGTCCCATTGTGTCCAAGTGGGGCTTACTCCCAGGTAAGTGTGCATAGGACCGCAGCCTTTTATTGCACGTGCTTGTGTACATGAATGGTTACCTTGTTCTCTCATTCCTCCCCTTCCAACAGTTAAGATTTAGATTAAAACCTCCTTATTTATTTTTATTCAGTCTACTAGCATGCATCCCACTCCTCCACTGAGAAGGTTCTCAGAGCAGCTTACATAAATAGTTTAACAATCACAATTACATAATAAAATCATAAATACAAATGATGAACAGCAGAGGAGATAAAAGAACCAGCAGATACAACTATCTCCTTGGGCCGGGTTCTACTATTCTTCTTTGCTTATCTTCTTTTCTATCATATGGGTGCCTGTATGTTTTCCCCCAAGGGGCAAACAACAGCTTCAGGGGCATGTGATTTTAATCAGGAAAGAAGAGCACAGGCCTTATACCGAGTCAGACCACTAGTCCATCTAGCCCAGTATTGTCCACACTCCACAGTGACTGGCAGGGGCTCTCCAGGGTTGCAGGCAGGAATTTCTCTAGCCCTACCTGGAGATGCCGGGGATTGAATCTGGGACCTTCTGCATGCAAAGCAGGTGCTCTGCCACTGAGCCACAGCCCCTCTCTATGTGTGGCACATGATTCATAGATGTCATAGATCACAGAGTTGGAAGGGGCCTACAAGGCCATGGAGTCCAACCCGCTGCTCAAGGCAGGAAACTAGAGGAGGGGTCTCCCATCCAAGTAATAACCAGGCCTGACCCTGCTTAGCTTTCCACGCTCAGACAAGCTGAGCCAGCGTGAGCCACAGGCCTGTATGAGGAAAGGGTTAACTCCCTGCGCACGCAGACACGCACGCACACTGAGCTGCAGTTCTGATCCAATCCCCCCTCCCACAGCTATTTTTTTTAAAAACAGCAACACAGCAAATCTCAACCGCAGACCTGCCACTTCACATCTAGTTTGGTCCTCACATGCAAGAAAGAGGCGAGGGTTGCTGCTGGTTTTGGGTTTGGCCTTTTCTTTTTCTTTTGCTGAGCCAACTTCTTTTGGAGTTAAAATATAAAAAGCTTTTCAGTTCTTGGAATTTCACCATCAGTTAGAATGGGGGGGGGGGGTAGCTAATACTTAACTATACGCTGAACAAAGCTACCGGTACTTCCGAATGCGGGTTTTATCTGTGTGCTGTAGAGTGAATTACTATTAATTGAGTAATGACAACAGCAATAATCATATTTAAGTCAGTACAGACAGACCACCGCACTTCGTCATCACCTTGAACATGTTCTTATGTGTGTCTGAATGCTAATAATTCCCAACTAGAGACCACTCAAGGGGGGTGGAAACCTTAATATATGGCAACATGAAGGGTCTTTTTTCTGCTTTAAACCTACAGCTAAGAATTATGATCATAAAGAATGTAACCAGCAAACATCTGAACTTCACTTTTTTAAGGTGTGTGTGTGTGTGTGTGTGTGTGTGTCAGGGTGTGCAGAAACGGGATCAGCCTGCTTCTGAAAGGTAAAGGTGTAGCCATATACGCTCTCCCCGACCCCGTCATCACCTAGGTGCAGATGGCCTCATCCCTCACTACCACGCCATGTTGAACAGTTTCTACCACAGATCTTAGGGCACGATCCTTCATCACCCCCTCCTCTCCCAGCGCAACAGCGAAGCACCTCCTGGAGGTGACCCTTGCCTAAGAGAGCCGCCGCCGCCGCCGCCGCCGCCGCCGCTTCCCCCTTCCCCCTTCTCATTGCTATGGGTAGTGGAGATGATGATTTGATTAAGCCCTTCACCTGATGGAGACAGAGCCAGCCAGATGCAGTGGGAGCTGCCAGAACAGGGCTGAGGCAGGGGGATAGCATACAAACACATTTCCCAGGCCCATCTGTGCCATCCTTCTGTCCTTCTGGTGCTGCCTCTCTGCTTCCCTGTTCAGAACCCCACCTGGAACTGGGAATCTCTCCAGCCCGGGTGCGTGTGTCTGATCCTGCTCCTTCAAGGTGATCTGACTTGGCAGGGGCGGCTGAGCACGTGTGTGTGTGTGTGTGTGTGTGTGTGTGAGTGTGTGCAAGGGGAGCTTTCTGGGTTTCCTTCTCACTCTCTCTTTTCTGCCTTAATTGGAACCCTCCGAGACCAGGCGAAATCGCATTAGCACCAGGCCCCGGCATGCCAAGCCATCCATCTTTTTTTATTACAGCGTAATGGGGCTGCTCGCGAGGCGGCGTTCGATTTGTCACAGGCCTCGTTCGCTGATAACGGGCATTTGTCATCACTTTCTGCCTCTGTTAATGTCATCATCGGCGAGCTGACAGCCAGGCCCGTCGAGGGAGCACCAGCGACACAGCACATCCGTCAAGCTAATATTTCCATGGCTGTGGGGACCGGGCGAGCCACGGACACACATTAAAGCACCGAGGAGCGGACGGGAGAGGGAAAGTGCCATTGTCATTAATTAAAATGTTAGGGTGGATGTGCAGATGTGTGCATTGAGTCCACTTGAGTGTGCCACGGCGAGTGTGACGCCGTCTGCGGGTGTGCATGCCGGCGCATGGCTGTGTCCCCCCTATTAACAGGTACCAGCTTGGATCGTGAAGTGCATTTAAAAGCTATTTGGGACTGGGGAATCCAGAGCATGGTGAGTAAGGTCATTGTTAATAAGCGAGGGAGGGAGGGAGGGAGAGAGAGGGACGTGTACGTAAGCATGCGAGAGCATGTGCGCCTCGTCTCCGCTCCTCCCCTGGAGGGTGCTTGCTCCTCGATCACATTATTGTCGGTCATTCACGGACATCCGAGTGGCAGATATTTGGCAGCCATGGCTCCACTCAACCCCAGAAAGCCAACTGGAGGCAGCACATGAGGTTTGGGATGAGTCCAGATCAAAAGGACCTCTGCACTGGGAGGTCAGGATGTACCAGCCTTCCCCAACCTGGCTCCCTTCAGGTGTGTCCGACTACAGCTCCCATCAGCCCCAGCCAGCATGGCTAGCTGGGGGGGGGGTGATGGGAGTTATAGACCTACACACCTGGAAGGAGTCAGGTTGGGGAAGGCTGGGATCTAAGCATCATTCCAAGCAAAAGCAAATCTGAGTTGCAAAGCCAGTGTTCAAGAGGTGAACTGGTCATTTTAATGGAGCAACTGTAGATAAGGAACGGGCCAGGGCAGTGCAAGGGTTGCAGGACAGGAGGAACAGCTGCTTTGGCACAGGTGAGAGGTGCAGGGCCGCTGCACAACAGCTGTCCACACCCTGGTGCAAATCTCAGCTGAGCCATTCAATTCACTGGATGGACTTTAAAAAAGCCCCTCTCTCAGATTTAGCCCCCTGCCCCACTCCACGTGCAATATGGGGACAATGATACTGTCTGTCCTGTTTTATTGGGCTGTTGTTATGACTCCTGAGATAATAAATGTGAAGCTCTTGGAGCAGTCAGGGAAAGTGCTACACAAATCCTCTAAAACAGCCTTCCCCGACCTGGTGCCCTCCAGATGTGTTAGAATACAACTCCCATCACCACCCACTGGGATTTCTAGGGTTGGGAAAGGGAGGAGAGCCCTCACTTTAAGGCAGCCTTTCCCAATTGCTGTCACAGTTGGGACCAACCAGAGGGAAAAAAGGACCTTGAAATGAGGTGCTCCACGATGGAGTCTAGCATTGGGAGAGATGGCTGTCAGGAAATTAAGCCTCTCCTATTATCCAAACCATTAATTTTTGACTAACTGGTCAACATGTTTGACTAACTTGAAACTGGTGTGGTTTCCCCTTACCCTGTTAGCCCTGAGTGCGGAAAGCAGCTGAAAATAGACCTATTAGTTAGTTATTAATCTAGTAGGCACCATCTAATGCTTATTAGATAGAAGCAAATACAGATGAATTTAGGGCATAGGTCCCCAACCTTTTTGGGAAGGTGGGCACATTTCAAATTCCAGAGAATGTCATGGGCACTCTCACAAAATGGCTGCCATGGAGGGGCCTTGCCCATTCATCAAATGGCTGTCAGGGTGGGCATGGCCAGTCAGAAAACTCACATTTCCCAGAAGGCAAGCTGGTGAGACACAAAGCAAAGTACTCTGCCCAAGAACCGAAGTACCGAAATTAAAAAAGAAGAATAAAAAAAAAACCCTTAAGAAATAAAATAAAAGTCAAGATGAGCAGGGAGCCTGGTGGGCACCACACTGGAGACCCCAGATACAGTCATGCCTAGGATTGAGAGCATAATTCGTTCCGGAAACGTGCTTGTAATCCAAAACACTCTTATATCAAAACGAAATCCCCCCCAAAAAAATTTGTACAGAGATTTTTAATTTAAGCCGTACTACAGTACTTGTATTGCAAGACGTCACTTGTATATCAAGTCCAAAAAATAATATTTAAAAATTTGCTTGTCTTGCAAAACGCTCTCAAACCAAGTTACTTGCAATCCAAGGTATTACTGTATAGGGTAAACCAAGGATAGGGGTGAACCTGCCAAAATAGGCTCAAATCAGCAATGCTCCTGAAAAGCAGGGGTACAGGAGAGGGATGTGAAGCTCTGGTGAGCAGAACAGAGCCGGAGGGGCTGAGGGGCGATGGCAGAGCTGCCAAGCTTTGAGGAGGGATTGTCTGTCACAGAAAAAAACTTCCTGTTGCAAATGGGCACCTTGTAGTCTTCTACTCTGTGCTGCCAGTTCCGTCATCTGGTGCGGTAATAAAGCACCGGCCCCTGGCCGAGGCCACTGCTTCTTTGCATAGACTAATCCATTTCAGTCATTTCAGTGTACAAATGGCCTGTAACTTGTAATTTAAAGTTGAGCTTCAAGGGAGGGAGGGAGGGAAGATCAGAGTCTCCTTCAAACTGGCCGGATGCGCAGGGGCTTGGAACGAGGCCGGAGGCCCGCGCCGGCAGAGCAGGCGCAATATCCCTGCCTCTCCCTCACAGGCAGGCCTGCTGCCAGTTTAACGCTCTTGAGCAGCCTTCCCCAACCTGGTGCCCTCCAGACGTTTTGGACTACAACTGCCATCATCCCTGACCATTGGCCATGCTGGCTGGGAATGACAGGAGTGGTAGTGCAACAACACATCCGGGAAGCCCCAGGTTGGGGAAGGCTGCCCTAGCCTGAAGAGCAAGGCTTTGCTGCTGCTCTTCTCCTCCGCAGTGCAGCCCCTTGGCCACTGGGCCTTGTGCCGCCTTGTGACCAGGAAGGAGCCTCCTCCTCTAGCCTGCACATGGATGGCCACGGGAGGGAGACAGAAACCAGCAGCATTAGGATCCTCTCCCTACCAGGGCAGCCACGTGGCCTCTTTTACAGTCCTCTGTTTGAAGCACTGTCCTGTCCATGTCCAATTTAAAGATCGAGAACCATCCGAAGGAAGAGCTGGGCCTTGGAGTCACCCATCCACAGCACCTGGACCGCAGGCTGAGCAAGGCACACGGGTCACCCAGTCAAAGTCTTCCACACTATGGTGAGATGTACCGTACTGTCTTTCTATTTAAATTTATAGTAATTATTTCTGAATTTACATCTATACATATAAATTAGCAAATGCAAATTTTACGAAAACAGCTGTCCTCTTTCTGGGTGATTCAAAAGTGCCCCCCCCCGCTAGCTAGCTATACCCTGCTTAATATCAACAGTCTGCGAATATCTCCTTGAAAATCTAGAGATCCACATCTAGTGCTGCGCTGAAACCCAACCTGCCCTTTCGCAACCTCTTCGTTTCCCTGCGAAAGAGGCAGTCATTTGATGCTGAGAATTTTGGGAAAAGGCTGAGAGAGGCATTTTAGGTTATGTTTCGATGTTAAAAGTGGAAGAAGAAGAAGAAGAAGAAGAAGAAGAAGAAGAAGAAGAAGAAGAAGAAGAAGAAGAAGAAGTCATAGTTGAGGTCATCATCACTCACCTTTCAGGCTCTCAAGCAGGCAGAGCACTGGAAAGCCCCAAGGGAGTAAGTCCTGGTTAAGTCCTCTACGGGGCTTTTCAGAAGGCTCAAGCAGCCGAAGAAGCTTCAAGGAAGGACAGAACGGGATAAAAATGGTGAAATAAAGAGTGCACATGAACCCCTCAGCCACCTCCTTACAGTAAGGTAAGCACTGATGCCAATTTTTGGGTGCAATTTCTTTTCACCCCTCTCCTCAATGAATGGTAAAAAATAGATTGAAAAATTCAGCACATTGCTATTTCACACCATTCTGCATAATCCAGGTCTTGTCAAAACATTTATTCATACTTCAATCTATATAAGCAAGCCCATGACCACTTCAGAGACTTGCAGAAGTTACCGGAGGCTGCAGAATAGCTTAGGCAGGCATAATTGGGACCCAGTCAAGACAAGCCTGGAAACACTGAGCAATTGTTTTCTATTGCCATAGTTGAGGAAAAAAGGTTTACAGTGCTAGAAGCCCAACTTGGATTATATGTTAGAGCAGGGCTGGCAGCCTAGTGTCCACCAGATATTTTGGACTACAGCTCCCATAAGCCCCAGCCAGCATGGCCAATGGTCAGGAATTATGGGAGTTGTAGTCCAAAACATCTGGCGGGCACCAGGATGCTGATCCCTGCATTAGAGAAATAGCTAGAATTTAAAGTGCCACAGAATTTTATAAAATCATCTTCTCTTGTGTTATTTTGATAGCACAGTTTAACTGTATGTGTTACCAATGTTCCTGTTGGCTTGTAGCTCTGATTATCTAAAATGTTTTGGATATCTTCCTGGGTTATAAAAACTCTGCAGAGTTATATTTGAATTTATTTCCTTTAGCGGCAAAGCTACATGCCCATCAAGGTGCTCAACTTATATATATTTGCACTACACAGGTTAGTCTCCACTTGGTCTAAAACATGGTATCCTCCTGGACCACCTCTCCATAGTGGGGCTTGGTGGCATGGTGTTACAGTCGCTCCAGTCCTCTGGAGGGGCAGGTCCAGAAGATGGTTCGGCGGGACTTCTGTTCCAGCTCATGGCTGCTGGCCTTTGGGGTACCTCAGGGTTCCAACTTGTCCCCGGTGCTTCTTAACATCTACACGAAACCCCTGGGAGAATTCATCTCAAGGTTTAGGTTGATGTGTGATCAGTTTGCAGACGACACACAGCTCTTCCTTTCATTTCCATCTAATAATTCCAGTGAGGCAGTGGAAGTTCTGAATAGATGTCTGGAGGCAGTTCTGAGAGGGACTGGGGTAAACAAGCAAAACAGAAAGCTATTAAGACAAAGGTAATGTCAGTCACTGATCTGGATGGAGGTTTGCAACCAGTTTAGCCAGGTATGCAGTCTTGGGGTTCTCCTGGACCCAGTCCTGTCTATGGAGGTGGAGGCTGCTTTGGTAGTCAGGAGTGCCTGTTAGGAGCTTAGGCTGGTCTACTAGCTGCAAACCTATCTAAAAAAGCAAAACTGGCTTCAGTTAAACACACCCTGGTAACATCCAGATTATGTGGGGCTGCCTTTAAATACAGCATGGAAACTAGTGCAGACTGGACCCAATACTGAGGCAAATAGTGGTGACAAAAGATGAAGTTCTCAGCCTAATTGACAAAATGAAAGTTAATAAATCACCAGGCCCAGATGGTATCCATCCTAGAGTTCTAAAGAACTCAAATGTGGAATTGCAGAGCTTCCAATAAAAATATATAGCATGTTTCTAAGATCAGCATCTGTACCAGAGGACTGGAGAATGGCCATTATAACACCAATTTTTAAAAATGGATCGGAGGGATCTCGGAAATTCCAGGCCAGTTAGCTTATTGTCTGTTCTGAGTAAATTAGTTGAAAGCATTATTAAAGATAAAATTAGTAGGCATATCGAAGGACAAGCCCTGCTGAAAATGAATCACCATGGCTTCCATAAAGTCATGTCTCACTATCCTTTCAAAGTTCTGTGAGAGTGTCAGTAAACATGTAGACAGGGGTGATCCAGCAGACATTATTTACAGTAAAACCTTGGATTGCAAGTAACTTGATCTGCAAGTGTTTTGCAAGACAAGCAAATTTTTAAAATAAAATTTAACTTGATAAACAAGCGATGTCTTGCAATACAAGTACTGTAGTACGGTCAAGAAAAATGAAGACTTTACACTATCATTCTTTATTGCAGCTTAAATTAAAAATATGTGTACAAATTTCTTATGGGGAATTTCGCTTTGATATACAAGTGCTTTGGATTACAAGCACGTTTCCGGAACGAATTATGCTTGCAATCCAAGGTATTACTGTACTTGGACTTCCAAAAGGCTTTTGACAAAGTCCCTCACCAAAAACTGAGCAAACTTTGTAGTGATGGAATAAGAGGAGAGGTCCTCTTATGGATCAGTAACTGCCTAAAGAACAGAAAGCAGAGAGTAGGAATAAATGGTTAATTCTCCCAATGGAGGCAGGGATGTACACAATGGGTCGCACAGGGATCTATATTGGGACCAAAGCTTTTCAACTTATTCATAAATAACCTGGAGTTAGGAGTGAACAGTGCGGTGGCCAAATTTGCTGATGACAGCAAATTATTTAGGGTGGTCAAAACAAAAAGGGACTGCAAAGAGCTCCAAAAGGATCTCTCTAGACAGGGAGAATGGGCATCAAAATGGCAAATGTGGTTCAATGTAAGCAAGTGTAAAGTGATGCATGTTGGGCAAAAAAATCTCAACTTCTAGTATATGCAGGACCGGTGCAAGGCAGTTTGGCGCCCTAGGCAAAATCAGATATTTAGCGCCCCCCCTCCCACTTGAGCCCTCCCTCCCTCCAGCTTACTTTGGAGTAGACCTGTACGGTTAAGCACAGCTGGAACTGCTGGAGGCGAAGCGAGGCACCCCGGCTGATCCGGAGCCATTTTGGAGCAGTGGGTGAAGGAGGGAGGGCTAAAGGAAGGAAAGAAGGAAGGAAGGAGGGAAGAGGGGGAAGGCGGCGAAAGAAGGGAGGAAAGGAAGAGGAAAGCGGTGCGCGTGTGTGCGAAAGAGAAAGGAAACCACAGAAAGATTATTTTAAAAAAAGATTAAGGGGGGGAAGAGGGGGGGAGACTGATAAAAAAGGAAAGAAAGAAAGGAACACAAAATGAACTGAAGTAGACCATTGGAGAAGGGGAAAAGACAAAACAGATTAAGAGGAAGGAAGAAAAATTAGACTGGCTGGAAGGAAGGGGAGATTTTGCCCACCAGCCTCCCATCATTGGCCCCTGCCTTCTCTGCCTCTTTTGATGCTGGTTGTGAGGAGGAGCCTGCCTGAAGCTTCAGAGGCGCCAGCTTGGAGACGGAGCCCTGAGGTGGAGGAGAGAGAGGGAGGGGCGCACTTCTTTCGCCTCCCCTTCCCCGCGTTTCTGGCGCCCCATTTAGCCTGGCGCTCTAGGCAGCCGCCTAGTCTGCCTAATGGTAGCACCGGCCCTGAGTATATGTTGCTGGGATCTGAGCTAGTGGTGACTGACCAAGTTGTGGTGGACAGCTCAATGAAAATGTCTATCTAGTGTGCGGCTGCTGTGAAAAAGGCAAATTCCAAGTTAGGTATAATTAGAAAAGGAATTGAAAATAAAACTGCCAATATCATACTGCTCTTAATGATTGAACAAATTCAGGGATGATACTGTAGGCAATCACTCGTGACCGAGTAAGATTGTCTTCCAGGATTAAAAAAAACAATTACAAAAAGAAAATTTTAAAAGGAGGAAATTCTAAAGAAAAATATTGTGTAGACTCTAGCGATGGGTCTGTAAGTGACTGTGGAGGCCAATTCTAGATCCACACAGCTTCCCACAGTGAGGACACAGGTTACCAGATGGAATATGGTCCTGTAAAGGATTCATTTGACGTGCTTTTCGCTTAGCACGTTTCTCCCTTTCACCTTGCACTCGAGCTTCTTCAAAGTCCATAGAACCTTTGTGAAAGGCCAACCTCCAGTTAGATCGTTCATGGGCCAGAGCTTCCCAGTTTTTGATGTTTATATTGCATTTTTTTAGATTAGCCTTAAGAACATCTTTAAACCTCTTATGCTGACCACCGATATTCCGCTTTCCATCCTTGAGTTGGGAATAAAGTAACTGCTTTGGGAGACGGCAGTCAGGCATTCGAACAACATGTCTGGTCCATTGAAGTTGGCGTTGAAGGATCATTTTTTCAACGCTAGTAGTCTTTGCTTCTTCCAGTACACTGACATTTGTTCGCCTATCTTCCCAAGTAATTCGCAGGATTTTCCGGAGGCAACGTTGATGAAATCTTTCAAGGAGGTGGAAATGACGTTTATAGATAGTCCATGTTTCGCAGGCATACAATAAAGTTGGTAATACAATGGCTTCATAAATCAGTGTTTTGGTCTTCTTACAAATATCCTGATCCTCGAACACTCTATGTTTCATTTGAGAAAATGCGGCACTTGTGGAGCTCAAACGATGCTGGATTTCAGTGTCAATGTTGGCTGTAACAGAGAGATAGCTGCCAAGATAGAGAAAATGATCGACATTTTCCAGTATTGCCCCGCCAAGCTGGATAGATGGCATCACCAAAGGGTTAACTTGCACTTGCTGATGAAGCACTTTGGTTTTTTTGATGTTAAGTGAGAGACCAAGTTTTTCGTATGCTTCTGCAAAAGCATTTAGGATAGTTTGGAATTCATCCTCTGAATGTGCGGAGACCACATTATCATCAGCATACTGAAGGTCCACAATGGAGGTTGTAATTACCTTACTTTTTGCTTTCAGCCTGCTGAGATTAAAAAGCTTTCCATCTCATCTGGGATGATAAGGCTATCAATGGGTACTAGTTCTGATGTTATATGCTGCCTCCAGTATGTCTATGTACACCAGTTGCTGTGGGGAACATGGGCAGGAGGGTGCTTTTGCACTCATGTCCTGCTTGTGGGCTTCCGAAGGGGATCTGGTTGGCCACTGTATGAACAGAATGCTGGACTAGATGGACCTTTGGTCTGATCCAGCACAGCTCTTCTTATGTTTATGTTCTTATGTTCATATTACACTTATTCTGCACCAGTTGCATTGGCTGATTAATCTTCTCCAGGCTCAGTTTAAAGTATTGGTTTTGACCCTAAAAGCCCTAAAGTGTTTGGGTCCAAGTTATTTGGGGGGCTGCCTGCATCCATATGAACCTGCCCAGGCCATAAGATGGGCCTCAGGGGCTTGGCCCACCATTAAGAAATATCAGGTTGGCTTGTACCAAGGACAGGGCCTTTTTGGCAATAGCCCCTCAGCTGTGGCATTTCCTCCCTTGAGAGGTATGCATGACCCCACCGTTGGTATCCTTCAAGCTGACCTTGAAAGCAGTTTTATTCTGCTCTGCTTTTCAGTGAAAATTTTACTGGCTTGATATTTTAGCTCCTGCTGTTTTTAAATTGTTTTCCATTTTAATGTCTTGTTCTTAAAGTGTTTTTGATATATATTTTTCATTTGTTCTAAGTCTCCTTGTGAGGGTTGCCTGAAAGGTGGGATATACATTTATTAGATGATGATGATGATGATGATGATGATGATGATGATGATGATGAAAACTATTTATGATGCAGGAGATCCATGAGCCCAAATCTCTCCCTCAATACTAGGTCAAACCTCATTAGTGTGAATATACATGATTAGGATTTGATGCTACAATGTGCATCACTTTACACTTTTTAAAATTTAAGTTTTATTTGATTTTCTTTAAAGTACAAATTAAAAATTACCTAATATCTAAATCTTCATAAATTCAAATAATTCCAATTAAACATTCATATACATAATCATAAATATAGCTAAAATATATAAAATGCAACATTAAAAACAAACAAACCAAATCTTACACCTTTTGAAGAATGCACTCCAGTTTACAAAAAGAGAGAGATTAATTCCAAATTCTGTATGACAGCACAATTCTATACACATCTACTCATAAATAACTCTCACTGGGTTCAATGGGGCTTACTTCCAGGTAAGTGGGTATAGGATTGCAGTCTAAGGCATCCTAGGGGCCATAGGATAGTCCAGTTCAGGGGGAGGGGGCGATCCAGCCACACAGATGTCCCCTCCCAGCCCCTGCGGAAGCCTTTTCAGCACTTGCCTCTCTGATGTCAGAGCTCTGACACTGGAAGGGGTAAAATGGGGGGCAGATCAGGGAGTGTTGTGGGTGGATCACAGGGGGCTTTGGATCCACAGGGTCCAAAGCCCTCTCCATCCTCGGTAGGGGGAAATGTACACCAGCCCCGGAGAGCCAGTGTGGCGTAGTGGTGAGAGTGCTGGGACTGGGACTCGGGAGATCCAGGTTCGAGTCCCCACTCGGCCATGAAACTCACTGGGTGACTTTGGGCCAGTCACTGACTCGCAGCCTAACCTACCTCACAGGGTTGTTGTGAGGATAAAATGGAGAGGAGGAGGAGGAGGAGGAGGATTATGTAAGCCACCTTGGGTTCCTTGCAGGAAAAAAGGTGGGGTATAAATAGAATAAATAAACAAACCAACAAGTAAATGAACAAACAAACATCATTTCCTTTCCATTGGTTGCAATGGAATAGAAATCCTTCTTTTTGAATGGAACAGGAAGGGTGGAAAATGCTGCTCCTCCCTCCCTCCCATCCTGCTGGTGTGAGCCCAGCACAGCTTTGGATGAGGCGGTTCACTGTGAGGAAAATGGACGGAGATATATATTTTCTCTCTCTCCCTTATACTACTAGAACAGCCTTCCCCCACCTGGTGGCCTTCAGACATTTTTGGACTACAACTCCCATCAGACCCAGACAACATAGCCAATGGTCATGCATGATGGCAGTTGTAGTCCAAAACATCTGGAGGGCTCTAGGCTGGGGAAGGCTGAACTAGAAATTGGGGGCATCCAATGAAATTGATGAGCAGTGGATTTGGGACAGACTAAAGGAAGTACTTCTTCACACAGTGTGCCATTCCTTTATGGAATTCTCTGCCACAAGGTGTGGTGATAGCCGCTGGCTTAGTTGGATGACTTTCAAAGGGGATTAGATCTACCCGCCCTGGATTTATCTGTCAACAGTTATTAGTTATGAATGATGGCTAAACAGTATCTTCGAGTTCAGAAGCAGTATCCTGTTTCCAGCAGTGAACAGCCAGATGGTTCTGGACAATCCACAAGAAGACATCATTTTCCCTCCCACCCCAGTAACTGGTATTATTCTTTCTGGCTGTTCACTGCTGGAAACAGGATACTGAACCCTTGGTGCCCAGCTAACCTCTAGAGAGGTTTCTTCTAAATCAGGATCTCTGTATGAAGCAGGAGGAGTCTGGGATGAAAAAAAATCAGTACAAAATGGAGGGACACTGGAGAATAAAAGGCATATTGCGCCAGTAGACAAGGTGTATGAATTAAATGTATCATTAATACAATGAGGTAATATAAAACTCATAAAGAGTACATAGTTGGCAAGGGATGTTTTTGTGCATTTTCTATTTTATTTTATTTTATTGCTCTTAGTTAACATTGCACCATGAGTTGCATAGTATTAGGACTGCACCATTCTTGCATGTGTGTCTCTCATTTGCAGGCAGGAGTGAATATGATGGCAGGAAAGGATTAAAATATTGTGGCTTAGTGCAAAAAGGTTCACAAGAGCATTAATATCATTATTAGAACACATATTGTAAACATGACTTGTAAGAGGCTTTGTTGATAGGATGGCAGATTCAGGAATGGCTGCCAGTGTTTTGGGATCAGAATTTGGAAATAGGTTGGATCCAAATGTAGTTATACTTGGGAGTAGAACCATTAAAATCAGTGGGATTTAAATTAGTATGTATGACTGCACCCTCGCTGCTCAGAAGCCCCCAGACTCGGAGGCTTCCGACTGAGATTCCTCTGCTCTGCCAGGCTGAAGCCGGCAGAGCGGGAGGAGCGGTGGAGGTGATCTTTGCTTCCCCTTCCCCATCCTCTGATCTTTTATTTTTTGCTAGACAGGTTTTTCTGCCCGTCTAGCAAGGGTGCTTCAGAAGTCATAGAAATCATAGAATAGTAGAGTTGGAAGGGGTCTACAAGGCCATCGAGTCCAACCCCCTGCTCAATGCAGGAATCCAGGTCAAAGCATCCCCGACAGATGGCTGTCCAGTAGGGGGAAGGAGGCTGGAGGAGACTCAGAATAAATTGTATCCTGACCTGGCCTCTCCAGTTTCTTCCCCTCCCCGCCCAGTGGAATGCTCCCTTCCCTCCCTCTCCAAGGACCAACTCTATGATCTATGAAATCTATGAAATTTTGCAACCTTGTAGAAGCAGCCAGAATGGTTCTCTCCAGTCAGCTGTGAGGGACAGGGTGGGTGGGTGGGGCGGCTCTCTGACTCCCCTTTCTGAGGTCGGAGGAGCACCATCTCTGACCTCGGAGGGGGAGAATCCAAGCCATCCTATGGTTCCTGGGACACTCGCACAGGGACTATAGGATTGCTCTCTAAGTCTGGATCTAACCCAATAAAATCACAGCATTGATTCCAAACTCACTCTTAAGTAAACTGGTAATTTCTAGTGATGATTTGTCACAAATATAGCAAATTCACAGATGTGCCAATAGCCATGGAGGTATCCTGGACATCGCCACGTCATCTGAATGTGTGCTACTAAGCCTACAAACATATAGTTGAGGGCAGACATTTTACTTATTTATTGAGTCTCTGTATCCTGTTTCTTGTCCTGGTATAATCTTGATAGGACTTTGCAATGTGCCTGAACTGGCTCGCAGGCCAATTCAACCATCATGGCCCCCTTACAAGATTTGGTAGCATGTGAAAGCAGTTTCCAAATATTTAACTGTGTGGTGCTCCTCTATACTAGCATCCCACAGTCCTGATGGCCACTTGCACCAGGATAGAGATGCTTCCTTCAGACAAGTCGGCCAAACCACATGGAAAACAGTTTCCAAGCATCACAGAATGTGTGGAGTACAACCACATGGAAGTGATTTTTGTGGTCTCTCTGTGGGGGCCGTAGCATGACCTTTGGTGATAGAGATGAACCATATTCGATTTGCATAGTGATGTATGAAACTGAAACATCGCTGTGCATTTCCCCCTTTTTGATGGATGTGGCACAGCCCGCTCAAACTTTCTGCTTGGCAAAAAGCCTGCCCTTAAATTATCCTCTCAACAGTTCTGTTTGTTTCATCAGTATTCAAACTGATGACCTGTTCTTGACCACAGGGCCTAACCTAACCCACCTTTCCAAGAATAATCAATCCATCTCTTCTCATTGACTGTTTGATCTTCACCATTCAGTTTAAGAGACAGGATAACACACCAATTCATAAATCGAAAGGTAATTGTGCTTCTCATCAGGAAAGTCCATTTGCGGTACAAGCAGAGGGGGAGAGCTGCAGAGCGGTGAGGGAAGCGTCCATAGTCCCCTGCTCTACCTTGCACGGTGTGCTAACAAGTCCACCCCCCTCTCCCTTCCCCATACCAAATCCACGGAGACAGGTAAGTACGGCGTATCCCCAGACGGGGAGTGTAAATGCTTGTTCTTTGCAAATGAAGAACATAATTAACATTAAATTAAGGTAATACAAATGAAGACAACCCAGAGCCTGACAGGATGAGTGTTTGGGGAGGCAGTACAGAGGAGTGATTCATATTTTTAATTTACTGTGCAAACAGACTAGCAGGGCTTGGGGGGAGGGGGCAGGGCCGTCTAAGTGGAGTGGGGATTCTTCCCCCCACTGTTGTTTTGCTGTGCTTTAAGCACACAATGACTATTAAAGTCAACTGCCCATATAATGGGACATCTCCTACATGACTGAGCTCCAAGAGGCAGCTTGGTGTAGCAATAAATCCTTTTAGTGTTGTCTGCTGGTACACAACCTTGGGGGAGCAGCAAGAGATCACTAGGTAAATATGCACCTTCTCCCACCATAAGGATGGGCAGGGGAATGTGCCCTTGGCCTCTGCCCATCAACTGGAATGGAGAAGAGATTCTCTACAGCAGCCTTCTGGAACCTGGTGCCCTCTATATGTGTTGGACTACAATTCCCATAGTCCCCCAGCCAGCTCTACAACATTATAAGATCTATGAGATAGCTCATGACTAATGACTCAGAAACGGAAAGGTTCCATAGGTTCTTGGAATGGATATCTGCCTAGTCTGCCTGGATGGGACTTCCTCTGGTTCCTGGTTTATATCGCCTGCCTAGCTTCGACACAGCAAAAGACACAAAAAAACCCAGCCTAAAACCAAGTAAGAAACAGCATGACCTAGAGAAGCGCTTATTAAAAGAAAACAGTGACCGTGGCACGCTTTATGAGGTCCAGCTGTTTATCCCTTGCTTACCAAAGCATCATCCCAGTTTCTCTCTCACGGCAAGCATACTTATCCAATGCTAGGATGCCTGAAAGAGGTATTCTGAGGTTTGATTCACAGTCTTCAATGGTGAGCACATGCTAGTGTCTGGTTGGCATTATTGTTGAGAGCATTCAGAAACAACTGAGTGGCCAAAGTCTCATTTCAGACTCGGGTTTTAGAATTGAGGCCGTGGGGAATCAACTGACCCCTGTGATTGTGTTGACCTCCATTTAAACTTTGTTACCGTAAAGATAGCATGTTTTACTTAGATAAACAGATAGTGTATGATTAAATTTCACAATACAGTCAAATCAAATAATAATAAATACTAATACTTAATCAAGGGAAATGGTCATGCTTATTCACTGCTTGACACCTTTTATGTGTGATGCTTTAGAGCACTTGTTGGGGTTGTATAGACATGAATAAGGTGTCAAAGTAAAGTACATACAAAAAAGAAAAAGAAAGGTGGGATATAAATTAAATTTTAAAAAATGTGAGAAGCATGCAATGCAGACCTTGCCCACTAGGATTTTAGATGGCAGAAAGGGGTCATTTCAACCTCCTGCTGTTTTTCTGAAGATAGCCATGCCCATGACCATAAGTAGAGATCATCTCTTGCTCTCCTCTCCCCCCAGGTTTCACTCTTAAGAGTCTATAAATGAAATAGGTTCATACCGTACCACCACCACCCCGCCGCACACACGCACATTGAAAGAAGGCAGGAGGAGAGCTGGGAATTGATTCGGCAAAACCTCTTCCCCAATCCTGCCACTGGTAAGAACATAAGAAGAGCGGTGCTGGATCTAACCAAAGGCCTTTCTAGTCCGGCATCCTGTTCCCACAATGGCCAACCAGATGTCTCTGGGGAGCCCACAAGCAGGACTTGAGTTAAATAGCTTCCTCCTGCTCGTGTTCCTCAGCAACTGGTATATAGAGAGGCATACAGCCTCCAATACTGGAGGTAATATACTGTATACC
The DNA here is from genome assembly GCA_021292165.1 of Shinisaurus crocodilurus. Classification (NCBI taxonomy): domain Eukaryota; kingdom Metazoa; phylum Chordata; class Lepidosauria; order Squamata; family Shinisauridae; genus Shinisaurus; species Shinisaurus crocodilurus. Next base: position 66,407,778 of record CM037878.1, read on the forward strand.
CATGATGACTAGTAGCTACTGATAGCACTGCAGCCATGCCATCTCTGGGGGAACACCTCTCCCACCATCTGTGTGTTTGGCTGGCACGGGAAAGGGCTGTATGTGCATACTAGTGCATGCATGTAGAGCTCCTCCGTGAGAGGGGGAGCCGGGTCCCGCCGCCCTTCTGTGGTGGAGCAGTATGCACGTAGAGTCCTTTCCCATGCCAGTGCATGCATGAGGTGGAGGGCGGGTAGTACAACTCTGTTCCCCCTCTCACATAGCCTCCAACATTTCACAGACGAAAAAAATAGGGACACACATGTGAATTTGTAAGAGGTATGGTTAAGCAACATGAAGGTGTGATCAAGAGGGCGTGGCCAGGCAACATGAGGGCATGGCCAAGGGTATGGCCAGGCAACCAAAGGGCATGAACAACAGGTACAAACGTTATTAGAGGAAACACACAAAATCTTATATATTATAATTATTACATTATTATATTATATATTATTTTATAATATTTTATAAGTGGCTTGTGTAATATTTTTGTTACCTTACTTAAACCCTTAATTGTTGATATCTGGTGTTTTTCATGGGGGCAGGGGGTCAGTGCTTGCAGGGCAATCTCTTTTTGTTTTAAAATTGTCAGGATTGGCACAAATTCAACAGCTGAAGTTTACCCACCCACCCCACACCCCCAAACATGGAGCTTCAGAGAGAAGGAAGGGGAAGTTTCTTGCATTTCCTTCTGACACTGTAAACACACCTGTTAGAGGCAGAGTCAGCTCTGTTACGAAATAAAATCTTTGGCAATATAAAGATAGGAATCATGTGATAAATTCCCTCATTCACCTCTCCATCGGTCCAGGCTTTCACCCAAGCTAATCCCTTTCCCACAGCAACATGCAGCAGAGGCAGCAGGTGGAGCATGCACACATGTACACACGCACACCCTCGCCTGGCCCTCCTAGCTTAGCAGTGTCTGTTCCCTCCCTGCTTACTGCAGTCGTTCGAGCCTAAGCAGAGCTATCTTAAAGGGGCCATGGGCAAAATTGCAACTAAGCCAAAACTGCAAGCTTAGCTGCAATTTTGCCCATGGCCCCTCTAAGTAGCTTGCAGTTGCAGGAAGCAGGGGAATTCGGGACTCTGCATGACAAAGTGAGAAGCCGTGATGGCTTAAGGGTTTTGTGATGGTCCCAGCATTTTGGGGGCAACTGGAGACTATGCTCTCAATATGTGAAGGGTGTTTGAACACCTCTACTGTCACATATTAATGGAGTGTCCAGGGCTTAGTCTTGAAGGCGTATGATGTAACAGCCTTAGTGAAGGTTGTCTTCTTCTGGGCAATCCTTGGATGGGGGACTACCTGGGAAATTTGTGTGTATTGCTTTCATTATGGAAATAACAACAACTTAGTCGGAAAATTGAGCACAGAGCCTAAAGGTTTAGGCAGAGGCCTCTGCTTAAACTTTTAGGCCCTAAACTTTTAGGCAGAGAGGTCAGTGCTCAGTGCCACCACCAGAGCTGTCCTTTGCTGCCAACATGAAAGAATGCACGGCTTTGTTTCTCAAAGCCCTTGACTGTGAGCGATTCTACATATTACACAGAACAAAGTAGATGGATGCATTACAATATCTCTTTTTCTGAAAAGGGTGGAGCACCCGACATTGAGGCACCTGGTCTAATGCATAGTGTCAGGGCTGACCCAAGTTTTTGCTGCCTGAGGCGGAGCAGGCAGCTAATGTCCCCGCCTCCAAGACAAAGTGCATGGTACTTAAGGCCAGTCAAGTATTTTGGCACCTGAGGCAGAAAATCCTGTAAGTGCCTCTACCCTTTCCTGGCAGTAAAAATACAATGCACCAATATTACATTTCAGGACACTCAAAATCAGCTGCCTGAGACGGCTGTCTGTGTCACCGGGCCTAATGGTAGGGTGGCCACTTACGCATTGTCAAAAAAGAGGAAATGCGTCATCAAAACAAGAGGTCGTCGAAGAGGAAACATTTGCATAAATTTTGCATGTGCTAATGTATACGTATAGATGCAAATTGTGAAATAATTATAATTTAAATAGAAATACACTATATCTTATCATAGTGGGGAAGATGTGGCCAGATGACCCGTGTGCCTGCTTACTCTGCTGTCTAGGTCTCAAGTGTTGATGGGCAACTTCACAGCCCCTGCTCTCCCTTCTTGGGGTTCTTTATCTTTAAACTGCCCTTAAATAGAGGATGCCTTCAAATAGAGGTTTGTCCTCTGACAGCCCTTCAGATATGTGGCCTCTGTAAGTAGGAGACATGGCCACCTTATCTAATTGTAGGCCCAGCCCTCCAAGGGAGTATCGTCTCAATGGATACGGAATGCAATATGAATGTAAAACTTATATAGGCCAGAACGCTCATTCGTATTACAAATCCTGCTCCTCCACTTTCTCTTCCACAGAACAATGAGCAGGCATTTAATATAAATAGCACATGAGAGGCTCAAAATTAATTTAAGCCTCTCATATGAAAATGACCCCCCGCCTGAATTTCTGAAAAAGAGCTCGGAAGCGTTTGTTTTCTCTGTTTGTATTGGACATTGGATTGTGTATGCTGGACCTGGACTGAAAGATTGCAGGGAATAACAGTGGGTTTTTTTGGGGGGGGGGAGGACTAGCATATCATGCTTTGATCACAGAATCTGGATATTCTGTTTTGTTCTTCTTTGAGCACAGAAATCTCAGCCTCAATCATAATTACAGATAGTATAATTTAACTGAAGACTGAGGCAGGACAGAGGATTGGGTGCGGCGGGGAGGGGATGGGGGACTTGAATTAGGAAAGTGAATCCCATACAGATTCTCTTAATTTACTTGCCTAATTCAGTTGGTTTTTTCCTCCCAATTTGGGAGGAAATATAGATACTTGGGATTTAGATAACAAAAGTGTAAATACACTGAATTTGGCAAGTTACTAATTAATGTTATTGCAATAACAACAACAACAACAACAACCTACAAGTTTTTCCATGTTTAAAAGTCTCCATGTCAAATTTCCAAAGCAGAATTTAAACAAACATTTCAACAACAACAAAAATCAAAACATTACATTCTAATTTTGAGTATTTTGTTAAATTCCAACTTGATGCAAAACTTAATTGTAACTCTATAGATCTACAACTCCCATCAGCCCAGGCCAGCATGGCCAATGGTCTGGGATTATGGGAGTTGTGGTCCCAAACATCTGAAGGGCACTGGGTTTGCCTACCTCATCTATAGATGAACCCTGCTGCAGGTTGCCGGACCCACTGCTGCAGAGCAAAGCAACTGCGCAAAGCCTGGAGGAATGTTGTTATGGAGCTGGCCTCCGCCAGATTAAAAATCAAGACTGAAGGGGTCTCTTAGGACCTTGCCTCCCATTCCTGCCTGCATCAACAGAAGGGATATAAGCCCAGCCTAAGATCTAGTGAACATAGGACAGGGAATCAGGCACTAGAAGGGAAGCAGCAACCTCCATATCCCCCTTAGCATCTTTTATTGTGCTTGTTTCGGGGGCAGAGTTCCAGTTCACAGGGGCTTCAATATTACTAAACAGCAGCACAGAGAATGCTGGGCTCACTCTGGCAAAAATCAATAAATGAATAAATAAATACAGGCAGCAAAGAGGCCTGAAATGATTCTCGTTTGCCGGGAATGAGAGACACCAAGTGTAATTTAGGGTTTGATATTATGAAAGCCTTGCTGCTCTAAAGCAGCAGGATGCTCAGCGGCTCATTAATAAAGGATAAACTTGGAGTCTATTTACAAGGCACTTTTTGGGATTATTTACACTCCATTATACATACATAATGTTGCACATATTTACCGCTTGGCTCAGTGGTGAACAGAGGATTTGGGGGTGGGTATCGGTGCTCAGTTGCCCCACCCCTTCCTCAGCAACTGATGACACTCCATGGGGGGGGGGCAGATTATCGGGGAAGTATGCAACGAGAGAAGCTATTGGTCTACTTTCTGAACCAATATAGATAGGAAGGAGGCAACCTGTCTAGATCCCAGTGTAGCCGGTGAGATTCTCCAAGTATCTGGCTCTGAAGTGTGGGAAATCATTTCTGTTAAAGACATAAGTGTCCTCCTTCCCTCATCTCTTCTGCAGGTAGTTGACTCCTAGAGGCATGCCAAGATTGTCACACACACACACAGCATTTTTACAAGCGGAACAGCTCAGAACTTGACCCAAAGCTAGAAAGCAGTGTTCTCCAACCTTGGGTCCCCAGATGGTTTTGGCCTACAACTCCCAGCATGCCCCAGCCAGCTATGCTGGCTGGGGCATGCTGGGAGTTGTAGGCCAAAATCATCTGGGGACCCAAGGTTGGAGAACACTGCTATAAAGCAATTCCTACAAGAGGCAGTTATGGTCAGTGTTGTACGTGGTAAATTTTGAAGTGCAGGCAGTCACCATGACAGTCCCCATAGCCACGCCCCCCAAGGAGACTCCAAAAATGCAGGCAGCTGTGTTGATCCAGATCAGCTGAACCAGTTCTAGCAGTTTTCATCTCCACCTTGTTAGAAAAATCTGCCCCCCTGCCCACTGGCCTAACTTACCCATCTACTTTTTTGCCTACCCTAACCAGAGGCCTCTGAAAGATTGTTTTGTTCCTTGTAATGTTACATGCCGTCTCCCCCTCCCAGATCCAGATGTGTCCTTCGGCCACCACAATTAGAACTTCTTTGAAGCCTAGGAGGGATTGATAAGGCATTTCAAGGGTAGCAAACTCTTAGAATGCCCCATATCACATCCAGCAAGAGGGAGGGGTACTAAAGCGCTTAGTCAGCATGATCAGACAAATGCATTAGATTTGCTAGAATAATCAGACAAATGTGCTTTGTATGATGTGTTCCCATAACTCTCTGCTATAAAAAGGTGAACCCCATCTTTGTTCCTTTGTTCAACTCTTGTTTATGGCGTGAGCCTCTCGAGTTCGATCTTCTGCGCAGAATAAAACTTTGAAAAAACTCATCTCTGGTGGCTGCTTCTCTTTTCCTTGGGTATTGTTGGCCTTCTAGGAAAAGACCTCTGAGCATATTTTTACAACAACCTGGAGCAGGTAATGGGTCCTAATTGCCCATTCAAAACCAAGGCAACCCCAAAATACTTTGCGTTACAAGGAACAATACATCATAGCTGGGAAAATTCATTTTCCTCCAGCTACTGTGAGGATTAGAGCTAAATTCAGAGGGAACAGAAAAGCCTGGGAGGGGTGGGCAGATGATGTCATTGTCCCTGCTAATCAAAAAGTCCTGGTGCTTTGATCCTGGCCCCTCTACACCACTGGTTAAGGTAGCATAACTCAGTCACAAGTGTGTGTTGGGGGTCACCTGATGGGTCTGGCAAGAGATGCAGACATGGTCATTGGACCTAGCTGTACTATGATTGTGTCTGTATTTGTCTGAATTGACTGCAGGTCATGGTGTCATTCTCAATGTGCCAAACTTGCCCAGATCCAGTCAGTTTGCAACAGCATGTAATCATGGATGGCCAGAATGGGACTGGCTGTGCTGTCCCACAGGGCATGGACAACTCCATCAGATCTCTTACGCCACTGCTTGGAAGCATGGCCAGCATCAGCAACTAGCAGAGCTGGACAACAGCCTGGGGTCTCGATCAAGCCAGTGTCCGGACCCTAATACACTTTCTACCATTCCTGTATATCGAAGAGACCACCACCAGTGTCAAACACTTGGGATTCCAGCAAAACCTCCCTCTCCAAATCAGCAGCCATTCTGATGGCCTGCTCCTAAACACGTTTACTCGTCCCAGTGGGAAGTTTATCGTCCCAGTGAGTTCAATGGCATTTGCTTCCTCCTGGTAAGTAATAAAGTTAGGATTGCAACCTAAATGTTCAGATCAAGCATCCACTTGAGATTACTGACCAACAGGGACATCTAGTGGCTACTCACTGCAAAATCTGCAAGAACAAATAACATCTTAGAAGAAGCTTTCTCCAAGTTGCTTCCCCCCTCCATAAAATTCAAAACATATTTCCCTGCTGGCTTTGGGTGTTTGCACATGTGAAGCTTAAATCTGTTTTTAAATATCTATAATATGAATGTGAAACCTACATTGGCCATGTATTTATTTAAAAGATTTATATGCCTGCCTTCCAGGGTAAAACCCTTCCAAGCCGGCTTACAGCAAACCCATAGTACATCAAATATAAAACCACAATGTAAAACTAAAAAAACCCAAACACACTAAAATATTGTGGCAGCTGTTAAAACCATACATAGCATCGCCACCATATATTAAAAAGCTGTTTGAACTAAAAAAAAAAAAAAATGTTTACAGAGTCCATTTAAAAGCCAGTAAAGTAGTGGCGATATGCATTTCCATAGAGAGGGAGTTCCACAAACCAGGGGCCACTACTGAGAACGCCCTGTCACTGGTGTTTGCCAATCTAATTGTTCTCAGTGGCGGGCCCAGGAGCAGGGCCTCTGAGGCTGAACCCGATGCTCAGGCAGGTTCATATGGATGCAGACAGTCCTTCAAATATCCTGGTCCCCCATGTGCTATAGTGGGAAGGTCACAATGTCAGGAATCACCCCCTGTCATAGCCCTTAGGAGTTGGAAAACTGAGCAAATGTATTGGAAGAAACAACCTCTGATTTGGCAGGCTCTCTGGAGCCTACTTTGCCATAGCTCTGCAGTCAGGTGACAGACAGAAGATATTCCTGCCCCCAGCTCAGCTCCCCTTTCTCCTCTGTAACAGTGTCTGCTCCACTGCATGGGCTCAGAGAAGAGGCAGCCAGGCAGGATGGATAAGCTGCAAGAATAATGGAGTCAAAAGAGCTCAGTCCCTTCCCTTGCTTATTATTTCCTCCCCCTCACACTCTCTTCCCCACTGAGACAGGATAGCCGGGACTTGGCTTTATTTTATTGTTTCTAATGACAGCAGCAGAACTTCTGCCTTATACCAGGAATGAGCGCAACTCATCTCAGGTTGGGTGGAAACCCAGTTCCAGTTGTGGGTCATGGACCATTTACTGAAGCCCATGTTGTATGTTACCACACTGTTCTATACGAATGCCAGTGTATCTGTATTGTTAAAACTGGACCATACAAATCCAGGCTATAGCCTTCCATGTTCTGGATCTGTTGTTTATCTCCTTGCACTGGTAAAACGGGTCATTCAGACAAGACTTGGGGACACAGTATACCAAGTCAGTTAACTGCTCCATCTTCAGCTCATGACTGCCTACACTGGCAGTGGCTCTCCAGGGTTTATGACAGGAGTTCCTGCCCCTCCCCGGCTCTACCTAGAGATGCCTGGGATTGAACTTAGGACCTTTTGTGTACAAATCTTGGGTTCTACCATTGAACTACAGATGATACATTATCGTCACCCAGCAGTCAAGGTGTGCAAAGTTCTACCATATATTTGCTCCATGTAGATGCTCCATGTAGCTTTTGTATGTGTCTGAGTAGTTCTGTTGTTTCTTCCTGTAGCTACTATGTGTGTTTGTGTATGTTATTTTTATCTTGGCTTTGCACTCTCATTGAGGATGGGTGTAGACGTAAATGTGTTCTTGCCATCACCGGTTTATGCTGTTTTGTGATATTTGCTGCTGCTGCCACCGCCTGTGGACCTATGTTGCTGCCCATTTGGTACAGAGTTTTCTTATGAATGCATGCATACCCCAGGAGCTCATTGCTTTTGTTCTTTTAGCAGATAATTCCATGGCTAGGTGGGCATTTATTTTATTTTTAAATTTTATTTCTTTCTGCCTTGCCTTTTAGGGCAAGTTGGGCACAGTTGCGCATGGGATGTATACATATCATGGCACTCTTACAAAATAGGTGCTATGTTGCTCTACCAGTATCGTTCTAATGTAGTTTGGTTGTGGTATTGCAAGGGTGCCTTCTTGTTGTTGACCTCTGATCTCAAGCCACATGTGGGCACAGCTGCAGGCAAGGAAAATCATGGAAGCTGCCTTGTAGATCTCCCTAAAACCCTCTAAATTTGTTTCAGAGATATGTGTGTCCCTGTGTGTGCTGTCTGTTTATATGTTTGTATGTAAATGGTTTTTATAATGTATTTGTAAGGTTTTGATCTTTGTAAACTGCCCAGAGAGCTTTGGCTAATGCGTAGTATAGAAATGTAATAAATGAAACAACATTAAATAAATGTCTGATGGGAAAGTAGATGATTCCCACCCATGACATCCAGTCTACAGTCTGTATCGCTAAGTTTCCTGAGAATAGTTGTCACACAGTTCTTTTGATTCCCTGTCCTCCTCAGGAGAAGGCAGGGATGGAGGAAGGAAGGGGTTGAAACTGAAGAGCCCCACAAATGCTGGAGAGTGGGGGTGGGGGCAGAGGCAGACTCTTTAGGTCTGAATCAGATGCTTCTTCCCAAAGTTTTCCCCAGGTCTTCGTACTGTTGGCCACGCAGGAAGAAAGGAGCTAGAGGAAGAATATCAATATTATCATCTCTTTTTGCCCAACGACAGAAGAAAGCTCACCAAGGTGGCTTCCCAATTGGAGGAGAAATGGCCTCCCAAAATTGTGAATGGGGGAGCATCATGGAAGGTTAGATTCTGACCCAGAGAGTTCCAGGGAGCTGTTCTCCAGGGCACCATAGCCATTGAACTTGGTCATCTTGACAAAGTCGGGCAAGCTAGAGAGGAAGGTGTGGCGAGTGGCAAACATATGGCTGATTTCCATAAATGTCTTGTTTTTGGTTTCAGGGATGATGAAATAGACATACAATGCGACCAAAAGGCAGATGCCACAGAAGACCAGATAGCAGAAGGCACCAGCTGACATCTGGGAGTGGAAACAGAGTAGAGTCAAGGCATGCACAGGCTTTCCGCAGTCCTCATACATTCATTTGTTCCAGTGCAATAAAAAGCAACCACCAGCATTTTTAGTATTTAAAATTTTACCACCTCTGCAGCAGACCTCCTCTTCTCAGCCCCAGGTACCATTCGTGGCCTTTACAACCCCTCTACTTTACTCACGGTCTCTTAGGAATATAGGAAGCTGCCTTACACCCAGTCAGACCATTGATCCATCTAGCTCAGCATTGTCTCCTGTGGCTGGCAGTGCCTCTCCAGGGTTTCAGACAGAGGCCTTTCCCAGCCCTACCTGGAGATGTTGGGGGTTGAAATTGGGGCCTTTTGCATGCAAAGCATGGGCTCTACCACTGAGCTGCAGCCTTTCCCCCTTCTTCTTGATGCATTTCCCTCAGGCAGTGAGAGGGATTTACCAATCTAGATCACATAGTCCTGAAATGTAGAGCCAGAAAACTCAAATTCTATGACTGAAATGAATAAGCACAATTTTATACACACACACACACACACACACACACACACACCTCTTCACCATACAGCAGTGCTACCCTGGCGACGAGTGCCAGCATCCTTTTCTGGCCTGGGACCATTCCCTCCTCCCGTGTGGCCTTCTGGCACTGCTTATATGAGAGACGGCCTGGTACTTTTAGAACGTAATGATTTCATGTCTTGAGGCAGTGAATGTCAGTTACAAAACATGCTGCTTGGTGGAATTGGTTTGCTGTTTTGGTACATCCTTGTGATCTGATTAGGGAATTATCTGTCAAGACCAGCTGGGCTTTGCTGCAAGTTCTCTCCCCTCTAATTTGAAGATCACTAACTGGTCTTTGTGCTCCCTTAGAAGCTCAGCACAAAGTTACAATATCAGGTCGGGAAAGACACACACACACAACCCAATTCAATGCTGTCTCCCTCATCGTTTGCTTCGGTACTAACTGGGCTGCTATTGTGTGGGCATGCCACCTTCGTAACAGGGTAAGTGACCTGGTGCCCGCCAGGTGTTGGTGAACTCCAACTCCCATCATCCCATGCCAGTGTGGCCAATTGTCAGGGATGATGGGAATTCAAGTCCAACATCATCTGGAGGCTGCCAGGTTGCCTACTCCGTGGTTTCTTCCACTCACAAGGCAGGAGCAGGATTCCCACATAGGAAGTATTAAGCCAGCCTTCTTCAACCTGATGTCCTCCAGATGTTTTGGATCTCAACTCCCACCAGCCTCAGCCAGTATGGCCAATGGAAAGAGATGATGTGCATTGTACTCCAAAACATCTGGAGGGCACCAGGTTGGGGCAGGCTGCATTAAGCTATCTGGAGCTCTTTCCCTACTTTTAATGGTAGTTTCTTTCTAGGTCACACAGAAGATACAGCATAAGAGAATCTAAGAGCAGCCATGCTGGACCAGACCAAGGGTCCATCTAGTCCAGCATTCTGTTCACACAGTGGCCAACCATCTGCCCACAGGAAACCCACAAGCAGGACATGAGTGCAACAGCACCCTCCCGCCCATGTTCCCCAGCAACTGGTGTACAGAGGCATACTGCCTCTGATGCTGGAGGAAGCATATACCCAATCAGGACTAATGCCGTTCCTAGCCTTCTCCTCCATGAATTGGTCCAATCCCGTTTTAAAGCCATCCAGATTGGTGGCCCTCTTCTTTGTCGTGTGCAGTAACCACTGCTAGAAGGAACCTAACACCAGAACCAATGTGCCTATGCTACCGCCTTGCAGGCTACTAGTGTTATAGAGGGTTATATAATAGCACCACACGGCATGAGCATTCTTATCCTTGTTGGACAGGGGTGTTGAGCCTCTTTCAGTCAGAGGGCCAAATTCCATTTCAGAGACGCTCTCGGGGGCTGTAATCCAAGTGGTGGGTGCAGCAAAAGGGGCAGGGCCAAGACACCAAAAATACCGGGATATGGTAGCTTACTGCTAGTAAGTAAGCCTTGGGAGAAGCATTTCGTCCTTTTAGAATGGGGAAAAAACTGCAAAAGCCGGGAAACCTCCACACGGCTGTGGAAAGGGTATGGGGTCAGGGGGAGGGGATGGGGCCGTCTGGAGAACCCCAAACAGGTGGATTGGGACCCCAGGTGGACCAAATTGGGATCCCAGACCTGAGGTTCTGCACCGCCGCTGTTGCGGGATCCTGGACCTTACCACCCACTCAGTGCCAGCGTTACCTGCAGGAAGGGAAACACAAAGCCAACCGTGAAGTTCGAGAGCCAGTTGAGGGAGCCACCCACAATGTAGGCCGATGGCCGATGTGATTGCTTGAAGAGTTCGGCTGTCATCAAAAACGGGACCCCAGCTGTAGGAGAAAGGCAGTACTCAGAACCAGAAAGGCCAAGCTGGGCTTTTAGTTTGAGTCCCTATCAGTGGGGCCAGACTGTCAGTATACAAAACAAAACTGGACCCTGAAAGTAACTCTTTAGGGATGGTTCAGCTTGTGTTGGAAGAAGCAATTTTAAAAGTATTATTAGGATTCCCCAAAGGCTGTGATTTCCAGCAGGATTAGAAAAACAAGGTTGGCACAAGAGGGGACATTTATATATCACTGCCCTCTGCAGGGATAAACTAGAACAGCAGCTGTGCAGACAAAGAGCCCTCCACCAAGTAGAGGTGTGCCAAATCTTTGCCCTGAAACATTCTCAAGGCAAAAAAAAATACATTAAAAGGGTGCAAAAAGCATTCCTCAAGCGCCCTACCACCATCACCACCACCACCACCACCATCATCCATCATCATCATCATCATCATCATCATCATCATCATCATCATCATCATCTCCATTTCTGTACTGCCCAATAGCAAAGGCTCTCTGGGCAGTTAACAATTCATACAATACAATAAAATGGAAGATATAAAAACAGCATAAAATTTCAATACAAAATTTAAAACAGAATTTAAAACAATTTGAACAACTAAAACAAGTTCAATACAACTAGACCTGTTAAAAGAAAAAAACAGCTGACATAAGCCCCCCCCCCCCCCATTTAAAGCCATTATGCCCAGGAGTAGAGGGCAGCCTTAACCTGGTGCTGAAAGGATAGCAGAGTTGGCACCAGGCGGGCCTCTGTGGGAATCATCATTCCATAATTGGGGGCAGGGGGGGGGAGGCTGAGAAGGACCTCTCCCTTGTTGCCATCATCCAAGCCTCCCTTAGAGGTGGCACTTGGAGGAAGGCCTCAGATGTTGAGCACAGTGTCCAGATAGATTTAGGTTTGGAGAGGTGCTCCGACAGGTACCATCCACTTTTCTACACCTGTCTACAGCCATTTTTCACCCAATCTGCTTCTGCTTTGTCACAAACCCCTTCTGCTTTGCCACTCCACCCCACCCATCCCTGCTCAAATTTTAGACACAGATAAATTTTATCTGTGTGATCCCAGCTAGTCACAGATGATGCTGTAAATGTGATGTCACAGAACAAATCAGATTTGGCTACATGGCGACATCAGGTTAAATGAAGCTGCATTGCTCTAATCAAGCCCTCGGTACACCAGAATGCAACTGGAATGTTTATTCAAGCACACATCCCACCGAGAGATTTAAAGTGGATAGACAACATCCATACTTGAATGTTCATTCGAATGCATACCAGCTGGACATGGGTCTATCTGCATTATTGTGCCCCCAGAAAGATGTGTGCTTGAATGCACGTTACAATGCACATTTTGGTGCAACTAGAGCTGAGGGCAATGCAATTTTATTGCAGCACAGCAAAACAGGACTGTTAGTCTAGTTGCTGAGGCAACATGGATATGGTTCCTCTTCCCCCATCCACTATCATTTTCACACCTTTTTGAGTATCCCCTTCAATAGTTGAAAATGCACAAGTGTACACAAAACTGCTCCCTGTTTCAACTCAGCTCCACAATTAAGGGCAGTATCCGATGGGGCTGTTCTGCCTCCACTGGTTCTGTCGTGCACCACTTGCTCAAAGAGGCTTTCGCACTTCTAAAGATAACCCAGAAATGAGTGTTTCTGCTAGTTTCCAGATCAGGAGGACATATCAGTGGAGCTCCCTTCTGTGAGCTCTGCTGACCTGCCCTATTCTGGAAATGAGCATTTCCGCTCATTTAGGCTTATTTTTAGAAGCACCAAGGCCCCATTGTGCAAGCAGTCACTCCTGCAAGTGCATGGACACAATACAATATTACCACAATAGGATACTAATATGATGCTAAGAACAGAGACTTCTTTAACAGAAGGAGCTATCCTGCACAGGAGCCAAGGTCTGTGCCTAGGGAACAGGAACGTTTAAGTTCTAACTATCCTATTTTCCTTAGTGCTCCAAGATCTGCCCTCTTTATCCTGTGGCAATCTAAGCAGCACATCTTTCTTTCAGGAGCATGTAGCTTCCTAAAATAATTTTTTTGGTGTTTTTTTAAAAAAAACCCATTGAAGGAATGTTGGGGGGGGGGAACCCTGATTGAACATTGCTCACAGATCACCCAGAGTGGGAAGAGAGATATTTTTATTTTAAAAGTCAGATTCATCATTGTTTGTGAACAATGAGCCATTAAAATCCTAATTAAAGATGTAATTACAGCGAATAAATTCTGGGCCGACAATGAGTTATGGATCTGTTGGCGGCTGCACTAATACATCAACTGGGTAAACCAGCAGCCCCCTCGTCCATCATATTTAGAGTGCTGTGCTTTTCGCCTCTTCGTTAGCAGCAGCAAGCAGAGGAAATGCCCCTGGAACCCAAATAAAAGAGCAGAAGAACTTCAGAATCCTGAGAGGCAATCCGCGTCTCACCACTTTTAGGGTATGACAGGTGGCTATAGATTCAGTTTCCTGCCACTGTCCTCCTGCATTCTTTCCACTCACTTCTCACACCCCTGCTGTTGGGATCCTCAACCACAGAAGGGCTGGAGCCCTTCAGTCCAGATGTCTGTAGTCTCAGACTCTCCAGACTTCTGCTGGGGTCCAATAAGCTCGAACAGGAGCTTTGTCAGCCTGATATTCCTTGGATAACGCCTCCTGGCACTAGAAACCCACCTGGTCCCATGCAGAATCCTGCGATGATCCCAATGACACACGCCACACTGACATAACGCATCCAGGACACAGTTGCCTGCAGGAAGGCCAGGAGGTTGTTAGAAGAGTTAGCGCAAAGTACAAATAGGCACTTTTCTCTCACTCCCAACTCCCAGATTCCACCCTACAGCTGCAGTCTTCAAACTGCTTAGCTATCCCAGTTCGGTTGCCTTTGTTTAGCTGGGCAGCTCAGTTCCAGCTGGTATCCCAGCTCTGAGCTTCTTTGTTCTCCCCTCTCGCTCCCTTAACTTTCCTGATGCCCTACAGTTTCATCTTCACACATTTTTTAAAATCAGTATTTCAAAGAAGGTAGGATTCTCTTTCATCCTCTCTGTCAGTGGAGTCACGCCACCAACATTTGCACTCATTTCACCTACCAGGCTAGGACCAAACTATCTTTGCGTTTACGTTTTAGTCACTAAGTGAGAAGAGGAAGTCCAGGGGACCCGTTGCCCCAAGGGCGGTATATGTAACAGGAAATGTTGCTGAGGAGGACCCAGCAGCACCCCCTAATACCACCGCCTGAACTGATGCACGAAACCAAATCTTCAGAGGTGGCAGTGCAGAGATTTGGTTCCTGTCCCAGCTCCACGGGTGTAGCTGTGTCCACGGGGATGTTCTTACCTGCAGCAACAGAGAGAGGGTGATGCCTAAGCAACAGGTGCCCATGAAGCAGAAACCAATTATGATGAGAGGGCGACGTCCCAGTTTCTCAATGGTGAAGCACTATAAGAGAAAAGTGTTTTAGTAAGGGAGGCAGTGAAGGCTGGTGACTCCAATGTCAGTGGGCGGCCTATCCACTGAACCCGATCCCCCAAATAGGTTCAATACCATGGATAGCTCCTCAAAAGTTCAGAGTAAAATCTGGAGTGGATATGCAGCCCTGCTGACATTGGAGTCACCAGCTTCCTCTCTCTCTCTCTCTCTCTGTGTGTGTGTGTCCAGTGGTGCAGTGGAGCCAGGGCTTGCACGGACATAGTGACAGCGCTTTCTGATTTGCAGGGACTCTGACATCTGCCACTAGGGATGTGCAAGGATTTCATTCAAGGGGTGGAAATCTGGCGAGCTGGCTGGGCTCGACCCCTTGAACTCTGTCCCGCTTACCTTCTTCCCTGGCTCGACTCGCATTCTCCTGAGTCAAACCGGGGAAGCGTCTTCCAGGTTCCCGGCGGGCTGCTGTTTACGTAGAAAATGCCGTAAAAGATACGCTAAATGTGGAGAAACGAGCCTTTGGGGGTACACACACACACCTCAGGTGTGAACCGGCTGGGGTGTGCATAGTTAGCGTGTGGAAAGAGGGGCCCTTGGGGGTTCCTGCATGCATGCATGCATGCATGCACGCACGCACGCACGCGCACGCGCACACACACACACACACACACACACACACACGCCTCCTCATGTGTAAAACATAAGATGGGGCCTGGCGCCTGGAGGAGTCAGGCTGAAAGCATTCATATGTAAATGTAGTTCAAGCCATGAGTCATGAGTTCCCTTCCCCCTGCCTGGCCAGGTGAGGTGCATGGTGATTGGCTAAGAGGCAGCAGAGGAGGGGAGGGGGGGAAAAGGTATATTTCCCAAGGCGTGGTTTTTGGTCTTTGTCTTTGTTCTACCCGGCTGTGGTAATGGCGGAAAGCCAAGGATCCCAGGCAGCTCCTGGTAAAATTAGCTGGATTGAGGGCTCTAGTAAAGGCAAGCCTTGTGGGAGTTTCACCCATCTCAGACCTGCGGGTAGATGGAGTAGTTCTCCTCGGGCAACAAGGCTGTGCTGGATTTAACCCTTGAAGAGAACACCCTCAGGTAACTGGTGTGTGCCTGAGAGTTATTAAGGAATCAGGTTTTATTGTGTTTTAGCTCTATTTCTGTGTACTAAAGTGTCTCTCTCTTTATTTTGTGTGCTTCTCTCATTTCCCTAATCTTGTTGTAAAATGCTACCAGAATAAACCTTGTCGTGGTTTTACCGCACATGGGTTTTGTAGTTACTCTGCTTGGTTCAGTATCTAAATCCAGGTTACAGAATTAAAGGCGAGTCCCTGAACAGAGATCCAAGTAAGATTGCAGACAGCTGAGGCTGGCAATCTGGTACCTTGAGATCTCAGGGGGTCTTGGTTCCTTTGGAGTAGGAAAGGGTGGGGGTGTGGCGGGCCAGCCAGCCCCCCCTTCCTCCACACTAAAAGTGACCGGAATTTGCATAATAACTTGTGCAAATTACGGCCGCTTTTGATATATCTTACAGCATTTTCTATGTAAACAGCAGCCCGCCGGGTACCTGGATGTCTGACAAGTGGCGTGGTGCACGTCTGCTTTTGGCCCGGCTCGGCGGGTGCGGCAGTGGCGTCTGCTAAGCCGGAGGCAGGTTGGGTCATGGAGGATCGCCCACCCCTATCTGCCACCCTTCTCAGAATTGTCTATTCCAGTGTTCTCCAACCTTGGGTCCCCAGATGTTTTTGGCCTACAACTCCCAGCATGCCCCAGCCAGCTGGGAGTTGTAGGCCAAAAACATCTGGGGACCCAAGGTTGGAGAACACTGGTCTATTCTCTCTGAGCCTAGCTGTAATCCTCACAGTAGCATGCAGGGTGGGGGCAGTTTGAAGAATTCTTCCACCAACAAGATATTGTTCCCTGTTGTAAAACAAAGTATTTTGGAGTCTCTTGGTCTTGAATGGACCATTAAGACCCATTAGCTTTACAGAAGACCTGCTCTTGGTATAGATAAAACTGCTAGAAGAACTGGTTTGTTGATATGGCTCAACACAGCTGCCTGCATGTATGGACTCTCCTTGGGGGCATGGCTATGGGGACTGACATGATGAGCACCTGCACTTCCAAATTTACCGCTACGCTGCTGTGTGGCTCTGTATGTGAGTCTCTATGTAGACACACAGCCAGTTTTATTGGGTAGTAGACACAACAGTGCTGCACAGCGAGACGTCAGCTAAACTGAGACTGCACCATAACGCAGGACAACCTCATCCCGTTGCCCATATAATGGGGCTGGAATGCTGACCTCTAAAAAATCTGGGTTTGGTCTCCAGAACTAGGAAGGGAACAGGGTCCAGTGAGGGAATAATGGGAACATCAACCCTTCTGAATTATATATTCCTAGATGTACTGCAGTGTTCTCCAACCTTGGGTCCCCAGATGTTTTTGGCCTACAACTCCCAGGATATGCTGGCTGGGGCATGCTGGGAGTTGTAGGCCAAAAACATCTGGGGACCCAAGGTTGGAGAACACTGATCTATTGGGAGGGAGTGCAGGTTCCTGGTTTTATCTCTACCTTTGGGAAGGGCCTTTCAACTAGTGCACTATAGGGCAGGTGGTGCTGAGAAGCAGAACAGTTAGGCTCAGCTCTGGGAAAAGAGAGGGGGCTGGTTGATTAAAGCTGTCGGAAAGGGGGCTCACACACAGGCATTTGTGGATCTCTGTGCCTGGAGTCTAGCAGATTATATTTGGCCTAGGAGGCAGGACCCCGTCTCTGCTCCAGCTATGGGAGGGGATTCTGGGCTGGGGGGGGGGGAAGGTAGGGGGTGTCCTGGGATCCAGGAGGCTGTGGTTGCCAGGATGGGGGAAAAAGAAGCTGCCAGGAAGAAGCCAAAGCAGGAAGGCTGCTGACAGCAGAACAAATGCCTGTAATTTTATAACAAACCTCACTGCATCCATTGGGGGCCGTTTTTGTCGGCACTCAGGAGCAATCAGGCTGATGGAGCGATGAGCTTGCTGGAGTTAGGCATTGCTGATGGGCAGCAAAGGCGGTTGGTGGGCGGGAGAGCTATGTGTTTGTGTAACAGGGAGCGGCTCAGGTCCGCCATGGACAGCCCTGGGTGATACCCAGTTAGAAAGTTGTCCCAGCTATGCTGAAATTTGGAATCAAAGAGATGGTGGTTGCTGGAGTGAACATCCCTGTGATAAGGCGGCAGCCTCAAGATGTATTAGATATAGGATCTTTCTGTAAGTTATACCTCTAACAAAAGCAAACAAACAAAAATTCCATATTGGATGTGCCCAGCAAACCTGTAGCTTATCTACAGGTATGACTGAATGGTTCCTCTCAAAACCCTTTGTTCTACCTGTCTGTGGGCCATGCAAGCCTATGGGCTATTAATAATAATTCTGAAAGTCCTTTTGAATCATCTTCCAAGACAAATCCTCAGTGTTACAAATAGCTTCCAGTAGTGTGTGTGTGTGTGTGTGTGTATGTGTGTGGAGCTGTTTGCTTAATAGAATCGTAGAAAAGTAGAGTTGGAAGGGGCCTATAATAAGGCCATCAAGTCCAACCCCCTGGCCCTGCTCAATGCAGGAGAACAGATGTGGGCAGCCCAGGCAGTCCCCTATCCAAGCACTGACCCGGCTCATACCTGCTTAGCTTCAGCATGCGGCCTGCATTATGTGTTCTCGACGCCACCTGCAGAACTAAATGACTTCTGTCCTTTGGTGTTACTGACAAGATGCTCAACACGGATAGGAGATACCATTGATTACCCTTTTCACTGAGAGAAAGGTAAGGAGTAATGGTCATCAGGGGTGAGCAGATGGTAGATCTCCAGATGCTATGTTTTGGATTCCATCTCTCAGAAGGCCCTGCCAGCATGGCTAATGGCCAGGACTGCTGGGAGTTGAAGTCCAATACTTCTGGAGATCTACGTTCTGTGTACAGAACCCCAGGGGGTGGGGAGGGGGAGCAGTCTGTGACTAACTCTGCACTGTGACTGGATCCCTGAATTCATGAGAAAATGCTGAGATTGGTTCTCCTATGCTGCCCGCCCCAGCTTCATGATATAAACATCCCACTCCTGTGCATGTGTTTCCTTTAAATGTAGAGAATAGTTCTAACAGCACAATCCTAGGCATCCTCAGAAGAAAGTCCCACTGTGATCATGTAAGTTCCACTGGAACTTACTTCCAGGTAGGTGTGTATTGGGGATCGTCGCCTAAGGGCTGCTTCACACATTACCCACATGAGGAGGAAGCACATGGCACCAAGCTCCCCTCTGCCAATCATCCCCTTCACTCCCTTGAACCTTCCTCCAGGGAAGAAAAGGACACAGGTGGGAAGCCCTTCCATGCTGCCTTTTTCATTCTCCATTTGCCTTGTCTGATGCTCTGGCAAGGAGAACACTGTCACCACTCACTCACTCTGCAGGAGCAGCAGCCCAGAACAGACATGGCTAGTGAGTGTTGAGGGCAAGTGAACAATTCTCTTCTGGCTGGCATGCTGGGCAAGGCAAGGCAAGGGCGGGAATAGAGAGTGCTAGGACCAGGCAGTGACAACAAGTAACCCCATAGTAGGAACTTTGTAGTGAAAGATCCAGTTTCGCCCATCCCTAAAAAGCAGACTTTTAATATATAGACAAATGCTTGGGGATATGCCTCTCCTTCTAGTCCATTTGTGCAACCATGCTGTTACATAAAACCACCATGGTCTCTCCCCCCCCCCCTTAACCTCTCCTAGTCTCTAGCAATAACACCAACATTCATAAGTCACTGGTTCAGTGAGTGAATTGGTCATAATGCTCTCGGCCATGTTAAGGATCAAGCATCATTGCGCACACATATTCTTTTCCGGTTTGGGATTGTCCATGAGATTCTGTGCATGCATGGCACCTAAAGCCAGCTCCTTTGTTGGCACACAGCTTACTTCCTATTCTCAATGAATCTCACAACTGCTGTGCATTGTGTGACTGGACTGCCTGCCCAAGCAGCATTTTGTTTTGGGAAGTATCTTCTCTATTTGGGTCAATTCTCTTGGTTATTTCTTGAAACATTTTATGTGACTGTTGCCTTCTCCCATCCAAGCTAACCCTGAAGCACTCTTTTATCTCCCCCCCCCCCACAATACGTAAACACACAGGCATTCTCCTCCATCCCAAATAGCCACAGAGGCATAATCTCTCCCCCAACCCCCTATTCATACAGATGCACAAAAATACAGATCAAAGTGTTGTGAAACATAGTAGCATGGCCAGGTGTCCTACTTTACAGAGGCCAGCCCTCAGTTTGAAGGGCTGTCCCGTCCAAGCTTGGTTTAAAGAGAAAGATCCATAAAAAGGCGGGGGGGGGGGAGAGCCGGGGCTTTGAAGTTTGCTACCAACACTTCACATTTGGCTAGCAGGCTATGCTGGCTGGGGCATGCTGGGAGTTGTAGGCCCTATTTCTGTCTAAACTTTTTTCTGTCTAAACCTGCATAGGATTGTGCCTACCCCTAACAATAACCTGAGAAATTAGGAAAAGGGAGTTGTGGAGTTCATACATTAAAGGTGCAATGGCTGGGGCATGCTGGGAGTGCATGTGTCTATGGGTGAGGATCCCTTTTTCGGTCTTAGCTTGCATAGGATTGTGCCCCTAGTCAGTTCCCCCCCCCCCAACTTTGGTGAGAAGTATTGCATTACTATTTAAATTACAGTAATTATTTCTAAATATGCATCTATAAATATAAGCATATGCAAATATTACACAAATTGATGGTGTCCTCTGTTTTGGTGACGTCGGGTCTGTGACCACACAATAAAGATTGATTGGCTCCGCACCTTAAGATAAGTGAACTGATGCAGACTTTGTGTGTCTGTCTGAGTGTCTGTCTGTCAGCCCCCATAGATGACTTCTGCCTACTCTCTCAGTACAAGCCAGTGGGTCCTAATAAATAAGCTATCTGGAACCTAAACAACATGTATCTTATTAAAAACTGATATAATGCTTACTGACCCAAGCTCCAGTATTCCCCCCAACCTGCAGAAGTAGAGGACTGAGACTGGAAGACCAAGGGAAAGCATGGGTGTATGGAAGCTAAATTCTAAATTAGCACAATAGGTAAAAAACAAGAGAATGTGTTTTCTGCTTACGTGATGCAGAAATTAAGATGGGCACTTTCACTTACCGTTTTTATTGCTTTTTGGTACATGATTCAATTTGCCAATGCTTTAAGCTGAAGGTTTTTGATCCTAGAATCCTCTCTGGCTCTCATCCAGGCTCCCCTACTTCCCTACAATCCCAATCCACTGCTTTCTAGAGTCCCCTAACCCAGAACTAATCCTTTCTGGCCAGTGGAGGTCATGTTGGCCTAAAAACTCAGTGAGACAGAAACAGAGCAAAGATGGAGTGGGGTCCTCATTTCACAGCTACTCTCTTATCTCATTATGTTCTCCTAGATTGGGGTAGGCAACTTTTTGGGGCCCATGGGCAATTTGAGAAACTGTTCTGGGCAACACCACAAAATGGCTGCCATGGGAGGCATGGCTAGTCACAAAGGACAAGGGACCTGCCCAAAAGACTGAGTAGAGAGGTGCGGCCTGAGCTCTAGCACACTAAACAACAATCTTGAACCCACGGTTTTCAGTGCCAACAGAAAGCTATTTTATAGCAGGAAAACTCTTTTTCTTCCCCTCTGTCAGCCAACTCATTCCTGCCGATCTCTTTTTCTCTCTCACTCTTGACCCACACCTATACTCTCTGTCTCTCACACACCCTGGATCATCACCCATAGACACATGCACACTCTCTATCACACTAGTCACACACCACATGCCCCCATCCAGCCATCCTCCAGCCATTCACTCAGACACACATGCACTCCATGTGTCCAGAGAGATCAACAAGGCCAGAATGCTCCCCCCTTTGATTGGCACAAATAGATAAACATTAAACCTCGATGTTCAGAGGAACAACAGCCTTGCTCAGTTGTGGACTCTCTACTCCCTGTTGAAGAATGGTGGAGAGCAGCCTGAGGGAACCACGGGTGTGCCCTAATCATTGGAAAGGCCCAATCCTGCGGTAGGTCTGCCACAGATGACCTTCTCCTTGTCCCATCAGCCAGAACAGCCAGGCTGGTGGGGACTAGGAAGAGGGCATTTTCTGTGGCGGCCCTCAAGTTATGGAATTCCCTCCCCAGTGACCTTTGCCATGCCCCCTCCTTGATGAACTTCTGCCGAGCTTTAAAAACATGGCTTTTCAGGCAGGAATATGGGGTGGGTTAGGATATTTTTTAAAAAACTTTTATATTGTTTTAATTGTGTTTGCTTTAATTGTGTTTTAATGGTGTTTTATTGTATTTTATCCTGTTGTACATCGCCCATGGTGGCCGGCCAGATGGGTGATTTAAAAATATAATAAATAAATAAATAAATAGGAGATGATTGCCCCTCCTCATAAAAAGTTCATATAAGTTTATTCCCCTAGCCCAACTGAGAGCATACGAACAACGCCCCCTTAAGGACAAGACACACCCAATCCAGAACTTTACACACTTACGCCTATCAAGCCAGCAACAACCTCAATTGCACCAGTGCCCACCGTAGTGTAGGGTATCTCTGGGTCAGGGATGCCAGCGTTCTCAAAAATGGCATTCGTGTAAAACCAGATCTGTCAATGAAGAGGAGGAGAAGTCATGAGCACAGGTAGGCCTGGCTTGTACTCTCTCCGAGTCAGGGTGACTCTTCATACCACTTGTGGGTGGGACGGCTCCACTGGAAATCAGGAGAGCTATGGAACTGATGCAGACTTTGTCTGTCTGTCTGTCTGTCAGCCCCCATAGATGACTTCTGCCTACTCTCTCAGTACAAGCCAGTGGGTCCTAATAAACACAGTTTGAGGGGCCGGGTTCAAATCAAAATTAGCTATGGGCATGTCACTGTTTCTTTGCCCTGTACCCCACTTGAAAATGAGAAATACTGATCTACCGCACAGGGTTATTGGGGAAATGAATGATACCATTTTAACATTTAACGTAACACACAATTAGAGCATTTTGAGATGAGCATAACCTTCCCCAGCTGTGACTCTTCCCTTTCGGTAGCTCAGATGGGCAAGAAGGCTACAGGTTTAAACAGGGGAAGAGAACAGCAAGGTGAGCTTGAAGAGGTAGGACAGGCGTAGGCAACTTGTGACCTTCCAGATGTTGTTGGACTGCAACTCTCATCATCCCTTGCTTTTGGCTATGCTGGCTAGGGCTGATGGAAGCTGCAGCCCAACAACATCTGGAGGGCCAGGAGGTGCCCAGCCCAGATGTAGGAGGCGAAAGAGGGGGAGCAGCCCAGAGGCATTGCGTCTGGGCTGATGCTCCTGGGGCTGACGGCTCAGCACAGCAGCCCTTACCGCATCGATTCCCGAGAGCTGCATGCCCATGTTGATCACCACAACGGAGAGCACTTGCCATCGCACGGAGCGATCCAGCAGCAGATGCCACACGGACACAGTCTCCACAGAGGCAAGCGAATGCTTCTCCTCCTGCATCTCTTCAATCACATCCTGCACATCATATTTGCCAAGGAACCAGCGCAGTGCTGTAAGGGTAAGGCGAGTTGGATGAGAATATTCCGGGCTGGGATGGACAACGGACATCCCACGGGCTGTACGTAGCCTCCAATGCAAAGTTTTCTGCCCCCCTGGTGCCCACACTGAAAATAGTTTCAAGTGGTAAGATGCAAAGATCCCACATTTTAATGTTATCTCTCTCTTTGGGATTTTGGATGTAATATGTAAATGTACAGATCTTCAAGTAATTCTGTGGTTAAGTATGCATGTGCCATAACTGTGAATCCCTTCCTGCTAGATGGTGCCAATTTTATTATGGAGCTAGACCATTCCTGGACCACTCTGGAGAAAAGAGGGGCCTCTGGAACTACAGAAACTGGCCATCCCTGCAAGAACTAAACTGGTTCACTCTCCAGAATATTGCCCAATGACTGGGAGAAGGATTGGCTCAAACAGAGATCTGCTCTTCATCCAAAGTTGTGACTCCTCTCCTTTTTATGCTACTTTAATCATACCTCTGGTTCTCTGTGCCAGACTGAGATGTTTGAGTGAAGCAAACAGGTGCTGCTGGCTTTTTGTTGTGTTGTGTTTTTTTCAACCAGTGGGGCATCAGGGGTGGTCATATGAACCTGGCTTTTTGCCCTGATCCACTGGGCTGAAAGTTGGGAATGAGTAGGGGAAGGTGGGGCCTGGGTCATTCCTGGATCTGGGCATGGGAAGGGCTGGTGAGTCCCAGTAAAAACCCCGCCTATCACTGTTGGGAGGCAAGCGGCAGGGGGCGTCCCACTCACCATCAGTCGCTCCATGGACATTATTCTTCTCAATAAGCAGGTAACGGGGGCTTTCTGGAAACCAGTGTAGCAGCATCAGCTGCAGGAAGGCAGGAACTACCACCACAGAGAAGAGGAGAGGCCAGTAGGCATCCTAGGAAGAGAGTACCCCAAGAGGTGAGAGGTATTTTGGGGAGCTTGCTCCTGGCAAAGAGGAGCACACACACAAGGCAGCTGTTGAAACACAAGAGACTTTGGTATAGAACCCCCTTTTCTATAACCTTTTCTCCTTTCTCCCTTTTCCCCCTTCCTTTTCTCCCTGAATGCCTTGGGAAGCCTAGTCCTGAGGGATGAACTACAGAAACTGGAAGGGGAAAAAATTCAAAACACAAACAAGGGAATAAACGATGCCTATTAGGGTCTGACAGAATTATTGATTGGGGGTGCGTGTGCATGGATAGAAAGAGGGTGCCCCGAACAGCAAGCTCCCCCCTCCTAGTCCAAATCTACCCTTCTCCACTTTCTCCAACATGATCCTTGATGTTGGTTCCTTATCCCGCGATGGCAGAGACTGACTGGGTAACTGGGTTCCCACAACAGGCTAAGCCTCAGTAGGTTAAGTGGCAGAGTGGCTTAGCGTGTTGTCTGAACCCTGCGTGGTGGTTCATAAGCCAACCTGTTGTGGCTTATAAACCACGCTGCTAAGCCATGGCTTGCAGAAGGGTTAAGAAAACCCTAGTAAGTTTAGCATGTTGTCTGAGCCTGGATGACAGGCTAATCCACTGAGAAGCCAAAAAGACACGGAGCCCCTTGGCAAGAGTGGCAGAAAAGGGTGGCTACTCTCGCCAAGGGACTAGCAAAGGGTGCTTTCCACCACCTACCACCAATTTTTTTAATGTAAAAGAAATAGTTAGCAGTGGGCTACAAAATTCCAATCAGGCATGGACATGTCTGAATGGACACAATGTCCATGCCAAAATGGAACTTTGTAGTCCACTGCTGTTTCTTTTAGATTTTTTTAAAGGTTGGGAGGAGTGGAAAGCACCCTTTGCAGCAGAATCTTTGGGGTTATTGGGGGGGGGGGCTCATGTTCCCCTGGGCTGCCCTCACTTTCCCAAGTGTGGATAACCCAGAGGCACAACCACCCCTTAAAAAACCCCAAGATCCTGCAAAAAAGGGTGTTTTGGGGGACACCCCCTCAGCTTCCACCTCCACACAGGATCCCTGGGGTTTTTGGGGGGTGCTGGGAAGCCCCAACTGTCCCCTCACTTTTGCCACTTACCCCAAGTCGATAACACCTCAGGAAGTGGCAAAACCAGAGGGAATCCCCTGTGCTGGGGGGGGGGGGTTAGTGCAAATGACAGCTTTGAGGGAGGAACCTCCATGCGCCTGTGGGATACCTGCAGGAGGACAGATGAGGGAAGAGGGTGGCGGATATGGTCAGAGGCTTCAGAGCCTCTGTGGGCGTAAAATGTTGTGTGAACCCAGTCCTCTTGTAAAATGGTTAGAGCAGAGTATATTTCTTACAGCATAATTATGGGTTTGCTATCTGATTGCTGCAAAGGAATCTGGAATTTGGAGAAGAGAGGCTTAAGGGGTTTTTGAGTGACTGCTTCAAGTTCTGAAATGGTCAGAGGCCAGACATACCAGACACACCTTTTGTTGGAGAAATTAGAGGTAAATGGTACAGAATGGATAGGAAACAGTTGAGGACACCTCTGGAGGATGAGAGCCATTTTGGTGAAGATGACACACACACGCGTCCACCAACTAAGGGGGAGGGAAAGAGGGAGGCTGTACTTATGGGGACAGGGAGACAGAGAATCTACAGTTTGGAAAGAGTGAGAAAGAGCTAGGAGCTGTAAAGTAGGGATGTATGAACAATGTGTTTGGCTTTGTTTTTACTTCCAATTGACCCTGTCCACAACCCTATCAGAGATGAAAATATGAGAATCTCGACAAACCGAACCTTGCTGATTCTCTCATTCCTAGCTGAAAGCATAAAGGTATGCATGGGTGGATTTGCTATTTGTAGGAGTGATAGGCCATTTACCTCCATCCACATATCACAGAAATGCTTTAAGTCTCCAGCCATCTCTCCTTCCAAAAGGAGCAAAACCTGGGTAATAAGCACTAACACAGGCACTTATCTCCACTCAGAGAAGTGAGGAGCACATAACAACATACAGTATTAGGGTTTAAGAAGGCAAAGTTCGCCTGCCGCATCTAAACTGGTAGGAGAAGAATTGGTGATAGAAAATGGTGCCCCTAAATTGGCGCTTCTTACAATGTCCTGACCCTTTCCATGCAGAGGGTGGGGGCCCAAGCATTTACCTTGCCCAGCAGCTCCGGCAGGCCCAGAACTTGGGCAGAGAAGACCCCCAGACAGATGAAGATGCTTGGTACAAGGCCCAGGAATCCACGAAGGTTCTTGGGGGCAATTTCTCCCAGGTACATGGGCACCACACTGAGACAGATCCCTGGCAGGAAGAAGGAAAGAAAAGGAGGTGGACAACCCATATTCATCCCATGGCATGGAGGAGAAAAAGTTCCACGGGGCCAAGATAACACTCTTTGAGTGAGCAGCCTCAGAACTGAGGACCGGCTATGTATCTTCAGGAGTAACTAATCTACATTAACCCCCCCCCCCCCCCAAAGCAGCCATATTCGCTAGTTGCAACAAAGATGTAGAATGATGCAGCCCCTTAATAATTTGTTTATCGTGGCAAGAAATTTCATGGAGAACTGCTCAATTCAGAAGGTGCAGGAAATGCATCTACATTCAATCTATGAACTTTTTCCCCCTAGGCAAGAACTCAGTTCCAGTGTCTGAATTAAAAAGCACAACTTATTCTTTTGTTTTCAAGTAAAGTTCAGTAAAGAATTTCATTAGAAAAAGAGACAGCAAAGAGTGCAGGGGTCCCCAACCTTTTTGGACCCGTGGGCACATCTGGGAATCTGAGAAACTGCTGTAGGCATCACCACAAAATGGCTCCCATGGAGGATGTGGCTAGTCATATAATGACTGCCGTGGGGGGCCTAGCGAGTCAAGAGGTGGTGGTGGCGGGTAGAGAAATAGTGAGGCTAGAGGCTGGAAGGGAGGAGGAAATGGAAAGAGTTGCTTCCTGGCCTCCCCAGTATTCTTCCACCCTACTGAACACAAAAAGAGTCCGTCTTTTTGACTTGAGTAAACCTGCCCGGAATTGAGGTGTCAATCCTGTAAGCTCCCACTTGTCATCCAAAGGATACAATCCAGAAACAGGTTTACAACCTCATCTGTTGTTTGTGAGGACTAAGTGGTGGTGCAGTCTGATACCTAACATCGAGTCCCCTAGACCACGCACCAGTATGAAAGAGGACGACCGAGCAGAGTGGCGTCTCCTACCAGAATGAATGCCGGTGATGAAACGTCCGAAGATGACCAATTCAGGTGATTCCAAGTACCGACTGAACCCCATTAACATGCCAGCCAGGAGAACTAGGAAGTTGCTTCGTACCAAGGTACCATTCCTAGTAGGGATGATAGATGCTTTCATTTCGGAAAGTTCCGAAGCCTGCCATGTAGTTTCCTCCTCCATCAGTCTCCTGAGCACTCTGTTTTCCAGTGCGGCACGACATCCAACTTGCAACCCCAAAACAGTCATAGCACCACCACCCCTTTCTTCCTTTACCTCAACAGAGCAAGGTGTTCCTCCTCCTCCTCCTCGATTCCCATTAGGATGGCTTTACCATATCCTAACACAGCCTTCCCCAACCTGGTGCCCTCCAGATGTGTTGGACTATAACTCCCATCATCATGGCCATGCTGTCTGGGGATGGTGGGCATTGTAGTTCAACTCATCAGGAGGGCATCAGGTTAGGGAAAGCTGTCATAACACATATAAATCATTTCATTTATTTATTCATGGCAACCATATACAGGTTATAACAAAAAAATTACAAACATATAGACAGGGATAGTTAAGACAATCTTAAAAACTATTAAAACTCCCTTAAAAACTATAAAACATTCTTTAAAATGGTTAAAACTATTAAAAACTATTAATTTTCTTTTTAAAAATTGTTAAAATATTTACCCACAAAACAGAGGCTGGCTACAGAAATGTTTGGTAGTAATCACAACACAGTACAGAGTTATATATACGTTAGCATCACAGATTCTAAAGAGAACCGTTGTCCTCATAGTCTGTTCTAACTAAGTTTGGCTGCTTTCACTGCAGATCTAGCTGACATATAAATCAGAGATGGAGGGTCTAGCGAAACAGGAAGTAGTTCACTGCACAACCTCCCTGTTGGCTGGATTACTGTGATGTCCGGAGGAGCTTAAATTGTTCGCTAGCGCAGTGTTCTCCAACCTTGGGTCCCCAGATGTTTTTGGCCTACAACTCCCTGCATGCCCCATCTACGCTGCTGGGGCATGCTGGGAGTTGTAGGCCAAAAACATCTGGGGACCCAAGGTTGGAGAACACTGCGCTAGAGCATATGGGAATTGTTCTTATTGTAGAGTTGAGATCTGGCAAGTAGCCTCAACTCAGTTTAAATCCAAGATATGAGACAAGAGGAAGGCAAAGGTAGAGGATTAGTCATTAAGTTTATCCTAAATGATCCAACTGCATCTACATATTTCCATTATTTGTATACCACCAAATTAAGCTCCCAAGATGGTTCAGGACAAAGTGTTACAGTTTTATTTTATTTATTTTTTAAAAATGGGAAATAGAAAACACATTAAAACAGTTTAATAGACATTCAGAACAAGCAACAATTTAAAAAATATCCTTCTCTAGTTGATTCAGTTAATTCCTGATGGCCAGGCCAAATGAGTAAGTTTTTACATGTCTCTGAAGAGAGAGACCAAAGGGGAACATAGATTTTTATACATATGGACCAGCCTTCCCCAACCTAGTGCCCTCTAGATGTGGTGGAGTGCAATTTCCATCATTCCCAGCTGGCATGGCCAATGATCATGCTGGCTGGGGATGGGGAGAGTTATTGTCCAACACATCTGGACGGCATCAGGTTGGAGGAAGGCAGTCCTAACACATGTAAATTGGAGATAGGCTGACTTGCCAAACAGGATGTAGATCACTGAACAACTTCACAGCTGGCTGGATTATTGCAATGTCTGGAGCTTACACTGAGATAAGGCTGTTTGCTAGAGCATATGGGAATTGTTCTTACGGTAGAGTTGAGATTTTGGCAAGTAGCCTCAACTCAGCTCAACATAAGGAGCTGATACAGGAGTGTGGAATCAAAATGTGGTCAGATATCATTGGTTAACTTGTGGACATTCTGTTCAAATCTATTCGTACATCAGAGTCGTGTGTGTGTGTGTGTGTGTGTGTGTGTGTGTGTGTGTGTTCTATCCCAAAATGAGCTGATTGGCTGGAAGGTCCTGGCTGGAGGGAATATAAGGACAGGTTCACAACTCCAGAAAGGGAAGATATTGGCTCCCCCCACTTTTCATGGCTCCTTTTCAGAGCACTTACTACTGCAGTTACTGGGTTCCCTGACAGGTGCGCAAATTTCCCCTCCGTTTACTTCCCGGCCATTACATTTGTGTATATTTCTGCATTGTTTTTTAAAAGACCTGTCAGGGAACTGCAGTAACCACAGCAGCAGGTACTCTGAAAAGGAGTCAGGAAATATCTCCCCTTTCTGGAGTGGCCGGAAAATCGGGGAAGTGTTGAAAAGGTGGAGGGCACTGAGAAGTGTCAGTTCAACATTTAAAATCAAGAGGATTACACTGCTAAGGAGGTGATATTGTCCCTCCCCCTTTGGTGCGCCTTCTTCTACCACTTTCCCCCTTGTACCAGTGCTTTTCAATTGACAGCTAGGCAATTGCGGCAACTGTGTGCAAATTAGCCTACTGTATATGCAGTCTTCCCTTGTCAATTTCTTTGTCTGTTACCTACTCCACTTCACTGCTCACTTTGACAGCTGAAGCAGACAAGGTAATTGACCAGGCAAAACGACACATATTGGATAGCTGTGAGAGCGCACTTGTGCACTGTGAGAGACGGACAAAACAAATGATAATTAAAAGAATTAAGAACATATTTGTACAATTCTCAGAGGCTGGGACACACACACCCCTTACCCCAATTGTGCTTTTTTGAGGCTCGGGGGGGGGGGGGGACACACACAAAAAATGGCAACGGCGAACAAAAAGGGGTAGCAATGAGAGCTGGGAGGGGGAAACAAGATGGTTTCTGCCATGAAGGACACTGGGACACCGGCCGGAGGACTGAGGAGTAAGGAGGGGGAGAACAAGCCATGGTGAGCTCAATTGTCTGTTGGGCGCACCGTGGGTTGTTCCATGAACAGCCCACATTGCATAGCTTATTTGCAGGGTGGCTTAGTGTGTTGTGCGAATGTGAACATTGAGCAGCAGCAGAAGCTGGTAGATGAGAAGAGGGGAGACAGAACAGCAACCACTTGAGGCAAGAGCTGGAGAAGGTCTGTGAGTGAGGAGGAGCGTGAGACTCCTGGGGCAGCCTTCGGGAATGAGCTGGAGCTGAAGTGAGAGCAGGGTGCAGCAGACCTGAGGCAACAATGATTGCTGGACCAAACTGAAGACTGTAGGTGATGTCTTGAGAAAGCCTTGAAGGTACCTGAGTGCAGAGAACCCCTCCCAGAGGGAAGACTGCAGCAGACTAAGCTCTCAATACAGCCTGCGTGTTAACTGAGGTGGAGTTTAGTAGGGAAATTGGCTTAAGGTTGGATAGCGGGTGGAACTAGAGCTAACACATAGCCAGCTTCTTAAGGCAGTAAAACTATTGGGTTGGGGTTTT
The DNA here is from genome assembly GCA_021292165.1 of Shinisaurus crocodilurus. Taxonomy (NCBI): domain Eukaryota; kingdom Metazoa; phylum Chordata; class Lepidosauria; order Squamata; family Shinisauridae; genus Shinisaurus; species Shinisaurus crocodilurus. Next base: position 66,438,447 of record CM037878.1, read on the forward strand.
TTTTAGGAGTGACCCATTAGAAGAAACAGTAACATATTTTGCTATAGTTATATTGTGTTTTCTTAAATAAAAAATTGCTATCTTTGCTTTACTTATATGAACCTTTGGCTTGTTTTGTCCTACATCTTTACCCAGCTACTGTAGGGATAAAAGGGTAACAGGTAAATAAAAGGGTCATATTTTATGGTAGCAGCAGAACAGAATAAGAGAAAAATAGGTGCGGTGAGCGACTAATTCACATCAGGATGGGATTCTAGTGCTGGGATAACCTGTGTCTGGTTTCTTCCACATAGTCAATGGCTATGCTGTCTGGGAAAGATGGAAATTGCAGTCCAACACATTTGAAAGACACCAGGATGGGGAAGGCCAATACAGACTTTCAGAGGGGGAGGTGGGAGGTATTGGTAGCGTCGGCTGCCACAGACAAATAGGGCCACTGAAGATTCAACCCACAGCTAGCAACCTGGTCAGCATCTGGCATACTGAGATACTCATAGTATGTTGTCTTCACTTTGATCTTGAACTCTTATAATTCCAGTGTCACTCCTGGCTTAATCATATTCACCGATTCAGGTTTTTTTCTTTCCCCTTTCTTAGAGTCATCATTCTGAAGGCTTACGAATTGGTGACATCCATGTGCACTCCTGCTTTCAGAGCTGGCTTCAGGTTGGGGTGGGGAATGTTTGTGTGGGGAGTTGGACAAGATGCCTTCTAATATGGCCCCTCTCACCAAGTAGACCTGCCCCACCCTACTGCTGTTGGCATTGGGCCTTTGCTTATGTACCGTATGTATTTTTATGCCGCTTCTCAGCCAAAAAGGCTCCCAGAGTGGCTTAGATCAGGGGTTCTCAACCAGGGGGGAATTCCCCCCAGGGGGAGAATTTTAGGGTTTCGCGGGGGAATTGGGACCACAGACTCAAACTGTTGGAATACTGATCTTTCTACAAATTACAATTCTACAGATTGTACATAATCTACAGGACATCACACCTTATTGTATGGCACAGATTAAATTAAAAATAAAGATAAATATTTCACTTGTTATCTGTGGAAATATTCCATTTATACTATAATGTATATGTCCCAGTATAGAAAAAAATAAAACATTTTCAATATTATATGCATATTACTTGGAATGCAACTTTTGAGTCAGACAATCTTAGAAAGGGCGGGGGGGTGAATGACATTCTGACATATGGTGAAAGGGGTCCATGGGGCAAAAAAGGTTGAGAACCACTGGCTTAGATATAACCTATTAAACAAGACAGTCCGTGCCCACAGGCTTGCAATCTAAAAGGACATGACACACAAGGAAAAAAGGATAGGGAGGGAAGAAGGGAAAAAATTATTTCAGCAGGGCTGGTGGAATGGCCCTGCTCTCCCTCTCATCTCCCTCAGCTCAGCCTGCTGGAGTGGGTGCTGGTGGTGACAGTTCAGGGAGAAGGACCCTTCAGGAGCGAGGCCTTTCAGCAGAGCTGGTGGAATGGCCCTGCTTGCCCTCTCCCTTTGGGACCAATCAATACAACTGCCCAGAGGGAGACGGCAAGGTGGGCCAAGGCTGTTGCTTGTCCTTGTTCTGGTCACAGCTCATTTGCTTAGAAGGGACAAGTGCACAGGGAACAAAAACAAGGAGAAATAGCAGCCAGGCCAGAAGGCTCTAGGGCAGGGGCTGGCAAGTTGTGGCCCTCCAGATGTTTTGGCCTACAACTCCCATCCGCCCTAGCCAGCATAGCCAATCTTGAGGGATGATGGGAGTTGTAGGCCAAAACACCTGGAGGGCCACAACTTGCCCACTCCTGCTCTAGGGCACTTTCCCCCAACCTGGTACCCTCCAGATGTGTCAGACTACAACTTCCACAGCCAATATGAGGACTAGAATGATGAGGGTTGTAGTCCTGTACATCTGGAGGGCACCAGGTCGGGGAAGACTGGCAGTGGGGCCCCTGCTGTAGTGTGGGCCTCAGCAAGTGCCAAACTATGCTGAGGTCCTGCTTGCTTTCCCCTACATTCTATGCTCATCATCATCATCATCATCATCATCATCATCATCATCATCATCATCATCATCATATTTATTTGTATCCCAAGGCGGCTCACAACCTTTAAAACTCATACAATTAAAATGCTCAGCAGTGTGATGAATCTGCCAGCTCTTCTCCGCTGCCATGTTCAGACTTGGAGAATTACTGCCTTGTTGCCACTGCTCTTACCTTCCATATTGGGTTACCAGCATTCCCACGGGAAAGGACCCCACCAGGCCTCCCAGGGCAAAGATTGAGACTGTCAGCGAGTACATGAGCGTGAGGGGCCCTTGAGCCAGGCCCTGTCCATAACGCCGGTACCACGTTGCATTATAGAAGGCTTTGATGTGCTGCAAAGGAGAAAGATACAGCATGGGGAGAAGGTTGCACATGAGAAAGCTGTCAGAGCTCCAGCTCCACTTCCACCATTATCAGAGTTTAACCACAGCTGGAGCCTCATGAAGTCTAGAGAGGAGAGTGTCAACCAAAGTGAGATACTGGGGAGGGAAAAAAGAGGGTCAAATCAGGCCAGGAAGTGGGGAGAGGGCCCCTTCTACCAGTAGAGGTGTGTGTGTGTGTGTGTGTGTGTGTGTGTGTGTGTGTGTGTGTTTATGGCAAGTGAGCATCACATGCACTTCCCATCCCAATCTTACCACCGCTGGAGAGTTCACCACAGCCAGATTGTAGCCATACAGCATGGAGGATCCAAATGATGACAGGAGGGTGACCGCAAGCAGTGGGAAGGTGAGGTGCTGGGAGAGACAAAACTCATGTCAGATGAGGAGGAGATGGAAATGGATCATGAGGCATCCCAAACATCTCATTTTACCTTCATGAGTTGCCCAAAATTCTCTACATTGGTGAAGCAACCTATGTCAGTGGTTCAAAATGATGCCGAAAAATTCCAGAGGTGACAAATGAGCAGCTACAAGGATATCTTAGAGGACTGGAAAACCTTGCAAGTTTGGTCAGAACTAAGTTTGCTCAAGTGATAAGGGATTATTGCTGTGTAAGATTCACAGAAGAATTTACTCAACTGGTTGAGAGAAGTTGATGAGAACACAGTGGTGCATCTAGGTAATGTTAGGCCCTGGACTTAATGATCGGGGGGGGGGGGGGCTTTAGATGGCCATGCTCTATTGCTTCAGTTGCAAAGCTCACAACAACTAACATTTCTCTTCTCCCTGCCCAACCAGCATGCTTTACAGCTGCTTCTACATTCCTGTTTGGCAACCCTGGCTGTTGTTTTTTCAATCCTCTAGCGTGTGCAGTTTTGCATTTTAACCTCACCTAAATGATAGCACCATCATGACTACAGGTATAAAATGGCATTTGCTTCTGCCACCCTGATCACCTGCCACTCTCTAGGTGGTCTTTTGAGGGGGGCCCTGGCCTACAGGGCCCTGGACTTTGGCACCAAGGTCCAGCCCTAGCTGCACAACTGTGAGAATGCATCTCTCTCTCTCTCTCTCTCTCTCTCTCTCTCTCTCTCTCTCGCACGCGCGCGCACACACACACACACACACTTCTTGTAAGCAGAGCCAGTCCTGAGGTGACTTTTAACAAATAAAGTATAGGAGTTAGCTAATCAGCTTTCATACCAGCGGACGGTGGCTTATGAAGCAGTTTGGTGGAGGATACCAGGTGACCAGCACCCTTAGGGTGTAGGTAGCATGGGGGTTATTACCTGGGTACCACAGAGGTGCAGAGCAGAGCTTCAACCAATGTCCAAAGCAGGCCATGTTGTCAGCAACCCATGCTGACGTCTATGCGCATGGTACTGACATTCTAACAAACCCCATGCCCCCTCTACTGCCTCAAGACAACCTCTGGTAAGGGGACCATTGTATTAAAATACAACAACAGACACCTTATACACTGGTGCTCAGCATTGGATGTTGGCATCCTCCAGCAAAGCACCTAGCAAGCCCTTGCTGTTTTGCACTGACACCTCAACTTAAGGTTGCTATAGGATAAGGGGGGGGGGGCTTCTTTACTAACCATGTACACTTCCCCCACAGCAGGTTCCCTTATAACCCCAACAAAACTGGGTAGTAATCTGCCACCGCTCCAATTGTCCAAATCCTGTTGGAGATGCATCAACATCTCTCACAAAAACATAAGTATCTGACTCTGAAATATGCATGAAACCAAGCAAAGCAGTGAAATATGGGTAGGCACTGAGTGCTAAATCCACGACACAATATTGCAATTAGGGGATGGGGAAATGATATATTTGAAGGAAATCAGAATCACAAGGCACTCAAAATATAATAGGAAAAAAGGGTGTTTCAAAATCTGGCTAAAAACAGGCTCTCTTTACCCAGTGTGGAGAAAATGCAAGGCATAGTTACGGACTTTCTATGGATCCTTGTTTAAGCCAATACAATTAATCCAATAGAGCATTTGGGGTAGGTAAACTGGGGTCCTGCAGATGTTTTGGACTCCAAATCCCAAAATCCACTAGTAATGGCTGGCTGGGCACATGGGAGTTATAGTCCAAAACATTTGGAGGTCCCTAGGTTGCCTAATCCCCCCCCCCCCCCGCCCGGCTTTCTACCTCTAGCTAGGCTCAGCTCCAGTCACAAGCATCTTTTAGGAAGTGAGTGTCCGCAGGAAGAGAGAGAAGTGGTCTTCACAGAACACTTGAGTCCTGTCCTTTAACAGGGGAAACATTTACAATTGACAAAGGGTGGTCCATGCCCCTTAGGGACTGGAACTAATCAAAACTGCAGAGACAGAGCATGTAAAAGCCAATAGAGAAGGTTTTGCTAATATGAGGGTCTCCTACGTCATGCAAATTAATGCAATGGTTGCAGGAGGGGTACACATCAGTTGCTACCTCTGCAAGCTCATCTCACATAAAATAGGGGAAATATTTTAGTCCAATTCATGGTAATTGAAGGCAACGGGGCCACAATTAACTTGCAGGAAAGATGGGAGGGGGAGGAAGCGGTGTCTCTTTAGTGACAGAAACTGATCCACAAAGGGAATCAAATATAGTTCTGCATGCTTATACAACTGCTTTGCCAGTGTGGCTAGAATTTGGGCCCTAAAGAAAGTGGAAGCCGGCCAAACCTTAGATACCATGGTGAATACAGGCCCAGTTTGTGACACTATCACACCACATATTTAGGCCCTGGTAGGTAAGAATGTCCTGGGTAGCATAAGCAATTATCTGGGGACCGGTGTGAGTGCTAAGCACCCCTTTCTTATTTTAACACAAGGGTTTATCCACCTAATCACCCAGCTTCTTAAAGAATAACTCATCTATTAAAATATTTTTAATCTTGACTCTCCATTACAAAACATATCTAAGAAAGCCAACAATAGGCATCAAAAGAAGATTAAACTATAAAAATTACATTATAAAAAATTAAACAACAAAACTGCCAATACAACCGAAGAAAAGCACAGCAGCAAACAATACAAACGCACACGCACATGCACACACACACTAGCAGCACCAACCCTAATCTTAACCCTACAATTGATTAACAAATGTAAAAAGGATTTCTGGAAAAGCCATGATTTCACCACGTGATGGAAGGCAAATAGTGATGGGGCCAGACAGGCCTTCCAAGGAAGGGTGTTCCAACAACTGGGATGCCATGACTAACCCCCCATCTTGCATACCCACCATCAAACTTCAGATGGCGAGGGGACATGAAGCCGGGCCTCAGGATGAAGCTTTAAAAGGTCAAAAACAACACCTTGAATTGGATCAAGAAATAAACTGGCAACCAATGGAGATGAAAGGGTCAGAGGAGCTATGTGCTCGAGCTCCAATCAATATTCTGGCAACTAGAGTTGATCTCTTCAAAGGCAGCTGCATGTAGGGTGCTTTGTAGTAATCTCATCTGAATGTTATTTAGGCATGATTGATTGAGGCCACATCCATCTTCTCAGGACTCAGTTGATGTAAACAATCTAAGCTCGTAGAAAGCACCCCTGGCCATGGACACATCCAAGATTGCCTCCAAGCTGTTGTCCTCACTCTTAAAGAGAAGTGAAACCCTATCCAAAATACCCTATACACCTAACCCCAGATCAGCTGATACCCCAACCAGCAGTACTTGCATTTTAAGCTGGAATAAATGTAAATTTGTTTACCCCATCCAATCCACCAGTGACTTCAAACATGGGGCCAGGACCCAATATCTAAGTATTGGGAAACTCGTTGGGAAGGTGATATTTAAATACTGTGAATGGTAAATTAATAAGAAGGAGAGTCTTCAGTGGGCACAGGCCAGATCTTTTGAATAGCTAGTGGCAAAATTCTAGGGCATTTTTAAATTTCAGTGCCGTTTTAGTTCTTCTAAGAGGTGGAAATTCTTCAATACATTTCGGATGAGACAAAAGAACTTGTGTGGGTGCAAGGAAGAGAGGGGCAATTACCTAGTGGGGCTCAATTAGCATTTGTCAGGTATGGAGAGATTTTCTTAGATGGATGATGTTCATCTGGGCAATATGAAACACATGTTAATAGAAACTAAAATAGCTGACACTGATATGCGGGAAACTTAACCTAAAGCAAATCTAGTAGCAGCTGGAATGGAACTTTTACAGCAAAAAAAAAAAAAGAGATACTTTGGCTAAGGCGATACAAATGAAGCCCAATTTCTATATGAAAAAGCACAGGGACACAGAGGGGCTCTTTAATAGAGCGGAAGGAGATCCCAAAGACTAGAAGTTAAAGCTCGAGAAATGTGCTTTAGAAACCAGGCTTAGCATTTCCCTAAGGACAGAAATAACCACTGGACTATAACAGGCTACCCCGGGAAACAAGTGAATTCCCCAGTATTCACATCTCTACAGCTTCAGGCCGGAATATCTTCATACAGAGTTGAGTTAGTGAAATATATTTTGATATATACAGGAATAACTGGAGAGGATTCCCTAGCATAGCTTATCCCAAATAGACCAGGCAGATGGTTGCAGGCTTGCAGCACATCTATTATTATTTTTTAAAATCAAGTCGCCTACAGAAATAAGAGGAAGAAATGGCTGGAATCTTGTATCGGTTTCTAGTTGGGGGGAAAATGTCACTCTGGCTGAGAAACCTATTGGCAACCCAGTCCCTTCCTTTTCCAGAACTGGATGGATGCACAGTGTTCAACATCCATTCAAGTCGGGCCACCCTATGGATCCCGCTCTGTGCAAGAAAGGAGGACAGCCTGGTACAGGAGGAGCCAAGGCATTCAGCAAAGTGCCCCATGATATCCTTATTAGCAAACTAGCTAAAAGTGGGCTTGATAGAACAACTATCAGGTGGATCCACAGTTGGCTACAGAATTGGACTCAAAAGAGTGCTTATCAATGGTACCTTCCAGGGATGGGGACTCGGACTCGAGGACTCGACTCGTGAGTCGGACTGAGTCCCCCCTCTGACTCGACTCGGACTCGAGTCCCAATATTTTTAATGGGACTCGAGACTCGACTCGGGACTCGAGACCAAGGACTCTTCAACATCCCTGGGCTGTGCCAGAAGGAGTGGAGAGGAGCGTGATTGCCGGCAAAGAGCGCATGGAAGCGAGGTATGCCACTGCTCGGCCACTATGGACGGCTACCAGGAGTGCAGCCCCAACAGTGTGTCAAGATTTATTTTGATTGATGTGTTGCGTACTTGGGAGAGGCAGAAGAAGGACCTGAGATTACTCTGTGTGGCTGCTCTGAGTGTGTTTCTGGTTCCAGCAAGTTCATCACCAGTGGAGCGGGTGTTCAGTGAGGGTGGAATTGTGATGAGATCTCACCGTTCCAGAATGGGGGCCAATGGCCAAACATTTAGAAAAAATCATGTTCCTCAAATGCAACATGGATAAGTTTTAGGAAGTACAGCAAGTTTATTTTTTAAAATAATTTTTCTAAAATGCAACCTTTCAGACATTTTGGGTTTGGCTGCCTCTGCCTGCCTGTCTGGGGTTCCCAGCCTCCTCTGCCTGCCTGGTCTCTTCTTGACCAGTTCAACAGTTGAATTGTCCAAGACAAAGGCCTCTGCCTGCCTGCTTTGGGGTTCCCTGCCTCCTCTGCCTGCCTGGTTATTTTGGGTTTTTCTGCCTGGTCTGTTCTTGCCAAAATCAGTTGCAGAGTTTTGAAATAAAAAGGCACACTTGTGCCTAGAATTTATTTAAACCACACATCTGAAGTAGCCTTATTTTGTTGGGGAAAAAAACCCATTGATTTTAATAGGGACTCGTGGAGTCAGCTTTGGGAGTGACTCGTGACTCGTGAGTCACCATTTTGGACCAAGGACTCGGACTCGGACTCGAGACTCGGGTCTAAAGCATCGTGACTCGACTCGTGACTCGAGACCAAGGACTCTTCAACATCCCTGGTACCTTCTTAAACTGGGGAAAGGTAATGAGCAGGGTCCTGCAGGGCTCGGCCCTGGGCCCAGTGCTCTTCAACATTTTTATTAATGACTTGGATGAGGAGGTACAGGGAATGCATATCAGATTTGCAGATGGCACAAAATTGGGTGGAATAGCTAATGCCCAGGAAGACAAAAACAAAATTCAAAGTGATCACGGTAGGTTGCAGCGCTGGGCTGAAAACAACAGAATGAAATTTAATAGGGATAAATGCCAAGTGCTGCACCTAGGAAAAAGAAACCAAATGCAGAGTTACAGGATGGGGAATACTTGGCTCAACAATACTACAAGTGAGAAGGATCTTGGAATTTCATAGATCATAGAGTTGGAAAGAGCCTACAAGGCCATCGAGTCCAACCTCCTGCTCAATGCAGGAAACTAGAGGAGGGGTCTCCCATTCAAGTAATAACCAGGCCTAACCCTGCTTAGCTTTCCACGCTCAGACAAGCTGAGCCAGCATGAGCCACAGGCCTGTATAATTGTTGTAGATCACAAACTGAATATGAGCCAGCAATGTGATGTGGCTGCAAAGAAGGGAAATGCTATTTTGGGCTGCATTAATAGAAGTATAGCTTCCAAATCATGTGAAGTACTAATTCCCCTCTACTCAGCACTGGTTAGGCCTTGAGTACTGCGTCCAGTTCTGGGCACCACACTTTAAGAAGGATGCAGACAAACTGGAAAGGGTTCAGAGGATAGCAACAAAGATGATCAGGGGACTGGAACAAAGCCCTATGAGGACAGACTGAAGGAACTGGGCATGTTTAGCCTTCAGAAGAGGAGACTGAGGGGAGATATGATAGCACTCTTCAAGTACTTGAAAGGTTGCTACACAGAGGAGGGCCAGGATCTCTTCTTGACCATCCCAGAGTGCAGGGCACAGAAAAATGGGTTCAAGTTACAGGAAGCCAGATTCCGTCTGAATCTGAACATCAGGAAAAACTTCCTGACTGTTAGAGCAATACGACAATGGAACCAATTACCTAGGGAGGTAGTGGGCTCTCCCACACTGGAGGCATTCAAGGTGCAGCTGGACAGCCATCTGTCAGGGATGCTTTAATTTGGATTCCTACATTGAGCAGGGGGCTGGACTAGATGGCCTTATAGGACCCTTACAACTCTACTATTCTATGATTCGGGGAAGGAGTTTAGTGTATCAAAGGGTTGTTTGGAAGGGTGTGCGTGTCTGTGTCCACACTGATGCTACCACTCCTAGGTTACTGTAATGTGGCCATATCAGTCAGTTCCTGTAACGGGCAGCAAGGATGCCACTGTTCTGTGTCCTTGATGCTCCCAGTACTGCTCCCTAAGCAGTGGGAGATGGATGATCCAATTTCTCCCTCCTGAGTCACATAGTCAGGGCATATCAACATTCCAGGCTAAATGGAACCCAATTTCTAAACTTCCTGTTCTGCCTCTTTGTGCTAGCTTAAGAGACTCCTTTGGAACCCAGTATTTATCCTTCAAGAAGATAATGTATTAACGGTGCAATGCTATTGGCTGACTGGGGAATGCTGGGTGATGTAGGCCCTTTTTCTGTCTAAACTTGCACAGGATTGCACCCTTAATCATGGAGGAAAGTTCTCCTAAATCTGATCGGGGCAGGGGGAGCCTAGCCATCATACATTAGCTTAGGCCCAAAAGTTTCCTCCTCCTTCCAGCAACCCTGACCAGCATTGCTGCTTTTGTGATGCCACTAGCAGTGCCAAAGCAGCAGCAAATACCATCTGCTGCAGGGTCGCTGGGGGAGGAAGAGGCTTTAGTGGAAGGGTCATGGCTCAGAGCACAGAAGGTTCATGCAGAAAGCTCCAGGTTTGATCCCCAGCATCTCCAGGTAAGGCAGGTAAAATTCCCACCTGAAACCCTGGAGAGCCGCTGCCAGCCAGTGTTGACAATACTGGGCTACATGGACCCATGGTCTGATTCAGTATAAGGCAGCTTCCTATGTTCCCTGATGGACATAGTTGCTTTTGTGCCACCATTAGTACCATAGAAGCAACGATGCCAATTGGCGGCAGTAGCAGGGAGTGAGGAATTATGTGGGGTGGCGGCAAAGCACAGGGGCTGTGCAACATGCATCCGGGGGCTGCATGTGGCCCACAGGCCATTGGTTGTGCACCATTGCCTTAGGGCAATTCCTCTCCCTTCATAATATACATAAATTAAAAAGAACCCACTGCCCAGAAAACCTAAAGACAATGAAACAAAACTGCACAGCCAGATAGCAAACAGGAAGGCTGGATGGCAAACATAGAACAGGAATGAGCAGCCATTATTAAACCATAAACAGAGAAGCTGAAGCATACAACAGACAGAGTGAGATGCGGTTTGAAAAACACCATGGCTGTTGTAGCATTATTTTCTAATGCATCCCTCTCCAGCCTGGCACCCTCCAGCTGTTTTGGATGACAACTCCCAGCATTCCTGACCATTAGTCATGCTGGCTGGGGCTGATGGGAGTTGACATCCAAAACATCTGAAAGGGAAGGCTGTTCTAAATGACATAACCAGCACCATTACCAATATACATCATTCTCTCAACCCAGTGGCATCTACAGCTGGAAAGCTCTTGAACTAGGAGACTTAGAAAAGTTGATCTGATGGAGTGTCCCCGCCCCCCCCGCCGCCTCAGATTCCTTAGGCCAGCAAGCAAGTACCCTACCAAGGAGAGCAGGAAACTGTCACTCCACATAGTCCAGAGCACAGTAGCTGGGAATATAGCCTTGGCCCACCTTCTCAAGTTGGGTGCAATTAAAATCCCAGATAATCCTGTGAGGAATGCCCAGCGCAGCAGCAGGCCAGCCTCAAGGGAGGGAGACACCTCTGTGGCACACCGAAGGCTGTAGAAATCACTTACCGCCGTGATCGTCCTGTGGGAAAAAAAAGGGTTCCTGTCCATTTGGGCAAGGTACCCGTCCACCTTACGTGCAGACAATATGATGAAGGCTTGGCAAAGAGAAGTGAAGTAGCCTGGTGGTGATCGGCTTGCCCCTTTCAGTGACCCATGAGGAACCAGACTGTCCAGCAGAGAGGGGAAACTCAAGAGAGGCAAAAACGAAATAATGCAAGGTCCTCCAGACAGATCCAAGCTAAGGAGAGACGGGACCCCCCTCCCCTGTCCGAGGCTTTGCTTGCTAAATGACTGACAAGCAGAAAAAGCCACTGGCAATGGGGCAAAGCCAGGAAAGGGAAGTGGGGGGGGGGGAGATGCAAGAGGCGGAAGAAAAGCTCTCCTTAGTTAAGCCCTTAGAGGCAGCATGCAATCACATGATGGTTAATGTGATTTGCTTTGCCTATTTGAAAAATAGATATATCGGCAAGAATCTGGAGCCGCTAGGACCTTCCAGTGTTGGCAGCTGCCCAGGCTAGTATTAACCCTCCGCATGCTTGGATGATGTCCTGTGGGGTGGGGTGGGGTGGGGTGGGGGGCATTAGCAGCTTAGAAGTGTATGAAAATAAGGGCCACTGTGGAGCCAAAGTGTTTCTACAGAACTGGAGCGTCAAACTCACATTCCACCCAACGGGGCTTGATTAAAAGCTGCAGGAGGCCCTACGAGTCCGATGTAACCTTGTCATGCTCTCCCTTTTTCCAGCATTCACAATCACATACCGTACATAGATGGAGGCTGAGCATGTGTCTGCTGGGTGCACCTCCTCCCCTTTGTGCTGTGCTTCTGCACTTGCATGCAATCAGAAGAACCGTGGCTGCCAAAATGAAGAGAAATCCAGATCTGGAATGGATGTGGAGTTCTAGCTGCACGGAATTCACCAGAGAACTGGGGTGAAGGAAGTGGCTCAGCAAATCCTTCAGTGGATCTTTCTGCATCTGCAATGATTCTCCATTGCATTAGGTCTTCCTGGAGGTCCCTGGCAAATGCCAGCATCATCAATAATGGCTTATGCCAAGAGCTGGGAGGACTCTGGGCAGGCCTAGTGCAGCCTGTCCAAACACAGACCTGACGGACTCCACTAAATCCACCATTTTCAAATAGTTTGCTCCCCCCACCCTCTCAATACATTTATCTGAATAACCTCCCTGCTCCCAAATGCGTTATCTACTCTCCTGGTTCTCCAAAGCGCTGAGTGGTGCTGCCCTTACAGTGTTGGCATCTAGTCTTTAAAAGAAAAGCATTAGTATTTACACACAAGTCTCCTTCTTCCAGTCTGGTGTTCAGAACAACCAGGTTGATGTTTACCTGGAGACAATCAGGCTGATTATTTACAGGTGACTTTTGAGAACTAGCAAACAGGGTTATTAAAAATTTAGGGGGTTGGACCCAATGTTGGCTCTCCGCCAGCAGAACAGAAACCACTGGTGGAATGGGTTTTCCCTCCTCACTGCATCCCCCACAAATCTGCTCTGGAAGGTTGGGAGACCCTCTGGAGCAGATTTGGGGGGGGGTGTTGGGGGAGGAGAGCAAGGGGATGTCTGCTTGCACCACTTGGATTTAACCCAGTCTAATTGTACCTCCTCAATCACAGGCACTTATTACCCTTTTATATGTGGCTTTCTCTCTCTTACCTTGCACCCGCTATTCAATCTCTAGCCTTTGAGGTCAGACCATGCAAATAGCTCTCTCTTGTAAAGGCTCGGAGTACCAGCAAACTTAAACCCTACCAGGTAGTGATTTGTCCATGATAAAGGAACAACCTTAAGCTCCTCCACACCCAGATGACTGACTTTCCATTCCACAGAAAACACAAAATCCAGTGTATGTCCTTGCCTGATGAATGGAACCAGATAGAAGTTGAGACAGACCCACAGTTGTCCTGGTGCCCATGAATGCATGAGCTGCACCTGGTAGGGGAGGGGCTTGGTGTGGACATTAAAACCTCCCAGAACAAAATAGGGCTTCTAGCACCGCTGTCTAAATTAGTCCCTCACCAAAGACTCCTAAGCAAATTTAGCAGCCATGGAATAAGAAGAGAACTGTGTACAGTTCTGGTCACTGCACCTAAAAAAGGATAATGTAGAGTTGGAAAAAGTGCAACTAAAATGATCAAGGGCATTGGAGCAACTTCTGTATGAAAAAAGGTTAGATCTGGGATTGTTTAGCTTGGGGGGGGGGAAGCGAGTAAGGGAAGACATGATAGAAATGTACAAAATTATGCATGGTGTGGAGAAAGTGGATAGGGATACATTTTTCTCCCTCTCCTCATAATACTAGAACCTGGGGTCATGCCATGAAGCTGAATACTGGGAGATTCAGGACAGATAAAAGGAAGTCCTTCTTCACACAGCACAGAGTTAAACTATGGAATTCACTTCCACAAGATGTAGTGATGGCCACCAATTTGGACAACTTTAAAAGGGGACTGGACAAATTCATGGGAGGATAAGGTTATCCGTGGCTACTAGTCCTGATGGCTATATGCTACCTCCAGTGTCAGAGGAAGTTCATAAAACCGCTGAGCGGGGTCATCTGGAGTTCTGCAGTGCATTGGCATCAGCTCTATTTCTCCTTTTCATCTTCAGCAGGTGAAGCGGTGCCTGTCTGCAACAATGGACTGGATGAGGGCTAACAAACTGAAGCTCAATCCAGACAAGACTGAGTTGCCGTTGGTGGGTGGTTCCTCTGACACGATGGAGGGTGTTCAACCTTTTCTGGATGGGGTTGCACTCCCCTTGAAGAAGGTTTGTAGCTTGGGGGTGCTCCTGGAGCCATCTTTGTCACTTGAGGCTCAAGTGGCCTCAGTGGCACGGAGTGCCTTCTACCAGCTCTGGCTGGTGGCCCAGCTATGCCCCTATCTGGACAGGGATAGCTTGATTTCAGTAATCTATGCTCTGGTGATCTCAAAGCTAGAACACTGCAATGCACTGTATGTGGGGCTGCCCCTGAAGACTGTTCAGAAGCTGCAGCATGTGCAAAATGCGGCACCCAGACTTAGTGGGACCAGAAGGTCCGAACACACAACACCAGTTCTGGCCCGCTTGCACTGGCTGCCTGTATGCTTCCGAGCCCGATTCAAGGTGCTGGTCTTACCCTTTAAAGCCCTACACAGTTTGGTACCACAATACTTGATGGAACGCCTCTCCCAACCACAATCTACCTGGACAGAACGCTCAACATCTGGGGCCTTCCTGCGGTTGCCACCTCCGAGGGAGGCTCGGAGGGTGGTGACCAGAGGGAGGGTCTTCTTTGTGGTAGCCCCCCCCCCAACTCTAGACAACCTCCCCCGAGGCCCACCTGGCACCAATTCTACAATCCTTTCGGTGCCAGGTTAAGACTGCCCTCTATGTTGAGGCTTTTAACGACTCTAAATAGTGCATAGTGGGGTGGTTATTTTTAATCTTTTTTATGGGTCACATTGCATTAATTTGTTTTAGCTATTTGTGTCATTTTAAACTTGGCTTTACATTTTTATAATGTTTTTATTGTGTATATTTTATATCGTATCATTGTGTCTTTTATTGTTGCAAACCACCCAGAGAGCTTTGGCTGTTGGGCGGTATATTATTATTATTTATTATTATTATTATTAATAACAATAATAATAAAATGCCTATGTACACCAGTTGCTGGGGACCATGGGCGGGGAGTGCTATTGTGCTCGTCCTGCTTGTGGGTTTCCTGTGGGCAGCTGGTTGGCCACTGTGTGAACAGAATGCTGGACTAGATGGACCCTTGGTCTGATCCAACATGGCTCTTCTTATGTTCTTACATCAGTCAGCCCTGGAAGTCAACCAAGCAGGACTGAATAATTCCCAACAGAGAGGGAGACAATAGCCCTGTTCAGATCTTCTCCACAAGTTACCACTGCTGGTTCTACCAATAGGCAGAGTGAGGCAAGACACTTCAGGCAGCTGAATTGTTAGTTACTTCTTATTGTTGTATTTTTACTGCCAGGGAGGGGGGAGATATGCTTGTGGAATTTTCCACCTCAGGTGCCAAAATAATTTGGCTTTGGGTATTATGCACCTTGACTTGTGGGGGCTGGGTGTATGTGCCATTTGATGCTCTGCCTCAAACAGGAAAACATTTTGAACCTGCCTCAAATACACTGAATGTGAGAAGTGGGGATGAAGCAGGGATCTGGTGGTCGTGCTTCCCTGCCCCATTCTCCATGCATTTACTATACATGTGGGGAAGTTCTGAAGAGGCCTAGCACAAGTGATACAATTGGGCTTAATTAGCAGCAAGAACAGAACCTTTTCTTACACAATCAGTGTAGGAGACTCTCTCAGCTTGATGTCTGCATCAGCACGAAGTCCCGAGTCACTTTCTTGTAGGAGCTGTAGATTTTGTAGTTACACAACTATTCTACAATGGAGTTCTTATCCTGTCAACCTTTAGGCCTTTAAAACCATATTTCCTGCAGGGCGGGTCACTCTGTGGTCAGGCAGCAGCATTAGCCTCGTTTCAGAAAAAGACAGTTGTCTCACACTTCCTATGTTACATGGGCTCATTGTGCATGGAATAAAATGGTTTATTTTTTTGGTTCCTTTAATGAAGACGTGCTTGATGATTGTCCAAGTAGTGTTTGGGAACCAAGGACAGCGTGATGGGGGAAGGCAATTTCTGCTCCTCACAACTGGCAGTTATGCTTTCGTGTGGTGGTGGTGGTGGTAGATAGTGAAGTAGAGGGAAATTGAGACCTCAGTAGAGTTGGAAAGGAATTTGGCTGGCAAGAAGAGGAAGAGGACTGAAAGATGGGTAAAGAAGAGGCCACAGTCATTCACTTTGTGGTTCAAGTCAGAAGCTTCCTTCTGTGGGGAAGTGGTGGTTGGGTCAGCCGTTTGACTTCACAGGGCAGTAAGCCAGGCACAAGACTGAAACCTCACAACAACAATCATTTTCTTCACACTGTGTGGCCACCCTTTCCCAAGCCTGAGTTCCTTCACTCCAGTCATGAAAGAAGAGTTTTGTCTTCTCACAAGGTGATGGAGGGATATTGTGCAAAATTCTGGGAATTCTGCCAGGCTGGATTATGGCTTGCTGTCTCACAAAACCAACTTGTAGCACCTCCAGCTATTGCAGGGACTTGGTATACCAACATGTGGGCATGAACAAACTATCCTGCTTCTTTTCAGTCCCACACTAGTAACTGACTGCTATTCCACCCCCACCATCATTATGCACAATATCTCCCAATTCCCAGACGGCATGTTTCTTGCATTTTTGGCTAATTTCACAAGAGGCACTTGCTTTCCCCCAACATCATTGCATTACATTACACTAATCAGTATTGTGTGTGCTCGGAAACAGTTTTGCATTCTAATATAGCCACCATTTCTAGTATGGGGATCTGATCGCCAGCCACTGCATCTCTTCAGATTACATCACTACACAAGGCCAGGGACATATGCATGATTTGTACTACCACACCCACTTTTAAGGAGGCTATTGTTCATGGCCTCCAGTTGCTCCCCTCCCCTCCTGCTGTGTAGCATAAGCCCCACCCCCTCTCATGCAGGCCATTCTCAGCATCACTGATAAAAGCAGCCTAAACTTGTAATGTGGGACCCTACACAGACTATGAACTTGTTGTGCACATGCACTGCTCTGGCCTGTGGTGCTTCTCAGTACTGGATGTGCATCATGCTGCAGACACCTGAGATGTATGCTCATGGGTTTTCCAGAACATATTTGGAAGGCTGTCAAGAGCAAGACAACTCAGACTAATTGAAAGAGGCCCTCTACATTTATAGCACATCAACAGTGCATGATAAAAATGAAAGGGTATCCCATGATGCAATTCATACTGTTGTGATAGGTGTCCTGAACAATAACAGTCTGAGAACTTATAACACCTTTTCACTAATCCTTAAAACAGTGTCTTGGGATAGCCATGTGAGTGGAGGACCACCTCAGCAGATAACTGCTCAGAATATACTGCTCAATGCAGTCCAGATTTTGCCAGTTCCCTTTCCTCAAAACAGAGGGATCAAGTCATGCAATGTAGATACAATCCAGAAAGCCATTCAGGCAAACAGAAATGCCCACACTGAACTGGAAACTGAGTGGAGAGGTGCCCATCAGAGTATTAGGAGGTGAAAAAAGCAAAGAGAGAAAGTAACAAGCAGTGCTCTGTGAGGGGCCTGGTTGTTTTTCCAAGACACAAATTGGAACAAATAACCCTATGGTGTAAGTCAGCAGCCTTTCCCAACTTGGTCCCCTCCAGATGTGCTGAACTACAATGCCCAGAATAGCTGGAGGGGGGATTCTGGGAGTTGTAGTATAACACATTTGGTGAACACCAAGTTGCAGAAGGTTGACAGAAGATGCGCCATCCCCTTTTCTATGTGGCCTCAGCTGACCTGGGTGCGGGAGGATGGCAGAAGAGACTCTCTCCAAGCCTATACAGTTTTGAAGGGTCTCCTCACCTGATGATCTGCCCAACTAAGACGTGTGTGTGTGTGTGTGTGTGTGTGAGAGAGAGAGAGAGAGAGAGAGAGAAAGAGACAGACACTGTGGACCACAGAAAGAACCCTTTGGGTTCGGGAAAATATCCCAGGGGCTAGCCCTGCTGTCTAGTAACTGCTGGAATTTGATTTCTTCTTGGATTTCTTTGGAATGCATCCATTTCTCCACTCTCTATTTTTAGCTCTTGGTTTTGCTTCTCTACCATATACAGTCATGCCTTGGATTGAGAGCATAATTCATTCCAGAAACATGCTTGTAATCCAAAACACTCTTATATCAAAACGAAATTCCCCCCAAAAAATTTGTAGAGATTTTTAATTTAAGCTTACTACAGTACTTGTATTGCAAAATGTCGCTTGTATATCAAGTCAAAATTTTTTAAATAAATATTTAAAAATTTGCTTCTCTTGCAAAACGCTCTCAAACCAAGTTACTTGCAATCCAAGGTATTACTGTATATTTTCCTTCCTTGTGAAATAAGTTATAAACCCCTGCACAATTTACACAGATTTTCCCAGAGTTGGACATGGATGTTGTGATAAGGAAAACAGATCTTACATACACGAAGAACTGCTGCAGGTGGGTACCTCCAAGATCCCTAGAGCATTTCTAATCACTGCTCTTTATTTATTTATTTTCCCTAGGAAAATCCTGAAGAAAAGGTAGTAGTATATTGAAACTTATAGCACAGTGGCAGTCAGGTCATACTGCATTACAATGCAGTAATTATGCAAGACTGAAGAAAAGGAGAGCAAGCAGAAGCCAAAGGATGTTTCTGGTCATGGAGAGTGGTATATTCTTTCCTTACTTCTGTTGAAGTGAGACAAATTCAAGCCACCTACTACATTTGTTTTGTTGCATACATGTGGCATATTAGTTATAAGGAGGAAATTCACCTGTAAGGTTCACAAAGTTCCATTTCAATGGACCAAACAAGCTGCTAGAAGAGCAAGCTTTCAGGTTGCAAAGTGTGTGAATTCAGGCAAGAATGAGGTTAGAAAAATTGAACTAGGTATAAACACAAACAAAAAATACACCTATTGGGAAAAGTAGGACCAGAGCTCCAGTGATGGAGACAATCCAGTAAGAAGGTGTAATCTGAATCATTCTGGATCCTGTCTTCTTTTGATCTACAACATTACTTTAAATAGCTGCATTCCTAGTAGTTTCTAAAACGAAGTTATGATTTTTCACTCAAATACCTTGTGCAATCCATTTAGTAAATAACATTTTCTCTTTTTAGAATTGCACTGCCTCTGCTGTCATGCATTCATCTACAGTGTGCTCTAGCTGGAGCCCATCAGTAATGAATGGAACTCTTTACAAAGTATTCCAATTTTATGAATAAGTTGTCCCAATGTGAATGAATGACAGCCAACACACTTAACTAGATGATGTTGCAGTACCACACTAGTTAACTCATTGCCACAGTACCTGGGAAACAAGCCTTTCATTTAAAATTCAAGAAATAAAAACACTTAGTATGTTCACAGCTTAATCTTATATTTATATTTAAGTTATCTTCTGAACAGTTAAAATATTCTTTAAAAAACACACTTGTTACCATGACCCTAGCTCAAGTGAACATTAGTACGTTAGCTACACATCACCAGAACATAATCACAAAAACTCCAAAGCACTCATTAGAATCTAGAGAACAGAGAGAGCAGAGTTACAAATAAGTTCATATGCTTTCTTTCTAACCTCCTGTGCCCACAATTCTCTGAGCTTCCTGCAGTTGAATTAGGCATGTATTGGTCTGGGTGTTTACTTTTAAAGGAGCAACAAACTATTAGAAAAATTGTCATCACAGCCAATTATATTTTGCCAGATTTTGAACTTGCACCCCCCACTCCCATTGTGCTGTACAAAAACAGAATCGGCTATTATCTTTTTGGTGAAGACATAATAAGGTCCACGAATATATTTTAAGCAGCATTCCCTGGTGTATTAAGCAGCATTCCCAACAGCTACTTTCTTTTACCCTACTCAAAAATCCTAACTTGATTAAGAGAAAAATTGTGACCATTTATTTAGTTCCACAGAGCTAAGGAGATCAAAGCTCTTCGTTAACCAATAAAGACAGCTAGTAGGAATACAAAGTGGCATGTAGAAAATAAAAACAGGGCATTTAGAAGCATTTTAGAAAAAGGTTCTCTGCACCTTTCTGATAGCATGTGCTAGATTATCATATGCAGGGCATATTTTCTCCAATTCTGCATGCACAGTATTGATATACGTGTATCAGATTCCTCAGAATCTCAGCTTCCCTTTTTAAAGAGTAAGTTTTGAGCCCTCATTATAGTGATTGAAAACACATTTGAAAGCATGCAGGAATCACTGTGAAATGTTCTGGTCAAAAGAATGGAGCAGCTTCAGTTTCTGCAGCCCACACTCAATGCGTGCAATTTTGCTCTCGCTCATATAGCCTCTTGCCAGTCCACCACTCCTGGCCCAATGTTTGAATATTGTGCAAGAACAAAGCATGCAAATTAATACAAATTGAGCAAAATTGGATACATTTTACTGATTTGCATAATTTATTGTGAGCACTGAATTTTGATTTTTCTATGCACATAGGTAGACCTGCAGAACAGATGACTTGTTTTTCTCCAGAAAAGCTGTAGTACTCCAGGGCATCTAGAAAGGCAACTTTAGATCAGAGAATCTACAGGAACTCTAGAGGCTTGAGTCAGGTAATGGCTTCTAAATAGGGTGGGATGTATGGTTATGATCCAATGCTAGGGCTGGTGTGGAGTTGTTAAAGGACCCCTTCCAGAGCATACTTTGCATCAATGAAACATTGCTAACCATGATAAATCAAGGTATGATCACTGTCACTTCAGAGGATCTGAATACAACAGAGCTACAGCCCAATTGCCTTCTGCAGACCTAGGACATCACTCCAATGTATAACTATACTCACAAGGAAAGATGCTGCAGAGCCTTGAAGAGAGCTCTTGACTTTGAAAAGCAGATGGACTGCAATTTCACTGGGGAGCCTTATAAAGGATGGTCTGCACCTGTGCTTTATTCCAGGAGCTGTGTTATAGATCAGACGGAAGCAAAGAGCGTCTTATAATACATAAGTGTTGCTTCCAGAACATGCAGTTCCCAGCATGCAGCATTTAAACCCAAGTGGAGGCTGCTTGGGTTCAAGGTAGCCTACAGCGCAAATTGTGCTTCCATGGTCATTGTCGACTCACTCTCAGCTGGATAGGTTCATCCAGAAGTACATCATGAGGGGCAAGGAATATCATTTGGAAGGTTTCTTGTTTCAGGAAAATTAACTAAAGTGGAGGGGAAAGAATCAGGGCACCGCTCAGCATTGTTAAAATGCATCACACAGGCCACTTAGGGAAAAGTCTTGCACCACTTGGAGTTTTTCCTTCCCAAATCCAGGAGGGCACATTAAATAGGAAGCAGGCAACCTAGATAAGCCTTCCTGACTGGAAACCACTGATTTCCCCCCCCCCCCTGCCCTCCTGCAGAGAATATCTTCTTCCTGATATGTAGCAAAACAGAAAAGAGCACATGAACAGCCATTTCTCTTGGTAACACTGCTAACTCCCAGACATGTTTGAACTGGACCTGGAAGGAAGGAAACCCATTCGACCAGAAGGCCTCATTTTGAGAGGTGTCACTCACATGGGCTCTAATAGGCAGATTTATATATAAGAAGGGAAACACACATATGCAACGCTCACCTTTTTCTTTTGAGAAGTCAAAACAGAAGGCTTTTTCTTTTTTGCTGCAGCAGTGGGATGTCCCTCCCACCTTCTAATTTCATAAACAAGCATAACGCCGTAAAATAATAATCAAAATGTTCAGCTTCCCCAATGTTTAATCAGGAACAGTGAAAATGGCTAAGCATTACTGCAGGGGGATTCCTATGCTTGCTACATGGTAATCTGCCCATACGGAGATCACATATTTTAAAGTCATAAACCATCCTAGGGCTAGAAATGCACATTTTTACAGAAGGGATCTCTCCTATGGCTAAGAGCCAGTGCTGCTTTTCCTCCTGTGCATACCTGCAGAGCTCTCTGCTCCAGAGAGGGAAAGGAAAGGCTTTTTGTGATTAGCAATTCCAAATTAGCATTTCATTCCAAAGCAAGATGCTAGAGCTCAGCCCCTTTTTCAGAAACAACATTATAATTAAAATTCTCCTTACAGCTTTCACTTCAGATCTATTTGGGAATTATCTATCCAGTCAATCCAATAAACATCTATGTAGAGAGATGACAAGGTAGAAGATTTAGAGCCTTCCTCTTCCACTCACCAAATCCCTGCTAAACGGTTAACAGCTGGAGATGCAGGAGACCAAAGGCTGTAAAACAGGGCTCTCCAACCTTGGGTCCCCAGATGTTGCTGGCCTACAGCTCCCAGCATACCCAGCCAGCATGGCTAATGGCAAGGGATTCTGGGAGCTGTAGTCCAGCAACATCTGGGGACCCAAGGTTGGAAAGCCCTGCTGTAAAACCTTCAGCATTCCCTTCTAGATCATGCAACCTGAGTGGGATAGAAGTTGGAGAGGGGAGGTATCCCTTTTGCAGTAGCCTTTTTCCATGCCAAAGCATGGTGGATCTTCATTCATCAGAAAAGCACTATTTCAAGTTCTTTTGAAATGGCATAGAGGAAAATCTCACTATTCTCCCCTTGAGATTATTTTTTTACACATTATGATTAATTGTCCAGTGACATGTTTGTTTAGAAAACAAACACACATCAGTACTTAGAAATGTTTGGGAACAGCAGCAGGAAAGAACAGGACCATGACTGTCAAGGAAAGGTTGCACCAACTATTTTTCACCTGAGCTCCAACTCCTCATAACTCGGCAAAACAAAACAAAAAAACCCCCAAAACACTTGTGTTTGACAGAGCCCCATGTGATTGACAGAGCCATCATCACACACACACACACACCATTCAGGAGAGAAAACACAGATCTCACAGCAATACCTGAAAGCAAGGGAACAAGAATAACCTGTTGATGCTCCAGCTTTATCTGTGGTCTTATACAAAGCTAACACTGGAAACCTTGTAGGCAGGGGTCCCAAGAGAATAGGCATGGGACAGTGAGTCTCTAAACATAATGAAGAGTTAATATGTGATAAACTGCCCCTCTCTCTTTTGCTATGCAAACTAGTGTGCAAGGCAAAACTTTCTGATCTCTGAAGAGCCTCTGTTCAAGACACACACAAAAAGAACAGATCAGCATGATCTGAGAACAAATGCCTCTGACTATGCCTTGGGTGCTAATATGGGTCTGGATTATATGTAGGCTGAAAACTCATGGATGGGGCAGAGACATCCCTTTGAACAACTGTTGAGAACCATGCAGACAGGACCAGCTGCCCAATTTTTCTTAGCTCCCATTAACTTCTGACCAACAGAGCCTGCCATGGCAGATGCCAAATATCATCATGGATTATTACGGGGCAATTGATACTCCCAAGCAAATAAAGAAGAGACAGGCCACAAAGGGAACCTGCCTACCTAGCAGCATGAAGTGAAACTCTTGTTTCCTACATTCCAACTTAAAACAAATCTTTGCCAGCCTCCTAACCTCTCTGTGTTAGGAGACAAAGGTTCTGATATATCCCAGTAGGTGATGGTAGTTATGTACAGTGTTTCCCAATGTGTTGGCGGCTACTTAGTAAAATAGGAGAGGTTTGCTTTTGGTCTTTTGTGCTCCTAGACAAGGTCCCTCCACTTTTCTTTTCCACTATTATCCAACCCCCCACAAATTGGCTTTAAAGCTTGTAGGCCGAGATGTGGAGTCATCATAACCTCCCATTCCTTTAGCAGTTCCCTTCCAACCAAGTACAATGACAATGCACAAATGTCAGTCCACATGAACAATGATACAATCAGGTGAGCAGGAAAGTCTGAATTACTAAGTCATTCATCCCCTGGTGATAGAGTCCAACTAGGATGGTTTCTAATTTTGATGTTATGCTCTTGCTTGGGATAAGTGGTACAGGTGCCATACGGCACCAAGACGGGAGGAAGCAGGAGAACAGGGAAATCTGTTCTTACCACATCTTTTTGATAGTGAAATATTGCCCATACAACCATGAACTTGACGTCAGCACCAATAAGCCTCCACTCTCATTAGACTTTGGCAGCAAAAAGCATAATGTTTCACTTACTGGCATCTGCCAGACCAGCATTTCATAAAATTGAATAACTGAAAAGGGCTTTGTTAAAACTGTTTAGACTTCCATCATGACAACTTAACTGATTTCTGGCCACCAGGGCCTTCATTTGGCATTAATTTGGCCCTTCTCTAAAGTCCAAGGTCCTTCTACGACTAAGTAGAGATGAGTCCCAAAAGATAGAGGCATCAGCCTGCTGTTCCCCTCCTACCAACACATTGAAAGGTGATTCCCCCAGTTGAATGAATGGTGGTAATGATTTTTTTCTGCTGAAGAGCAAAGCAAGAAATTCTTGCAACATGTTAAATATATTTATAGGACGTCTGCACTCAGGACAGGAAAGGAGATGGGTGGGAGAGAAGAGTGTGAAGAAGGGAGGTGTAACACATCAGTCATTCAGGAAAGATAAAATAAATCTTCTGATATAGCAGCACTCGAGCAGTCAGCTGTGCTGAGAAGACCTTGTCTGAGATCAACCACATGCCAACTTGGTTCCAGAAGTGTGTCTGAGAGCCTCTCTCTTCAGTAATAACTGTTACGTGGATAATTCTTTTGCCCTGGCATTGGCAGATAATTTAAATATCGCAGCTTAAATGAGTCCTGGAGAAAAAGACAAAACAAGACAAAAACTATCTGTCAGCCATATCTTTGCAAATGGAACTTTGTGAACTAGCAAAGGCAACTATCCGAAGTTCTAGACATTCAGAGTGGATGTGTCTAGACAAACAGATGTAGCGTATGCTGCAAACTCTAACATGCCCTCCAGCCAAAGTAGAAGCAGTTGTCCATCTTCATGTTCTTTGCAGGATTTCCCATTCTCTGAACAATTTTCAAATGCTATCATGTTGGCTAATATCCACTATTTTCAGTGAATGCGGGAGAAAATCCCCCCCCCCCCCACCAAATTGGATGAAAGAGGAAGAGCTCTGTCCAAGGTTAATGTAAAACATGTACCCCTGTTACAAACTCACCAATACTGTCTCAGTTGAAGGACTGCACCTTTATAAACTCAACTTCCCGGTTTATTCTCTACAAGTGCAAGTTAGTTTTCCTTGCTTCATTTCAAAAGGACTGTTCACACATTACAACGAACATGCATTCATACTGCACGCATGCATATTCAGATGGCTCCAAGAATCTGTCTCCGTGTGGTCATACCTGGTTTGTACACCTGTACTAAAATCCTATTTAATCTAAGGTAGAGAGATCATGCATACAGCTGTACACGCGATGAATGAACACACATATAGTTTTGTGAACTAGTGAACGAGCGATAACGTTATGTAATAGGCATGGGACATAAAGTACAGTCCTTTAGCCCCAATTGCCATAGGACATTCTGAGGAGTTTTAAGAATGAGGTGATTCTGAGTAGAGTGGAAGATTCGAGAGAGGAAAAAGACTGGAGAGACCACAGGGAGAATAAATAAAAAGCATCATCCAGAGAAGACAGTGAGTGGAGGAGAGAACTAGAGCCGTCTGTTCTCACACAGCATTCATCCAGCAGCAGCGCTTCAGCCAGAGAATGATAGGCTGAGGCCTACAGCTGCGTTCCAGCCCAGGGCTGTGTAGCAGCAGACAGGACTGAGAGACCCTAATTGCTCACTAGTGGATAACTGGTTCATTGGACTCCATCCTCTTCTATTTTTTGTTTGCTTTTGTTTAGAGCAGTGTTCTCCAACCTTGGGTCCCCAGATGTTTTGGGCCTACAACTCCCAGCATGCCCCAGCCAGCGTAGCTCATGCTGGGAATTGAAAGCCAAAAACATCAGGGGACCCAAGGTTGGAGAACACTGGTTTAGAGACTTATCTTAAATTGTATACTTATTTGAACTGTTTCTATTACTTCCTCTTCCCCTTCCTTGTTAAATAAATCCTTGTCAGCTAACATTTTTGACTTCCATTAGCATTTTTATTCAGTTTTTCAAAGTTTCATACTAGCATTTTTGATGGGCAGATAAAATAAAAAGATTCTACCCAACTGGACTACTTGTATTTGTAATAGTACAGGTAGAACTAGTAACAGGTAATAGTACAGGTAGAACTAGTAATAGTACAGGTAGAACAGGTAGAACTAGTAATAGTACAGGTAGAACTAGTAACTATTCCAAGGGAACAATCCTATGCAAGCCCCACTGAATATACCAGGACTTCTTGCAGTGCAAGCAGCAGTACGTTTATGAATAAGTGCTTGAATGAAAAAACACACACACCTATTTACTCCAGGTCCTAAAATTCCTCATTTCAACTATTTGTTAATCAAGAACTTTGAATACTGCAGGAGCAATGCAAGGGTTACAGTATCTGTCACATATTCTTCTAGGTAAAGGAATGCCCTTTGGTGGGCAAAAGGATACCCAGATAAAATCCAGAACCCCCTTAAGAACACATGTACATTCCATTACATGTGAATACATGTGTACAGATCAACAACCATGTGCAAGCTGTATACAGATCATAGGTGCACTGAATGTGACCTGTGAATAGTCCAAATGGCACTGTCCTATCCCAGTCCTCTATACACCAGTATGTTAACATCCAACAATACTCTGCTGACTTGATTTACTTTGGGACATTGTGAACATCCCTCATCCCTTCCAAATATGAATTCCAATTAACAACTCTTTTTGGTTGTGAATAAACTGAAGGACTATTGCAACACCCTGGAATAATTGTTTAGCTGTCCACTAGCAAACTAGCTGGAGAGCTGTGAGTTAAGATAAATCCTAAAACAAAATATTCTCCTTCTTAAGTACAAGCCAGGTGCAGACAAAACACACCAGGCTGGCTGCTCTTTTGGAGCACAGAAAATGGATGCTAAGTGGTGTCCAGGATCAGATCCCTGCATCCTCCCTCTCTAAGCTTGCTTTGGTGATTTTTTTCTTCCAGATGGAAAGGTCAACTGACCTTACAGATGAGAAACTAGATGGCTGGATGGAAGAACTGGTGAGAAGATGGCCCTCTAGTTTCATTTGGGGCCAGTTGCTAAGCTGTCATGGAATACTCTCAGTTATTGAATCAGAAAGACTCCCAACCCCTCAGGATACTGTAAGCTACCAGGCCATTTATGCTTTTTGCCTCTCCACTATGCAGTCTGCCTGCTGTCTCCAAGGGTTCCTTTATTTTTACCTGTGCAAGTGTGAGGTACAGTGTAGTGCTATTTATCTGGAGATGTAAGTATATGTTCTGGAGGGTGAGTGGTTAGATTCTGCTTGGGTAGCCGGATCATTCAAGAAGTCCCAGATAAGGATGGTGTCATCATGCGAGCTGCTGACAATTTGAAATTCATCAAACTGGAGCCGGAAAACTCTGCCAGAGTGCTCCTGGACAGGGGAAAGAGAGAAGCCAAATTTAGATAATTTTTTCTAGAGTTGCTGGAGGTTTAAGCAAGCAAATCATATTGTATATTTATTCTCTATTCACAGCTTAGAAAGTTCAATCGATCCATACATTCTTGAAGAGTAGTTATGCAATTATTAATAGATGGCTCAGCAGTTGGTCCATGAACTGGTTATCTCTATCTGCAGCATTTCCCTAACAGAGGCTCTGCCTGAACCTCCTGACACCAACTGCATGGTTGCAATCACAGCACAGCACATCCGCCACCCTCTTGCTTTGACATTTAATGATATGTTGAGAAATCTAAGACTCAGAGATTTTTTTGGGTTTTTTTATAAAAGCAAATCTCCAACCCACACACAGTGAAGGAGAATGCTGGAAAATATGTTGGCAGTATCTTTAGAAGCTCCAGAAATGTGAGGTGGCCTTGTAATGGTCAGACAGAAGGACATCCATCACTCTGCATCTGTGCCCTGCATTCTCTCTGTCCCTTGCCATACTCCCACAGGCCACTTCTACCATGTTTCCCATATATAATACCCAGACCACCCCATTCATCTTTTCTCGCCCCACAACTCATGTCCTGTTAAAAGTTCCCAAACCTTCACAATTTTGTGAATGAAATACATTAGAAAGAATTAGAAGCCCCGTGAATAACTATGCTAATTTCCACATTTGCTGCCAAACTGGCATCTAACATTTCTGATTGCAGAAACAAAAGGTTTTCATACAGAAATATAGATCTGCCTATAAATACAGTATGTCATTCCTCAAACAAACAGCCCTTCTATTTAACTAACAAACTACTTCTAAAGGAGTGCTATGTAAACTCAAGAAAAAGTTTACATTCCATGTTTAGAGGCAATACACCTCTGAATACCCAAGGCTGGGAACAAATAATGGGAAAGGATGTTGAAGGGTGTTGCCTTTGTGCCCTACTTGTGGGCTTCCTTTAGCCACCTGGCCAGTCAGTGTTGGAAACAGGATGTTAGACTGGATGGAGTCTTGGTCATGTACAGCAGAGTATTTCTTATGTTCTTACAGGCAATGAGTATTTGTTGTACGGACTTTTCTCCTACTGCCCTGGAAACTGTGCATAAAACAGCATGATCTATGCTATGTTCATTGCACAGACAGGTTTAATTTCACACACAGAGGAGAAGCGGAAAAACCAGCAAACAGGATATTTTCCCAGTTTTGCAAGCTCCTAAAACATAAATGTTTTCTGCCCACCCTTCCTTCGGTAAGAGTATGAGAGAACTTTAATGAGGCAGTGGAATCTTAGGGTTTGTTTACATTGGTGGCTTAGCCACGAGCAGCAGGATTCACAACCCAGCCGCAGCTGAAGTGTGAATGTGGTCACTCAGGGGTAATGGACACTGACTCCCCTAGTGCCTCATTAATGCTTAATGAGTTCTACACCGTTTCCCACATTTGGTCTTCTAGGATCAGAAAGGCAAAACAAGATGGCTGTTTTTTTCACTTGCTTTAGTGGGTCTATGTTCTCTATGAAGAAGCGCAAAATGTATTTAGGGATTATCAGGCAGAAGCTGTTGAGTAATTTAGGGTTGTTGGGGCACCTTCAGTTTCACTGTCATTATTAGTTTCATTTCACGCTAAGACACACACACACACACACACACTTCAATGACATATATGTATTCTCTCACATACTTGCTAGGGATAATCACCGGAAAAACATTAATCACAACTTTGAAACTGCCAAACTTTTCAAATATTGTATCTGCAACTGGCGTACATTCATTTTTTTACTAATGAACCTGTGAAATGAAAAGTTTCCCATGGAAAAATAAAGCACTGGAAAATTTCCCACCCCACATCACTGAGTCCAACACATCTGGAGGGCACCAGGTTGGGGAAGGCTGATATATAGGCCCTCTCATAGTTGTTTGTATAATCCATGTTAGTCTCTGAATTGCAGCCCTAGTTGAGTTGGCCTGTACCATGCGAGCTGGTTTAGAAAAAGTGGATCTGTGTCCCTATAACCATGGATAAGCAAGGACATATTCATCCTGGAGAAGGCAAACCCAAATAGACGGTTGTCTTTCCAGTACAGAAGTTCCTGCCAACTGCCTGAAGCCACTATTACTGTCTTTGTACTTTGCATCTTCTCCACTTTGTGTATCCTTTCAAAACATGTAGTGACAAATTCTAGACACATCCAAGCAGTGCAATATTATGACCTCTCTCATTTTGCATATGGTACTTCTATAAAAAGTCAACCAAAGCAGCATTTTGTCTTCCCTGCAGAAGAGGCAAATCGTTGTGAGCCCTGTCCTTAGAGCCAACCTTTAGTGGATCTGAATTTGATGGAGTGACTGAGGAGGGGAATACTGTACTGTAACTGTTATTTGCCAAACCAGATGAGATTTCATTACATATTACTACTGGAACAAATCTCCCCTTCTGTCCCCAATCAGTCGAAAGCTCTTACCACAAGAGTGCGCAGGCAGAGGGTTCCAGCAGGGGCACGAGGGTCCAGGGCAGCCACCAGATCCCACACTTTAATTTTCCTGATGGCAAGAAAGAGAAAGAAAAATCAGTGTTCCATTAAAGGGAAAGCATAAGCACTAGATGAGATTTTTTTTAAAAGAGCCATTAAACACAGCTCAGCATCTAAACCTTAGTTGATAAATCCAGTAGTTCATGGGGAGAAACACCCCCACCCCCAAAACCTGTCTGTTCTTGCAACCTGGCTCTGCCATTCCCTCTTGTGCTGGGCTGGGTGATCTTAAAGGAGGGGGAAAGTATATGGTTAACATAAACATCAGCTAAAACAAAAGAGGTGATACCAATTAAAACTGGTCCCTCAGTAGCAACTGAGACAGATGATGAAAAATCTGTGGAGGGCAACATGTTAGGGTGTGATCAAATATGTCAAATCAAAGCCCTTGTTTGACCTGAGAAATATTAATGTCTGATTCCACATCCACTGATACTAGTCAGTTCCTGTCGGTATAGAAGGGCAGCAAGGAAGACAGTAGCACTATCCTGCTTCTAAGTGTTGCATTGGGTAGGCAGGTGAGCTGCTACTAAAACCTCACTCCTTAATCTACTATGCTGCAGGCATCCAGAAAGGCCTACTAGCAACTTCACGCTTCTTCACTCTTTGTATACTACTCTTGTGTCATCTGCCATTGAGAAAATGTTCTGGCCTAAATCCAGGCCAGCACCGTTAATGCTTGGATGTGGGAAAATCCAGATTCAAATCTCTACTCAGCCACTGAGTGGTTTTCACTAAGTCACTAAGTCTCTCAGCCCACTAGAGATAGGTGACTCCCCAGTAAGCCCCATTCCGAGTCCTTCTCCTTGCTCCAAAATAATGAGGGCAGGGAAAGGGGTGGGGGAATGTCTGCTAATTCATGCAGTGAATGGGAACATAATAATGTTTTATTTTCTGTACATCGCCCAGGGTGGCCGGTTTGCCGGCCAGATGGGCGATAAATAAATGCAAATAATAAATAAATAAATAGGGGATTTATATATATATATATATATATATATATATATATATATATTTGTGAATACTAGTGCACTGAGAAAACATATTGACTTTACATTAATCCTATTCATGAGTTACTCACATCAACAGGGAAACTGTGGTGAAAGGGGCAGCAGGGCTGCATGTTTAACTATGCTCCCAAAATCACATCGCCCCTCTCACCACTGCCATCATTGCGTTCTGCATAACTTCTGAAGCCGGGGGGGGGGGGCAGCGGGCTGCACTCATGGAGGCGTCCACATTATTTAGAGCCCTGTATAATCAGGGTTCTCAGTCACATGAGGAGCCTTCAAAAGTACAGGAGGCTTCCCACTTCAGAAGTTATGCTCAGCATATCCCGGTGGCACCCCGGTCATTGAATGAGCTTCTCAGAGAGGCACTGAATGAGCTTCTCTGAGTGACAGGCAGAAGCACGGGGAGTTGGTTGTCAGTTGGGGAGAGAGTGGGAGTGGGAGGTTAACAGAGTAGGTAGGGAAAGGTGGTGCTGAAGAGAAGAGTTCAGACAGGAAATCTAGTACTAAGGTGTGAGAAAGCAAACGTGAAGGTGTTAGTAGAGAACAGTTCACAGGAGTTTCCGCTTAGGGAGTGAAGGACCTTCTGTCTGAGGAAGAAGGTGAAGCTCTGAACTAGTGACAGGGACAGTTAAGTTCACTGGTCTGATACTGTAACTTCAAGTAACCAAGCCAAGTTGATACAAAGAGCACTGTATAACATCTGCCTGCCTTTAACCTGAATCTAAGCAAAGAACAAGTTTGAATTAACTGTTGAAAATCCAAGTTATCTGTGCCTGAGTTGAATATCAGTTTAGAGACTTTGTTAGAACAATAAATCAACCTTTTTATTCAAAGTTCTAAGTGTCTAGAGTCTGACTGGTGGACAGGAAAGTAAGAAGGGAATTAACGGAGGGGCACCCTACTTAAAGTAATCAAATAAAACAAACTGCTCTTAATAAAGACAAACAAATGTGGGTGAACAGCTACATATAAGACCTAAGATATATAATCGGCTAACGCAACTTAAGAAGACAGTCTAAAGTCTGAAGTGACCAATACAAGGTGGCACTTGGTGAGAGCGAAGTACCCGTTCAGGGTGTGGGCTTTGGAGGAGGGGTCCCGTCTGCTACAGTGTGCTCTTTTTGGCTCCAAGTGAAGACCTTATTTTTCGCACGCATTTTTGTCTTTCAGTTTCTGTTGTTTTAAATCTGTTACTGTATTTTAAATCTTTGTACTGCTACTAGGTTTTATTTTGGTTTTTATTTTATACTGTAGTTTTAAACTTTTATATTGTATTTTATCATGTTGTATTTTATGGTTTTAATTGTTGTGAATTGCCCAGAGAACATTGGCTATTGGGCGGTATAGAAATGTAATAAATAAAATAAATAAAACATTGTGACAGAAAAAAATCTTACATAGCCTCTTGGACATGTTGTGCTTAGGCTGTTTTATTCCCAATATCCTATCAATGTTTTGCCTCATACTGCAACTCAGTCCCCTCCTCCACTCTGCAAACAAACCCTTCCTTTCTCTCTCCCGCCGATCCAGAACCAAACATCTGGATGCTTGATACACGAACGATGCTCTAGAAAGAGGAATCCTTCTTATCTAGTGAGACTCAGTCTTTCAATACTGGGTAGAAGGGGTATAGGAAAGGTGTGTGTGCACTGAAACTGGTCCACAGCAGTGCATCTACATGGATAATTGGTCCACAGAACAGAATGAGATTGTAACACCATTTTACAGCAGGTATTAAGGAACCTATAATTTTGGAAGACAACTTATGACAGAATGGCGAGCGAGTTACCCAGCCCTTCATGATGACATCTGGTTCTGTACTGAGGCACTGCAATAAAGCTGAACCAGGATTTCATCAGCAGTTCTGGAACTGAGTATTTGATAGGCACAAAACCTCAGGGTAAGCAGAAAGACACAAAGCAAGTAGGTCAAAGGCAACTAGTTTGCCTTAAAGGGAAAATCCAGAGGTTTGGAATCAAAGGAAAGACATGTCCTGGAAAGAGTTGTATGACTGCAAAGCTGGGAGCCTCTATTGAAGTGGAAGAGCTTCCTTAGCTGAGCTTCCAAATTACTCACAGCATCCAATGCTCAGATTTCTGCTAAGCATCTGAACAAGACTCTGCTCTAAGATGCTTGCACCCATAAGACGACAGTAGAGCCCATAATCAGGGCACCACATTTCTAGGATGGAAAGGCACTGAAAGCAGAACATTATGGATAAAGATCTAAGGGAAGAATTAGTTCCCTGTGGACCTGTAAATAATAATGTGATCCTCTGCTGTAAGCACGGTTTACACTGGTACTAAGATAAGATACTTACATAGCACAAAAGTAACATTTATGGAAAAGCAAGTGTGATCATTATTGGACTAGTTTCCCACAATGACTGACTCTGTTATAAGCTATTCCTACCCCACCCTCCTGGTCTCAGGGAGATGTTGATTAGTCTGGTATAAATATAGGAAGAACTTGTTCCCATAAGAAAACAAGTCACTGAACAGCAAATTTGGGTGATTACTACAAAAGTGGTTGTTGTTTATTTTTGCAAGACCTGCAATGTATTTTAATATTTCTTCCTTCAATTACTACTATTACTATTTGTTCCTTCCAGATTTTATATTTGCCTAGCTGGATGGGGAAATTGTTTGTTTTTCTTAAATCAAAGTTGCACATAGGTTACTTGTACAGTGGAGTATTGAATCAGTCAGAGTAAGGTGTTTCCAATTTTCTAGCCATCAAGATAGAAGTCAGTTTGGGATGGGTGGGTAGGGGGAAGAGAGATATATATACTAGATATATGTGTTCCATCACTAGATTCTCACCCATCGTAGGCTCCGCTGACTATCCTCTTGCTATCAAAACGAATGCATCTCACCAGCTCCTCGTGGCCTTCTAGGACCCGCAAGCATGCCCCACACTCAATGTCCCATAACCTGGGAGAAGACAAGACAAGCAATTGCCATTATGTAACTACTTTAAAATTCTATGTTGGACATACAAATTGAAAATTGAACCTGCTTATTTAGACAGGAGTGGGAAGACTCTGAATCCCTCACTTTCCCCTTAAATACTTATTTTGCACCCAGAAAACCATTTTCAATGGGAAATCCCACTATTTTTCTTTTCCAGCAAATCCAGGAGTAGCAGTGATGTCCATGAATCACTGCCTGAATGCTGTCAGGGCTAGATGAGGGACAATAAATTATAGCTAAATCTAGATAAAATGGTGATACTGGCACACATGAACTTGAAATAAGTTTGCCAGTTTAAAAAAAAAGATTAAACTCTTATCAGGATTTGGCTTTGCTACTGGAGGAAGACTTAGGTGGTTGCCAGAATGGGAAGGGGCCATAGCTCAGTGATAAAGCACATGCTTTGCATACGGGTCACTGGTTTGATCCCTCGCATCTCCAGATAGGGCAGGAAAAACTCATGCCTTAGAGATACATCTGAAATGTCCGCTTCTTAAAGGAAACCTGCCACTGTCAATCAAGCCTTGGTAACTTCTCAGACTGATTACTATAATGCATTGTATGTGAGGCTACCCTTGGAGATTGTTCAAAACTTTCAGCTAGCAAAAAATACTGTTCATTTGTGGTTGGAACAGGAAGCGAAGAACATATTTGTTGTGTGTGTGTGTTTCTCTCTTTCCTACTCCTCCTCTCTCCAGCCAGAACGTCAAACGCAGCTCATGGGTTTATTTGTAGAGTTTTATTAAGCAAAAGCAGGGCAACTCGGGGGGTTGCAGAAAAGTGCTACACAAAAGTAAAGAAAGTGATTCAAGACCCTTCATCCCCTCAATGGGAGGTCAGGAAGATTAAACAGTTGATTCTGCACTGAGGTGTTTCACGCTTCCTCACCCTCAAACTAGAGAACCGACTCCGCTCCTAAGGTGGCTCAAAAGTCTTGTTAGCCAACTGAGCTGATCAACAAAGAGACGTCAGCTGTTCTTGCCTACGTAATTTACACCGCTCTCTAGCATCAGTTACAGAGGCTGGTTCCCCCTCCTTCTCCCGCCTCTGCCTTCCCTGTTCCCAGAGATCCTCCCCCCCCCTCCCTGGCCTCTAGTTCTAACCTTGACTGCGCAGCTGGGTCCTGGTTATCTTCACAGAGAGGCATCTCTGTGGCCTCCTCTTCCCCCTCCCCCTCTGTTCCAGAGTCCATTCCCACGGAATCTGACCAGTGCTGTTTTGGAGTTAGGGAATCAGAACTGGCTAGCCCTGACAATATTACTTTGCCAGGTGCTATGACTGCAAGTTTGTTTCCTTGCCCAAGTGAGTATGCTTGTTGTTCAACTATAAATCCTAAATCAATTTGGGTCCAATGTAGCTTAGTAAGTGACTTCTCCATACAAGCCTTGTGTCGCATACAGATCTGTATTTAATGTGGCTCATGGACCTAATCTGAACTGCTGGGATCTCCAATCTGGCCCATGGAGCCTCCTGGTCTTCCTCCAGGGAACCCCACCTCCTGGAGGAAGCCCCCTGGAGAGCATCCCTGCTGTTATTTCCTGGCACAGACCAAGTACATAGCTTTGTGGGTGCTGAGAGGAGCTTCTGTTCCTCCTGGTGCCCCAGCCAAGTCCCTTTCTCCATGCTGGAAGGCACAGAACTCCGTGCTTCTCCCAGCACAGAGAGAAACCCCCCTGCAGGGGGTGGGTGGGGTGGTGACATCATTGGGCAGCAATCCATATGCCCCCTCAAAACAGTTCTGTGCCCGATTTAATATCTGCCAAATCATATTACAATATAACTTTGACCTGTTGCCAACAAGACAAGTTTGACAAAGCTATTGCTGGTCAGTGTAAACCAGCAACTTGACAGGAATCCTGAATTAAGGAATTTGTAATTGGAGCCTGCAGCATTGTTGCAAGGTTGCCCCAGGGGAACAGGTGGTGTTACCAACTTTATGAGCTATGGATAAAAAGACAGTTGTTACACATTTTATGACCCATGAAGCCAATGGCTGTTATAACCTGAAAATCTGACTTCCATGGTTTTGTGAATTGTAGGATGGTCTCTCTCCCTAAGAAATAGATAATCTTCATATCTACCCATCAAATTGAAGTCCTCTGAAACATATCAAGTTTTATTTTAGGGTTTGTGCTGAACAGTCATTTAAGAACATTTTCAGCACATTTGTTGAGATGTGGGGAAAGTGAAAAGTGTGTGTGTCTGTAAACCCAAGTCGGTGAAGATGTTCTCAAGACATTCAGAGAATTTTTTAGGGGGGGAGGCTTACAGTTTTAGCTGTGAGTCAGAGGCAGCTGTTTCTGTTTTTTTAAATACATTTTTTAGAAACAGGTTTTACTGCCACGGAAAAGTGGTGGTGGTGGTGATATCCCCCCTCCCCAATCTGGAGCCTTTCTCACCTGCAATGCATCTGAGGAAAACTGCTATGTCAAGGTGTAGCGACCTTCATGATGCACTGTGTGTGGGTGGTGGTGGTGGTGGGGGGGGGGACAGGCTGCCTGCATTACTTTACTGTGCAGCAGTGCAAACAGCCATCTTTCCCCTCCACAATGCATTGCAAAGGTACTGCACCATGACATAGCATCCTTCCTCAGATATACTGTGGGAGAAAATGGCCCTGAATCAGGGGAGATGGCTGTCACTGCTTTTCTGTTGTTGTTTTTTAAAGGGAAAAGTGTAAAAACAAAGAAGCCTCTGAGTCTGCCATGGACTCACGGACTGCTAAAACTGTTAGTCTCCTGCTTGTCCCCTGCTCCTGAAAGTCACAAGAATTTCTTTAGCCTGCCCGCTAACGTGCAGAAAGTGCCTCATCACCTTCACACCCCAAGATGGTGAGGCACTTTCAGATCAGCCCTACTTTATTTATAACATCTAAAGTCTCTGGTCTTATGCCTATCTGCATGTTGTTCTTCCATAAGGAGTGGATCTAGTGCTGTGTCTGACAATCCCACACCCTAGAACAGCGGTCCCCTACCTTTTTGGCACCAGGGACCGGTTTCGTGGAAGACAATTTTTCCGCAGACCGGGGGGCGGGGTCGCCCACCGCTCACCTCCTGCTGTGCGGGCGGGGATTTACCCGAGAGTCTCAAGGGGGCTGAAGCAAGTCGAACTGGCCCTGCTCGACCCTCCCAAAACTCTCTGAGACTTGCCTGCTGCCGCTCGACCCAAATGCGCTGGGGAAAGGACCTACGAGGTCCCCATTGCGCCACTTCCTGGTTCTCCGGTGCTGCTCTTTTTACATAAATACCATGGTAAAGTACCTTGAAACGGCTGCAATTTGCTATTCGTGGCCGTTTTAAGGTACTTTACCATGGTATTTATGTAAAAAGAGCAGCACCGGAGAACCCGGAAGTGATGTGACGGGTCTCCCGTCGCATCATTTCCGTATTTCTGGAAATGCTTGCTGGGAGGCAAGCAGAGGGATGAGCGGCGTGGGGGGAGTGCTCGCTGGAGCTCACGAGCACCCTGAGAGCCAGGTGGGGTGCTCATGGTGCATCCCGGCCCGGTTCTCCCATCGCGTCACTTCTGGTTTTCCA
Organism: Shinisaurus crocodilurus; assembly: GCA_021292165.1. NCBI lineage: Eukaryota > Metazoa > Chordata > Lepidosauria > Squamata > Shinisauridae > Shinisaurus > Shinisaurus crocodilurus. Next base: position 66,475,748 of record CM037878.1, read on the forward strand.
GAAATGCTCGCCGGGAGGCGAGCAGAGGGATGAGTGGCAGGTGTGTGTGTGTGCTCGCCAGAGCTCGTGAGCACCCCGAGAGCCAGGTGGGGTGCTTCTGGCGCGTCCCGGCCCAGTTCCCAACTGGCCACGGACTGGTACTGGTCCACGGACTGGGGGTTGGGGACCCCTGCCCTAGAAGGTAAGCAAGTTATCCTCCTTCTGACACCCTGCCATTCACTGAGATCAGAGTCCCACATTCACAGGAAATCAGTACAGACAACAATGTCACTTTTGTGGTAGTAGTACGGTTTTGGAACTTGCCCGTCACCAAGAAGGCCCCTCCAAGCTGCTTCACTGTACAGCCTTCAGCACCAGACAAAAGCATCTTTTCTCCTCCTAGACCTTTAATTTTATAAATTTCTGATCATAGAATCATAGAATAGTAGAGTTGGAAGGGGCCTATAAGGCCATCTAGTCCAACCCCCTGCTCAATGCAGGAATCCAAGTTAAAGCATCCCTGACAGATGGCTGTCAAGCTGCACCTTGAATGCCTCCAGTGTGGGAGAGCCCACTACCTCCCTAGGTAGTTGGTTCCATTGTCCTATTGCTCTAACAGTCAGGACATTTTTCCTGCTGTCCAGGCAGAATCTGGCTTCCTGTAACTTGAGCCCATTATTCCGTGTCCTGCAAACTGGGATGATCGAGAAGAGATCCTGGCCCTCCTCTGTGTGACAACCCTTCAAGTACTGGAAGAGTGCTATCATAGCTCCCCTCAATCTCCTCTTCTGAAGGCTAAACATGCCCAGTTCTTTCAGTCTCTCCTCATAGGGCCTTGTTTCCAGTCCCCTGATCATCTTTGCTGCCCTCCTCTGAACCTTTTCCAGTTTATCTATATCCTTCTTAAAGTGTGGTACCCAGAACTGGATGCAGTACTCAAGATGAGGCCTAACCAGTGCTGAGTAGAGGGAAACTAGTACTTCACATGATTTGGAAGCTATACTTCTATTAATGCAGCCCAAAATAGCATTTTCCTTCTTTGCAGCCACATCACATTGCTGGCTCATATTCAGCTTGTGATCTACAACAATTCCAAGATCCTTCTCACTTGTAGTACTGTTGAGCCAAGTGTCCCCCATCCTGTAACTTTGCATTTGGTTTCTTTTTTCTAGGTGCAGCACTTGGCATTTATCCCTATTCAATTTCATTCTGTTGTTTTCAGTCCAGCTCTCCAGTCTATCAAGATCACTTTTTTGTTTCTGTCTTCCAGAGTATTAGCTATTCCACCCAATTTTGTGTCATCTGAAAATTTGATAAGCATTCCCTGCACCTCCTCATCTAAGTCATTAATAAAAATGTTGAAGAGCACTGGGCCCAGGACCGAGCCCTGTGGTACCCCGCTCGTTACCTCTCCCCAGTTTGAGAAGGTACCATTGATAAACACTCTTTGAGTCTGATTCTGTAGCCAATTGTGGATCCACCTGACAGTTGTTCCATCTAGCCCACTTTTAGCTAGCTTGCTAATCAGGTTATCATGAGGCACTTTATCGAAAGCTTTGCTGAAGTGCAGATATATTATGTCCACAGCCTTCCCACAGTCCACAAGGGAGGTTACCCGATCAAAAAATGAGATCAGATTGGTCTGGCAGGACTTACTCTTGACAAATCTATGTTGGCTTATAGTAATCACTGCATTGTTTTCAAGGTGCTCGCAGATTTTCTTTATAATCTGCTCCAGAATTTTCCCAGGGATTGATGTCAGACTGACTGGTCTGTAGTTCCCAGGTTCCTCCTTCTTGTCCTTTTTGAAGATAGGAACATTAGCCCTCCTCCAGTCATCTGGCACTTCACCCATATTCCATGATTTCTCAAAGGTAATAGACAGTGGTTCTGAGTGTTCTTCTGCTAGTTCCTTTATTACTCTAGGATGCAGTTATGTCGGGCCCTGGAGATTTGAACTCATTCAAAGTAATCAGGTGTTCCTTGACCATTTGCCTATCAATCTCAAGCTGCAATCCTGCCCCTTCAGCTTGTACTTCAGGTTTGCCAGGGGGGACATAGACCCTCTTTCGGGAGAAGACTGAGCCAAAGTAGGAATTGAACACTTCTGCCTTTTCTTTGTCATCTGTTATCATTTTGCCATCCTCATTGTGTAGCTGAACCACCATTTCTTTCCTCTGATTTTTACTATGTAACAGTGTGGAGAAAGGGGGGGCTGGCTGGCCCACCACACCCCCAACCTTTCCTACTCCAAAGGAACCAAGACCCCCTGAGATTTCAAGATACCAGATTGCCAGCCTCAGCTGTCTGCAACCCTACTTGGATCTCTGTTGAGGGACTTTCTTTCCTCTGATTTTTACTGATTTCTTTCCTCTGATTTTTACTATGTAACAGTGTGGAGAAAGGGGGGGCTGGCTGGCCCGCCACACCCCCACCCTTTCCTACTCCAAAGGAACAAAGACCCCCTGAGATTTCAAGATACCAGATTGCCAGCCTCAGCTGTCTGCAACCCTACTTGGATCTCTGTTGAGGGACTCGCCTTCAATTTCTGTAACCTGGATTTAGTTACTGAACCAAGCAGAGTGACTACAAAACCCATGTGGGGTAAAACCAGGACAAGGTTTATTCTGGTAGCATTTTACAACAAGATTAGGGAAATGAGAGAAGCACACAAAATAAAGAGAGAGACACTTTAGTACACAGTAGAGGTGCAAAACAATAAGACCCGATTCCTTAATATCTCTCAGGCACACACCTGTTACCTGAGGGTGTTCTCTTCAAGGGTTAAATCCAGCACAGCTTCACTGCCCGAGGGAGATTACCACACCTACCCGAAGGTCCGAGATGGGTAAAACTCCCACAAGGCTTGCCTTTACTAGAGCCCTCAATCCAGCTAATTTCACCAGGAGCTGCCTGGGGTCCTTGGCTTACCGCCATTACCACAGCTGGGTAGAACAAAGACAAACCAAAAACCACGCTTTGGGAAATATACCTTTCCCCCCCCTCCCCTCCTCTGCTGCCTCTTAGCCAATCACCATGCACTTCACCTGGCCAGGCAGGGGGAAGGGAACTCATGACTTGAACTATTTACATATGAAAGCCCTAGGCCAACTTCTCTAGTTTCCTCCCAGCCCCCTCAACTGGCCCCACTTGGTTTACACATGAGGAGGCGTGTGTGTGTGTGTGTGTGTGTGTGTGTATGTGCATGCATGCAGGAACCCCCAAAGGCCCCTTTCTCCACACGCTAACTATGCACACCCCACCCCAGCCGGTTCACACATGAGGTGTGTGTGTGTACCCCCAAAGGCTCGTTTCTCCACAAAAGGTAAAAGAGATGCTGACTAGTGTTCTGTGTTGCTGCTTTGCTGTACTGTATGGAACACTGAAGTTACACAGTCTGCGCTCAGAAGGTTTACAATCTACATTCAAAGGACAAGAAATGGATGGGAGAAGCGGTCACTTCATGCCAAAGTTTTAAATACCGATTCCAAAAAGCGTACAAGGCCAAATATCCACCCAACCTGGATTCTGATGAGATATGCTGCCAACCGCTGCAAAATTCTAGCACAAGGATTTTATTCAGTGTAAGCAAAAAAGTAATTGTATTCCTCTTTAAATTTATTACCATATTGACATTTATATTTGTTGGTTATTAGTACGAGTGGTATTGTGGCGGCTTTCCCAAGCTCTGCAATGTTTTAACTGTTTCCTGCTTGGATTACTATTGAGGTTTGTGCTTTCCAAATGTTTATTTGTTGTTTTTTCAGTCGAAGTGGCAGACTGGTTCCTTGCTACAGTGGAGACTGGATCCAAGTTCATGACACTAAATAAACTCAGTTTTCTCTCAAAACATGGTTGCTCTGATCAGCCTTTTGGGAAATCATGCCATGAGGCCAACCCCCCCCCCCCACCACCACCATGTGTCTGTCTTCAAGCAAAGCTATGGCACTATTTACAAATCCTTTGATCTTTACAAGGCGTTAAATAGAATGCAGCTGGTGAGTGAAGGTGATAATTGGTTAATAGCTTCAACTGTCCCATTCCAATTCCCCATGTCTCTCATTTAAATTGTCTGCTGCAGCACTCTGATCTGTTTGTTTTCATTACTCATGTTACTGCAATTACCTTCAGTAACTAGCTTTCTCTAAAGCTACACTAGTCAATTACCAGCCTCCAAAGTCCCTTAATGAAAGGATTTGTTTCTTTCTTTTGCATCTTTATTTGGACACTCAGTGGTTTGGTATATTTGACCTTGGACCCAGAGAATTACACACAACAGAAGGGGAAAGACATACCATTAATTGGAGTGACCTCTGTTGGTCCAATTAAAAGGGATCCCTTCCCAATTTTTTAAATCTCTGCAAGCTCACTAAAGTTTACAGCTGTAGGCTGGTAGTGGCAACTTTGCCTGCTTTTTAAATTGCTCTTAAACAAGAATTCAAAGAATGTTGTCACCACATTTCCCATGGGGGCTGGTGCTGAAAGTGCTATGGCCAACAACTGGAAGAAACATGACTAGGATATGACTAGGATTGGTCTGACACTATATTCCTTGCAGGAAAGAAAAGCACATGAATGGAATAAGCTCTTTGAGCAAGAGCACCAATATTTATATTGACAAGAGGACTGTACCGAGAAGTAGCTTGTGATTTGATTGTCATAGTTCACTTAAAAAGATTAAAGCTGACCAATCAATGGCTTTGAATTGTATTTGCCAGGCCTCCCTTCCTAAAAGCTGTCAGATCCCATCTAACTGTCATCATCTGAATGGCATCTCAAAAATCCAGTTCATTGTAGTATGGAGTGGATTAATGCTTGGTCCATTTCCGGCCAAGGGAGAGCAAGGAGGCTCCAAGAGTCCAGGTCACCTGTTTCAAATGGTGCACCAAGCACCATGAGAAAAGCTGGGTTGGCAAGATCCCAGCAAGATTTCTGTTCTGGAGTAAAAACCTCTTACTGCAAATCCAACTCTTTAAGTAGAACACCCAGACCACAAAGGGGAGCATCCTATACAACAGTCCATGCAAGCTCTTTCACATATTACACTTTGAGAAATTAGTTAATCTTTATTGGTGGCTTTTAGATCCCACAAAAAACAAGGAAATCTCAACAGCAGTTGCACTTTACCCATTGATGGTTTTGGAGCTTTGAACTATGAAAAATTGAGACAACTACAAACACATTTTTGAACCCTCATTTCCTGTAAGTCTGCTTTATTGAATTTGTACCCAGCCTTTCTACCAAAAAATGGCACTCAAGGCGGCTTACAAAAACAATTAAAATTGATTAAAACAATAAAATAAGACATTTATATACAATAAAAACATAACTATTACAGGAAAAAATATTATTAAAAGCAGTACCCAACCCAACAGACCCCTTTACAGGCTAAAGGCCTTCTCAAATAAGTGGTCTTCGCCTGCCGGCGGAAGGACAGCAGAAAGGAAGCAAACCTAGCCTCCTTTGGGAGGGAGCACAGCCTGATGTCAAGGCTGTGGTCATTTTAAGTATACAGTCATGCCTTGGATTGAGAGCATAATTGGTTCTGGAAATGTGCTTGTAATCCAAAACACTCTTATATCAAAACGAAATCCTCCCCCAAAAATGTGTACCGAGATTTTTAATTTAAGCCGTACTACAGTACTTGTATTGCAAGACGTCGCTTGTATATCAAGTAAAAAAAAATATTAAATAAATATTTTTTAAAATTGCTTGTCTTGCAAAACGCTCTCAAACCAAGTTACTTGCAATCTAAGATATTACTGTATAGGGAACACTGGTGCAGAATTGGACTCTTGAAAATCACGTGAAGCTGAGTAATGGGATAAATATCTGGCCCTGGCGGATGGGGAGAAAACATTGGTGGACAGCGTCTGCCAAAAACTAAGGCTGGTCAACCTTGGGACGGGACTTCTAAAAGTGAGGTGTGGTGTGCCTTAGATATTTCATGCCTCATGGTTCTTTGCACTTGAGCCTAAGAACCTTCCCTACTTCATGCACTGTCCTCCTTCCTTGGTTCCCTACACTTGCTCTTTGAAAAATATTTTTGCAAGATCTCAAATGTTTAATATAGCTATATTATAGGAATTAAACAAATAGATATACAGAATTTCCTTTGAGCTCAGATTTTGGGGTTTCTTGAAATTTCTAGGTGCAAAACACATCTCATTTTTACATCTTATGAAGTAATACTCAGGTCTAGTGAACATATGCAGCAGAATAAAGTGACAGAATCCTGAAGTGGTAGAGCAGACGGTACAATTTCCAATTGCAGGGGACGGATGCCATTTCTCAATATTCCCCCATCCACACTAAAAATCAACACTTCCCTGCACGACACCCCACCCGCTGCATATCAAAGGTTCTAGAACAGGCTTCCCTGTGCTAGTTTTTGGTTTTTTTAAAAAAACTTGCAGGGTTTGGGGGCGGGGCAGGGGAGTATTCAGAAGTGCAGTCCTTCATTTGCAGCCTGAAGCATTACAATCTCAGTTCAATATGTTCAGTGGGGTGGGGAGGGAGAGAGCACATGTACGCACATGTATTTGTGTGTATATATTACACACAAATACATATAACACTCTCCTCCTTTTTAAAGCTGCTGGAGCAGAGGAGTTAGTAATGGTGAACAGACAAAGAGTTAAGCACATCCTGGCTTTGCTTCAAAGCGGCTTTTTGTGGGGGAAAAAATGGCTATTTCGATACCTTTACACACATGTAATATATAGTTTGGCCCAGAGAGAAGCAGCATATGGTCCAAGCATGTGTTGTACTTCTTACCTGATTGTATTATCTGATGAACCACTGACTACTAGTCTATCTCTGTACTGTAGACACGCAATGCCTCGCTTATGGCCATTTAAAGTACGCACAAACTCACAGGTACTTGTGTTCCATACCTGTAACAGAGACACACAGAAGGAAATGGATTATTCTGGAAGTAATGCTCATGACAGGTATTTGTATGAGAGAGCCATATATTGTTAATGAGAGCCAGTATGGTGTAGTGGTTAAAGTGTTGGCCTAGGACTGCGGAGTCCCTGAATCAAATCCCCACCCTGCCAGGAAGCTCACAGGGTGACCTTGGGCCAGTCACTCCCAGCCTATCCTACCTCATGGGGCAGTTGTGAGAATAAAGTGGGGTGGGCAGGAAGAGAAGGAACCATGATTCTATGTATGCCATCTTGAGCTCCTTGGAGAAAGGCATATATAATAAACACAATAAATAAATAAAGATATGGTCTAAAGTCAACATGACTTCAAGGTTTGCACCTTTATTGTTCTATCACCTGACGCCGACACAATGTACTTGTCATCAAAGTCCACCACATTGACAGCTGCCCTGTGTCCAACCAGAACCCTTCGTAGGGTGATGTCTGTTGGGGAGGCCATGTCCCACACGGCAATGGAACGATCTTTTGAGCATGTCACCATCATGCCGTTATTAAAGCGCAGGTGCAGTACCGCTTCACAATGATGGATCAGTGTGTTTAGCATCTCACCCGTATTTACATCCCACACTCTGGAATTTATGATAAAATAGAAAGGGAGAGAGAGAGAGAGAGAGAGAGCAAGAGATTATGAGTTTCCTGTAGTAAACAAAGTCCGATACCTGGGTGCACAACAAGGGGGGGGGGAAGAAACATTTTGTTAGTATATAAATTGCCAACAATCTCTTTAAAAGATGTGGAAAAAGCCTGTCATATGAGCTTAATTTAGTAGTAATGATTTCAATAGTATTGTTGATAAGATAAAAAGCCTTTTAATTTTTTTAAAAAACCCTCATTCTTTCTCCTAGCAACTTTGCGAGGTAGGACATTCTTATATCCATGTTAAAAGTTGGGAACTGTGAATAAGATACTATTTAATTTGTTCAATGTCACATGGTGAATCTACGGCTGAGCTGCGATTTGAATCAAACTATCTTTCTCTGGATTTACTCAGCTCAGTTACACAGTCCAGGAAATAGAAGGTTGCAATACAGCTAACATGGTAATGACCAAAGAGGCAAGAACTGCCCCCCTCCCCAACCCATAATTAAAGGATTTAATAGGACGCTTCAGGTGCTGACTTTTTGTGCTTGTGAGTGTAATGCAGAATTTGAACTTGGCTACTGAATTTAGTTTTCTGAGAGCTTCCACCTTAATTTAAAAAAACATGGCTGCAGAGAAGAATATGGGCAAATCTTCTGTACTCTGAGTTCCATCCCTATTTTCTAACTCAGGCACTTCCTCAGCACATTTTATGCCTTTTTGCTTTTGACCAATCCATATTGACACACTCTTAATCCAGCAAAGCTTCCAAAAAAGGATAATTATGTCTTAACACAGAACTGTGTTTGGTTGTCTTTATTTTGTTTTTTGTGGGAGATGCAGAACGAAAGTGAGCCAAATATTCTGCTCTCTTGACCTCCCATTTTTTATTCTAGGCCACAGAAAAATCATAGGTGCCAGGTTGAACGAGTGATTCAAAATGTTGTAGTAGCACCAACGATTTGAAATATTTCTTTAGTCCTGCCAGTGTCTAAAAAGATATAGTCCTGGTTGGCACTGAGGAATTGAAAACATTTTTTTCCAGCCCTGCTGAACTAAACAGGTTTTAACTGGATATTTTATGTAAGCAGAATCCACACACGCAAGAGAACATGCTGACAGTTATCTTTTCCCAAGGACAGTTTATTTATATTTATTTACACACACACACACACACACACACACACGCGTGTGTGTGTGTTGCTAACCCTGAAATCTAGGACTTAAGTTGCTGACTTCGAAAGCTATTTTACAAAAGCTTGGGGAAAACTGCTTTCCTATCTTTTTGCATATACCTTTGATCTTCTCTGCTTTGAGGGTGGAGATTAAGGAGGGCATGAGGAGCAAATTCATCCTCTTCTTGAGTGCTGAAGTTGCAGAGCGGCCCTGATCATGAGCCATGTAGTCCTCCAGTTCAAATCTCAACTCGGCCATGAACACAATAGGTTGGTTTTTTTTTTTTTTTTTTGGCAAAACGCTTTTCTCTCAGCCTCCCCACCATTACACACATCAATATGGGAATACTATTATTTGCTGGTGTGTATTAGGGGCTCCTGAAGGTGAAATTGGTTGCACACAGAGAGGTTGCATAGAGAAAAGCATTTCCATGGTCATGTAAAACATCTCAGAACCAGATGAGCATTCCTCTTCTGTGCTTTGACAAGCCTAGGTAAGGTTACTGAAATGCATTATACATGAGAATGCCTATGAATAGCGTTTGGAAAAACTTCAACATAATTCAGAATACAGCTACTGAGTTATTAAGTGGGACTCACAGATGAGATCATACTGGCTGCACTGGCTACCAGTTTATTTCCAGGCACAATTAAAATGCTGTTTTTGATCTTTCTTTAAAGACTTAAATGGCTTGGGACTAGGGTATCTTAAGGACCGCCTACTCCCAAAAGAACTTCTGTGAAGTTCTGCTTTGGGTGCCTTCACCTTCAGAATGAGGTAGTGGCTATGGGGGACATAACCTCTGTGATGGACCCAAATTTCAAAATGTGCCCACCCTAGTGTTATTCATTAAGTTCCTACATTGATAACTTTTATGGCATCAATTAAAAGCTTTCTTATTTACACCAAAACTTTTGGTGGCGCATAATTGGTGAGCAGTTTTTGCCTGGGTTTTTGTTGTTGTTGTTGCTGTTGTTGCTTGTCGGCTGTTGCTTCTATTCTCTGCTTTTAATTTTTCCCCCCACTGTAACTGATCGTTTTCATTATGGTGTAGGCTGCCTTGGAGGCTTATATTTGTTAGAAAGATGGGATCTACATATTTTCAATGAATAAATAAATAAAATAGCTACCTGACAGTAGAATCTGATGATCCAGTGATGATCACCCGCTCATCATACTGGAGGCAAAGGACCGACCCCGTGTGTCCGGTCAGAATCCTCTTACATTCTAATGTATTCTTGTCCCAGATCTAGGAAGGCAAAGAGGTACACACTGGGACTGCATCACAAGGTAAACGGACTGTATTGCTAGACTGGCTCTTTTGTTTTCTACAACACAGCATTTTATTTACTAAGGAGAGCAAAACTTCTTTAAGTGGCACACAACGCACTTTGTATTCCACAGGCACTTTGGAGCAATATAAACTATCCTTAATATCTCTGTTTTTAATATAAACATCGTGTTTACCCTTCTCATTAGGGAACAGGAAGACTTTAATTACTGAAGGACCAATAACACGGCTAGCAATGAACAGAGTGCAAGAAAATGAAGCAGATAATATAGATTTATCCCCCTTCCTTGGAAGAGAGGGAGGAAAACCAAGGCATTTCAAAGTCAAACTTGATAGTGGGCAGGGGGTGGGGAATCGGGGGATGAAGAAAAGGATTAACCTTATCCCTTCCAGTTTCTCTCCTGCATTGTACCTCCTAAAGGAAGGCACACCTGCATTCTTTTTGGGACTGGATGTTGTGTTCCTTTATTGCCCATGGGGGAACTCTCACCTTGATGGTATTGTCTCGGAGGCCACTCACTATCTTCTGATCATCATATTGTAAACAATAAACCCCTTTGCTTGTTTCACTCCGGCAGTGGATTCGTTGTAAGCTGTGCCTTCCACACCGCCAGTTTGATTCTATCGTCTGGGGGGAGAGAGAAAAACAATTTTAAAGTGTGGAGCAAACATCTTGGAAATTTTGCAACAATAAAGCTTGAGACTCCTGGGACAACAGAAGCCGCTCTAATGCTGAAACCATTTATCATTAGACAGCCTCAGAGCATGCTAGGAGGAGGAAGGACAGCCTGCTTCTCCCCCTTTTCCAGTCTCTAGCTTCCATAACGTTTCAAAACCTTCTAAGGAGATTCTAGTTGTTACCAAGAAGGCAAAAGCATGACCTGTCTAGAATATGGAGTCTCAACAATGGGAGGCAGGCTAATCTAAGGATACATGGGCAATTGTCAGAGGAAATATGACTTCTGAGCCTTCCCCTCTGCCTTGATCGGGCCAGTAAGGCAGAATGCCAAATGACCCAACAACAACAACAAAAACCCAGGCAAAAACTGCTCACCAATTATGTGCCACCAAAAGTTTTGGTGTAAATAAGAAAGCTTTTAATCCACTCTAAACTACCCTCTTGCTGGATCGTCACCTTGAAGTGGTGAGTGGGCTTGCGTGTTCCGATGAACCCTGTGAGCAATGCCGTCGGGAGCTATATACTCCCGGTAGGGTCACCCATGGCGGTAAGGTCCGGGGAGAGGAACCAGACAAAGAACGATCCAAAACAAAAAGTCCTCAACGGCAGAACAGGCGGAAGATAATTTAAACCTAAATTACAACAGCTGTGAAGGCGGATGAAGGCTGCAGCAGAGAATGGTTTTCCAATCGTCAGGATAACCGTGCCATTGGATCATTGCCGTCCTCTGTCAAGTTTGTGTGGTGATTCGTTGTGCACCGATCTCCCCACAGAAAACAGCTTCACGCACAGGCGTCTTCCAACCCAACCCAACCCAACCCAACCAACCCAACCCAACCAACCAACCAAAAAAGTCCCATGGCGACTGGCGAATGGCGACGGGGGCAGGACTGTGAATCTGGAAGCTCCTAGTCACGGACCAGCACATGGGCAGTGGATGCAGACTCAGTCGCCCTGTTCAAGGAACGAGGTAGCCGAGCAGCTTGGCAGCTGTATCCATGACTGAGCAGCCCTATTTAGGATCCACTCTGCTCACCCCGTATGGGGAGGGGGCTAGAAAAGGTGCCCTAAACATAGTCTACCTCTTTCTCCCCTGACTGGATTACCGCGTCCAGTGGGGTCACCATTTTAGCGGTTGAAAAAAACATTTGAATTTTGGAACATGGAATATACGGACACTGCTGGATAACATAGATAGTGAACGCCCTGAGCGTAGGACTGCTATTATTGCAAGGGAGCTGAGATGGTTTAAAATTGACATAGCAGCACTTCAAGAAACTCGAAGGGCAGGAGAGGGGCAGTTGAAGGAAGAAAAAGGAGGCTATACCTTCTTCTGGAAAGGACTACCTGAGCAGGACCGACGAATACATGGAGTAGGCTTTGCCATCAAAAATGAGCTAGTGAACTCTTTGTCAGAAGTTCCTACTGGCATTAACGAACGCCTGATAACTCTTCGATTAAAGCTCGCCAATAACCAGCAGGTAACTATTTTGAGCGCTTATGCGCCAACATTAGATGCTGATGAAGACATCAAGGAAAACTTTTATACCCAGTTGGACACTCTCCTGTCAGAGATACCTAAGGAGGATAAAATTCTCCTCCTGGGCGATTTTAACGCAAGAGTCGGGCGTGACTTTGATTTATGGCCAGAAACTATTGGAAAAGACGGAGTTGGTAATAGCAACCCGAACGGAATCTTACTTTTGTCTATATGTGCAGAGCATAATCTCACTATCACAAACACGCTCTTTCGAGAAAAGAATAAGTTTAAAACATCATGGCAGCAGCACCCATGGTCAAAGCACTGGCATCTTCTGGATTATGTAATTGTCCGTGTTAGAGATCGCCGCGATGTACTTCTTACTAGGGCCATCTTGAGTGCCGACGACTGCTGGACAGACCACCGACTAATCCAGTCCACTATGGTTATCAACATTGCTCCCCAACGTATGCTTCAAGGAAGGAAACCAAGGCGTAAAATGAACATCCACGCCCTTCAAGATCCTATTAAGCAAACTCGTCTTCAATCACTTCTTAAGGAACATCTACCTACGGAACCTCCTGACAACATTGAGGACCATTGATCAAAGCTGAAAACCTCCATTTCTGCAGCTTGTGAACAAACTATTGGATACGAAACTAAGAAACATCAGGATTGGTTTGATGAAAATGATAATGAGATTAAATATATAATTGACCAAAAAAGGAAAGCCTTCCAAATATGGCAAAATGATATTAACTGCGCTGCCAAGAAAAAAATCTACGCTAGTGCAAACGCTGAGGTCCAAAGAAGAACAAGAGAACTTAAGAACGCCTGGTGGAAAAAGAAAGCTGAAGAAAATCAACAACCTGCAGAATCTCATGATGCACGGGGCTTTTTTAAGGCCACAAGGGCTATTTATGGACCAAAAACCTATGGTACAAACCCTTTACAATCAAAAGATGGCACCAAACTCTTAAAAGACAAAGAGTCTATTGCACTGCGTTAGAAAGAGCATTATTATGACCTTTTAAATCGTAAATCTAAGGTGAATAATGAGATTTTTTCGCAAATCCCGCAAAAACAAATTAGAGAGGAACTTGCAATACTCCCCACTTTGGATGAAGTAAAAAAAGCCATTAATCAAATGAAGAACAACAAAGCTAGTGGACCAGATGGGATTCCTGCTGAAATCTTTAAAGAAGGGGCCCCCGAACTTGTACAACATCTTCATAAACTCATCGAAAAAATCTGGGTAAGAGAAGAGATCCCAGAAGACTTCAGGGATGCCATAATTATCACCCTCGTTAAGAAAGGTGATAGAACAGACTGTGGAAACTATCGGGGCATTTCTCTCTTAGCTACCGCAGGTAAAATATTTGCTAGGATTCTCGCAAACCGTCTTCTATCTATTTCAGAAGAGATCCTCCCTGAAACTCAATATGGTTTCCGCCCCTCTAGAGGGACAGTAGACATGATTTTTACTGCACGTCAGCTCCAATAAAAATGCCGGGAGCAAAATCAACCCCTTTATATGGCATTTATTGATCTTGCTAAGGCCTTTGATACTGTAGACCGAACAGCTCTCTGGACTATCCTTATGAAAATTGGATGCCCCAATAAATCTGTGAATATCTTGCGACTTCTCCATGACAACATGATGGCTACGGTCTTGGACAACAACGGCTCTCATGGTGCTCCATTTAAAGTGGGATCGGGTGTTAAACAGAGATGTGTTATTGCCCCAACATTATTTGCTATTTTCATCGCCATGATTTTACATCTTGTCGAGGGGAAACTTCCCACTGGTGTGGGAATTATATATCGAACAGATGGAAAGCTTTTTAATCTCAGCAGGCTGAAAGCAAAAAGTAAGGTAATTACAACCTCCGTTGTGGAACTTCAGTATGCTGATGATAATGTGGTCTCCGCACATTCAGAGGATGATCTCCAAACTATCCTAAATGCTTTTGCAGAAGCATATGGAAAACTTGGTCTCTCACTTAACATCAAAAAAACCAAAGTGCTTCATCAGCAAGTGCAAGCTAACCCTTTGGTGATGCCATCTATCCAGCTTGGTGGGACAATACTGGAAAATGTCGATCATTTTCTCTATCTTGGCAGCTATCTTTCTGTTACAGCTAACATCGACAGTGAAATCCAGCATCGTCTGAGCTCCGCAAGTGCCGCGTTTTCTCGAATGAAACATAGAGTGTTCGAGGATCGGGATATTTGTAAGAAGACCAAAACACTGGTTTATGAAGCCATTGTATTACCAACTTTATTGTATGCCTGCGAAACATGGACTATCTATAAACGTCACCTCCAACTCCTTGAAAGATTTCATCAACGTTGCCTCCGGAAAATCCTGCGAATTACTTGGGAAGATAGGCGAACAAATGTCAGTGTACTGGAAGAAGCAAAGACTACTAGCATTGAAAAAATGATCCTTCAACGCCAACTTCAGTGGACCGGTCATGTTGTTCGAATGCCTGACTGCCGTCTCCCAAAGCAGTTACTTTATTCCCAACTCAAGGATGGAAAGCGGAATATCGGTGGTCAATATAAGAGGTTTAAAGATGTTCTTAAGGCTAATCTAAAAAAATGCAATATAAACATCAAAAACTGGGAAGCTCTGGCCCATGAACGATCTAACTGGAGGTTGGCCTTTCACAAAGGTTCTATGGACTTTGAAGAAGCTCGAGTGCAAGGTGAAAGGGAGAAACGTGCTAAGCGAAAAGCACGTCAAATGAATCCTTTACAGGACCATCTTCCATCTGGTAACCTGTGTCCTCACTGTGGGAAGCTGTGTGGATCTAGAATTGGCCTCCACAGTCACTTACGGACCCATCGCTAGAGTCTACACAATTTTCTTTAGAATTTTCCTCCTTTTAAAATCTCCTTTTTGTAAATTTTCTTTTTTTTTTATCCTGGAAGACAATCTTACTCGGTCACGAGTGATCACCTGACTGACTGACTGACTCTAAACTAGATTCTATTTCCTCTTGTGTTGATTGTCAATCCGGACAGTACAATAGAAAAGATTTTCTCTGCCCCCACATCCTTTTGCTCCACACATGGTATCAGTCAATTTGGATCCAGTCCTCCAGTCCTTTCTTTAAAAGAACTTCTCCAGAATTAAGGTAACAGTGGACACTACCAAATAAACAGCCTGTCTTGCTTTGACTAAAAGAAGGTCAAACAGTTGTTTGACTAGGGGAGACCCACTGTGAGAAAGTTTGACAACCCATTATCACAAATGAGACACTATGAGATACTACTTCTATGGAAAAGTTTACATGTTTAATACACTGTAAGCCTAGAAGTAGAATGGTTAGGATTTACAGCAAAATGGAATTTAAATCATGATAAGGTTGTAATCAGGAAAATATATTTTCATTTTTCACTCAAATTTCTATGAACCAACAGGACAGACAACCTCAGTCCCTATCACCAGAGTATCTGAACACCCTTTCCCCTTCAATGGAGGACAGACCAAATATATATGGATCTGGCATTTATTACACCTAAGTGTCTAAAAGGCAGATTAATAAATGACTGCTTTTAACAGGGATACAACTTCCAGGAAAAATGTGTTTACACTGTCACATACAAGGAGCCATATTTTCTCTGTCACTCTGTGTACATGTAGTAGGAAGTCACAGCTGGCTGGTATTTGCACAGGAAATTCATAACAACCCTAACGGCCTCAACTGAAGGATTTGCCCCCAAATTGGCCATCTCCAGCATGATCTTTTCTGGCTCTTACCTCTATATCCTGTATGATTTTGGGATAAAGTGCTCTGTAGAAGGAGTTGGGTGGGGCTATCCCATCAGGAGGCTTGTTTTTAAATAGATATTGTCCCCTAAAAGAAAGAAAGAAAGAAAGAATGAAGAGTAGCATTGCTAATACAGCTGTCTGGCCCTGACTGTTTTGTACAAGGATTTGTAAGATAGGCTGGGTTCGCATGATCGAGAAAGGAAAAGAAGCCATGGGGAAACCACCTTCAGGTGGAAACCACCTTCACCGGGTTCAGACAACATGGCAACTCATGCGCCGCACAGGTAATTATGGAAATGAGGTGGTGTGCAACCAGCACGTGCGGAGCAGGGAAAAGAAGCCTTCCTTTCCTCCCCCGATCGTGCAAATCCAGTCATTGACATGTACTGCTCTTACTGCTGTATAGATGGAAAAGGCTGATTAGACCAGATTTAGAAGAGATGCTGTACCCCACTCCCTAATACTATTGCCTAATTAGAGATGTGGCAGATTTAAAGAATAGTAGATACCTAAGTAAAACTATATCTCTTTTTATGTTTTAAAAGGGACAAGCACAACTTTCACAGTTGCAAGTAGGGGCTGATAGGAGAGGGTCTTCAAAAGGAGAGTGACAACAGGACGGCATCTCAGTAGCCAGCAAGTTCCCCACAATGTGATTCCTTGATTGTTTATTTATTTTGTTTATTTTATTACATTTCTATATCGCCCAATAGCCAAAGCTCTCTGGGCAATTCACAAAACAAGACTTAAACCAACAGAATACAGTAACACAATAAAACCTTATATATATATATATATATATATATATATATATATATATATATGTATATGTATATGTATATATGTATATTAAAAATTTTAAAAACAGAATAAAAGTGAATAAAACCAAAGTAAAAGACAGCAGCAGTGCAAAGATCTTAATATACATGAACACTTTTTTTTTTTTAAGCCTTAAGCCATTCATAGTATCAGCAAGTACCTTTTACTGGTGCTTCTGGCAAACCGCACTGGCTTTTTCCTCAACTTAGTCTTGGGGGTGACGGGGGATCCAGTGAATAGCAATCACTTCCTACTGTGTAAATTTTTTCAAATCCTTCATCCTAAAGTTAAGGAGCCACCAAACACTGTGCAGAAGCTAGTAAACCCCACCATGGGCATACTAACCACTCTTCTGCCTGGCAACATTCCTCGTGAAGTAGAGATGGGCACAAATGCCTCTGAGTATAATCTTGGCATCTAAGGCATGGCGTTTAGCCTAGGCCAGCTCTCGGCTCTCCCTTTCACTGTCACATTACTACAATATTTTTGACAGGTTGTTTTCTATGTATCTCTCTTGCCATAAACCTTGAAGCTATCTTTGAGCATGAGGTGCTTTGGCACGTGCAAGGTGAACCTTAGTTCAAGAACCACATAATGAGTAATCTGAATCTTGTATGGTTACAACAGATTAAAGAACAGGGAGGTCTTGTTTTTCGTTTTTATTTTTTTCAATCCATTAAAAAATGGTTTTCTGAGATTGCATTATAAAATAGTATCAGAAGCTCTATTATTATGCAAACACGTCTGAAAAATAAATAATGAGTATTCCTGGAATTCTAGAAAACATCTTGGTAAGCAAAGCACTCGGCTAGATTACTAGGTGATTTATCGTCAGCATATCTATAAGGTATAATATTGAAATATGATACCTTGTATTATGGGGTTTTGACAGCACTAATGTACTGTTGTTTTGGTGCTGGGAAATGGGAGGCGACACTACAAACGATAGTGTTATTTGATTATTCTGTTTAACTGTAATTAATCAGTCTTGTTAGATCCACAGATGACTAATCAATAAAATCTTGAATAAAAACAATGAGACAAGGGGGAGGGGATCATGTGATTTAAAAACATTTTATACATACATTGGTGGGGAAAATTAAGCTCTCACAATCCCCCATGTTTTAAAATACACCAGCTTTGATGCCTTCCCTATCAGCATATCAGGTTTTGCAAACCTCCTCTCTCAACTATGTGTGTAGCTAAACAACCCCCTGTAAGCAAGCAGAGGTGCTCCTGTTGCTGCAATAGTTTTGTCCCTACTGAGAATCAAAAAGAGTTCAGATACTGAACTGTTAATTCAAGAACGTATCATAAGCTATTCAAGACCCACTTTTTAAGGCCTGGGAAAGAGTATCATTTACCTATGCCAGGGAAGAGAACTCTAGAAAACAAATTTCTGTTAGCATCCTGAAGGTGTTAGAAACAAAGCATCCCCATTACCGCCCACACATTTTGCCAATGTGCTGTTTGATGCGTTAACTATGAGCCACCAAGATTGCAATTGATTTCTTAAACTGGACCATATATTGCTTACTCTAGGTTCTGGAGATGCAGAAACTGGTGGCTATGCCTTGTTTGCTGTTAACGCTACCCTTAAAAAAAAAAAAGCAATTTGGGGTACATCTAGTAATCAATACTAGATACAGAGTTGCATTTTAAGTATTTTAGAAGACCTAAAAACATTTCAAGCACATTATTTGCCCTCATAATCTACTAAACTATAACATACTCCTAGAGTCAATGCTCTATCAATCAATAGAATTTGTACTTGCAAGTTTGTGGCCTTATTATTTTAAAAAATAAATTTAATAGCAGCTAAAATGCCTTAGCTGTCACTTTTGCCTTGTTTATGAAATATTCATAACAAACTTTCTCACAAACACCTTACTAGGGAGGCCCCTTGAACAGAAAATTATGTGGTATGGAGATTACCCTAGAAAGGGAAGCATCTAATTAAATGTTAACAGAGCAGCTTTAGACTTGGGTAAATCCTGCATAATAGAAAGACTATTCTACTATTCTATCTGAATTTCTGAGTTATTATCAGTGGTCTGTATTCTGGGGATATGACTGAAGTCTACACAGATCTCTAATTGAGAGTATCTGCTGAGAAAGCAAAGCAATCTATTATATGCAAAACACACCTATGTTTGACTTCTAGAAGGTTACCTACTCTTTATAGAACTACTGAAATTTTACTATCCCTTAGGCATATATCACAGACTAATCCTAGTAATGGGAAGGAAGAATAGCACATCTCACACTGACTGATGTTGGCTGTACACACAACCCAAGAAACCCAGAAAATACTGACAGCTGCTGTATCTTATTTGCAGCATTACTTTCAAAAATATAGAGTGAGAATTGTAATGTGAAATAGGCTCAGAAAGTCCTGGTGTGCATTCCTTTGTACCCTACCTTCTGAACAAGTGCTGGCTATTTTGGGTTCAGCCAATTTGATTAATAGTCAGAACTGGGGCAGAAAGACAATTGTCCCACAGTTTTTCGAGCATGCACATTCAACTCTTTTCCCATGGTCTTCATACTGTTAACAGGACTAAGCATTCAGACTGGAAAGAGCTCAAACAGCAATATCCACGCACCCGGATGTGTGAAATCTGGACTCTGCTGAGGGACAAGATAGGTCAAGCATTCAAAATGGGGCCATGAAAATGTGAATTCATGTTTTGGTAGGGAGTGTTTTGGTAGGGAGCTGGGTCACCAGCTGCCACTAACATGTAAGGTTTTCTAAGGTGAATATGATAATTGAATGAACTTTATCTTTGGATTAGGCACCTCCCCTTGATTAGGAAGCAGGGTCCAATAATTTACCGTAGTTGCTCCTTTGAGGGGAGGGGCCTTCCCTCCACACTTCCAGAATTCCTCAACCCTATGACTGATAACCCAAACTCATCAATTTAATACACCAAGAAAGATAGAAAACTGAGAAAAGAACAGGACAGTAGGAAATATCCCTAGGGATCCTTACTTACCACCCCCACATATACCATGAAGGCAGAAGTGTAACATACACAGGTCCCACTGACAATAGTGGTGGATGGGGTACATTTTGCAAGTCATGGGGAACAGGAATACATTATAATTTCCTTCCCCCCCCTGACTCCAGAGGGCATTCCTGAAGCCTTCAGCACATATAAGAGCAGTACCATCCCAGGGTGGGTGTTCAGTGACCAAGACTTCATGGAGCAAGAACTTTCTTCAACCAACCTTCTCCCAAATGGCACATCTGCAGAGGAAAAGGTGTCAATTGCCTGAAGAATGTATGAGCTGGCTGCAGTTTTATGCAAGTAAAACTGGAGAGCCATCCAGTCATCTGACTTATGCCACATCCTTTCCAGTTGGTGCACTGGCTTATGACAAAAGGCTGGGAGGAAAACTTCCTGAGGTCTGTGGATAAGCAAGACCTCACGCATTCACCTTAGGGATAAACAAGGGATCAGTGTAGAGAACCACTTTGCCAGTGTGGAAACATTAAGTTGAGGGTTAAAGGAAAGGGACCCCAATTCAGAAATCTTCCTAGCTGATGTTGCTGCTATAGGAAAACTGTCCTTAGGGCAAAATTCCTAGAACACATGGACATTGATACAAAGAGAACCCCCATCTGAGCTGTGAAGATGCAATTTAAATTCCAAGTAGGAAACCTGTGGACCACTGCAGTAGGGCTGCCCTTTTTAGAAATTTATGAACATGGGAATTATTAGATTCAGACTCAGATCACTGTTAAGTGCCTGTAACCTGTCTCTTATATATGATAATGTTAAGTTTTGGTGTTTTTTTTTGAAAGGCCAGCTTGCAGGAAATGCAGGATAACCTGAACTTCTCTAACCTGGTTTCCTGCCAGATTCTGTGGTCCAGCAAAAATAAGCTTTCAACATTTTACAATACACCTGGTTGCTGGAGATTCTCTGTGAAAATAGCAATGTTTTTAGGACATCTCCTGAATATCCTGTTTGCTATAACCCTTGCCTTTCAGCCTCTAGGTTGTCAGTTGGAAACTTTCTGGATGAGGAGTGTAGCATTGAGCACTGCTGTAGGAAAATCTTGGACATCTTCACCAATTCTGGAAACCACAGCCTTCTTGGCCAATGTACTGCTATCACAGCATAATGTCCCCTCTCTGATTTTGTATCCACTTCAGGACCACGAGGATTAGAGGGAGTGCGTATAAGAGACCTATTGGTCATGGTGACTCTTTAAGCATCTGTGCCCTCTACTTTGGGGCAAGAATGTCTTGAAAAAATTCTTGGCACCTGAGCATTTTCTGGCTTTCAAAATCGCTGAACTAGCCTCTGGAATATATTGGGATTGAGAATTCATTCTGTCTCCAGTAGTGATGGACCACTGAGCCATCTGCTAGCATACTGGTTGCAACTGTGAGATGCTTCACCTTGATGAACAATAGGCGCTATTGTGCCCAATAAATTATGGTGCTGAGTTCCAGAGGAAGCAATGTTGGGTGTGTTCTCCCTTATCTGTTCACATATGCCTTTACAGTCATGTCTGTCCTGACAAGGTGGTTTTGAATTTGGTCTTGGAAGGCGAACAAGAGTTCTGAATTCCAGCCAACTGATGTTTCTCTTGGCCTCTGAAGTGTCCCACTCCCATTGTGCCAGGTAAATGTATAGGTGAGACCCCCATCCACAGAACCTGGCAGCTATGCTGATCAGGATTCTGAAATGGGTAGGCTCATTCCCTGTGAAAGGCAATGTGGAGACAGCCACCAATCTAAGGAAAGATGTATTTGACCCAGATGATCTAACAGGAATGAAGTACGTTGGGCTATCAGGTCCTACAATGGGAGCAATATTCTTTGAAGGGGCCTCAAGTGGAACCATGTTTTATTCATTCGTTCGTTCGTTCGTTCGTGCATGCATGCATGCATGCATGCATTCATTCATTCATTCTATAAACGGCCCTATAGCTGAAGATCTCAGGGTGACATACATAATAAAAACCCTGGATTCAAGTTGTACTTTATCTAATGAGAAAGCTGCCAGGAGCATAGCAGAGGGGGAGATTTTCCATAATCTGTTCTTCAGTTGATCAGATGTCAGCTCAGTAGTAGCAAGCTCCTCTGATCATAGGTACACTGCCCAGGCAAAAACTGAATCAGTCACAGAAGCCCAGAAAGCTGCAGTTGAAGTCTCAACATCTTTATGAAAGGCAGCTTCCACTCTTTTATAGCTAGGGTCCCCTTCCCCATCCACTCGGATAATAGCAATGGAAGAAGGGTCATCAATTTCAAGGGGCCTGAAATTGTTCCATAATGCTTCCTGGTAGGATGTATAGCTTATTGTAATTGCACAGAATGATCATTCTGTGCAATGATCTCTCTCTGAGAGGATTATTCCACTAATTTCCATATCATGTGGAAAAAAGCACTGCCTTCAGCTTTTGGAGTCTTCATGGAAAAACTGTCTTTCTCCCTGTAGGTATTGCCATGGATGTCTGCTGCCACCACACCTATCTTGCCCTCAGATAGCTGCAAGGTGTGGCAGGCCTTGGCCAATAAGACAGGGAGTACACATTCCTGGTTATTACTTACTTGATTTATCTCTTTGTCAGATATCACACACTCCTCCCTAATAAGGAAAGTGAGTGATGTCTCTGATCTGCTTGGAGAGAGAGATAAGGAACAGTTCAGGGCCTCACTTCCTGGGTATAAGACCATGTCAGAGTCCAGAATTGATATTTTAACAGAACATGATATGCCCACCTATACTCCTGTGTTAGATGGACCATCCCTTCATGAGACCTTGAGGAACTGTGTGTCACCCCTTAGATAGTTTAGTGTGCTTGTTCCCAGGACAGCAACTCTCAGAAGAGGATTAATCCATACTAGAATGGCTGAAGGAGAAAACACAGGTCTTGACCTGCAATTTCTCTTGTGTCTGAGCTTGGCTCTGCCACAAGAAATGCTGCTGCACCTGTGCTTCCTCTTTCCCTTCTGGGATGTCCCATGGAGAGATCAGGAGTAGGAACAGCTACTTTTTGGATGTATCTCCCCTATGAGTAAAGCCCACTGCAACTCTAAAGTAATGAGCACCCTTGCCCATTATAAAAACATTCAGGATGGGCTTGCTCCCACTGAGGTTTGGCAATGCTGGGGATGGACTTTGGGGGGACTCGGGGGAGGCATTTTACTCACTCCCTCTTCTTCCAGTAAGGTGCTGTGATACAGAGCTGGGAAGCCATGCTGCAGACTCTATGACCATGGTGGCTTGTTTAAGCTGAGGTGCATGCTGGATGCCATTTACCTAATTACTCGCCTGGACGTGGCTTTTCATGTTTTCGGGTTCAGATGACATGACAAGCCACACCTGGGTGGGTAATTAGGCAAATGGTGCCCAGCATACACCAGCATGTGCCACAATCTAAACAAGCCACCATGGCTTCTTTAAGCTGCAGTGACTGTGTGAACTGGGCCTGAGAGTCATTGGTCAAGTTCATATGATTGCTGCAGCTCATAATGGCTTATTTAAGCCACGATGAGCTGCGGTGCCCATGGGCACCATCTGAAAATTCAAGCCATGACTGCAGGTTGTTGTGTTGTCCAAACCCGAAGGGGGTGGGTTGTGTGTGGGTTAAACAACGCTCACATAACCCTAAAACAGGCCATGGGTTCTGCAGGGGTTGTTTAACCCTTGCACAACCCACCCCTTCTGGGTTCAGATGATACAACAAGTTACAGTCATGGCTTGAATATTCAAAATGGCTGCCGGCATGTACCACGGCCCGCTATGGCATAAATCAGTCAAGGTGGGCTTTTTGATCGTGTGAGCAGGCCCATTGTCTCACCCCAAAATGGCATCTGCTGCCATATACTTTGATGCCTGAAACACTGCCACTGCCATCTGGGTATGAAGTGGGATGCTGGGAGCAAGCAGGACTCCCAACATTGGTTCCTGCCTGCCCTGTGTGGAGAGGAGATTAGTGTATGTGCTGTGGCACAACAGTGTCGGTCAGACAGACAGGAGGAAGAAAAAGATGCAGCGGTGTGTCTCGTTTGCAGTCGTTTGTCCCTGAGGGAATAGGGAGATGTTGCTGCAGCTCACTGTCTGAGTGTTATCAATGATGAAAAGTACAAACCCTGACTAGGCTGTGTTGAGTGAGGAAAAACAGCAGTGTTGTTGTTTTTTAAATGCTGAGTTCTTGGGAGCTTCACTACAATCCTGCATCTCTGCAAGTGTGGGCAGGTGGGTGGGCAGAAAGACCCTCCCCTTGAAGGAGCAACTACATTTTTGGACCCTGCCTCCTGATCAAGGGGGTGGAACATACTACCAAATGCTTCTCAAGAGTTAGGAGAGAATATATATTCTCACAGAATAATCTCAGAGAAAACGAGGAATATGAGATGGAATTTAAAAAACATCCCCCAATTTAAAGGCAAAATGAATGGTCAAATTGGTGACCATACTGTTGTAAGTCATTATAAACCACTGGCACCTACTTCCCTTACTGAGCAGGGGGAAAGATGCATATACGATGCTCTCACCATCCTCTCCGCTCTGCCAAACCTCTCCACAATGAATCTGTCCGGACCATCCTCTCAATCAGCTTCTTCCACAGCATGCCATCAGATGTCACCCGATACCACTCCTTGCACACCAGCTCAACAGCACACAAAGACTTAGCATCCAGGTACGACAGGATATTCTCAGCAATGTGATCCAGACCTTGAGCTGGAAGAAAAGTAAAGGCAGTTAGTGAACACCGGGGAGCTCATCAGGAGCCCACAACTATTAAGAACACGTTTTCATCCACATCATTGCTCGTTCCCTTCCCTGTATTACAGAGCTGGGATGATTGGGCAGAAAATAGTCTCTTGTGAAGTTCAGAAACCAGCTTCTTTTGGATAAAAAACAGCAAAGCATTAAAGATGATAAAGAATCCAGGAAGTCATTCCAATCTATTTCTATGGGTTTTAGCACTAGGGGGATGTTTTGTGGAAGGCTTTTCTCTCTTGATGATGCATCCCCCAAAATCTTGCTATATTAGGACCATTTCTCATTTTGTTACTACAGCTGTTCTTGCATTCCAATGGCTCAAAAGTTGCTTTTTGCTAATATAGGAGCTTTTTGATGCAATGAAGAATAGAATACGTATATATTCCTAATGTGCAGCCTGAAGGAAGTGGTACCTGGGATTTATTTGTGTGTGTGTATGTGTGCGCGCGCATGCACAGATGTGTGGTAAGACTCCCTGCACAAAGAAGAGGAAATAAAAAACAATTTTACTGATGTCATTTATTTTGCCAGGTAGAAGAAACATTTTCCAGCATGGCAATTAGAAAAGCCTGTAAGTGTCTCAACATTTCTGTTGTTTAAAAGGGGGGAAAGAAAAAGACAAGACAACATTGACTAAAATATAAAAGGGGCACTGCGGTAATAAGCTGATTAATATCCCATAAGCAGATATGGGATTCACCCTGGGCTGCTTGAACTGAATGGATTCCTCCATTAACTTACTACCTTCCACTCAAGCCTAACGTATGCAGAGGTCTCAGAAGAATAAGAGGCCTCTAAAATGTTTCATTAATAAAGCCTCACTTGGTTGCTCTTGTAACGCAGAAGAGATATGGAGGCAGTCAGGGGGAGGGCATCTCTGCCAGCCTAATTTGGACAGATATGTAAATAGGCAAATGCTGTGTTAGTACAGGCAACAAAAAGTTTTGCCTAGATTATAAAATAGATGTGTTAACATTTCAGCATTTATTTTTAAAAAACACTTTCTATGAGGAGATCAGAGACGGCCCTGAAAGCACTACTGTATAATATGCACAAATACAACTACTATGCTACCAATAGTCACCAGGAAGGCATTTTTGTAGCCATACATGGACCTTGCTCCAAACCCAACTGTAGTGGAAAGAAGTGGTCTGAAGGGCAAGAGATGGAGATCTATGTTGTACCAGCTAGAGGTGGAAAGTAGCTTTCTGGAACTCTTGGAACAAATAAGCAAAGAGAAGCAGGGGATGACAGAGGTAACAACCGGACCAAGACCAGTTACAAGACATATAACAAGGTCAGTTTCTCACTTATAAAAATGTGAGAAGGTCATAGGAATATAGTGTTTCAGGAATATAGGAAGCTGCCTTATACCAAGTCAGACCATTGGTCCTTCAAGCTTAGTACTGTCTACACCAGGGATGGGCAAGTTGTGACCCTCCAGATGTTCTGGCCTACAACTCCTATCCTCCCTCACCATTGGCTATGCTGGCTAGGGTTTATGGGAGTTGTAGGCCAAAATATCTGGAGGGCCACAAGTTGCCACCCTTGCTTTACAGTGACTGGCAGTGACTCTCCAGTGTTTTAGACAGGGGCCTTTCCCAGTCCTACCTGGAGATGCTGGGAATTGAACTGGGGACCTTGTATGCAAAGCATGTGCTCTACCACTACACTATGGCCCTTTTGACATGTGTTGGGAATTACTAGATTCTGGAGGCTATTATCTAAACTGAACCAAGTGCTCATAAATTCGCTCACATACTTTTCATATATGATATTCTGTAACAAGGAATTGTCAGAGAGAAGACCTAGATACAAACTGAGTGTATGAGGCTGACTATATGAGGTGCATGGACAGAGACAGGGCCTTTGCAGGATTTAGAGGAGGGGGTAGGCTCCCTCCAGTTGGGGAAATGCTGCTGTCAAGAGTAGGGGGATCATCAGAGGAAATTGTGGGCAATTCATAGCTTCTTGTGGCATCTAGTAAACATGAGCTACTGGATTATTTGAGAGGGTGGATTATTGTCCAATCTATTTGAAGGATAGTTTAACTGCTTGGTCAAATCTATCCCCCCCCCCCCCCAGTTTCACTTGGGAAAGGAGGCAAGTATGCCAGATTAGCATTGCAGCCAAATTCTCTTTCTTCCAACCAAGTAAAAAGCTACCACACATCTGGAGCAAGATCAAATGCTTCATTTCCTGCTTTTGTTACAGCTGCCCAAAAGACTGAGCTTCATTTGTCAGCAGTAGAGGCTGAGCGTAGGAACTAGTAAATGCATTTTGGGCCATCTGAGGTCACATGTCTACACTTAAGTGGACAGATGCACAATGAGGTGCCTATCAGATGATTCTTATCAGGGTTTATGTAGGACACCATGTGCCCAGTCACTGCAGCTGATGATACGCAAACTAAGGACCTTACAATGAGCTTCTCATGCATCAAACTCATTTTTATTCCTTTCTTCCATGGTCTCTGGACAAATTAATCAAGGCATAAATTTGGGGCGAAAAGTGACTTTTAAGAAATAATTCTCTCAACCCTGATACTCCCAAGACGCGGGGAAAGTGATTCTTTATGAAAAGCCAATGAGGAAAAATCAAGTAGTGTAACACCACCTGGTAAGCAAGAGAGACCTTGATTAAAAGGAAAAAAGTGAGAAAAAATTTAAGCTGAGTTAAATCTGGGTTATTTCTTTAACACAAAGAGCTCTTGAAAGGTGTATTTAAACACAAATTGTATGGTTAATACATTGGAATTTGATCACTCACTATGCTAAAGCTAACAGAAAAAGTACAAAGTGCCTGGAAAATCACTACTGCAGAGGAAACTGCAGTAGTGATCAGGTATACTACAGCATGGTTGCACAACAAGGACAATGGCCATCCTCCATACAGTATCTTTCTTTTGCACCACAATTTTGGACGGGAAGAGTCACCTGTCACCTCTAAGGACTTCTAATTCAATTAATCTCACCCTGGAGCCTATTAAGACTGAACCTAATATGTTGTATCTATAAGCCTTGAAGATCCTCTAAGTCTTGCTCAACTGAATGACTGAAAACCACAAATTCTGTAACTGGAATTTGGCCCCATGTTTACTGAAAGGCAACTGATTCAATGTCACAAGCTCACTCAGGAAAAACTTGAGAGCAAAATGTTATGACACACCAAAATATCCCCAAATGATTATTCCTTTCTGGGACTCCTGACACAGAATGCCCTGCTAGAGAGGAAGGCTGTTTGAGATATGACAAGGTAAGAAAGCAACATCCTGCCAACCATACATGCTTTTTTGAAGCCTAAGTTTTTGAAGCTTTTGCTAAGAGCTTTTCAGAAGCTGGTATGATAAACATAATGGGGGCTTATTAGTTTGTGTGTGTGTGAAATTGGATACTAAAAACCACTTGGAAAGAAAAATAAAATCAAGCTTTAAAAGCTAGAAGCTACATAACCCTAAGGATAGGCTACACTGAAGGAATGCCACATGGTCTCCTGCAAAGAGAGTCTTCTGTTACTCAACAAGAACATCCAACCAGCACTTTATAACTTAGGCTTTTGTTTCAAGAATAGTGAATTCAGTGAGTTTATGAAATCCTCATACATATTAATATCATAGCAAGGACCCTATAGTGCAGGGATGGGGAACATGTGGCCTTCCAGATGTTGGTGGACTGCAGCTCAGACCAGCTTTAGCTAGCATAGCCAATATTGAAGGCTGATGGGAGTTGCAGTCCAACAACGTCTGGAGGGCCCACATGTTCCCCATCCCAGCTATGGTGCTTTTATTTTACATAGAATTGCAAATGTTTTCGTAAGTAAACACTTAATGTTTTCCTTCTTTCACTTCTAGAATTCATATTTTCCAACAATGTGAAGGCTAACAGAAAACTCCTAGGATAATCTTTCACATGATCAGAGGTGACAATGCTGCTGCAACT
The DNA here is from genome assembly GCA_021292165.1 of Shinisaurus crocodilurus. NCBI lineage: Eukaryota > Metazoa > Chordata > Lepidosauria > Squamata > Shinisauridae > Shinisaurus > Shinisaurus crocodilurus. The sequence continues at coordinate 66,504,171 of CM037878.1, forward strand.
TCTAACTTAGAGCTCTTCAAATTCAGAAAGCAAATTATTCATATAATACAGCAAATTGTACACAGGAAGACAGATTCTGGGTTCAGACAACACAATAACCCATACTCAAGGGTTGAGTGTGGGTTGTTGTTGAACTGTGGGTTGTTCTTGAAATGTGGGTTATCGTGTTGCCTGAATCCAGCTGTGCTAATAAACCATGGTTTGTTAACCATGAACAACGCACAGTTCACAACCCAACAACAAACCACGGGTTGTCATGGGTTGTTCGTGGTTAACAAACCATGGTTTGTTAGCACAGCTGGGTTCAGACAATATAACCCATGTTTCAACAACAGCCCCAGAGTTCAATGACAACCCATACTCAATCTATACTCAACCCTTGAGTGTGGGTTATCATGCTGCCTGAACCCAGTCAGAGACTAGGTTTACACAACATGCAAAGCCACAGTGTCCTAGTGTGTTGTGCGAACCTGGAAAGGCTTAGTCAGGGTGGTTAAAATGTCTCTCCTTAACCACCCTGCTAAGTCATGGCTCGTTCTAGGGTTTAGGAAACCCTAGAAGGCTTACTGTGTCGTCCAAAATCCAAACCTGGATGACACACTAAGCCACAGCCAAGCCAAAAGGGCTATAGAGCCCTTTGGCAAGAGCGGCAAAAAAGGGTTGCCACTCTGGCCAAGGGGCTCTGGCTGATGAGAGCTGCCAAAGCGGCACTTGGCACGGCTGTCATTGCCTTCCCCGTGCTCCTGCCGATGCCAGGAGAGCAGGATTGCTCACGAGCAATCCCACTCTCCTGGCATCAGCAGGAGTGGGGAGGGGGGACGGACCGCTGGGGTCCAAAGCATGCCTTCCGCTCAACCCATTCAGGGCCTGGGGAGGTGGCACGTGGCAGGGGAAGGACCCGCTGGGCTTTGCTTCCTCTCAAGGAAGCGAAGTCCAGCAGGTCCTTCTTGCCCGCTGCCGACGCTTCAGCCAAAAGGGCTGCAGTGTCATCAGCAGGCAGGAACCAGCCACTGTGCTTGCCTTCCTCATGAGGAAGGCAAGCACAACAGTTCGGCAACCCCCACCCCATTTCCCCTGCTCCCTGCCGCTGCAGAGAGAGGGTAATGGAGGGGGGGGGAGGCACAGGAGAATGCTGTCCGGCAGGGGGTGTGAGGAGGGGCTTTCACCCCCAGTCTCCCTGGGAGGAGGCCGTGGGGAAAAGCAATTGCCCCCCCCAGCAGCACGATTGCACTGCCTGGTGGGGGGGGGGAGAGGAGGCGTGTTCTCCTATGTCTACCCAGGAGTAGGCCCAAGAGAACACACCTCCTCCTGCAGAAAGAAGCACACACACCTGGCTTGCTGAGCTCATCACCAGGTGGAGGGGGGGCGGATGCTTCTCTTTGCCATTGCTGCGCACAGAGAAAACCACCTGCCCCTCCCTCCGCTTGGTGAGGAGCTCGCCAAGCAGAGGATGTGTGTGGGGGGGAGGGGGGAGAAGTCGCCACTGTGCACTCCTGCCGATGCCAGGAGAGTGGGATTGCTCACGAGCAATCCCATTCTCCCGGCATCGGTAGGAGTGTGGGGATGGGACGGATGAATGATAACTGAAGAAAGTGTCAATTGGGCATTTTCAGCAGCTGTCATCCCCAATCCCCTCAGTGCTCTCACGGTGTCCCTGAGATACCAGCGGGAGGACTGAGGGGGGAGGAGGTGCCTCAGGACCCCTGCTGTGCCTGATCACTAGTTGGGCTTAAGAGCCACTCTGGGCTTAAAGTGTCATCTGTCTGAACCCACCCAGAGAGTCAATACCAGGTCTAACTACCAGTAACTTTCTCTAATTCAACGGATCTGGAACTCCACTTGTAGCTTGGCAGTCAAGAAGCATCTGTTAATTATGAAAGGGCTTTTGCAATCTAGCTTAATTAAACTTAGCCAATGTAACTTAAAATTCTGGAGGGAAATGCCAGAACTTTCAATGTGATCTCCTCCCATGATCCCACCAGAATACCTGGCAGTGCTGTGATGAAGTCCCTCTGTAACATAGGCTTGAGGTATGAGTTGATGTGCCCATGCTGATAGTGACACATCTGGGAGATGAGATGTTCCACAAACTCCACTTGGTCGGACTCTGACCACTGCTCAAAATACTTGATACAGAGCTCCTTTTCCTTTTCATAGCTTGCAGACAGCTTCCTTTGCTTGGGCACAATCATGCTTGAAGTGCCATTGGCAAGTTTCGTCTATGGAAGGAAAGAAGAAAATGTGCAAAATGAATTTTTCAAGACAGAACTTGACCTCCTTAGAAGACAATATACTACATATTTGCCTACCCGGGTGACGGGAAAAGCAAATTCATCCAGGTCTTTACACAGAGTAAACTGTTGCTAAGTTCCCATTTCACCATCATCAACTACTTTAGTGCACAAATACTTGACTGCTTTTTAAACTCTTTTCTTCTAAAATATTTGTTTTAGCGCCACAATGGACTGCTGCTAAAATTAATAGAAAATACATAGCATATACAAGAGGAAAAAACTTCCCACTGCTGCTGTTCAGCATTGTGCATGGCTAACTCAAACACTATGAATGTATAGTAAAATTTAAATGACATTTTATGTCATGTTTATGGCTTTATCATTTTATATTGTTAGATGCTCACCATGAAGCTGGCTGCTGAAAGGAATTTGAGGGACAGACAAGAACTATGAACCTCTACTGCTCTACTCTCAGGGAGCAGGACCTATTCAAATGTTTTTGATTTTTTTTTTAAACCCAACTAGATTTAAGTGTGTGTATCTTGCTGCAATGAGGACATCCCATATCCCCAACAAAGTGAACTGCCAACAAATGTTGTTCCCATGCTAGCAATTAAAGGTACCGTAGTTTGGCATTTGTTGTTTCAGAGTTTTCTTTCAGCAAAAGAATAAAGTGAAATATATCTAGGCAGGAGGAGCTTGAATACCTGCATTCCCTGGAGACCTCCAAGACATTAGGGTAATCAGTTCAGATACTGCACATTTGTTAATAGATGTAATAGTAATAGTCCATAAAAAATAGTTCAGCGACGTGATACAAAGAATATTATGTGTGGGAATAAAAACAGCCTGATCCTGCAAGCCACTGCACTGAGGGCTGAGGCTGCTCACAGTTCACAGGATCATGCAGTCCCCTGTACTACTACTGGGACCCAATCCTAACTGTAGCATATGAATGGATCTATCAAGCAATAAGTCTTACATGGCTGAGTGTGGAAAGAACAACAGACTGACATAAAGCACAGTGTCTTCTATGTGTAAAAGTCTGCACTTTGATAACTAGAAGTTCCAGACATATCCTTACCCTTGGGTGTCAGTCTTATGCAAACATTATTGTTTTTCTACATTATTCCAGGTCAAATATAAGAGATAGAAAGGTGTGTTTGAGAATGAAGATATATTACATATTTCTTCATATTCTATCAGGATCTACATACTACATACACCGATTCTACACCATGCAAAATAATCACACCTATGATTGAATTGCTAATGCTGCTTCAGCAATTGACTGACGAGCAAAATGTTTGGTTGGCAAACCAAGAAACACCATAAACAAAACTGGATTCTCTCTGTGTGTCTGTCGAGGCCCCACAGTCTTTATGAAAATGATATTACCTAGTTCCTTGGTGCAGAAGTGCTGGGTTTTTCCATGCACAAATGTTGCTGGTGATAGCCTAGCATAAAAGCACGAAGGTTGGACTCTATTGAACACTGGCCTGGAGGGATTCTGTGGCTGTTTTCATAGCAGTTCAGCTGTTTGCAGAACAGGAAAACCAATGAAACGCTGGATTAAGATTTAGATAGTTGATAAATGGTGTATTTTATAAGCCTGACCTCATTTCATTTCCCATTTCATTTGCTGCACAGCCAATCTTACAGCAGGTTGTCTTCATCCAACATGTTTTTAAAATCATTGCCTTTTTATCTACTCCTCTCTCAGAAACATGTGCCTTTAAAGTGTGAACGCAAGTGAGTCAAATCAATAACCTGCACAAGAAGCAGTGTTATTATCCGGTACACAAGGATGACCCTCCCCAGAGGACCAGTCTATACTATCAACCATCCTGGGCCAAACTCAGCTAATCTCTGATCTGTTTCCATGCTGAAGTGCTAGATGAGAGAGGTTGACATGTTCCAGGTCTACGACCCCAGGCAACTCCCTGATATGGATTTCGAATAGATCTTAAATCCAGATAACTCAATGGGAGTTATCCCTTAAATTACTGGAATTCATAGGAATCCAGCATGTTTCAACCAATCTGTTTGCTTTGCCATGAACACACAGTGGACTAAACATGAAGGAGATGTTGTTTTATCAAAATAATCTATGGATTTGTTGTTGTGCATTTCAGCGGTATGCGTTGCTCTATTTCCACTCCTAAAGAAGCTCTCCTTGGACCCTGGATCCAAGGAGGACAAGCCCTCTTTGTCTAACTATAAACTGGTCACTATTCTTCTTTGCACTCTTTAGGCCAAGTGCTCGAGTAGGTGGTGGTGATATTCCAACTCCATGGCATTCCTGGATGATGTGATTTGGCTTTTGACCCAGTTTAGAAGCTGAAACGACCTTGTTCATTCTGGTTGACAATCTCAGCCAGAAGGCAGATAGGGAAAGTGTGGCCCTGTTGATTTTTGTGGATCTCACAGCAGACAGCGGCAAGCATCATTGGAACTTGCCGAGGGCCATGGCCTAATTGGGAGCCCATGAGCTGCTACCCATCCTCCTTGCTGTTCCTGCCTGTTCGCCTGCCCTCTCAAAACAAAGTAAGCAAGCAAGTAAGCAATGAGAGGAGCAAGAAAGAGCAGTAGCCTCTTCAGGCCCTGTCTTCTCCTTCTGGGAGGTGGTCAAATTGGTCTCAGAGGAAGAGGCAATCAAACAAACAGTGGCGAGCAGGAGAGGCCCCACTGAAACACCTTTCCCAAATGACCCCAAAATCTGGAACCAGCACTGCTGATGAATAGGCCAGAGTGTACTTCCCTTCAGTTCTGCAGTCCTGGGAGAACTGGCCACTGGGACGTTGCATCCCCCTGCCTTTCAGAAAGAACTTCAGAGCAAGGAGAAAACCAGCCATGGTATCCTTTCTAGATCATCTGCCATGGTTGAGAGGGGAAAGCATCCATTCTGCATCCATTCTAGGGTTACACCCCTAATCAACAGATTATTTCCAGGAAGTCAGGCCATGGGGACTTTTATGATCTGCAGCGCTTAATCTTGTCCTCCATGCTGTTTAACATCAACATGAAACCACCAGGAGAGACCATCTAAGGATACGGAGTGAGGTGTCCTCAATATGCAGATGATATCCAACTCTACTACTCCCCCCCCACTAATCCAGATGAAGGAGTACATGTTCTGAACAGGTGTCTTGAGTCAGTAATGAAATGGATAAGGACTAATAAACTGAAACTGGATCCAAGCAAGATGGAGGTATTGTTGTTAGGTGAATTGATCTGTTCTGGATGGAGTTGCACTCCCCATTAAATATCAGGTTTTCAGCTTGGGGGATGCTCCTGCATGCTCTGGTTGCATCTGTAGCCTGGAGAGCCATAATCCAACTCTGGTTGATACCCTAGCTGGGCTCTCTCCTGGGAAGTCATGACTTTACCATGGTTATCCATGCTTTATAACATCCAAGAATGAATACTGAAATGCACTATAAGTAGGGCTGCCATTGAGAAGTTTTCAGAAACTTAAAACTGATTCAGAACACAGTAGCTAGGCTGTTGACCAGGTCTTGCCTCTACTTACATTTACTTTAGCTCCCAATATGTTTTGGGGTGAATATCAAAATGCCGGTCTTGACCTTTAAAATGTTGTATGGGTTGGAATGGGGCGGGGGGGGGGGGAACTACAGTTAGGCAATACCTTTAACCAAAATGCAGGGTTGATATCTCCTATAGGCAGTTCCTCGGAACATGTGAACAAGTAAAAAATAGTTAGCAGGGGTCTCCCACTGAAAAATCATAAAATGCCTTGTATGTGTAAGGGATTTCCTCAGGGTCATACTTTTTGAACCCTTGTTTACAAAGTCATGTGAGTAAACCTTGCTCTTCATGCAAAGACTCCTTCTTCTTCTATTTCTGTGCTTATTTTGCTCCTCCTTCTTGCCCCATGTGCAGTTTCCTTGTATGACCTCAAATCGAACTCACCAATTAAATTGCCGCATACTCTACTCAGTATTCAGAATAAGGGAATGAAGGGAGATCATAATTATACGAGAGAGAGGGGGGGGAGGGAGGGAGTGGGGGAGTGGGGGGTGGGCAGTGATTCGAAGAGAGATTTGGAACTGGAAATACCCTATTTGGTTACAGGCTGTTCAGTTTGAAGCTCTGGGCAAGTCATTTCAACCCTCTCTGCCTCAGTTTATGGAAGGTGCTATGTAATTTCTAGGCAGTATAACTCTTTATGACTACAAAAAATCATCTCTACCCCTATATGTACAGACTTCACTGCCTGTCCTTTAATCTCTACAAAAGCTGTAAAGCACAGCTTTTCCCCTCTCCAAAGCATTCAGTTAAAAATATTTTAAGCATCTGTTGAAGTCTAGCAAAAACAACAAAAAGACAAGAATCAAGTAGGTAGCTATTTCTTCTTGAGGCAGGCAGGAAGAAAACTTATAACTAGCAGCAATAGAATTGATTGGGTTTCTGAGAAACCCATTGATGACTAACCATCTCCAAATCTGAGCAAAACTCTTGAACATATAGTAGTAACAGAAGCGAACTGCTGCAGTACTGGCATACACTAGCACACCCACTACATGCAATAATGGCAAACCTATGCTTTTAAAAGAGGATCTGTTCATTAACATGTAAAAGGAGAAGATGGTGGATGCAATCAAAATGGCTAATTGATCCTGGGGTAGGAATGCTGAACCTTCCCTCACCTACAACAACCCCCACCCACCCCCAAGCTCCTCTCCCCAAGCAACCGCAGCTGGTGGATGGTGAAGATGATTGAAAGAGGCAGCTGCTCCCAAGTGATGCCAGAGGGGGAAGGGACTCCATGATCACACTGATGGGTGTCACTCACATGGCAGCAGCGGAGGTGCGGTATGGCTGGAGAGCTGCTCTGTGGTTGTGGCCTCTTACTATATTCCATACCATGCCACTGGCCAGTGGCTTCTCCCACTGGGGCTTACTCCCAGGCTCCAAATGCAGCTGGTAGAAAGTGGACTGCAGAGTAGATCATAGAATCATAGAAAAGTAGAGTTGGAAGGGGCCTATAAGGCCATCAAGTCCAACCCCCTGCTCAATGCAGGAATCCAAGTCAAAGCATCCCTGACAGATGGCCGCCCAGCTGCACCTTGAATGCCTCCAGAGTGGGAGAGCCCACCACCTCCCTAGGTAATTGGTTCCATTATTGCTCTAAGATGGATGAACTGCAGGGGTAAGAGCAGTAAGGATGGGGGCAGTAAGGATGTATCCATATGGGCTTCCCCTCATTTTACAGATGAATGGGGCAGACCTCCTGTTTCAAGATGTGGGTCTGCTGCCATCATGTGTAGTTTGTACCTCAGAAATATGGAAGATAAGTGCACTGTAACTGTCAGCTTGAACGTTTGGAACATTATTGTGATGAGGATGATGGATCATTTGCCTCAGTACCAAAGACCACAATTATCTATAGACAGTACAGACATCTCACGTTAGTAGAAGCTCCATTAGTTTCTTCCTCCAAACGCAGCCCTATGCTTACTACTTCCCTGATTCAATTTCTAATGTGAGACAAGCTAATAGGACTAGGAGCAGCATCTTGCAGAAGTTGACTTCACAAAATGCAGCCTTGTGTTGATGAAGTCTCTCAGGGATGCCTTCTGGAGATAAATCGAAGTCCTGAACACAAGGGCATTCTATTGATCTCAAGGAGGACACAAGATATTTCTGCTGAGCTGTCTATTGCAAGATCTTTTAGGTATAGTAGTTAATGTGGACACCATATTATATGTACAGTGAAGGTGAGGCTAAGATAAAAAGGAGGAATCAGCTTTCCATGTGGTAAAATTCACAATAATTTTCTGACCCTACATCATAAGCTATGATTAAAATAGAATAAAAGATACAGCCCTTGGCTTACTGCACACTGGTCAAGGTCCAGAGTAGCATGTGGCATTTTCCTTGGATACACAATAACAGTCTCCCACATTATACCCTGCTTTTTTACATTCAGGAAAGCTTCAAATGCCATTTGGGTGGTGCAAGATACATATTAACGCTTTGTTGGATGTACGGAAACATCTCCATGAGCTTAAAAGGACTGCCCAATTGTGGCCAATAGCTGCACCAACTGGCTAATAGCCAGCATTTGATAGGAAGGGCTGAGGCCAAATGCTTCCCCTGCTATGGCTACAGGATGTGTAGGAAGTGTAATAGGAAATGCTGTAATGCAAGTTAACTGTAGGCAGCTTAAACCCACACTACATACCAAGAGATAAATTGTACAAGAGATAAACCATCCTCATTGGATAAGCAAAAAAAAAAATGAACAGGAAGAAACTATGGCCAACCACTTTAGCAATAACTATGTATTGGGTCATGAGTAAATAGTGCAAAAAAAGAAAGACAAACAAGAAAAGAAAAAAGAATCCAAACTACGATACAGCATGGTATATGGTAACAATATGCAGTACTTTATTATGATCTTATACAGTATTGCTTTGTACATTGCTTAGAAATTTCTTTTAATGTAAGAGATTCATACATATTGTTAAATTAATAAATAACGTAGTAGGCTCACAGTTAAATTAAAGGAAGGAGGCCTTTTTCATAGCAGGAAAACTCTGTGTAAACATTACTCTGCTGGGGCTTTTGAGTAGACACCAATAATGAAAATGGTTTTAACATGTTTTAACATATTTCATAGAAATTTGGTAGGGTTTTATGCAGGATTAAAAGGTTATTGAACCACAAGGACATGTGCAGTATTCGCCAACAGTCTAGCTCTTCAAAGCCTAGGAAGTAATTCATTCCCACGTTACACAGTTGGCTGTAGGCTCCCCCTGTAAATGATCATGTACATGGGAACAATTCCAGTCACTGTTGGAGGCTATTCAGAAGTAAAAATAAAATTACTCCTTGATATATAATAAGTAGTCTATTTAACTGGTCACATCTGAGTATTCCGAGGGACTCCTTCTACAGCCTATCCTTGCTCCGTATTTGGCCCAGTGCCATGGAGCAGTGCAATGTGATGAGATTCAGCAGGGAAAGATAGTATTGCTGACTAACTCTTAGGCACAGCATATAAAGCAGAGGTGTATCACTATGGGAAACTACTTTTGCTAGTAGTTATCTCTCGTCAAGAGAACCATGCGGTAACGTATCCCATGAACAAACACTCAGTACACACTTCAGTTTTGCAGGTTTCCCATTGGCTTGACACGGAATATATGATGCTGCCTTATACCATCAGACCATTGGTCCTGTTAGCCCAGTACTATCTACTCTGACTGGCAATGGCTCTCCCAGGTCTCTTTCCCACCACCTGCTTCTTGATTTTTAACTGGAGATGCCAAGGATTGAACCTGGAACCTTCCACATACAGAATATGTGCTCTAGCGCTGAACTATGGCCCCAATCACCCACCTCCCCATTCTATATTATCTGATCGCAATCATCTTTGGTCTCTCATTTTCCACTCAGTTCTGCAGCGACAGCATTTAAGTAGGCAAGGTCAAGCCTGTATCCACATATGCGGCTGACTTTTGCCTTTTATACACTGCAGCAATGGCAAGGTTGTACACACATGGAAGGACAGCAGAAGGACTGGGATCCAGGTGCTCAGGTGATGCCACCCTCTTGTAAGGCAATCATATGACGCCAGTGTGGAATAGCAATCTATACAAATGCTAAGCAGTACCACCACCACCACCACTGGCAAGCAGGCAATGCCCAGCACTAGCTTTGAGCCCCAGTTAAGGCTCTGGCAGTCTTCTGCCCTCAATGTCAGTATCAGGGTCAGAAAGAATCATCCAACCATCCCCTGTATTTTTCATCTATAGCTGCTGCTGCTCCTTGCTGGTAAACATGCTGATCTTTACAGAGCCACCTTAACAGAATTTTTGGTTGGGCCCAAGTGAAGGGAATTGGGGGAGGGGAAGGGGGAGAGAGGACATAATGTTTAATTATAAGAAATGATTGAAATAGGCACAGACATACCCCGGGTGCCTCTGCACTGCAGCAAGCTCTAAACTTGTTATCGTTAATGGTTTAAATTTCACTGTGCTAATCATTTCAGGACACAAGCCTTTCTTGATAATCTAATGAATTATTCCAACATCCTTCAGCAAAAAAAAAATCCTCCATGACAGCACTAATTACAAGACGTTTTCCCAGTGCTTATGTAAAATATGACAGAGCAGCAGCTTAGGGAATTGCAAAAAAACTGCTTCTAATTTCCACTGAGAAACTGACAAACACCTCTCTTGCATCTCTCCCAGCTCTCAAGTAAGATTTAACTTTCTCATTTAGTTAATTACCGAGTGAGGATCATCATTTTCCCGGATCGGAGCGGCACAGAGCCTTTATCGTGTTAACTTGTGAACTTGATCGATAGCTGCTGCTAAAACTTAATAACTTCACCCCCTGGCAAATTGTAAGATAAATATAATAGGAGAAACTCTGACAGTAAAAACCTGCCAGAAATGAGTGCTGTGTTTATGTTTCTTTGCAGGCAGCAAAAAAACCCACCACACACCAACAAAACAGAAACAAAAAAACCCCCAAACAACAGCTTATTACTGGGTGTGTGTTACTTATATTTAAAAGACTCCAGGCAGTTAATTTTCTGTGTACTGTTCAAACTTTGCAGGGAAGATAAAAGGTATTGGGGACATTACCAAAGCATAGGCAGAACAAGAAGAAAAAAAGAGAGCATGCGAGGGCAGGGAGACTGAGGCCTGGGGGTGGGGGTAGGGGCAGGGGAGGAGTCGGAAGAGACAATATTGAAAAGAGAACTTGCAGTCAAATCTACTTCTTTAACATTGCTTTGCGGTTTAGCAACCAGTGACCAACAGCACCAAGCAGGTTAGCTGGTCTTATGAATATAAAAGGCTGTTCAACCTACAGGGGGCAATTTGAACAGTGCAGCAAGACAAGGGGACCACAGTTTTGATGTGGGCAAGTCATGCTAGCTGACAATCCCAGAGACCAAGGCCTTTCATGTACATTTACAATATGACCAGTATCACATGGTAGCAGACTGGATAGTTCACACTATTAGGGGGTGGGAGGAACCATGTCTGTCTGTCTGTCTGTCTGTCTGTCTGAAGACCTTGGAAAGTCACACACTCACAGCCTAGCTTACCTCACAGGGTGTTGTGAGTGTAACATTAGATAATCTAACACTGATCACATGAAACAGAAGCAGGAGGCAATGTGACTGACTACTGTACATCTAGCAAGTTGTCAGTGGAGAGAGGGCTGGAGCAAGGGCTCATAGACTGCAATGATCTATGGGTGGAGTAGGGTGCAGCTCTTTCTTTTCCCTGTAGGAATGGCTGGCAGTCACTCACTTATAAAGGAGAAAGTAAAAACATGCCAGTAGATACATCACCATGGTGTATCTGGTGATCCCAGGATCTGGAACTGAAAAGCAGGTTTTGCCCCCTCTCAATTGTGTCTCATAGGGCAGTCTGTTTATTTTGCCCCATTCAATTCAATGGGAGCTCCTGAGAAATGAGTCAGCCCCTATCTACAAACTCCGTGCTTAAACTGCATATCCTCATCTACAGGGTGAACTGATTTAAGCCAAGGTGATTTAAATCACTGATTTAAAAGAACACAAGTTAAATTGCTTCCAATTTTCGAATTCATACTTTTCCTGAACAAGTTTGCATACCAATTAGTTGCTGTAACAAATACAACATATCTGTTTGCAACTAAGTAGAAGCTTCATACTACTGATGTCACTGAATTTCACAATACAGTTTGGAATATGGATTTGACCAGGGCTTTTTTTCTGGTGGAACTCACCGGAACTGAGTTCCAGCACCTTTTCTTCTATTAATTGCATTACAATTTAATCGCCATCTACTCCCGAGGAAATGTAATCCAAGAGTTCCGGTACCCTTTTCTCCAGAAAAAAAGCACTGGATTTGACACACTTGTAAAGCACACCAGTATTCCCGATAGGGACATCCCCCCATCCCACCCCAGGTCCCAGTCCCCAAGAGTTCTCACTGGCCAGAATTGTAATCAAAGCCAGATAAGTCCCCCACCCTCACAATTGTCCCACCCCTTCACTTACCTTGCTGCGGCACGAGGGAGGTCTTTCTCACTCCCTCTTCTTCTCTCCCCAGCACTTGAAATGCTGCTATGGCAGCACTGCCAGGGACGTTGCTCTAGCTGAATTTCAAGCAGGGCCGGTGAAGAAGGAAGCACCTTCCTGCCCAGTAGCAGCAACAGCCGCATCCAAATAAAAGGGCTGGGGGAGGGATTAAGACCCCACTGTGTTCTTGTCAATGTTATCATGGGGGTTAGATTCAGTAGAGATCATAGAATAGTAGAGTTGGAAGGGGCCTACAAGGCCATCGAGTCCAACCCCCTGCTCAATGCAGGAATCCAAGGCACAGCATCCCTGACAGATGGCTGTCCAGCTGCATCTTGAATGCCTCCAGTGTGGGAGAGCCCACTACCTCCCTAGGTAGTTGGTTCCAAACCTTGCTCTAAAGTAATAAATACAGCACAACCCATATATGCTGTCCAACATGCTCAACCCATGTGGAATTAATCAAGTTTTTTCTTTAAAATAAAACGTAAAAAGCTTGGTTTGTCAAACGCAATTCTGAATTGAATCAAAGCAGCAGGAAGGGCCCTCCGCTCATCACAACTTTAAACTAGGATCATAATCCAAAAAACCTCTGGCCATATAGCCCATGTGCTTGTTGCACTACAGAATTTATATCTGCTTAAAGGGGAGCAGTTGTAAAATTCAAAGTTTTGGGTCGGCTTTCTCTATGCACCTGTAAGGACAAGTAGCAAGTTCACTTACTTGACAACTAATTTCCCAGATGTTTCACGAAGCAAGAGTTGGTTTTTCCTGGGTAAAACACTATTTCTTCATCACAGGGAGACTAAAATATTCATGCTGCTCAGTCAACAAGAGTCTAATTGTTTATTACTTGAACAATACATGAGTTTTATCATGCTTGACTTCAGAAGTCACATTTCTAGCCAATCTTTTATACAGAAGAGAATGGGCATGATCCAGGCAAAATTATTTTATGTATTTATTATATTTCTATACCATCCAATAGCCATAGCTCTCTAGGCGGTTCATAGCAATGAAGCCCCATTGGTTTCAATGAGAGAGAGAAAGATGTTGCTTAAGTATCTCCCACTGAAACCAATGGGATTTAGAAGTACCGGTACTTAATTTTGCCTGGATCATGCCCAGTGTATTTGAGAGTAGGCCCCATAGATTCAGTTTTAAGAGATTCTGAGTGTAGAATTTAAATATGTTTGTACTGCATTCCAGTATCATTTGAAACCAGGTTATTGTAAAAAACAACAACACTTAAATAGTAACTGTTTTAAAAGCCTAATTTAAATACACTTTAAAAAAAAAGAAATCAATTTTCTCACACCCTGCATTCTAGAGCTTTATTTCTTGCTGTGGTGCTAGTGTGACAGAATCTCAGGAGGTGACTTTTAAGAGCATGTCAGAGAGAGAAAGAGAGAAACTTTGGGAACTATTTTATATCTAGATAATAATCCATTCCCCCCCTTCCTGGCCTCTATCTCTTAATTGTCAGAAGCCAGAATGCTAGTGTTATCTCAGTGTAGCCTCCCTCCCCTTCATACTAGGGGTCAACAGCATCTTTTTTTTTTTGGTCTACATTTTTTTTTTTTTTTGGTGCAGGATCCTTAATACAATGTAAGGGTTGGTATGACCCTGTTACCCTTTTATCTATTAAACTCGATGGTTGTTAAGCATTATATATTTAAAATATATAATTTAGGGAAAGTACTCATCCCTTGGACCTTTCCATTATATCCAAGGAGGCGTGAAAAGTTTTACTTCTGACTTGGGGAAGCTTACTGGGACAGAGCTTGAGAGCCATTATTAGTACTGTAGTCTGAACACACTACTGGGTGTTCTCAGAATCAACTCTTTAATGGTAGAACTCCCATACTTTAAAGGCGTAGGCTGAAAATATGTTCTTGATTCTCTTCTTTACTGAATTAATTTGTCTTGCTAACATGTGAGTTGACAGACTCAAAGCAACAATACTAGCTTTTCAAGTCCATTTACTTTTATTTCTGAAGCTCAGTTTGGAAACTACAGATTTCTGTCTACCTCCCTCCAACAGCCCAGCTTGTGCAAATTTATTCCAGGAGGTGCCTGCTCAACCAGTGCGGAATCACCCTTTCCACATTGTGAGCTCACTGAAACTTCTAAAAATCTAGTGCAACTTAGAAGTAAATCACCTAAAAATGTCGAAATAACCACAGTGAAAGGGTGCCAAAGACTTCATTATTATTTCTTTCAAAAAGTAAATACAAAGACACGATGATAACCTCACTTCCTATACCAAAAGAGTTATTCTTTGCCCACATGTGGCTTCTAATTATGCAGCAAGAAGGTTGACAAAAGATACATCTCAATGAAAGGCCTGTGGAATTATGCTGAAATGATGAGTAGCAGCTCTAGCTGCTTTAAACCAGGGGTGGGCAACTTGTGGTCCTCCAGATGTTTTGGCCTACAACTCCCATCAGCCTTAGCCAGCATAGCTAGTGGTGAGGTATAATGGGAGTTGTAGCCCAAAACATCTGGAGACCACAAGTGGCCCACCCTTGCTTTAAGTGATAGGGACCCCTTGCATGGGTAGAGCTAGGCAATGTGAAAGCTTTGGACTTCACTTTAAAACAGCAAGTTTCTAGCCCTCATGTTTGTGGGGAAAAACAAAATCCTTTGTAACATGCCCACGACTAACTCAGTATTTTTGTCAATAATGCCAAATTTGCAAACTTCTGATGTATTATTTCTCAAAATCAACTCACTTTTTTTTATTTTTAATTTTTAATTTTATTATATTTATACCCCGCCTTTTTTCCTGCAAGGAACCCAAGGCGGCTTACATAATCCTCCTCCTCTCCATTTTATCCTCACAACAACCCTGTGAGGTAGGTGAGGCTGAGAGTCAATGACTGGCCCAAAGTCACCCAGTGAGTTTCATGGCCGAGTGGGGACTAGAACCCGGATCTTCGAATCCCAGTCCAGCACTCTCACCACTACGCCACAACAATTTACTTCCACCCCCGTCCCCCGCAACACAAACCTGGAATTTCGCTCAGGTAGAAAGAGGAGTGTGACAGACTGCACCAAGTTCAGAACACAAGAAATGGCTGCCCTAAGGAAGGGGTGGGCATATTGGTTCAGCACTATTTACAGTGCAATCATATACATGTTTACTTGGAACCAAGTCCCACTGAATTTAACAGAGCTTACTCCATACTCCCTGGTAAGCGTGTATACGATTGCAGCCATATTCTCCAATAGCCTAAACCCTTTGGATCAGATCATCAAAAGCCTTTTTTGGTATGTTGATATAGAAAAATAGAGAGTTGAAGAATGCATTAATTTATTTACCTTGTTCACTCCCCACAAAAACATCTTTGCTGTAATATATTCAGAAGTACGTATATCCTGAAATATATGAGGACTAGTAACACTTCATTTGGGTTTTTTGAGACATCACATTTAGAGACTTAGGGTGCAATCCTATGTATGTTTAGACAGAAGCAAGTCCTACAACTCCCAGCATTCCCCAGTCATTCATGCTGGCTGGGTAATCATGCTGGAAGTTGTATAACTTTTTTTCTGTCTAAACATGCATAGGATTGCGCCCTAATCTTTGTTGCACTATGCAGTGGGCTACATACAGCTCAACAGTAGAGTTTCTCCAGCAACTAATGAAAATGCCTGCTTTCCTGCCACAGAAGAGCAGTGTCTCTCCCACATTGCTAAACAGTAAACAGGAAGAAGAAGAAGAAGAGATGAAAAACTATTCTTTTAAGAGGTACTACTTTATGTTTCAGACAGACTAATAAAGTTTAATTGTCTGGAAACTTGTGACTCTTACTGGATAACTTCCCTTTGATATCAGACTCCCATTTAGATTTTAAATGCTGGTGAAACCACTGAAATAAAATTTCTGTAATGTTGGAAATGAAGAATTTGAGAGATTTTACCAACTTTTAACTTCAAATTCACCTGCAAAGGTTGATCTGAAATGGAATCATCTTCCAGTGATAAGAACCACAGAGGGAGGAATCATACGTAGATTAAATGACTGGATAAAAACCTGGAGGATATGCTGCTTTAAATAGATGTTGTCAGTGAATGCCCTTTTTAACAAAGAAACGGATTATCTGTCATAAATTAGGCAACAAAAACTGAAGACTCAAGGGTTCAAGCCCAGGAATGTGTCCAGTTTACAAAGTAAGTTCACATAGTCAAATTTGTCTCCATGCAATTCCTCCTCCCCATAAAATAACTTAATTATGTGGAGAATGTCTCATATAAGCTGTATTTTCTCCATGGATACAGTCTCTGCCTCTCAGAACAATTCCCATTATTGCAGATGCAGAACTTCAACTTGCCTCTGAGCAGCAGTATTCATAGACCAGCCCTCAAGCTGTGGATGTTTCTCAGTTGTGAAGGCCATATCCTCTTTTAATCAACTACCAACAAGGGCAAACCCTAACACAACTAAGATATCCTGGAGTAGTGTTACCCACCTCTGAAGATGTCAGTATAGTTTGAGGAGACAAAGAAGGGAACTGGCATTAGAGAAAGCTGCATCATTCCTGACATAAGCCTCCTTCTAGTACAAACATGGTTCCACTTGTCCCAAAGATGCCATCTTTTTCAGACTGCACCTGAGGTACCCCTTAATGAAATCAACTGCTGCAAACAGCTTACTTTTGATGAAACAGAGGCGCTGCTTTTGTACAAATGATTTGTACATCCCAGTTCTACCCCTAGCATTAAGTACTTTAATTCTCTGGCTTCTATGTACATGTACACAGACCTTCATATTCATATAGAAGATCCTTTCTTACAGCACCGGTCCTAACAATGGTGCATACAAAGTTAGTTGTCTGTTCCTGATCAATGGCATATGGCAACATATTGTAAGAACTCGACCCATGTATAACTATCTAGCCTGCTGATAAAAATCAAAACTATTCTTTTGAATGATTTCTACATCGTAATTCTACCTTTTGGTCAAACTGCTCTCTAAGCCTCCATCCCAGCATTATTCCAGAAATTCTGTACAATTTGAACATTTGCACATTAAGCAGGTAACCTCCAAGCACCAGCAGCAAAACTTATGTTCACTGGACCTCAGCAGGGACTAGTTTTGTGTTGTCCACTCAGTATTGACAAAATTACTTGGCACTGTGAATTTCAGAAGGATGGTGGGAGTTAAATATGATGTAAATCTCCCAATAAGTATATAATCATAAGATGGTAACATCCACCTCAACTCAAAAAGGTAGGGGAGACTCATACATCTCTCTTCCCTATTAAGTACGGAGTAGGAACTAGTCATTCTGTGCCTTTCCCTTTCCCAAATGCAAAGCCCTACAAAAGGGGAAGAAGAAGAGACTGCTCTGAGAGAGAGCCATTCTACAACACAAATCCATTCAAGTAAATTTTCTGGCTCTAAACTGACACCTCATCTATCTTCAAGACCTTCACACTTACCAAATCTACCATCCAGACTTATTCCAGTGTCTTCAGTTATCATATTTTCCATTGCTCTGTCCTATACCTAGGGATTCCATTCTAAAACACCCATACTCCCATACTATGTGGCCTTTTAACCCCCTCCTCACACATATTTTCCACGCCTTTCGTAAACCATTCTCTTCCTGCCCCAAATCTCTACTGTTATTGCATATGTTTAACTTTGCTCATGATCCTGATATGTGACCTTGCCTCTTCTTTCTCTGTCATTGCTCTCCCCACATCTCCCTCATGCCTAATCTTTGACTGTACAATCACAGCAGGGACTTCTAGTACTTTATCTCTGTAGAGAGTCATGGGCATTGAAAGCACAGTATAATAAAATATTTCCCCACTCTTTAGTCAGTTGGAACACTAGCATTTGTCACATAAAGAAACAGTACTAATAGCTCCAATTCCCTTAAGTCAAAATGGCTTCCTGTATAAGGTTCTACCTGAATGTGTTATTTAAACTAAGCCAGCCAATTTTCTAGACTTTTGAGCAACTAAGACCAGAACTCTAAAAGCAAATGGCACTATGTTTTTCATTGCTGAAGTTCCATGATTCTTCCTGATAGACACGGTACATTCTGACAGCTGCCTTAAAATCAATACCAATATGAAACCAGCTAACAGATTCCTGGAGTTCAGAGAAGTGCCCTAGAGAGGCAGCACTTTAGTAAAGTTACCTTACTTATCACAGCAAGTTCAATATTTAACCACCAGGGGATTTCCAAACTTTACTGAGGGTTTTTAAAGTTACTGATTAATTTTTCTGCCATCTAGAGACACAGAGAAAGTGATAAGTACAATAGGTTGTGTTAGGATAACCACAATTACATTTTTCTTTATTTTTTTCATGCCTTTCAGAACTTGATCGGTGAGAAGACAAGTGACTGAGAATGAGAATAGCAGCTAAAGCCAAGCCTTCCAGGAGGCACCACTGAAGACAATAAAAACTTCCTTCCACAGTACTTAATACTAAACTAGAAGCACGCCCAAGGGTTCCAGCCCCGGTCCCAGATGATTCCACACAGTCTTGGCCTGCAGACCTGCTCTCTATAAATTAGCTTTAAAAGGGCAGATTTGGAAGATAGTAGTTGGGGGCATGACTAAGATGAAACGGAGGGAACTGCAGAATTGTGCCTGTTTTCTCATACAGCTCACAGATGAAGACACTGCAGAAGGCCACAAAAATCACTCTGCTGTTCCCACTCAGCTAGTTTCAATCCTCTGTATGGATAAAATGCACATGGGGAAGCTGGGATCCCCACGAAATGTTTTATTAAAAGGAGTTTGAAACAAAATGGAAATATTTTTCACATGCTCACCTCTGATGTTTGGACTTTGCAAACCACCATATCAGTTCCCCCCAAAAAAGAAGAAAAAAAAGGACAAGACAAATTCATGGACAATAGATACTACTGACTTTAACTTGCCTGCAAATAGGCGCATGAAGGTTACTACCCCCCCCCCCCAATGTTAAGGAGCCCATTACACACACATGCCAGTCACTTGTGGGCTAAAAGAAAAAGAACAGCCAGCTTTTGTAAAGCTTTGCTGCCTGGTCATTTGGAGGCAATGGAGCCACTCACCTGATTTCCTGTGGCATTTAAAAGTCTGTTTTAAGCTGTACTCCCCTTGCTAAGGTATCACAAAATACAATGTAGTAAAAATTCTAAGTGATCAGTAGATTACTGTATTGCTGTACTTTGTGTGTGAAGCACCTAGAAGTATACTGAGCCAGATGGGACATCAGGTTGACCTAATAAGGCACCCCCTCCCCATTTATAAACACACACCATCTCTCCCAAATATTAAGAGTGTAGAAAGCTCAATTCAACTGTTTTAAACATATAGGGTCGATCATTTTATGTCAGCCTTCCCCAACCACATCACCTCCAGATGTGTTGGACTATAATTTCCACCATCTATAATCCCGCCACTTCCTATGCTGGTTGGGGATGATGGGGTAGACCAACACATCTGGAGGGCACCAGGTTGAGGAAGTCTGTCTTACATTATGGTTTAGTATAAATGTTCCCTGTGAACCAATCCGCACACTCTGCTTGAGATACAAGACAATTTAGAAAACCAGATCACAGACTATGATGTATTAACTTACTGTGAGATTTAATTGCATTTTTTTCTGAACACGGCATTCAGATGCATCCCGCCTAATCAATATTGAGGAATATAAATCATGACTTCGAATGGAAGTGACAATCTTAAATTAACAGCACAAAGAAGCATTCTGGTTCAGTTCTTTGATTTACTCATTTTACTCAGTTTTGTAAAATCTAAAGCTTCAAAAAGAACTCACACTGGCATTAATTAAGCAACATTTTTATTACCTACTATCAAAGCATTATAAGGAGGGTTTACCAGTCAGCTCCGCTAAGGAATTACAAGCTTCACTCAATTAACAATCTAACTTTTTTGTGGTGTCACTGCTAATTGAGATATTTTTCATTTTTATATCGCCTAAATTAATGTTATACAGGAGTGCTCAGTCCAAGCACACAGGCAATCAGAGGAATCAACAGGAATCCTGAGGTCAGGAGAATTGAGAGTGAAATATTTTAGTCATTAACTAAGTTTCAGTGATGCTGGCATTGATAAAGGGGGCTTTATTTTACTGTGTGATGGGCAGATCACTGATAAACAGGAACATTTAAAATCCCAAATGCAAATCTGTTCTCACTGAATTGGTAGGTACACAGGATTGCAATTTTCAGAAATGCTAAGACAGACACGAGAGGTTTCTTGTGTGTGTGGAATGTTGGGGAAAGAGAAGATATCTTCACTTACTAAAGTGAGGCTGTATTTAATATATGAGAATGAGAAAACAATGACAAGTTACATAGTAATGCATTCTTTCAATATCACTGTAAACTAAAGGAGTTATATCTTTTTGGTTGAAAGCAACACAATGTTGTTCTGATATAATGAAGGTATCTAAAGAATGCACAGGCAGCTGGTTGGTCACTGTGTGAACAGAATGCTGGACTAGATGGCTCTTTGGTCTGATCCAGCATGGCTCTTCTTATGTTCTAACCAAACCTCTACAGATTTTTGGGAAAACACTAAAAAATAAATAAAATGCTTGTTTGTTCCTTTGTCTAATCAAAAAATGTTTCTAAACTATCTGCAACTTGCCATTTAAAATGTTTGCTGTAAACATCATGTTGTTCAGAAAAGTGAAATCAAGATCAAAGGAATCAAGTTCCCATCTTAGATGAAGGCTTCTCATGGGTTCAAATAAAATATTTTTGCCTTTGAGGACCAAACTAGACATGATGCCATTCATGAAATTAGCAATTGCATGAGTACCTTTTAACAAGTAAATAACAAGCACAAAGGATCTGATCTAGGTTTAGGACCCTGCCAGGCCGGAGGTTTGGAGACTTTAACCCTCCTTTCCTCCCTCTCTCCATGGTACTGCCCCAGATCAACCCTACCTCAAGGCCTATTTTTTCCATGAGAAATAAAGCTCCCATTTGCACCACTGGAAATGCTTCCCCAACACAAATAGTAGGAGCAGGGAGGAGTGATACAGATTGGGACCAGAACATGGGCAAAGGTTTAAAATCCATTCCCCCACTAGGGTTCCAATCAAGATTGTCTACCAGTACCTGCCATTTCATTTTAAAAAAGACAACCATGCAGTTGCTAATTGTGTGAGTAGTGACAAATTGTGTCAGTTTGGCCCTTAGTATCATAGTTTCCACACGAAAGTTCTCTAGATCCAGAACAGTGGTCACCAGATAAGGCAAGCAGCCATGTATAACAAAAAGCCTGTAGTAATGATGACAGCAATTGCCTAGATCTTATATTACATCATCATCATCATCAGGCGATCACTCGTGACCGAGTAAGATTGTCTTCCGGGATAAAATGAGGAAATTCTAAAGAAGATTGTGTAGACTCTAACGATGGGTCCGTAAGTGACTGTGGAGGCCAATTCTAGATCCACACAGCTTCCCACAGTGAGGACACAGGTTACCAGATAGAAGATGGTCCTGTAAAGGATTCATTTGACGTGCTTTTCGCTTAGCACGTTTCTCCCTTTCACCTTGCACTCGGGCTTCTTCAAAGTCCATGGAACCTTTGTGAAAGGCCAACCTCCATTTAGATCGTTCATGGGCCAGAGCTTCCCAGTTTTCGATGTTTATATTGCATTTTTTTAGATTAGCCTTATGAACATCTTTAAACCTCTTATATTGACCACCGATATTCCGCTTTCCATCCTTGAGTTGGGAGTAAAGTAACTGCTTTGGGAGACGGCAGTCAGGCATTCGAACAACATGACCGGTCCACTGAAGTTGGCGTTGAAGGATCATTTTTTCAATGCTAGTAGTCTTTGCTTCTTCCAGTACACTGACATTTGTTCGCCTATCTTCCCAAGTGATTTGCAGGATTTTCCGGAGGCAACGTTGATGAAACCTTTCAAGGAGGTGGAAGTGACGTTTATAGATAGTCCATGTTTCGCAGGCATACAATAAAGTTGGTAATACAATGGCTTCATAAACCAGTGTTTTGGTCTTCTTACAGATATCCCGATCCTCGAACACTCTATGTTTCAGTCGAGAAAATGCGGCACTTGCGGAGCTCAGACGATGCTGGATTTCACTGTCGATGTTAGCTGTAACAGAAAGATAGCTGCCAAGATAGAGAAAATGATCGACATTTTCCAGTATTGTTCCGCCAAGCTGGATAGATGGCATCACCAAAGGATTGGCTTGCACTTGCTGATGAAGCACTTTGGTTTTTTTGATGTTAAGTGAGAGACCAAGTTTTTCGTATGCTTCTGCAAAAGCGTTTAGGATAGTTTGGAGATCATCCTCTGAATGTGTGGAGACCACATTATCATCAGCATACTGAAGTTCTGCATCATGTAGCAACCCAGACTGCATGTGTGAGACAACAGAAAAACCTATCACAGCTTCTTAAGTGCCTATTGCAATACTAGTGTTGAAAAAATGATCCTTCAACGCCAACTTCAGTGGACCAGTCATGTTGTTTGAATGTCTGACTCCCAAAGCAGTTACTTTATTCCCAACTCAAGGATGGAAAGCGGAATATCGGTGGTCAGTATAAGAGGTTTAAAGATGTTCTTAAGGCTAATCTAAAAAAATGCACTATAAACATCGAAAACTGGGAAGCTCTGGCCCATGAACAATCTAAATGGAGGTTGGCCTTTCACAAAGGCTCCATGGACTTTGAAGAAGCCCGAGTCGAGTGCAAGGTGAAAGGGAGAAACGTGCTAAGCGAAAAGCACGTCAAACAAATCCTTTATAGGACCATCTTCCATCTTGTGTCCTCACTGTGGGAAGCTGTGTGGATCTAGAATTGGCCTCCACAATCACTTACGGACCCATCGCTAGAGTCTACACAATTTTCTTTAGAATTTCCTCCTTTTAAAATGTTCTTTTTGTAAATTTTTATCCTGGAAGACAATCTTACTCGGTCACGAGTGATCGCCTGATGATGAAGTAGTATTCAGAAGAGCTGCAGAGATACTCATTTTAAAGACATCACTGTCTGTTTGGAAATAATTATATTTTCTCAAGGTATCAAAAGGCAGCCTCCTCCCTGTCCTTGCCCATTTTTTAAATTTTAGCATGGCCCAGTTTCTTTCATGTTTGACTGCCAGCTTTTAAAAAGTCAAACTTTTTTGATGCTTTCCTTTGCATTACCTATTTACTATATTTCAAATTCTATTGATGCTCTTTCAGAATAAGAGATTATTAAATAAAATTAGTATGGTACTGTCATGCCCCTGCCCATGGGCAAAACGTTATATCTGTTAGTAGGTTTGGGGAGTGTGAGAGGAGTGTGGGATGTTGGATCAGCTGATTGGCTGAGAGAGTGAGAAGGAGGGGTGAAGCCTGTTATATAAACAGTGGGCGGTGCTGTTCAAGGAGAGAGTGGGAAGTGTGTTGCAGAGAGGAGTCTGAGAGGGAGAAGGGAGAGTGGGTCGGAGAGGAGTCTGAGAGGGAGAAGAGGGAGTGGTGTGTGGAGTCTGGAGAGGGAGAGAGAGAAGGAGAGAAGTCTGCGTGGAGTCTGGGGAGAGAGGGGGAGTATTGGGTAGTGCTGTCTGAGAGAGACAGAGTGAGTGTGTGTGTGTGTGTGTGTGTGTGTGTGTGAGGGAGGGAGGGAGGGAGTTTACAAAGTTTGGAATCCTTTAACATTATCTATTTCCCTACCCTTGATTGTAAATAAAGAAACTTGTTTCCTTTTTTAAAAATTTAGAAGTGGTCTGAGTTGGTTACCCTGGAGGGGGTTGGTGGCAGCGGAGGAAATTAAGAGAGTGTGGAGGTGGAATTTGACCATAATAAAGTTGCGAGTTTGAATCACAAGGTGGGGGTGAGGCGTCACAGTACAATTTTAATCAATGAAGGCAGTATTAAGATCAGTGGCATGGAATTAAGGGAACACTTATTTTCTGAGCTTATTTTGGTTCTTGTGTGTAACTGTAATAGGAGAAGAAACTGAAAATATTTTAGATGGCTTTCTTCTCCAACCGTATGTGGTACCATTTGCTTATTAAATTGAGGTCTCACAATTCCTTCACTATCCTCAAAAAGGCACCTATCCTGATAACCTGGTAATATGTACTTTTATTTAAATGAGATTGAATAATCAATCAGCAGTCTCTTAATCCACTTATTTAAAATTTATATGCCTATGGATTATAGAAGTAAAAACGAATGTGGTGTATTGGAATTGCGTGTGGGGACCTGTGACATCAGGGTTCAAGTTCCACTTCAGTATGAACTCACAGAGTGACCTTGGTACAGTTCTCCATCTGTAAAGACTGTAATTCTAACAGTCTGACACACTGGACTGTCATGAAGAAAAAAAAAGAGATAGGAATGATAAAACATATGGAAAATGTGGCATGAATGGTCAAGAACAATGCCACCAACTAAGGTGCAGCCACTTCTAGGGTGGAACATAATCACTTTGTTAGAGAGGATTTTAAAAAGTAGAAGTCATTCTCTCCAGGAGAAACTACAAAAGTCAATTTCTCTAGTGGAAACTACAAAAGTAATTTAGGTCGCAGAATGTAATCATCAGAGTTGAATTTGGCCAGAAGAACATCAGGGTTAATAACCTCACTCTTGCGATAAGCACCAAGGGATCCTTAATGACCAGTATAAATTGAACTCCTTCCTTCCTCTTTATTAACATACTATGGGGCTGATTCAAACCTACAAAAGCAAGAAATTAAGAAATGAAGCTGCTAAACTCACCCTGTTGTGCTTATATGTTGAAGCTATCAAGATCGCCTACTGTTGTGAAGCAGCCCTTTTAAGACTCACCACAGCCTCCACAGTACCAGTGCATGATGATGTGAAATGGGAGGGGAAAGCAACTTTTAAAGATGACTTTACAAGTTGTCTTTTAAAGGAGAAAAAAGTAACTTTTTCTTCTTGTTGCTTTTGCTTTTCTGGTTTAAGGAAGTTTTGCAATCCTTCAAGTAAAGGGTGACTCTAAACAAGGGGTGGGAAACCTCAGGCCCAGAGGCCAAATCCAGCCTTCCGGGGGTTCCAATCTGGCTCTCTGGGGCTCCCCGGATGGCTGTGCCTCTTCCCCAGGCCCCACCCCCTTCCCCTAACCACCAATCATTTGGTGGATTCCTGGCTTTTGTGCAGCTTCCCCCCGCCCCATTTTAAAAGGTTGAAATTCTCTCCTTAGTTACTGGAACAAGAACTTTAAGCTACAGTATGTTGGTAGCTTTGTATTTTGGGCCTCGCCCTTTCTGCCTTTGGCCCCACCCACCAATGGAATGCAGCCCCCAAGAGTTTCTTCCCCCAAGAGCTCTCATGTTGAGAGGGGTTCCCCATCCTTAGAACACATGAGCCATGTGTTCTAAGAACGTGTGACGGCGTATACTAAAAATGTATGATTATTAACTGTTTTGTGATCCCCCAGTTGGGTAGAAAGGCAGAGCAATGGCAAATACTGGAGATATCATACATTGTTGATTCAAAATCATGATTGCCCAAGATAAATTCAGGAAATACCGGAATCACGGAGGGACCAAAATCAAAGAAGCCTGTAAACTCATTTCTCAAAATTGTGAAACAGGTTCAAAGCAGCAGCACGGTGTCCACTTTAAAATGCACTATGTGGAGTTTGACCCTGTGTGGTGAGACATTTGTCTGGAGTGACCTACTGCATAGGAGAAGCCTTGCTTCACCATACCAATAACAAATGCCCCATTTAGGTCATTTTAAGTGAAACGTTATGCTAGGCTTCTCTATTGAGTGAATTTGCTCCAGATGAACAGTTCATCACATCACATGGTGGCAGCTACCAAGCAGTGCAGTTCATACTAGTGACCACAATTTGTGTGTAGCCACTCAAACTCACTAGCAATAAGAACAATACATTACTCTACAGGGCATCATTAAACAATCCACCTAAATAGTAAGTCTTGAATTTCCTGACTTGAATATATAACTAGAATTATTATTTTATTATCATTATAGAACTGCTTTGGAAATGTACAAAATCACATTTCTACATTGAGACAAAACTGGGAGAAATGTTAACTCAGAATGATTTTATACAAAAACCAAATCATGTGAGTTGGGGGGAGAAGAGATGATGAAATCAATTAGACCGTTCTGTAACAGATTAAGCTGGCAGTTCTCTGCTTCCCAGCTAGAATGCGGTGTCTGTTCTTTCAGCCACATATTTTTGGTCAGCAAGAAGGATTTTGCTTTCCTGCCAATTGGTGCATTTGTGTAGCAAACATAAACGTCATGGAGCAGAAATTAATGAAAGGCAGAAAGGTACCTAAAATTAAAATCAGAATAGCAAAATCATAAGAATCAGACAAATCTTCCAGATCATTAACCAAGCACAGAAAAACAGTCTTCTGCTGTTCAATGGAGAACTACAGAAATTCTTTACTTTTCAAATGAAAATTGTGGTGGAGAAGAGGTTGTGTTTGCATTGGTGCCAAACAGAACTGGCACGGAAATAATCCTGGATGATGATATAGGTGCATACTGCATCCTTCAGCCTCAGTACACCCACTAACAACAATAAATTACTTGCCTTTGAAAAGAGCAGTAATTCTTTTAGAGACTTTTTATGGTCTCACACATGGGATGCATATTGGTCCAGCAGCCATGTTGGGTGTCTCAAAGAACAATGCTTCCAAACACCAAACTGGGCCAAACGATAACATGGACGTAAAAAGTCCTAATACATGTGGGAAAAGAAGCATTGCATGATCCAAGTTCTGCATATGTAAACAGGTGGCTTCCTCATGCAGTCTCCTAAAGTGGTCACAGAACAAACAATAAATAAAGAAGTGGAGGACAAGAATGGACAGCGAAAGAGAACTAACCAATTTTGAAAAGATAGTTTTGACTAGAGAAGCTATAGAAGGTAATGTTTCAACAAGAGGTACAACAAATGTTTTATATACAATGTTACAAAAAGAAGAAGAGCATAAAGATTCTCTTAAAGTGTTATGGGATAATGAATTTGATGAGGAAGTATCGAAACAAAATTGGAAAAATATTTGGGATAGACGTATTGTAAAAGTTATGTCAACTAGGATAAAAGAGAACTTTTATAAAGTGGTATGGAGATGGTATTTAACTCCAGTAAGATTAAATCGGATAGATAAAAATTGCTCCGCATTGTGTTGGAGAGGATGTAATGTAAAAGGTACATATGCCCACATGTGGTGGAGCTGTAAAAATGTTCTGGAATTTTGGCAGAAAGTATTTGCAGAAATATCAGAAATAATTGGAATGGAATTAGAAGTCTGCCCAAAATTAGCATTGTTAACAATTACAGAAAAGTTAGTTTGTTTAAAAAATACAAAAGAATTGATTGTGAATTTGTTAACAGCAGCAAAATTAATGATAGCTAGGAATTGGAAGGTTCAACATGTCTTTTCAATTACTGAATGGTATAAAGAGGTATGGGATATCGCACTAAATGATAAATTAACTTGTAATATTAAGTGTCAAAAAGGACAACTGGAGAAAGACACCTTTGTGAACATTTGGGGTAAATTTTTGGATTATGTGTTGGTGAAGGTGAAGAGGAAGGGGAACAAACCTTGTCAAGATTTGTTATATTTTTGAATATAGAATAATATCTTGTATATATATATAAATTTTTGGGGGGGAGAAATATAACTTGGTCCCAAGAGGTGGGGGGGGGTGTGCACAATGTTTATGTTGTATTTTTTGTTGTTGTATCCATTAGTAGCTGTAAGATGTGAAAAAATTAAAAAAATAAAATTAAAAAAAAAAGAAAAGAAAAAACAATAATGCCCTTCAATCATATTCCATCATGGAAACCCAACAGTGAGTCCAAGGTGTCAAGAGCCAATGCATTCCAACAGACATTTATTGTCCTTGCTCATAACTTCTTCAAAATAAAGTTATCTGTGAACAGATAAATTCTCATTTAGTCACAGCCCACGGGTAAGTCTCTTTGCAAAGAATTTAGTGATAAATAGTGTATGTTTTAGAGTTACACAATCCTCCCCTGCCCCCCAACAAAAACTGTTTTAAAAAGTTCCTCTGTGACAACTGGAAAAGCATCTAGTCTTTATTTGATGTACCAAATTTTTACCAGGGCAATCTTAAGAATGTATTTGTTGTCTTTAACCTTTTGAAGGTAGCCAATTTCATGAAAATGGTTTCCTGCATATGGAGAAATTCTTCAGTTGCACATTAAAACAGCAACAATAGGACAACCTGAGTACACAACCGGTAGGTTTCTTGGACTTTATGAAGGAGGGGTTTAACTTTTAACCCAATAGATTCAGGTACCTTACAATATTCAACAAATCAAATGTGCATTTGTGTGCAAACCAAAGGTGGCATGGATACAGTTTCAGTGTTGCATAATGTTTCAGTTCATTGTTCACAATTAGCACAGATGCTGGAAGAAAAAAACAAGCAGTGTTTTGTGTCATTTGGAATCCCAATACAGAAAGAAAATGGGTAATGCTAGCAGAAACAGAAAAGCAAAGCTACATTTGGAAAATATGCTGGGGGTGCCCAAGAACTGCCTTAATGCTTAATTAGAGAGGCTCTTAGTTTGAGTTCTTGGAGTATTAAATGTTCCCTTGCTTTTCTCCTCTTCAGCAGCCCCATTCCCTCATTATTGTCCTGCTCACTTTCTGCCCCTTTCAAACATCACTCCTAAATGAGGCCTTGGGACAGGAAGTTATTAACTTCAGCGTACCAAAGGCTCCTCTGCATACTACACAGAACTGAACTTTTCACCCAGAGCCGACATTTATGTGACACCCTTTAATACAGAAAAGCAAAGACTGTTGTGGTGAGAAAAGGCACAACTTAGCAGGTTAGACAAGAATACAGTGCCACATTCTGCTCCCTCCCTTCCCTCCACCCCGGTTTGCCCCCCACCCCTGATTTGACACAAACAAATGGTTTGTCACTCCTTTGAATCAAAGACTTACTATAAACAGCTGCTGAAAAGCAAAAGGCAACATGGGCCAGACTACTACAGCATAATTACCCTCTCCAGTTCAGATGTGAAATATAGAAGAAAAAAATCCTTTAAAACCAAAGCCCATTTCCCCTAAGTGACCTACAACAGGAGTGGATGCTGATGTGCATGTCAGGAAGGACCTGGTTTACAGTATTCTATAGTGAATGCAGGCACTGTTTGCAGAGCTCTTGAGAAAAGGGTTCAAAATGAAGCTACGCTGCTGGTGGGCAAGGCGCACAGAGCAGGGTAATTTAAAACGCATGCTTTTTCCTCCCCCTCTGCAAGAGGCATGCCTGTCACTGCGCAGCTGTGCTGCCGGCGTCATCACTCCCTCCGTCTCCCGTCTTGCTAATTAAAAGGTTGATCACAGAACAATGCTCTTCTCATTAATTTCAGTGTTCCGATTGGGCAGGATCCCTGTTTGCTCCGCCTGATCTTTTCCATGTGGTTGAAGTTAATGTGACAGGAGTCCGAAGATGGATTACCCGCTGCCATATTGCCCATCGCCTCCAATCAGGAGCTATCTGTGTAAACTGATTGTTCTAATTTGCTCTCATTATTTTTACAATATCAGGAGAAAATAACGCACACAGCTCACTGTCAAAGCCATGAAAATCAGTCATTAGTTAAACCTAGACACTGAATGGCTTTATTAGGGCACTGCAGCTTATTGATGTGTAGCTCCAGCAAACTAAGGTAGCCTTTTCTTTTTTGAAACATAAAGAAAGAAGCTTCAGCTGAAAGGGAATATTTATTAGACTAATTCCAGGAGGAGCAGAAAGCTTGCTGCCCTGACTCAGTTAATTGGCATCTTGATGTGTACAGCAGATTAGGAACAATGAAAATGTTTCCGTTTGGACACTAGGAAAGACTATATACCAAATCTGGATGTGAAACTGCACACAAACCTGAGGGCTGTTTATGTGACCTTTTGTCCAAATTTCACTCAGCTACTCCTTAAAACTGAAATATGAGAGTCGATACAACAAACAAAGCAAAGCAACAGCAACGACAACCAGCACTCCTGCGACTCAAAATATCATATTAAGCAGTATCCCAGCACAACAGGGAATATAGGAAGCATCAGTAATGTTCTATGTTCTTAGGAGTTGCTCCCAAGGTCAGACATTTTGTTCTGAGTACCCAGGAGTCTGCAGATTCTCTGAAGGTCAAAAGACAGTACAACCTCACTTGATCAATAAAGGAGCAAGTTCAACCAGGACCTTCTGCAGAGATGGCACAGTGCTACCTAATGCCTCAATGATACATGGAAACGGACATTCTCAGAGGTTAGAGGAAACTAGAGTTCTGCAGCAAAGTGCTGTGCTGCTATAATCTGACAGAAACTAGTGTTCTGTACCATGACTCACTAGCTTCCATGGCCAAATGATTAAATGAAGTCCGGGTGCAGAAGCAAAAACAAGAATTCTTATATGCCTGGCATATCAATTTCAGTAACAGTCTTGTTCTCACTGTGACAGACAGGGCATGGCAGACGAATTCTACACAAATACCTAAATTCAATTAGCTCTTTGCAGAGCCCTGGGCAGAACAGTGGGGATGCACAATACTGAGATTTAAAAAAAAGTTAAATCCAACATGGAAAAATCAAAGTTAGAGGTTCCAGATCTATGCACAGCCACAATCAACAAAGAAAAGAACTGGTGGATACCTTTAAAATCAACATCTCTCTCTTGGACAGTCTTGACTCATTCAGGGTGGAGTCTCATGTCATTTTTAAAATGCCTTTAGTGGAGCAGAGCAAACTGCCTTGTCAACCAGTATTCTTTAATTTTAAGAAAGAAGAAAGGAATGGTATTCCACAATTTTCTTTGTTGCCTTGAACTAATTTCTTTTTAAACAGCCATTTTCCAGGACAAGTTTTTCTGCCATTCTGGATAACTCAGAACTGTGTGGTTCCCTGTACTGTTTGGCCCCTCCCCTCCCAACGGCCTCTTCTTTGGAGAGGCTTTGCTCCTCAGAATTCCTGCATGGAAAATGGTGCACCATGCCACAGTCGGAGAAACGTGCTGATGGCACAAATTACAAGCCCCCAGCCGAATGCTTCAGCCCCCACCATTCGGGCAGATTTATGTGGGCTCTTGCCGACGTTATTACAAGTCAGAGTTTATTGGGAAATTGTTACATTATGCGGAGTGTCTAACAAATTGCTTATGCTGCTATAATTGGATTACAACAGCCGCTTGCTCCCACCGGTAAGATTAGGCAAGTAGGACTCCTGCCGATCTCTGAGCGTTAGCAGTAATTTTATTTGCCTTGCCTCTCTCTTTCCTAACAACATGCCTCTCTCCCTGCCAGCTGTCTGCTGAAAAGGCACAGGCTTGTTCCTTGGCCCTAACAATGCAATTACAGCCCTGCAGATCGCACTGTTTGTGCATTAACTACAGAGCCAAAACGAGGCGAATTGATCGTTTGACTTTTGGAGTGGTCATGTGATCCCTGTGTGCGGGTGATCCGGCATGCATCAGCGGGCAATGCTGCAGTACATGCCTGACGAAGAACTGGCTTTTCATTATTACCCCTCCTAGGGACTACGGCACCAGAGCTTTTCTATGCTGACCCAGACCTATGTAAACACACTCTTAACTTAGCCAAAAGGGCTACTAAGGCCAGAAAGCAGTTTCACTTCCAAAATGCTTCATTTAGATATCTAGGCCTGTTGGTGTTCCTGCAGTACATTGGGCTGCTATCCAAAAAGGTCGCTTCCATGTTTCAACTTGATTGCATTACATCCAGGAAGTGAATTTTCACCACCATCCCATGAAGTGCGCCATTATCCTTCCCACTTCACAGATGGGAAAACTAAAAAAAGCCTAATTCATCTGCTGTTATTCAGTGATTCCACTGCTGAGCTGCGATTTAAATCCAGATCTTCAAGGTCAATGGCCAATGTTCTATTCAGAATATCACAATGTTACGTTACCACTGAAACATGCATAAAAATAATCCTTTCCATTATGTTTGCTTCCGAACATATGCAGTAAAATAGAAACTTGTGTGATGGTCACACATAAGACTATGTACACTCCCCCTGCACTGATGCATGACAAATTTCATATTTCAAGTGGCTCACAAATAGATGTTCATGAGGAGGTAAGGCGTGGGCAGCAGGGAAACTGAATCCTTAATATTTCTGGTATCTACTTCCAATCCCTATAAACTTGAAAGAATTAGCATGCTCAGCTTTGTGCTTCCCCATCAGTTACTTCAATATAAACATTACTGTCAAGAATGGGTTTATATCTGTAGAACATTTAAGGGGTCCTTGGTTGAAAACTGACTGACAGAGGTTGTGGAGTTACCCAAGATTTGTGGGAGGGGGGGAGGGAGAGACCTATCCTTATTTAATTCATGATGAATCCAACATGTAAAGTAGTTAGCTTCCAAGATGGAAGGGCACTAAATAAGGCAAATGATATACAATGTGTGTGTATCAGAGTCTAAAGATGCCTGTTAACACATAGTTTAACACTCAAAAGAAACTCTGAACAGCTGAAATACCTTATAAATAGCTCAGACCCAAAGGAAGTGCAAACGTCTGCATTGTGAATTGTAGATCTTAATTACAGACAATGGCTGGTACAGCAAGTACTACGAGAAAAAAAACAGTGAAACAGTTGCACTGTTCATGGCTGGCAATAACTCTTCAGGAAAATATTTACTATCAATCAGTTATGAGAAAAGGGACTCCGTGCTCATAAAACAGCACGTTGCTTCTCATACCAGCACCATTTTGATTCAGCATAATCTGAATTTAAACGGCTTGTTTCCTGCGGATATAATTTTGGAAATAAATAAACCAAGTCTTCTATCAAAATCTGGAGAATGTGGGAAGGGTGAAGGGAGGGGGTAACTTGTACATTCTTGCTTCAATCCCATTGCAAATAACTCTGACAAGTGGGTTGGGGCTGGGGGAGAAAGGAGGGGTGGCTGAGAAAGTGTAAAATATTCCAAATTAATGCCACCTAACCTCATGATCAGATTTTGGCAATCGTAAAAAAGATTGAAACGCCTAACACTTTGAGGATTGCAATTATGTTGGCAGAACACTGTGAATATTAAGTAAACCTCATGCCATGTCTTCATTAGTTAACACCTTTTATTTCCATTTAACAAATCTGTACTCCCACTCGAAGATACATTACTTATAATGTTATTCCTATTCAGAAGGAGGGGTGTACGAGAGAAATTGGATTCTAATTCTACAACTCAAAAAACCAATTCTGAGCAGAGCATCACCAAGACAGAATTGCAACAATTCCTGGAAGGCAGTATTAGCAGTTTGTTCAACCATCATTACAAAGGAAACATGAACCTGAGCAAAATGCAGACTCTACTAGACCCCAAAAGAAAGAGCAGCGAGAAATAGTATTGACTATAGAAAGGTCACAATACATAAATAGTATTTCACTGCAGAAAAGTATTGCCAGGATGCCTCCAGGGAAGGAGTAGACAACCTGGTACACCCCAGATAATTTGGACTACAAATCCCATAATCCCTGACCATCGGCCATGGTGGCTGGGGCTGATGGGAGTTCTGCTCCAAATATGTGACGGATATCAAGTTGCTGCCTACCCCTGCTTCAGGGAGATCCCCAATAGGGACAGGATTGCTCAAGGCATACCTTCCTTAAGTGCACATCCAAGGGCCTTGATCCCAGGGTCAGTGTTTCTCAAACTTTTAAAATCTTGGGATCCCCTTCTAGCTTGTTCTATCTTCTCCTCAACCTATCCTGCCCTGCCAACTAACCATCTGCTCATAGCAGAGCATGCAGACATCCTTACACACAATCATATGCATGAAGACTGCTGCATAGGTTCAAAGACCTGTGGATTAGGGTACTAATTCAACACTTGGGATGAGAAAGAGGGATAGAACAAGGCATCTCTGACTCTTCTTAAAACAAGTCAGGAAAATACTACTGGAACAAAACATCTCTTCCCAAATCAGAATGGAATGATGGATAAACTGAAGGAGCAATTATCCCCCCCCCCCCGCATTAAATGATAAAGAACATTCAATCCAGCCACGTCTTGGCTGATATGGGGAGGACAGCTCTACCTGCCTCAGGATTCTGGAACTATTCATCCCTCTCTAGGTGTTCTGCACCTCAAAACCAGGGGGTGGGGCGGGGACTGCACTAACAGGTACCTATTTTTTTTTTAGCAATGCATCATTCTATTGGACAATTTACGTACCTACAATCGCCAATGTGTAGCTTGGAGAGCCAAGCTTACAAAGTAACGGAACAGCTGCTTGCTTGGCTGGCTTTCAAGAAGCCTCATTAAAGCAACACCTTGGCTGTCCTTGAGCTCCAGTAAGAGTTGTGAGGATGTCTTATCTAAGCAGGTTTTGCTAGTCCCAGACAGGGCCACCCATCTGCAATGGGAGCACTGGAACTAGATGGAACATCTCCACATACCTTTTTAAGGCGCTGAATGAAGGTAGTGAAATATACTTACCGTAGGTAGCCACATTTTCAGTCTTTAGAACTGATATCAAATCAAAAGATCCTTTCTCAATTGTCCTAGAATCTCAGGAAACATCAGACTGGCCCAGTTGCCTAATCTACGTAAGTGTCTGATGGTGACCAAACTTCAATGCTCTTGACATGCGGTTGGCAGATGCATGTTAACTGTTAAGAGGCCAGCTTAAAAACCATCCAAGGTTTTATATCCCTTTCACAAGATTTGGCAGATTGGGTTTGCGGATTCTTACCAGTCATACAGCAATTCAATTCTTCTTTAAATCTCAGTAGAGTCTTCCTGTTGTGATGAGTGCCTCACATTAACTGTTTATGAATATGCATTTCTTTGGGTCAGTTTTGAATTTCCTTTCAGGGAAAGGCACAATGATGTTCAGGGCTATAAAAGAGAAAAGCTTCCTCTGTACAAAGGGAGGCCTACAAGAGCTTTAAGTCTCAATTTACATCCACCGAATTTCACACAGGAGAATGCCCTTCACCTGTGAAGCACAGAGTCTGTATGCATATTCACAGCTCCTACACTACTGGTATCTGTGCAAATTGGTTTATTTAGTATTCTCCACCTGGAGATCGGGTGAAGAATCTGGGAAGCCAGACATCACTGAGTCTGAGTCTGAGTACGGTAGGTCAGAAGAAGACTCTTGTGTACGATGTTTAGTTGGTTTCTCCAGGTGCTTCTTTTTACATTGAGCCTTTCTAGGGGAGCCATGTGCTCTTCTTGCTTGCGGGCTGGCGGAGTCCCTTGAGTTTCGCTTTTTGCGTTGCCTGATCTCGAGTGGGCTTCGACTGCGAGATCGATCTCGATGGCGGTTGATGTCAGGCGTCGAGCTTCGGTGACGACGTCAATGTCGATCGACGACGGGCGTTGAGCTTCGATGTCGACGTCAATGCCGGTCACCTGGTGGGGAGCTACTACGACGTCGATGTCGATCGCCATGCGGTGAGCTGGTACGCCGCCTTTCAATGATGCGTGGAGGGCTTCGCCGACAATGTCGGTCGGAGTCGGGCGACGGGCTTCACCGGCGGCGTTCGATGTCGAGTGGACTCCTTCGCCGCCGGCGGTCGATGTCGGGTGAGCGGCTTCGGTGACGGCTGGAATCAATTGAGAGGCTCCGGTGGCGAAAACGGTCGGGTTGGCGACGGTGATTGGCCTCCAGAGAAGGACTCCTGACTCCACGGTGCTTGTCCTTAGGTGGCGGGCTTCGATGGTGGTGGCGTTCGGAATCATAGAATCATAGAAAAGTAGAGTTGGAAGGGGCCTACAAGGCCATTGAGTCCAACCCCCTGCTCAATGCAGGAATCTAGTTCAAAGCATCTCTGACAGATGTCTGTCCAGCTGCACCTTGAATGCCTCCAGAGTGGGAGAGCCCACAACCTCCCTAGGTAGTTGATTCCATTGTCTTATTGCTCTGACAGTCAGGAAATTTTTCCTGATGTTTAGGTGGAATCTAGGTTCCTGTAACTTGAGCCCATTATTCTGTGTCCTGCAAACTGGGATGATCGAGAAGAGATCTTTGCCCTCCTCTGTGTGACATCCCTTCAAATACTGGAAGAGTGCGATCATATCTCCCCTCACTCTCCTCTTCTGAAGGCTAAACATGCCCAGTTCTTTCAGTCTCTCCTCATAGGGCCTTGTTTCCAGTCCCTTTATCATCCTTGTTGCCCTCCTCTGAACCCTCTCCAGTTTGTCTATGTCCTTCTTAAAGTGAGGTGCCCAGAACTGGACGCAGTACTCAAGATGAGGCCTAACCAGTGCCGAGTAAAGGGGAATTATCACTTCCCGCTATTTGGAAGCTATACTTCTATTAATACAGCCCAAAATTGCATTTGCCTTCTTTGCAGCCACATCGCATTGCTGGCTCATATTCAGTTTGTGATCTACCACAATTCCAAGATCCTTCTCACTTGTAGTATTGTTGAGCCAAGTGTTCCCCATTCTGTAACTCTGCATTTGGTTTCCTCTCCCTAGGTGCAGCACTTGGCATTTATCCCTATTAAATTTCATTCTGTTGTTTTCGGCCCAGCGCTCCAGCCTATCGAGGTCACTTTGAATTTTGTTTCTGTCTTCCAGAGTATTAGCTGTTCCACCCAACTTTGTGTCATCTGCAAATTTGATAAGCATTCCCTGTACCTCCTGATCCAAGTCATTAATAAAAATGTTGAAGAGCACCGGGCCCAGGACCGAGCCCTGTGGTACCCCGCTCGTTACCTCTCCCCAGTTTGAGAAGGAACCATTGATAAGCACTCTTTGAGTCCGATTCTGTAGCCAATTGTGGATCCACCTGATAGTTGTTCCATCTAGCCCACTCTTAGCTAGCTTACTAATCAGGATATCATGAGGCACTTTGTCGAAAGCTTTGCTGAAGTCCAGATATATAATGTCCACAGCATTCCCACAGTCCACAAGGGAGGTTACCCGATCAAAAAATGAGATCAGATTAGTCTGGCAGGATTTGTTCTTGACAAATCCATGCTGGCTTCTAGTAATCACTGCATTGTTTTCATGGTGCTTGCAGACTGACTTCTTTATAATCTGCTCAAAAATCTTCCCGGGGATTGATGTCAGACTGACTGGCCTATAGTTCCCAGGTTCCTCCTTCTTGCCCTTTTTGAAGATGGGAACAACATTTGCCCTCCTCCAGTCGTCTGGCACTTCACCTGTCCTCCATGATTTCTCAAAGATAATAGACAGTGGTTCTGAGAGTTCTTCTGCCAGTTCCTTTATTACTCTAGGATGCAGCTCATCAGGCCCTGGAGATTTAAACTCGTTCAGAGTAATCAGGTGCTCCTTGACCATTTGCCTATCAATCTCAAGCTGCAATTCTGCCCCTTCAGTCTGCACTTCAGGTTTGCCAGGGGGGTCATAGACCCTCTTTTGGGAGAAGACCGAGCTGAAGTAGAAATTGAACACTTCTGCCTTTTCTTTGTCTTCTGTTATCAATTTGCCATCCTCATTGCGTAGTTGAACCACCAGTTCTTTCTTCTGTCTTTTACTGTGCATGTATCTGAAGAAAGCTTTTTTGTTGCTTTTAGCATTCCTCGCTAACCTTAGCTCATTCTCAGCTTTAGCCTTCCTGACACTATTCCTGCAGTTCTGTGCTACCTGCCTGTACTCTTCCCCTGTAGCCTGTCCTTCCTTCCACTTCCTATACGTGTCCTTTTTTGTTTTCAGGTCATCTTTGAGTTTATTGTGAAGCCACATTGGCTTCTTCTGTTGCCCTCTGCCTTTTTTCCTTGTGGGAATTGTTTGCAATTGTGCCTTTAAAATTTCCTTTTTTAAAAACTCCCACCCCTCCTGGGCTCCCTTTCTCGTGAGAGTCACTTGCCATGGGATCTTACTAATCATTGTTCTGAGTTTGTTAAAATTGGCTTTCCTAAAATCCAGGGTACGTGTTTGGCTACACTCAGCTTTTGCTTCCGTTAGAATCAAGAACTCAAGTATAACATGGTCACTTTCCCCCAGAGTTCCAGAAACTGCCACTTTATCCACTAACTCGTCTCTGTTGGTTAGAATCAGGTCAAGGATAGCCGATCCTCTAGTTCCTTCCTCCACTTTCTGTAGGAGGAAGTTATCAGCAGCACAGCTCAGGAATTTCTTGGAGGGGCCATGTTTGGCTGAATAAGTCTCCCAACAGATATCAGGGAAATTGAAGTCTCCCATTACTACCACATCGTGCCTCCTTGAAACAATGGCAATTTGTTTTTCAAAAGTTCCATCCTCGTCTTCTCCTTGATTGGGTGGTCGGTAGTAGACTCCAACCGCCATGTTCGTTTTATTCTTTGCCCCATTTATTTTAACCCAGATGCTCTCAATTCGAGTGTGGGGCTTTTACGGCGAGAATGCTCGGTATCGACGGGTGAGTCTCGGTGGCGAGTGCGTTCGATCTCGAGGCCAGGGCTGCGGTGTCGAG
The DNA here is from genome assembly GCA_021292165.1 of Shinisaurus crocodilurus. Taxonomy (NCBI): domain Eukaryota; kingdom Metazoa; phylum Chordata; class Lepidosauria; order Squamata; family Shinisauridae; genus Shinisaurus; species Shinisaurus crocodilurus. The sequence continues at coordinate 66,542,848 of CM037878.1, forward strand.
GTCATTCGGTATCGACGGAATCCCGATGTTGCGGGCTGTCGATGTCAGACTCGTCGGCGCTACGTAGCTTTTTTGCGCGTCGCCTTCGATGTCGAGGGGATTCCTCCGAGTCTGATGAGCTGTCCCTGTGTTTACTAAGGGACCTGCGCTCTTCTCGGTATCGTCGGCGATCTCGCCCCCTATGGATTATCTCGTCTCTAGATCGGAGGGATTGTCTGTCGGACGCCTCCGATCGAGATCTGCTGCGGCGGTGGCTAGCAGGTGGGGATCTCTCTCTGTTTTTAGTAGATTGAACTGACTTGACAGGAGAGTCCCGTATTTCACCTTCCGATATCGATGCCACGGCCTCATTTGTCGGGGACACCTGGGTGACCCTCGGTGTCGATGGGTCTCTCTGTGTCGACGCCGAGTGTTTGGATAAGGTCGGGGATTTCACGATTTCAGTGACGGCTGCCATTTTGAGTGGTGTGGTAGGTTTGGGTGGAGACGTAGTTTTTTCTTTCGTCTTTGTCTCCTTTAATCCTCCATGTTTGTGGGATCTTTTCTTTTTTTGTGGGACTTCCTCTAGGCCAGATCTCATTGAGGGAGATGGTTTTTTGGAAGTCGTGGCACGTGGGATCAATGGGCCCGCTGCCGACAGGGTCTCTTGCCATAAGGCGGTTTTTAGTTTTAGGGCCCGTTGTTTCCTTGTCACCTTGGTGAATTTTTTACAATGGCGACAAGTCTCAACGACATGCTCCTGCCCTAGGCATAGGAGGCATAAATTGTGCCCATCCGCTGGGGGAAGTTTAGCCTCGCAGCTTGAGCATTTTCGGAACGGGGCCTTAAGGGCCATCGTTCCTAGAATGAAAGTTAGAAGGAAGTTGAAGAAGAGAGATAATATATTTTTTTTTATTTTTTTTTTGAAGAGTGAAGAAGGGGGAGAAAGATATAGTACTAAGGGGATTTAAGGGTTATAAGAGGGTTATAATTTTAAAGCAATAAGAGGGTTATAATTTTAAAGCAATCTACTCAGCAGTTAGGAGTTTGTTTTGGAGAACCTTTCGAAGAGCACCAGTTGCAATGGCGGTCGAAAAGGAACTGAGGGAATGGGCGGGAACCGTGCTAGGAGCGAGCACCGTGGGGGAGGGGTTCCCGCCCATTCTTATCTCAGCTAAAGAATCTTCCGAAGTTGGCTCAGCGCAGGCGCAGAGTCCATATGTGTGATGCACAGAGACCACGAAGAAGAACTGTGCAAATTGGTTTATTTAGTATTCAAGCTATCCAGCAGAGCATATTCCAAGTAAACTCTGATTTCAAAAGCAGAATGGTTTTGAGCCAGTGACACTGTTCTGCCACATACACCATCAAAAGAAATATCTATTTCCTACAAAAGTGCAACCCTTCTTGCAAACAAAACAAACAACGAAACTCCACCAACCTATAAATATGCAAAACATGTGCCCAAGAATAAACAGCCTGGAGGAGCTGTGCTTGGAAGGAACATGCCTTTTATCCGAGATCAGGATTCATTACCTAATTTTTTTTGGTCTCTGGCTTTCTTCTCATAGATGTTTGTCAAGATCCCAGGGGAAATTAACAGAGTTCTAATTTTTGTGGGCAACCATTTTGAGGGCACACCTTTAATTAAAGGTGTTACAAACTACTTTTAGTAAGTGCATCTCCCTCATGCTTTCCTGCCAGCCACATGTAAGTTCTGGTCAAACCAATGAGCTCTGAGCAGAACAAAAGCTTATTGCTGGAGGAGCTGCATGTTGGGAAAACCCTGCCAAGCCATTTCATAATCTCAGGGTGAGAACTGCAAACCAAGAACTCAAAGGGCTTTCCAAGAAGGGGGCTATAGAGTGGCAATTAGATCCCCATTTATAGAAAATAAAGCAGAGTAATACATTCTATAACACTCTGATAAAACAACATCACACAAAATGCTACTCAACCAGGAAGTTGCATTTTACATTAGAAGCTACACTCTGAGGCCTTCCATCTGCCACAGGAAGACCTAGACATGTATCCATATTTTTCAGAGCATCAGGGAAAAGGCACTTAAGTAGCCTCCACGCCCTCTAAAGATATGAGCTCAAACTCTAATCCCATATCACCACATCATAACAGCTCCACTAGACCCCCTACATCACATGGATCAGGAGCTGTAGAGACTTCGGCCTAGTTGACACTACCCCTAGTCCTACTGCAATAGACCTACCACCTGTGCTTTACATGTTGCAGTCTAAGCTGCAATCACCTAGCTGCAGTCTAGCTGCGATGTATCCGCTGCACTCACTGAAGCTGCTGTCATCCTGAATTGCAAACTGTACAACAGCATATAAGTGTGGGCATAAATGTACAGGGCTTGTGGCTCCACAGCTTGGCATTCCATCATCCTGTTATGCACATACTACAAAATCCAAACTAAAACATCTATTTGGTTTTAGGGAGAATTTTGTTCTCTTGGGGGCTCAACAGGCTCCCCGCAGAGCTATGAACAATGAGCAATTGCCCAGGCTGCTCACTCCCTGACACCAGACATAAATGGACCATTATACATGGTATTCTGTAGTATAGAATGACACACTTTCTGGATACATGTATGTACTGTGCAGTGCAGTGGCCAGTTTTACTAAAGGGTAGAGAAAATTTGCACAGCACTGTCATCTGCCAGTAGTAAATTTTTAAAATTCAAATTAAGCCTAAGAAAGGGGTCTTGGAAATGGTGTCATAGATTGAATATGCATATTCTGGAAAATGGGAATTGCAGGAAGAAACTCCATGGAATGAGGTGTGAGAAGAGGGTGCTAATTTTTCTACCAACCATTTTGTTGGAGGTGGGAAGGGGGGTGGGGGGGGAAGAGGTGCTGCAAAAGCGCCAGCTGGTTTTGCTAACAGATGGCTGCATGCACTGATCTGTCCTGCAGGGCTATCCTGAACTTCCTTCCAATGGAAACATGAAGCTTAAGCAAGGCTAAACATGCCCTTTTTATACACACTGCATCGTGGCTGGAATGTTTTCCAGTCATTCACAATCCCTTAGACACGGTTCTTGTTTTATAGAAGTTATATTTAGTTGCAGGGAAAGCTAAGACAGGATGCACATTTCCCCGAGAATGCTTTTTTTGATGCGGCAATATAAAATGGAACATTCCCGATTTGCCATCCCTTGGCAAGTGTTTTGTTTTAGAATCAGAGGCTTCTTCAGCACTGTCTCTCCATCCTGCTGACAAAAGTCTCCATACCACGATGAGTACGGGAATCCGGGCTCCTATTGTGCGACTCCAGATAGTGGCCAGCAGAGGGGGCATGAGAGTATCCTCACTGTTCAGCACGCCTCATTGTCAAAAGGAACAGGGGCTAAAATTCAAACTTTGCGTTAGGAAAGAAAGCAGGGTGCTGGCCTAACAGCCTGAATGCCCTCTCTGGTGCCTCTCTCTGTTGAACGCAAGGGTGGACAACTTGTTTCAAAGAAGGGAACATAAAAATAAATGGTTGGAGGGACAAGAGTTGAATGGTGAATTTCTCATATTAATACACCCATTGCTAAGCCACACCTAGTGGAGAGTCAGCATATAATTCTGCCTAGTGGACCTAGAAATTATATTTAAAAACCAAAATTTGGCTTTTAAACTTTCTTATTTCTAAGCTTTTCAATATCTTATTTCTAAGTTTTTCACAATTTCAAAAACTAGTGAAGGAGTGAAACTGGAGGGATTCTTAAGAAACAGATGCATCACACATTAAAGACTATAGTGAGGGCCACATATGACCCTATGGCAGCCTTCCCCAACCTGGCACCCTCCAGATGTGATGGGCTACAACTTCCACCATCCCCTGCCAGTACAGCCAGGTTGAGGAAGGCTGCCCTGCAGGCTTAATTAGGTGTACACCAATAAGTTCAGAAAGCACAATTTTAAAATGTAAGAATGCCTCTACACACAAAACAGAACTTGCCGTTTATTGAGCTAGTGGAAGAATGATAGTTGTAGCTTTACTTACTTTGGCCACACAGTTTTCAGTCTTCATAGCAGTGTTCCCTAAGCATACTGCTTCCTGGTTTAAGCAGAGTCTGGCACAGCTGTTATAGGTCTGTGAAGAGAGGGGGGAAGTGGTTTTGGATAAAGTAATTCTGTTTGTTCTAAGTTATTCCATGTAATTAGTACAGCTAGCTGTATTCCCACACTACTACTTGAAAAACAGAAAAAAGAATGAATTATATAACCATATAGATATATCGTGCATGATGGACATATCTCCATTTGTATTGTTTCAATCAAGAGCCATACTTTTCAAACACCATGAAAAGAAATATTTGCACATCTAAATTTTTAATTAAGAAATCAAAGGAAAGGCAAAGAAAAATAATTGCTTCAAAGTAGCTAATTTTGGGTTCACCTGTTACCCAGTATTTCCTTGTGACTGTTACAGACTGGAAATGTGAAAGGAGGGAGGAAAGCTTGAATTGTAGAACATGGCAGGAAGAAAGAAGTGAGGTCAACTTTAGGTCAACTTTGGGCGACTTCTGCTCCCACAATGGGATTTCCCTTTCCTCTCCCCTGCACTGTTCCTCCCTCCATCTTCTCTAGAGGGTCCCCATCAGAGCAGATTTGGAGGGCACAGAGGTGGGAATCTTTTCCACCAGTGACATCCATTCTGCTGGAGGACAAACACAGTTGGATACAACCCTTTGTTTCAAAGAGGTCTGGAGCAAAGAATGCCCTTTCATTTACTACCCCTACTTGAGGCCTTCATATACACAATAGAGGCATGGCACTCCACCTGCCAGAGAAATTGTGATTTGTTGACTGAAATGTTCTAGGGCAGGGGTGGGCAGAAAGATCTCCAAATATTTTGTACTTCAACTCCCAGCATTCTGGGAGTTGAAATTCAAAACATCTGGAATCTACCTTCTGCCCACCCCTTTTCTAAGGTTATGGAGTTCATGACAAGATACAAAAACGTATTCATTTGTGGTCCACAGGAGATGTCCACCATCCCCTTTCAAATGAAAATGGAGTGCCTATTTGAGGTATTTAAGGGCGCAATCCTATGATCCCTAGACAGCATCTGAGGGGCCAGAGGATATTTTGGAATCCCAGCTCCAAGGTCGGAGACAGAGAAGCTGGGAATCAGAGCTCCAACCCCTCTCCCCTTCCCCCTCCCTGCTGGCCTGGAAAGAACTGCACTAGGCTGCCTCTCCAAGGTTGGGAATGAGATCTCAGACAGGGATAAAAGGGGGCGTTTTGGTGGGTAGGGAGGGAGGTGTAGGAGATTGGGGAGTCCAGGGTACAAGCTATCCTGAGGCCTCTCCAGCCTCCTTCCCTTCCCCTCCCCTCCCCTCCCCAATGCTTTCACTAGATGGGCAAAACCACCCATCTAGCTAAAATGCAGGGCATAAGGATGGGGAGTTGAAGATCACCTCTGCCTCTCCCCCTGCCCTGCATAGGATGAGTGTATGCCTCCAAGTTTGGGGGCTTACGATAATCGTAATAGGGTTGCACCCTAAAGGCACAATCCTGTGCATGTTTGGATAGAAAAAGTCCTACAACTCCCAGCATTCCCCAACCACTGCTGGCTGGGGAATGCTGGGAGTTGTAGGACTTTTTTCTGTCTAAACACGCATAGGATTGCATCCTAAGGGAGATATGTCCTTTAGGGAAGACACTTTTTTAAAAAAAAAGACAACTATTTAATCAAAATGGTAGTGGTGGAAAACATGAGTGCCACTCCCCACAAACTCTCTAAAGCAGTGGTTTAAAGCAGGCAGGCCCAGACTTTTTTTTTTTTGTGCAGAATTACACACACCTTCATCAACCATCACAACATGTGTCTTCATGCTCAATGCCAGTGTAAAAGGGGGCGAATCTCTATTTCCCACGTTTTTATTTCCATAGGGGATCTAAACTATTATTTACTAAATTTGTATACTGCTTTTCATGTCAAAAAGATGTCGAGGTGGTTTACAGAAAACTAAATCTAAAAACAATTAAAATACAAACCTAGGTAAAAACAAAATTGCAAAAACAAAACAAAACCCCCAGCACCTTCTCTCCCACTCCTCAAATAACAAAACCCAACAGCAACAATGAACAAACCACATTTTAACCTGTATGTTGAACACCAGAAGGAAAGAAGCCCAACTTACAACTCATGGAAGCACATCCTGCAGTAGACCTGACTTCTCCCCATTTCCTTTTGAACAATAAAAAGCACTGCCACACAAACCATTTGTTGTTGCTGTTGCTGTTATTGTTGTTGCTGTGGGCTTAATGATAGTTGAGGGGGCTTGAACAATTGCTTTCTTAATTTAGGGTGGCACCGCAATGATAAAGTCTGAGAAACCAAAGGCACTGTTTGCCACATGGATATAGCCTGGGATTTGGTTACAAAAGGGTAAAATGGCCTCATCTTCGCTCTTTTGGGGGAAACCACCTTTATTTGAAAGTTAGAAATAGTTCACTCTTTGCACTGGACCAAAATGTCCTGTATGTCCATTATACTTAAAATGTCTGTCTTGCTAAGAGACAATGATCCAGAAATTAACAGATGAATGGGACACTGTCCACAAATTCCTATTTGTATGAATTTTCATAATCTGTTATGCTATTTGGGGTGTGGTGGAGTTTTGTAACACTCTACCCCAAATAGCCCCAACTCACAAAATTAGATTGTGGCTGGTGAAAGAATGATCTCTTGGGAATTATAAAGTGCCTTCCTCTGTGGGGGATATTATAGCTACTGTATTTTTATACATATTTGAAACTTTGGAATTTATTTATTTCATCAGTATTTTGCTTTTCTTTAGCATGTTTTGATAAACTTGTACATTTTGTCATATTTATTTATTATCTTATTTCAAAATTGTCTATACTGCTTTTCATTTTAAAAAAAATCCAATCAATAAAGCACAATAAAATATCTCATTAAAATAATCAGGGGTAGCTGGCAATGCTAACAGGGAAATGCCAAGGCAAATAAATTTGTCTTAAGTTGTTGGCAAATTTGTCTTAAGTTGATGACACTAGGTGCCCACCAGATCTCAATGGGAAGATCATTCCACATGTAAGCCGCCTTGGGTTCCTTTCAGGGGAAAAAGGCGGGGTATAAATATAATAAATAAATAAATAAATAAGGAACAGAGGGATACAGGAGCATTTGTAGGGCTATATGAAGCTATGAAGGGACTGACATTTGCCAGCCTGATTTCTGAGCATTCAGTTATTTTCAAACCTTCCTCAACAAGGAAGAGGATCTGAAACTAGTTTTTACATGAAAACAAATTTGCACCAAATTGTCTATGGAACGTTCATAGTCCTGGTTGAACATTAAGGAACAGGTCAGACTATTTGTCCATCTTGCCCAGTATTGTCTACTCTGACTGACAGTGACTCTCTAGGGTCTCAGGAAGAGGTTTTTGCCATCTCCTACTAACTCATTTTTGGGCAGCGCAATCCAACGTGGCTGCCCATAACCTTCTGAACTCAGAGGATTATGGGCATCCAATGGAGGGTGGAAGGAGCGCAGAGGCAAAGGTCACTTCCGTACTCCTCCCGCCCTGCAAAACACTTAGACAGCCTATTTTGTGCTATTATGCACAATTTTGGCCCTCCAAGTCTTTCCCCCGGAAGGCGAGGAGGAGAGGCTGAGGTGCTACCAGGATACTACGTATTGCGGTGGAGCCTCCCTCCTCCCCACCTTGCCCCCCAGAATGCCCACAAACCTCTGGCTCTGAGGTTGGTCTTTCGACCTTGGAGCTACAGTCGGTGTGGTTCTTTCCATGCCAGCTGGGAGGGCGGAGGGAGGGCACTCCACAGTCAAGGTTCCAGCTCCAACCTCAGCGCACGTTTCCGAAGTCAGAGCTAGGACTCTGACCTCTTCTATGGCCATCTAGACTCTGTCTAGCAGTCATAGGATTGAGCCCTGAACTGGAAATACCAGGGATTGGACTCAGGACATTCTACATGCAAAGCATGGGCTGTATAGCTGTACAGCCACAGAGCTGTACAGCCCCTTCTAAAAGGTGAAATACAGTGACAGCTGGGCTGTCATTAAATTAAAGAAATCTGAGTTGATCAAACTATAAGATTTTAAAATCAATTAATTAATGCTGCATCTGAACAAAGGTGTATTGGTTATTAATCACCTAAACCAGGAATTTAAACCAGGAATTTAAACCAGGTAAATCACCTAAACTAGGGGCAACTTCGGGAGGTCCAGGAGCCATTTTCACCCCCTGGACCTCCCTCTCCCTGCAGGCTGCACCCCGCATGGGTGCTGGAGGGAGAAAAGGCATCCATACTGGCTACAGAGCACCAAAAGGGTCAAAGTTAGCTTGTTTGCTGCTAATTTGGTGCTCTACACACACCATTTTTTTTAAAAAAAGGAATGAATTTGAGGGGCATCAGCAGGGGGCACATACGGCCCGTGAGCTGCATGTTGACCACCCCTGACCTAAACACTGCAGTCCTGAGTAAGAGAGTTTAATATTCTAACCTGCCATTTCCTCTTTGTGGAATTCACAAAGGTTTCTTCTAGGTTATGCCCACACAAACAATGGCCGTGGAGAAGAAAATGTGTACTTTATTCTTAGATTATGCCCACATGTGTTGCAGCAGGCCCCATCTATGAAGAGGCACTCCTGTCTACGTGAAAGATTAGGGGGAAATGCCTTTCCTAAGGCAACACTTACCTGCTAGTCATGCTTTTTAAAAATATATTAAAATACTGTATTTCCACCAAATCTGTCCAATTAATCATGGAGCGCTTTTAACTGATTAAAAGGTACTGATTATTAATCACCAAAGCACTGCAGTCCCGAGTAAGAGAATTTAATATTCTAACTAGTCATTTTAGTTTTTGTGGGATTCACAATGGTTGGTCACGCTCTTGATCACAGTACAGGAGAAGTCCAGATTCCATGTTTTGGCTATAAAAGGATTTCTGATTCAATTCTAGTTCAGAAATGTGAACTGTCCAAGCATCTCCTCCCCAATCACCAAGAGAGGCCATTTCTAGGCCATGGGAAGTACTGTTTGAAATGGCAGCCTGATTCTACGCCAGAGGCAAATAGTTTTGCGTTGGAGTGCTTTAATACGGTTTTATACTGCATATAAAGAATGCAAGCATAAACCAGTTTGTTGAAAACTACCCTTTTGGTGAAAGCTGGCTATAATTCTGAACAAGTTTTCAATTTTCACACTGCTGCTAGGGTAAAACATTTTAAAGAGTTTAATTTTTACAGTGGCTTCAATGACACAGGATTATCTAACAAAGTAATGGCTAATCAATAGAGGGTTTAGTTGTCAGGTGAAACATATAACACACTAAAAGGGATTGATTGCTAGGCTCCTCCTTATTTACTGGAAGGTATATATTTAAAATGACACAAACTTGTTACCAAGCTGCATTCCTTTAACCTTGCAAAAGCTGTTTGAGATGAGCGTTAAGCAGCCTATAGCAAAACACACACTAATGGAAAAGAATATCTACAAACATACAGCTGCTCCAAATCATGTCAGGAGCAGGAATGCAATGAGAGGAACTGGGAGGTGCAAAGATGCATCCATCCCCAGACCAAGATTCAAACTGCCACCTTCATACCAGGGCACAGCTAAGGAAAAAAGGACACAGTTTGCACTACCCACTCAAAGTTACACAACTTGTAAAATTTATATGAATGTTCATCTGTGGTTATGCTATTGTGGGGGTAGGGGGCAATCAGAATATTTTGACCTGGGTTGAGGTAATAAACAAAAAGGAGTGCAGGATTAAGAAATACAGAAAAGATTATGAAACAAGGAAGTGGATCTTTCTACTTTGATTTACATTTTCAATAAACACTGTTAACATGCTTGGGCAACATTCTCTCTGCAGCTAGGACTGGAAACCTACCCACCACCACTATTTTTTAAAAAAATTGATTTATCGAGGAACCAAATTTTATTTATTTATTTATTTATTATATTTATACCCCGCCTTTTTTCCTGCAAGGAACCCAAGGCGGCTTACATAATCATCCTCCTTCATTTTATCCTCACAACAACCCTGTGAGGTAGGTTATGCTGAGAGTCAGTGACTGGCCCAAAGTCACCCAGTGAGTTTCATGGTCGAGCGGGGACTAGAACCTGGATCTCCCGAGTCCCAGTCCAACATCTTAAAGGCCTCCTCACAAATTGCATTTTATGTGTACACCTAAAAATATCAAAGTATTAACATGACAAATAGAGAATGAGAATTAGCTGCAGTTCTCTGCTGAAGTGGCCATGCCCAGGTTGGTGTTGCTATTGCTATGAACCTTCTAATACCAGTGTGAAGTGGGCTTAATTGTTAAGAGAGTAACATCCTTTGAATCTTGGAAGGCTTCCAAACATTCCATCTAAACTGGGGGCAGGGGGTTCTCCAGATGTTGTTGGACTGCAACTCCCAGCATCCCTCACCATTGGCTATACTGGCTAGGGCTGATGGAATTTGCAGTCTAAGAATATCTGGAGGGCTAAACGTTCCCCACCCAATCTAAAACAATGGCTTCCTTTTGCAATTGTATGGACAAAGTAAGAAGCCATTCCTCTGGCAATGCTTTCAAAAGATTCAATCTCTGAACACAGCACCACTTTTAATAGATGCAGTGACCTAAGTGTTCAATAAGATTTCTTCCCCCACCAGTCAATAATCACATGATTTATCAGAGAAATATTGTAATAAAAACACAACAAAATCCACCAGCACAGTCTCCCCAAGTCATTTCCAGAGACAAGATTATTAAACTCTTTCTTTCATTGCTCAAACAAGGGCTTTTGTAGCAAAGCACCAATTGCCAAATGGTAAGAAAATAGTTATTAGACTCTAAAGAATTCACTGGAAGTTATATAAACAAATCACTCCTGCAGATTCAGAAAGATCGCTTTCATCTCACTTATGGGGCCTTAGGAGACCTCCATTAATTACCCTTAAGGTCTTTCACACAGACTATTTTAAAAAAGGCATTTTATTTATTTATTTCCAATGATGTGCTTCTTCCAAAAGTATTAAATAATGCCTGCAAATTTAAAAGCGTTTTTATAAATAGGTAATTAAAAAAGGAAGATGAGAATTAAGTCAAGCTGCAAAGCATTACCCAGAATCCACTGTGATTAGTATTTCTAAATTTAAGGCTACATTTCTAGTCTCCATAGCTCAGAATGCTTGTGGGGAAGGAGAAAGATCTCTGCAGGAAGTCGGTAAGACAAAATATAGGCAAACCAAGCCAAAATCAAGAACATTTACAGAAACATCCCCAAAGCTCAGTTTGTCATATTGCAATTACACCTTGCCTACTGTGGAGACAGAGTCCCTAATTTTGCCACTAGAGGGAAGAATTGTCTCAACACATGGCAATGGTGGATGGGGAATGGGTTTTCCTGAGCAATTTCCATAACAATGCTCCCTTGGCTGTATGTACCTTCTAATTACTCAGTACAATTAAAATGACTAACCTAAAAACAAACAGGAGAGTGGGGGAAGGAGAGGAAATAGTTAGCCCATTTCCAAGACTTCATTATCTTAACATTTTGTTTGCCCTTCTTTATCTATCAAACTGGGGGGGCTACTTTCTGTCCTCCTCTTCCCCCATTGCAACCCACCCCTGGAAGTTATTCAGTGAAGCAATATTGACAAAAGCAATGAGAACTGAATTGCTTGTAAAACAAAAACTGAAACAACCACAAAACACACACACACACACACACACACACACACACACCCAAACAAAAGAGAAATGTCATGGTATTTAGCCATCTGGTAGCAGCTTGAAAACAAATTGTCCTCCAAAGAGCAGAAATACAGTATGTTTTCTCTCAGTTCACTGGCTTTTGAATCTAGCTTCTCCCCCCCCCCCCCCCCCAAAAGTAGATTAGCTAATGTTGGCTGTAGCAAACTTTTACACCTATGCCTGATTATTCAAAGAGCATCCTAACCTACTGGGCTGACTGTACCTTTCTCCTCCTCTACGCAGCCCCCAGGGATCTATCTGTAACACCTTCGTAAAATCCTCTGGATTTTCTTCCTCACAATGACAGCCTGCCTTGTGCTTGCTGATCTTCAGAGGTTTAAATCCCTCATTTTATAAAGCTAGTCATTATAAAGGGAAGATGGCAGCCCAAGTCAGTCATTTTTCTTCCCATTGACAATTGGTGACATCTCTCCAGCAGTGCACAAGGTGTTGAAAACCTGGCAGCTGTTACCTCCTGGGACGAAGCTCCTTTTTTATCCTCCTCTTGACAGTTTAACTCAATGGGTCAGCACCTTTAAAGACTGCAAAGTATCACTAAAGTGGATGGCCAGAGTTGAATTACGGCACCCTCCCTAATCAATGTAAACCCTCACTGCAGGTGAAACTCTACATCTATAGAGGTGCATGGGGGAGGAAAATGTAATGCCCTAAGCCAGATGGGTTTCATCTCGTGGTGCTTTTTTTTTTTTTTAAAGAAAGGAACAAGCTAACAAGGGGACAGCTACTTTGTTAGCTTCTTGGCCTCTCTCATGGCTCTGAGGCCCCAGGGTTCCAGCCACACAAGAGAAAAGAATTCAGCATACACGTAAACACTTAAAAGAAATATAACTAGGGAGATGGCAACATGCTGTTTTCAAAGAGTTGAGAGAGTCCTGTTCAGAGCTTTATTTATCACTACCCACGTTCACTGGGCTATAAGTGGACACCGAAACAAAAGGTCAGGAGAATAGACAACGCTAGCACTTTACTCCATTACAGAGGAATGCAGAAATGCAGCACATCTGACAGACCCGATTAGCATTAAAGTGTGTGTGGGGACGGGGACAGGGGACACACACACAAACCATTGTGTTTTTTATGCTGCAAGACTGCCACACAGTCTTGGATTTCTGCTCAACTAATGTTTGGGATAACACCTGATCCTGGGTAAAGGAAATAAACTCCAGAGGATAGTAACTGTTAATAAGAAAAAAGCACACACAAATTATGGTCACCTTTAAAAACAAACAAACCCAAAACTTAATGTATTGTTGTTGTTGTTGTTGTTTTATTTGTATCCCACCTTTTAACCAACACTGGGACCCAAGGTGGCTCACAACCTTTACAACTCATGCAAAAAAATACAAAAGTTAAAAATAAAAATAAACCATCAATATTAAAAATTACACACACACACACACACACACATCATTAGAAACAATACAATATACAGTAATACCTTGGATTGCAAGCATAATTCGTTCTGGAAACGTGCTTGTAATCAGCGGTGTTCACGAACCTGGGGGGGGCTCGCCTCTGCGCCGCAGCACCCCCCTGCCTCGTTCTTCCGAGTGGCCAGCGCCGCCCACACTGGTACCGTCACGTCTGGCACGGTGGAAGTGACGCGACGGGACCCTGCTCCAGCGTGCTGGACCCCCGCGCTATGTTTTTGGCGGGGGAAACCAGGGCAACAAGGCTGTTGCCGGAAGTAACGCGACGGGACCGCCGTGGCGAGCCGCCGCCAGCAACAGGTAGGCCCGCGCGAGCCTCATGCGGACGTCAGCGGGGCCGATTTCGGCCCGCTATGCCCGCGTGAGGCGAACGGACACATCACTACTTGTAATCCAAAGCACTTGTATACCAAAGTGAAATTCCCCATAAGAAATTTGTACACATATTTTTAATTTAAGTTGCAATAAAGAATGATAGTGTAAAGTCTTCATTTTTCTTGATCGTACTACAGTACTTGTATTGCAAGACATCGCTTGTTTATCAAGTTAAAATTTATTTTAAAAATTTGCTTGTCTTGCAAAACACTTGCAGACCAAGTTACTTGCAATCCAAGGTTTTACTGTACGTAATATAAAATACAGCATTCCATTGCATCACAAGCTAGTTCCAAATACCGGCCAGAACAGGAAGGTCTTTGACTGCCTCCAAAAGCTTACCAGGGAGGGCGCCATGTTGGTTTAGGTTTCCTAACACATTTTAAATATTGATACAAACTACAGCTGTGCTGCCTATTCTTGCCCTGTACTCAAACATATACACCCAACTCTACTGTAATTATGAAGTGATGTACCGTACATTTTATTTTACCTCTCCCTTGTTGTGGCCTGCATATACTTGTAAGTGCCCTATGTTTGGGACTCGGGGAATTTTTATACAGCTCCCAGAAAATGCCAGAGGCCTTGTAAGACCTCCAAAATCTCTGACAATTGTTTTGCTGAACTGCAGAAGGAGTTCATGAAAATGCTGTTGGGGTGGAGAAGGGGGACAGAGAAAAGGAGAACCATCTTGGTGACAGGGAGACGGCGATGGCTGCCTCGCTTCCATTCCACCTGCACTTCAAAACAAAAAGTGCAATGCACGTCATTGCAATCCTGCTGTCGTCAGCACTTCCCCACATGGCTTCTTTTTACATGATTTCCTCTCCACAGAGATGTCCCCCGCCACCCCCTTGCCCCGCAGAGCATGTCTTGACAGCAAGAAGGCACTTCATTATTACCCCATTTGAGCAAAGGAGAGAAGCTTTCTTGGAACAACCAGCATTGTACCAATCTCTTTAAAAAGACAGTAGGGTAATCAAGTTCAGGGCAGCCCCGGACAGCTGCCCTGTGACCTATGCCTGCTGACCCTTGCTATTCATCACTTTCCTTTGGAGTACCAGGGCAAGCTCCTGGGGAGTGACCACCACAATAGGCAGATACAAGCCAACAATAATATGGTTCCTGCAAAAAGAAGGGGGAAACCCAGATGGCACTGCAATAAATTTACAAATCTTCATTCATGGCTCTGTTTAACACACCCAAAAGCCAAAAGGCTCAAAGGTCCCTGGAGAGCTTTCCCCTCATTGGTTTCTAAAGGCAATCTCTCTCTCTCTCAGATACTAAGCCCCGCTCTTCAGAAATGGAGACGAATAAATGCCCGACCTAATCAATCTACAGTTCGGATCCAATGCTAAATGATGGGCACTGAAAACTAATTACAGTTTTTGGCAACAATGTTGAATTTAAAATGGAAATGTACAGGTTAAAAAGGCACTGAAGCATTTGAGAGTCTCTTTGAAAAAGGCTGCACACTTGCACACAACAGGACTCAAACCAAGCAGTCTGATTCAATAATTCACACATTTATTTTTAAAATGAATCAGATTAGTCCCATGTGTGACCTGCCGGTCCATCTGTATTCACTGGACTTAATGGGCACTCTTTTCACACTAGCTTCAGTTTGAAGTAGGAGAGAGATAAATTTAGTTTAATTTTCAACAGATCAAGCTATCCATTTTCCAAATGGACCATCTGGATCAGCCTATTAAAATTAATTTATAACTTAGCAGTGAGAAAATTCGTTTGTTAGCTTAAACATAGTTGCCAAAAACTTTCTCTCCTTGTCATGGTCTTCCAAGACTTCACACACACACCTCCCCACTTTCACTTTTTATCCCAAATCTTTCCCCACATAATAGCTATTTATAAGGTCTACTTATATTTACTTCTAAAACTCTCATAGGTTTAAAATGTTTTTACTATACTGACGTCTTCCATACAAGAGTAAACAGAATGTGGTCAAAATAAAGGTCACCATATATTACATCTCCATGTTGGGAAATGTGTTTATTTTTGTAATGCACAATGAGCAATGCTGTATACCTCCCATGCATGTACAGATAAAGCAGGCAATACTTGCAACAGTGCCCAGGTCGACGTACTTGCAGTGGGACATTGATGCTGGTCTTCATGCGTTATAACATGTATATCTAGGGTAGGCAAGGGCACGTTTGGCAATTTGAGAAACTGTCATAGGCACCACCACAAAATGGCTGCCACAAAGCAAGCTGCCCAAAAGAATGAGTACAAGGCAGAGGTGAGGTCTGAGTCCCAGCACACTACGGAACTCTTTTGAACCCAACATTTTCAGTGCCTTTTTCTTTCCCCACCCCTCCTTTTTCTTGGTGGCTAGGTGTGCTGCAGAGGGAAGCATCAGTCTGCAGTCGCCTGCCATCTTCATCTCCTAAGCATGTCTTTGAGCCACATCATGTAGCCCAGAGGCATTCAGGGGAAATGAATACGGCAGCAACAGGAGGCTCTCATTTCGCTAAGAAGTAATCCCAGCTGCCAGTAAAAAAATGTTTTGTTTTATTTTTTTTAAGTGGATGGGGTAGGGCACCTTGTTGGACACCAAGAAAGGTGTCTGGAGGCACACTGGTGCCCATGGGCACCACAATGCCTACTCTGATGTATATTTTTTTCCCCTCACATGGTATATCTGCGCTGGAAAAGCAATGTTGAATTGACCCTAGTTAGCCAGTTATAAAATGCTGCTCAATGTACAGTACCATCAGGGTTTTGTGGGTCACCATGAAAGCTGGTTTTAGTCAGCAGGAAAAGATACTGAAGGGAAACCCCTTGGTGCTTGGCACAAAGGACAAAGCTCAACATCCACAACAGCTATAGAAGCTGTCAGCAAACAAAAAATAAGTGGGAAGTGAAGGACTGCTTGGGAATTCTCGGGTCAACTTACTAAATTAGATGAAGGTAGGAAGTATATGCTGATTTAAAAAAAAAAAATGAAAATGAAAAAGAGAATATCCTCCCCTTTCTTCTATCTTGATTTTAGGTTTGCAACAAATCTGCCCTCTCTTGAGTGAAGAACACAATATACATTCTAAGTCCTAAAAGAATGATTAACTATTTTCTTCAAAAGAGGAGCGCATTGCTTTCACTATTTACTCCTCCAGTCACTTTCTCTCAGTAAACTAGCCTACAGGCTAAATTAGGTCAATCTTGTTTTTTCCAAACAGGTCAGCCAAATCACACCTCCCCCCCCCTCAGTTGTAGCCACTGGTGCCACCTATGCGGCCTCACTAAACTGTATGCTACTGTACATGCAACTGGTAACACAGCCATTGAAGGTTAAGAATATAGCATAACTGTAAATGACCCTTATATGTAAGAGAGTGCACCCGATTACCAAGAACCCATTATGAATCAGCAGTCAGTTCTGCATTAACTGAAGAGCTCAATAGCTCACCTTGCTTACCTTATCTCCTAGCCCAAGTTGGGACAAGGAATATAACTGAACATTTGTTCTGTTTACCTTTGTTATGGTCACTCACAGAGGAATTAAGAATTAAACCCTTGCCTGGTAGCAGTACAATCTTGCTATTCCCCAAGAGGTCAAGTCAAGCAGGTTGCAGTCACAGAACACATGAATGTCTGTCTTGAACAAGCTAGTATCACTTGGGAATGCAGTAGCCAAGAGATACTAGCATGGGAAAAAATCACATGATCTGATTGACCCACAAGAGTCCTCTTTAGAGAAAGACATTACTAGAACAGAATAGGATCCACAGGGAAGATATGAATTAGCCTCCGAGGGTACATTTCCAAGCATACATTTTAAGTATGTAACTTGAAAGTGTACATACTTTTCCAGTAAAACAAATTGGAACAAATAAGAGAGAAAGAGAGAAAAGTAATGTTTTTATATGTTTTGGATCTTTCTAGGTTCCAAAGTAGGCTAGAAGACTCTATATCTTTCAAGTAAAGGGGCTGGGAGGGTTTGCAGCCCTGAATCAACTGCATACCTGCCTGAGTGCATTCTTCTCGGGAATGATCTTCCTGGGTGGCTCATCATTGTTACAATCTTCTCTCTCAGAGGAATTCTATGCAGAGGACAGGGGTTGGGAGGAAGAAAATATCAATTCAGGGTTTTTTTTCTCAACATTGATCTGAGAAAACAAAAAAGAAAAAATATGAAAAAGAAAAAAAAAACTAATGCTTTCAACAGCATTACCTAGATTTCACTCCCCTCTTTTTGTAGACTAAATTTCTTGTTAAAGAGTGGTACATAATTTTTGTTTTGTCTGACATACACCTGGGTAGCTAAACTGGAATGAGTGCCTGGCACACACATAGAGTGGGTTTGCATGATGCGGCAACCCATCATGGGTAACTAGCCATGGTGGGTTGCCGTGTCGTGTGAACCCGGACTACTTCCTGCAGGGTGGCTTGTTTTTGGACAACAAGCCACCCTGACAACCCATGGCTTGTCGTAGGGGTCATTGAACCCACGATGGGTTGTCATATTATCTGAACCCAGGAGACTGATCCCATTGTGGGTTGCGGGAATTGATGAGCAAGCCACTCACTCAGCAAGAGCAGCAAAATCCTCACTTGGCGATCTCACCCATGCCGCTGCCAATGACAGTCATTCCACTGATGCCCAAGCGGTACTTTTGAGTGACCGTCACTGGCTCATTACCCTTTTGGGGGGGGGGGCAGAAATTTGTGCAATTGAAATTGTAATTCTTATTTTTTTCTGGTCTTTATAGGTGTGCATTTATGGCTGCCCAAAATGTGGAGTCTTGCCTGGCCAATGTCCTGGTAAGTATCTGCTGTAAAAGTGCAGTAGGCTACATCCATGGACATTGACCAACCAAGGCTGCATATAGGTTACTCTGTGCACACTTGACAGCTGTCAACTGAAAAGCAAAGCAGCGAACAGATTTTTGCCCCAAAAGGGGGTGGCGAGTATATCTTCCCCTTAGCAGTATGATCTTCTAGTTTTTAAGCATTGCTCTGACAGTTCTCAGTGCCCTCCATCTTTTCCATACTTTTGACAGCTGTCAAAAGAAAGGGTTCTTTAAAAAAAAAACAAAAAACACCTATCTGGCAAATTTGAGCATATATTTTTTTGGACACAAAAATGTATGCATGGAGCTCCAGGAAAAACAACTGCTGAACGAAAATGGGGTCATGATTGAAGAAGAGGGGGAGACAAGATGGGTTCTGCTGCGCAGGACCCTGGGATACCAGCTGGAGGGCCGGGGTGGGGAGAGCAGGAGAACAACCCCTGGTAAGCCCGATCATTTGTTGGGCACACTGTAGGTTGTTCTGCAAAAAGGGTAGTTTAGTCGCAGGGTGGGTTGCTGTGTCGTGCGAACTTGTCCATATTTTGTGACATATCCAGTATGGTTGAAAGCAGCAGGTCACTATAAATGGATCCCAGATACAATCCATTATGACAGTTGCCCATATAATTAAAAAACTTTCAAAATATTGCGAAGTCAGAAATTTTTCATTATCAG
The DNA here is from genome assembly GCA_021292165.1 of Shinisaurus crocodilurus. Classification (NCBI taxonomy): domain Eukaryota; kingdom Metazoa; phylum Chordata; class Lepidosauria; order Squamata; family Shinisauridae; genus Shinisaurus; species Shinisaurus crocodilurus. The sequence goes on from CM037878.1 coordinate 66,561,894, forward strand.
CATGTGATCTAGCAGTTCCACAATGCTGGATCTTGACTCTTCTACACAGTGAAATTGGGATTTATTTATTTAATAGACCACTGACCATATTTTAGAATATCTCTAACCAGCTGGCTCCTGATAATACCAGGGATTAATACACTGGAATTACTACCACTTGACAATACCAGGCTTAGACTACCATGTATTTTTACTACCATGCATTTTTTTACTTTATAACAACATGGTCATTCTATACAGGAAGGACCTATAACTAATCCAAACATTCACGTACCAGAACTACATTCTTCCATTTTTATTAGCAAGGGATACCACAGTAATACATGTCTGACAGAAACAATGACTAGGAATGTTTTGCCTATGGCAGGCAAGTGGGGAGGTGAAAGACAACTCTCTTTCAACAAGGGACACATACAGAGCCAGAATCCAAGGAACCATGTTACTAGTTTCACAACCTCAATGAGGCTTTGGACTTGCATTTAATCAAACAGCCACTCATGCTGCATAGTAAACAGCTTCTGAAACACTTCCCAGTGCATCACAGTAGTTATACTACTGCTAATAATTACTATGATTGTTGATTGCATATATATCCTGACACATTTTTACAATACCAGTGGTGTACTGGAGATATGCAGAAGTACTATGTATCTGCTTTAAATAAATACAAAACTTTCATTTAGCTAACCTGTCCATGTGCTCAGTATACCTTTGATCATCAACTAGCTGCTATGGTGCTGTAGGAGTACCTGTCTTATACTGCGTCAGACCACTGGTCCTTCTAGCTCAGTATTGTCCACTCTGACTGGCATCAGCTCCCCAAGGTCTCAGGCAAAGGCCCTTTCCCAATTCTACTACCCAAGATCCTTTAATCAGAGATGCCAGGGACTGAAGTAAAGTAGTAGAGCATTTGCTCTACCACTGAGCTAAGTGCCCTTCATGATGTTAAGGTACTGACCGTATCATTGTCACCACACCCACCACTCCCCTCAAAAACCTCTCCTACCAGAAAGTGTGTCTGATCTAAATGACATTGGGAGACAGTACACAGTTCATTAGTATTAGTTGTACTCCTACTCTTCCTAGAATATGATCAGAGTGTTATATATGCTTCTCAGGTAGTCTCCCACTAGGGCAGTGTGCGGAGCAGACCCATTCAGCTTCACTAGTAGAACTGCACCATGAGCTTTCAGACCATTTTCTAGTCCAGTGGTTCCCAACCTTGAGTTCCCAGATGTTGGACTACAACTCTCATGATCCTCATTCACTGTTGGCTGGGGGTGATGGGACTTGTCATCTGACCACATCTGAGGGCCCAAGGAACCACCGTTTCTGGGGATCAGAGATGAGCTGGTAACACTATGAGTAGATGTCACAGCAGTTATATTTACAGAAAGGTCCCCATTTCTGGATTCTATCACCAATGCTGGGTGCCTTCCCAAGAAGCATTACAAGATCTAAAAGTGTTTATTATGGCATTTAGAAATATAACATGGAAACAACTACTAGAAGTAGTAAGCTAGTTTGTGGGAAGATACAAACTAGTCCTTTGAATTGCAGACTAAATACCAAGATGACCACATGAGAACTCCAAAGCCCCATGGCATAGTAACAGTATAGTTTAGTACAGCATGGCCAATGGCTGTGCTGGCTAGGAATGATGGGAGTTGTGGTCTAACACATCTGGAAGGCACCAGGTTGGGGAAGGCTAGTTTAGAATTTTGATAACAGGTATTTGTTAAGCACTGATACTAGCTGTTCTGGAAGCTCTTTTAGAGTTTAAGAATGAAGTAGAATATTTGTAGATAAATAAAATAAACAAATATTTTAGACAGTATGAAAAACAGACAGGCTTCCTACCCAACAGGCTGACTAATCCAAATGGAGAGAAAGTGGTGAGCCACCATGGACTCATGGAGGAAGTCTGAATAGGAAGGGTATGACCTGCTGGTCTATGACTGTAATAAAGTGACTTGACTTGACTTGACTAGGAAGGGGAAGACAACACTTGGTTGTTGTCTTGGTTGTTCTTGGTTGTTGACTTGGTTGTTCTACTTACTGAGTATGTTTCTAAGGAAAGATCTGAAACAGGAAGTAGGGTGACTGACAACAAAGGAAAAATCAAGTCAACTATGAGGCAATGTGAAAAACAAGTGAGGCCATAAGGATGTAAAGCAAGTAGAGTACACAATATGTTTAGGTTGGTAACTCAATATTACAAGTGGCAGAACCTAGAAAAATATTTTATTTTTGGAACCCCATCCTCTTCTTTGCTCCTTAGCCTTCCTTCCAGGTTAAACACATTACCAAAAGCCATGGAATTCTACTGCCTTTATGTTGCCTGTCCCAACATGCTTGAAGTTTACCAATTTCTTCCTTGAAACTAAACAGCTAATTTGAACCCTTTGTTTTATTCATTATCTTTATAGGTGGCAAGACTAAGAGGTTGGCTGAACAAAGACCAGACAATGACTGCCAAGTGCATATGGTGGCTCACAGCTTGCCGTCGCCCCATTCTACTGCACCAACACAGCAGACTATTAGAGAGGAGAGCTGCTCATGCACTTTTGTCAGCAAGTTAAGTTACGCTTGGCAAAGACTGAGAAACTGGAAAACATTATGCTCCTGAAGAAGCAGCGAAGATGGAACCAATCGCTTAGTAACTGGAAATTTTGTTTTCAGGTGGACAACAAGTTTTAGAATTTTCTTGAAAAATAATTTGCACCATGGCCAATTCCCAGGGCTAAATGAAGGCCAAGATGGGCCCTGGGGCTATTAGGCTGTAAAGGATTCCCTACTCCATCCCAACACTGAACTCACACAACACTTGTGCATACACAAATACAGGCAAAGAACGCTATTTTATGTATAGCAATGCAAAAACACTTTTTTAAAACTACGTATCTTAGTGGAAATCATCTTACATGTTTTCCTGGAAGCAAAAGACTAATACCTTGCCCATGGTAGAGAACTCAAATTCAAACTAAGTCCCCATTTATCACGTCCCCTTTTACAGCATACAGCACGCACACGCGCGCACACAGGAAACATAAACACACACAGAAACCCCCACACACACTACAGGAAGATACACTGACTGGCTCATTCAGACATGACAGTCAAACAGGAGGAGAGAAAAAGACACACACCGGTGGGGCTGGCCAAAGGCATTCTCTGCCTGAGGTGGACTAGCAACACAACACCCCCCCGCCCCCGTTCCTCACTGAATGACCTTCGGCCAGTCACTACCTCTCAAGTTTGTTGAAAGGATTAAAATGAGACCTTTAGCTCCTGGGGAAAAGGAAGAATATAAATGTAATAAATTAAAGTAAAAAATTAGTTAAACCTGATAAATGTAATTGTATTATACAATATTATTAACAGTTCAAAAGAAGCCTCTGTAGCATGTAAAATGGCCAGCTGTGCATTGCATGGTGCCTTGTGTGCACACATTACATGCATGTCCACTAGACACAAGATGCATCCAGTACTTTACTTGGATATTTATCTTATAGAGAGAGACCCTGGGGAGGGAGATAATTACTGAAGACTGATACCAACTCCTGTAATTCATATGAAATTTTTGAAGCCGACATCCTCTAGCTTCTCATCTTCCGCATGCTCATCAACTCAAAGAAACTTTATTAACAGTGCAACCCTATATATGTCTACTCAAAAGTAACTACCATTGAGTTCAATAGGGCTTTGTCCCAGGTAAGTGTGTATCGGACTGCAGCCTTACACCACAATCCTATATGTCTACTTAATACGATTCTCAAGCATGCGTGCATAGAACTGCAGCATAAATCTCTCTTCTTCTCCCCTCCCACTCCCATTCCCCTCCTTCTTTCCTTCCCTCCCTCATGTTGCTGTATAACTCTTAACTTCACAGCTCTGCATCTGTATTATCCCTAAAAAGAACTAACACACCAGCAGACTGTATAACAGCACTAGACTGAACTGCAGTGGTGTCTTACATGACTCTTTCCCACTACCAGCAACATGGGCATAACAATTGACTATTTTGAAGTGTTGATCCCTGTAACCCATGCTCAGCCACAGTGCCATCCCCCCCCCCCCCGCCCCATACAGTATAATGCTGGACGACTTCTTTTTTGCAGTGGTACTGTGATTTTTTAAAATATTTACAAACTCAATAAATATAATCAAACTTTTTGCATGAAGTTAAGACCTGGGCTAGAACAAGCATAAACTCCCATCTTTGATGCTACCTGTTGTTTTGGGCTGGATTCCAATAGAGAGATTTTTTTTCTTAGTGGTAGGGATCTTTTATCTCCACTATGCATCTTAGAAGTACAACAGATATGTACATCTGGTGGGCAGATAAAAGGAAGTACTTCTTCACAAAGCGCATAGTTACCAACTATGAAATTCACTTCTACAAGATGGCCACCAATTTGGACAGCTTTAAAAAGTGATTGGACAAATTCATGGAGGATAAGGCTATCAATGGCTACTAGTCCAGATGGCTCTCCAGTATCAGAGGCAGTATGCCTATGTACACCAGTTGCTGGGGAACTTGAGCAGGAGGGTGCTATTGCACCCAAGTGCTGCTTGTGGGTTCCCTATTGGCAGCTGGTTGGTCAATATGTGGACAAAAATCTGGACTAGATGGATCCTTGGTCTGATCCAGCATGCTGGTTCTTATGTTCTTATGCATTGCTCCTCAGTGAACTGCTCATTGAGTTCCACAGCTCTCTTTGGGGCCCGGAGCTGGATGTCTGCTTCAGCAAGAAGATAATGTTCTCTTAAGAGCAAAAATTAGGAATTGTAATTGCCTTCTAATCTACTGACCAATAAAGGGGTGCTTTGCAGTGAAATTAAAAAAATGTCACTACAGTATTTAGCAGCAAGGACAAAGTGTGCCTCAAGGAAATTAAGACAGCAGATGTGGATGAAATCCCACACAGGTCTTAACTGGAGTGGCCCAAACAAACCCTGGGTTCAACCTTGGGTTCCAACTGTTGCTTGCTGGGGGAGAGATATGGTCCCTTGAGTTGTTTAGCTGCTCCCACTAGCACAAAGAGCCAAGTGGGAGTGATCTAACCACAGGGACTGCTTGGTTCATGACAACCCAGGGTTTAAAAAACAAAACAAAAGCAAAATAACTGGGTTGTCGTTGCATGCAAACCAGGCCTATGAATTTATTTTCACCAGTGAATGAGGCAAACATGCTTACTAAAGCAAGATACAGAAAGCAGGCTTATATTGTAATATATGGAGTCTCTCTCACAAGCAGATCTTGCATGTATTTGAACATCCTGCTGTAGATGAAGACTTCAGGTGGATCTTTTTTTTTTTACTAGAACCTCAAAATCCTCCAGTCAGAGCCAGGTGCAAAAGACTTATATTTAGAACTAAAGAGCAGGGTACTCTGAGCACATTCTGAATTACTCTAAGTTTTCTTCATTTCAGCTTTCTTCAATTTAGGTGGGAAAAGTAATTTTGTTGTTGTGATTGTTAAACAATTAGGAGCTGGAAACTCTTGTCAATCTACCACAAGTCACCAAGAGATCTACCAGTAGATTCCAATCTATCTTCTGCCTACCCCATATCCATGGAGCACAGGGTACTATGAATTATCAAATCTTTTTTGATACCAGTTTACCTCATGGTATGTGCTCCTATAATTGCCCTCTACATCTTGCACTTTTCCAGACTGGCAGCAGAAATCCAATACCTTGAGCTCAACCCACATGGTATGAGTAAGCAGGCAGTACTTGGGATTATCCATGATCACTAAATGCTTCACAGGAAGACAGTGGGATGATGTGGGTGGGGTATGGATGGCAAAACTTCTAGATGAAAAATGACTGCTACATACAGTTTTAGACATGTAACATAACCATAAGGAAAGTGGGGAGGAAATGTGAGCTTCTACAGACTCTCTCTATGGAAATCTTGTGTCATGATTTTAACACCCATTCTAGCACAGAGTACGGGATTGAAGACAAGAAACCACCAGAACATTCCAGGAAAGCCAAACATGTGAATGGAGTCTGAGATCCTCATTGTGATCTCAATAGGTAGGCTATACTGTAACTGTCAGCAGTGGGGTAAAAACGGATTCTGTTTTCCAATGCTGACATAAGGGGAGCATGCTTTGGAGAAAATTCTCTATTCATAGACAATAACCATCCATGAGAGACCCACCTTGCCAAGTCTCATTTGTGTTAGAAGACTTCACCCTGTAATTAACAGAATACACTTGGCATGGCAAGTAGCCACCCCAAACACCCAATTTCTTAATATAGATTCCACAGGAAACCCACCCATTCCTCAGAGGCTCCATAGTTATGCTGAATCATCTGAACTATGATACTAAGAATTTATCGCACAGAACCCATTCAAATAAATGCTGGAATCAGATGTGATAGATGGAAGCATTCCAAAGGTCTATCAATGGAAGAGAACCACCTTTAAGACTGCCTCTTGCCTTACAGCAGGGATCACGATAATCATGCCAACTGGGGAGGTGCTTAGGCTTTTTTCTTTTTCTGAGGGTAGAAAGAGAGGGGGACTGTGCTTGCCAACACTAATTATAAAGCCATACAGATGCAGCATTTTTCTTTTTTACTCTAAATGTCTATCTCTGTGTGTTTGTGTGTGAGAGAAGAACCATGTCTATGCAGAGAGCCCTTTTTATGCTTTCAAATCCTTAATCCTGTTTGGAGCTGTCAGTGGGGGTTAATGGAAGCTTTGGATAGGAGAATTCCAATCTGGTTGGCAGATGGATAGGTTGGTTATAGCTGCATAACTATGTCTTGCCTGCAGGCACAATTCAGAACACTGTTAAAGCAATATAAAGTCGCTGTCAAGCTGAACCATTTGGATCGGTAGCAAGGAGAAATAATAATAAAAGGAGTTCATTTCTGGGCCTTGTGCGTTCATGCTAGTATGCAGAAACTGATTAATTGTCGTCGTGTGCTGGTCGGCTGTACCTCAGATTCCTACTTCTGGAGTAGATTTTGCATGCTAATATAATCATTCTCCCTCTTGAGACATTAGCAAATAATCAAATGAAAAACAGGATCATAATTTACTGAGATTCGGGCAATTCTCTATGCAAATTTGACTTGTTATTGCTGCTGCCTCGTTAATCTGAATGCCTTTGACAAACTCCTTTGATTTATGAACTCATGACAACTCCAATGTGTATATATTTTGCTAGATTGACATTATCATTAAGAGTGGGTGGACTGAGCTCACTTGAATGGCTGATTTTATTCGCTGGTGTCGGCTGCTCAACAGCTGAGCATCTCCTTCTCACAAAGCCCCCAAGCGCAAGGCTCTTCCCATCTACCCATCCATTCATCATCTCGATGTTAATTGGCCCAGGCTTTAAGCAAATTTTCAACACGATTTAAAGGCATGATGACACTGATTACTGACCCTCTGCCATACGGTGCCTATTGATTAACCTGACAGAGATGATGAGCTTGAGGGAAACTAGGTGTGTGAGGACCTCAAAAGGGAATATATATTGTTTATGCAGGCAAAACACTTGTCATTATCCCACAGGCCAGAATTTGTGCAGAACTGGTCTTTAAAACATGCTATTGCCTTTAAAATCAGCATTCAATAAAGAAAATGCGTGCCATTTTGGGGGAGAAACCCAGTTACAAATGTCTTGTCATGTGCAGTCTCTATTTTAGCAGAGCTCCTGGTGACAAACAAATCTCTTGCAAACGAGTAGGACTGATGCAAACCAAGATGTATGGATACACATTAGCTCAAAGACAAGGATATGGGGTGGTGGAATGAAGTGCACTGGAAGGGATTAATTGAGTATAGCCAGACATGAACACTTCTGGTCTATAAAATTGACACACAGCAGCAGCAGTCAGTTCACAACTAATTTCATAAGTAGCCCAAGGACAATCTAAAGGTCAAACACAACATCCCAGACACATTGATAGGCTCAAGTTTGGTTTCCTAATCTTCCAGGAGAGCGACTGTTGTGTCCAAGTTGAATTTCAGCATCCTTGTGGGACACCAAGAGGGGTGAGCAAGAGAGGGCTGGAAAATTTCATTTGAATTACTTTGCGACTCTACCATACTATGGCTAAAAGAGGAGGAGGGAAATAAATGCCAGTCTAATGGTTGCAGGAGAGTAAAACTCCTATAGTCCCTTTCCAATAACCTTTGTAAGTGATAGATGAGTCCAAGAGCCCTGCTATTGTAAAGGGACCATCAGCATCCCGATTTCATAAATGCAGTTTGGCAGTTTATAAATCTCAGCTATTTCAAAAAGCACTAGTCTGAAAACTGGCACAGCTCATGTGAAAAAGAACGTAAACATCATTACAAAACTTATGGGCTCAACATCCAATTAAACCATTTAGTAAACTTCCTTCTCCCATCCCAAGAGGAATTCAGTACTTATGACTAAAACACAGTCTTTGCAACGCTAGGGATTTGAAGAGACGAATCAGGAGGCAAGGTCAAATAGAAACAAACCAAAGGACTAGTTAAAGCCATACAGAGTGGCTTGACTCATGAGGATTATTACCCAATAAGAAGGACATGGTGACATGGGATTACAGCAATTGTGTCCAAATTTCTGCTAAAAAAAATAAATCTCTTTATGGATTACTCACATTGTTGCAAAAACTTGAGATGCTGGCTGCATTTCCTAGTTCTTCGGAGCGTCATGTAAATAAAGGCATTACTTGTAAGAACCTTATATTTAGGTTAATTTGGCTCCACTTTGTATTATAACTGATTAAGGGGAAAGCATGGACATGTAACAAACTTTACAGCTCTCCCTACCCATCTGATTCACTGTTATAGGAGATAGGTTTGTTGCCTACTAAAGAAACAATATACCAGTTGCTCATGGAGTCTTACTCTTGAGCTTTTAAAGTCAAACTTTTGATAACCAAATCAGCTATTAGTATTTGAGAATTGCAGTGTGTGTGTGTGTTTGTTTGTGTGTGTGTTGTGTTTGATTATAGTATGCTTTTCTTACCACACTGAAATAACAGATATTTTAGGAAGTCAATACCATATATTTTTTATTTTGAAGCATATTAAGAAATGCCATTAGTATGCTTCACTGTTACAGAGCAGAATATCAAAACCTTGCAAAAAAAATCACAGAGCACAGTCAATCAAATCACTTTTATTTCACTGCTAGTTGTTACATTTCTTGAAAATACTGCAGTTAAAATAATTGGAAGACTTCAGTATTTTACACTGGTGTGTGTAAAAGCCTCCATGTGTGTGAAAATGATATATTCAAAGGATACAAGATTAACAGATTAATTTTTTTTAAAAGAGGACTAGATGATTTTATAAACAAGAAGGTATGCCTAATAAAGTCCTGTTTGATATTTCTTTTCTAGGAATTCAGAAGGAAACAGAAGTGGAACACTTTAAAATATTCAAGTTTTCAAATCTTGTAAGCTAGCTGGCCAATAGCCTCTTAAATTCATTTCAGTAGCATCTTATTTACCAGTATACATCCAGAGAGTCTTTGAAAATAATTTCCCACATATTAAGCGAAGAACATTTGCTTCTCCTAATCAGGACATATGGTTATTTTTGTAACTCAGACATCTGCATTAGGCAGAGCTGTTTCTTAATTTTTCCTAACAAGAGGTTAGATTAGAGCTACAGAAATCTTAAGGACCTTCAGGAATCATGTCTGAGTTTTCAAAATGAACAGCCTGTTTTAGAATCCTTTTCAAATATTTGATTTTGTTTGCTTTCTGGACATTTTTTATACCTAAAAGTATAGTTATCACTGTGTTTTTAGAATAATATGATAGGTAAACCACAAGGCCAAACAAAGGATTTTTTTTTTTAAGCTGGCTTTGTTAGTACAGTTGTACTTCTTAGTCAGGTGACTAAAAATAAAGCTACCATCTAAACCTGAGTTTCCTATTGTCTACACTTTCATTTCTCTCCTGCTGTGCCGGTCTTTCAAGTTCCCCTTTAAATCCATCACTGCTGAATCCAGTTTCAGCTGATGTGCCAAAAGTGTGGAAGGTCCAATCTGTGGGCTTAGTTTCAATTTGAAACAGCAGTACATCAAAAGAAAAAAGGGGGGAGGGAGCCAGAACACATGCAATTGGAACTATTCTTTGCTTGTTTGCTCCACTTTCATTTTTTTGAACGCACACTCCTTTTAAAATGTTGGATTCCAGCATATAGATGTACCATATTTAAGAGTTAGTCACTTTTATTATCCTCTCTCCAGTATAATTCAAGCCTTTTCTGAGTACTGGTGAACTCTAAATTGAGTTGCATTCCTGGTGTTTCCCAGAACACTCTCTTGGTGGGAAAAGAACAGCAGAAAGCCAGGTTATGAACCTATAGTGACATGCCAACAGGGGCGTAAAAACATATTTCTAGTACTAACAAGAGACAGCAGGAGCCAATAGATCTGGGAAGGAATTTAAAAAACTTTTAATTTATTAAAATTCTCTAGACACAGATTCACTTTCTCTTCTCAATATATATTATGGCTTCATCTACATGGGAACTGCAGGCACTTGACAAATGGATTATGAGGTTGACTAGTTTTCACTACACATTCTGTACCATCTCTCCAAATACTACTTTCTAACTTCTACTCCAATCTCTCTAACCGAACCATGCTGCCAAATCCAACACACCTTACATTAGCTGGGCCCCCATTCTCCCCCGTAAAACATATCCAGCATTCCTTTGGCTAAGTGCTGACACCTTGTACTATCTTTAGGTTCCTATGACTGCGGAACATACACCACATTCCCAATGCAAGCCTGCTTCCCTGTCTTATATTCCAATGCCACCCCCATCCCTACAAGATTACCTTCAGATCCAGGGGTAATAATGGACCTGAGCCAAGGCAACCCTTTGAAGCTGGGGCAATTCTGAGAGCAAGAATGAGGATTCAAACAAAAAGCTGGGCAGAACTGAGAGCTGGAAGTGCATGAACCGCATGATCTACCGGTAAGTGCAGATGCTCTGGTGCAGCCTGTTTCTAGTTCAATGTCCATCCTTGCCCAGCTCCTGGTACACTGTACCTCTAGGATCATCTCTGTCTTGGGGCTTCCTACTGGAAATAACTTCTCTTGGATGGCACAACTCTTCAGATCACTATGCTACAAGTTCCTTTTGAAGGGTTCCTGACTGACTCACAACCTCAGTTCCTTTCTATATGAAATATTTAAACCACATCAGAAAACTGGTGTATAAAATGCTGTCCTCAGTACCAAACAAAGACTCACTCCGTAGCTTTCAACTATTGCTGCTATCCCGGACCCCGACCCCCTGATTCTCAACTTGTTATGGTCCAAATGATGTGACAGACTTGAAGTGGTCCAATCTCCTCCCCGCAACATTGTCATTCATCTCTTTTTTCCATTGAACCACACTTACCCTCTTTCTGCACCAAATGTACAGAAGTCAGGCTATCATCTAGCATGCTTCAATTATGAACACCCTTTTGTGGCTTACAGTCTAGAAATCAGTTTTGCTGTTCAAAGTAAGATTAGGGTTCATATACTACTGTTTCACTGCAAAATTCAACCCATATCCCACTCAGAAGAGTATTTGACAGGTTTTATGAATATTCCTTTACGACCACATAAGATGGTTTAGAATAGTGTGGAACATCCCACAGTAATTTAAGACTGACTGGAGAATTTGCTATTAAGGGTGAAAAAAAACTGGACTGTGGGGAAAGACACCTCACATCATTAGGGAAAAGAACTATTGCTCCACCCTGTCCATTGTGTAGTGATCAAGGGAGATTGCTTGGCCAGGTTAAGGGGGCAGCTGACCTCCACACCCAGCTACCAAGAGAGCTTGGAGGATGTGGCAAAGATTACTATGGAAGCAGAAACAGGATTGTACGTGTTCATACACATACACAAAGTGACTGCAGAACATATTTTACCTTTCTACAGGCTGCAGCATATGAAAAACTTTATTATATATATATATATATATATATATATATATGAGATAATCTGATATACTTCGCCCAGCATGGAACAAGATTCCATGTGACTCAGACAATAGTGTCAATGTACAATGTATAATTCCTGGACCGTGCTGATGTTTATCCATTGCACATTTCACTGTGGCAAGCCCCACCTTATAAATCGGGCATTTAATTAACAGAACTCTGACTTTGGAACACAATATATTCAGTAAGGGCTCCAAAAGCAACAAACATTTCATCACTGACTGGAATAGGGAATGTTAGTCTCCCTTTGGATCCATCAGACAACTGCAACATGGAAGGCAGGGATATGTGCACAGCTCTTGTTCCTGTGTACCTCAAGGCCAGACAGATTTTTGGTTTCTAACGGAAAGTGTACAGCTTTAAGCCAGGGTGTATTGAAAGCCACTATTCACACTCTCTTGCTTGGACATGAATGGCCTATTAAACCTACAACATATCTGTTTTAGTTAACTTCTGGGTGGGGAGGGGACCAGGAGAGAAACAAAATGTACTTAAATGCTGGGCTTTTTTTCCCTTGGGCTGAATGCCTTTCATCCAATAAGACATTCAAAGCAGTGACCCAGCAAATGGATTGAAAAAGCAATCTTCCGTCTGAGTGCCACATTATCCTTCCTATTCAGTATTCTCTGTGAGAGATCTCAATCAGCTGGGTGCGTGTATAAGAGACAGCGCAGCCCATTGCTGGGTTAATTAAACATTTGACTTTAACACCCTCCCATCATTAAGCAAATAAAAACAGATAATTCAAATCACACTTCATACACAAGGTACACAACACACGTTAAAAATTTAGAGAGCCCCAGCCCCCCTGGGGACTTCCACTGGGGAGATAATCAGTTTAAATCTTAGCTGGTTTATCAATTATTCTATTGATTAAAGTGGGGTGATTATGCAAGACTCTAGTTTGCCACATGAGATAAACATCAGAGCAAGAGGAACTCAGAAGGCTCAAAATAGTCTTGGAAAATGAAGAGACCATATGAGCTCATTACAACTCACTTGAGAAACACAGATTTAAGATTTTTTTGTTTTGTTTTAAGAGTGACAGAAATGTTTCTGATCAGAAAACGACAGTACTGATACCTCAGTCGAATGTTTTAAAAAACATGTTTTTAAAAACGCATGCCATGGAATTTAGGCATGTTTCCCTACATTTCCAAGTAGAAAAATAGTGCTCAAGATAAGTTTTATAGATGCTGGTCCGACAATGCAACTAGGATGCAGAATTTCTTATGCCTGAACATATTATCTTACATCACATAATTATCTTACATCACATATGTATGAGCAACTAACATAACTGGGTGAGATGGGAACCTTTGGCACTGGACTTGTCTTCACCGACATCAAGTCAAAACGCACATGTCAAATTTGAGAAAATCTCAGTCTTAAAACAGATCAGATTTTAGCAAAGATGTACAACTCATTAACATTATATAGTGCTGTGGGTGAGGTCAGGCAAAGAAGGAGCAGGGCTATAGTCACTGTGGTGCAGCCTTAATAGAGATAAAGAAGAAGAAAAAAATAATCAGGAAAAGAGGTTCTATTCACCTCAACCAATTTTTGGTGGCCTAATATGGGAAAAAATGACAATTTGAAAAAACAACAATACAAAACTCTTATGAGTTTCTAATCAGAAGCTGTGCATTTTTCCCTGCATGGAATAGGTTCCAATTAGAGAAGAAATTTGAGGTATGTCAGTATTTCCAAGAAAACATTGGTTTGTACCCAGTGGTGGTGTTGCCTTAGTGCAGTGTTCTCCAACCTTGGGTCCCTTTGGCCTACAACTCCCAGCATGCCCCAGCCAGCATAGCTGGCTGGGGCATGCTGGGAGCTGTAGGCCAAAAACATCTTGGGACCCAAGGTTGGAGAACACTGCCTTAGGGGAAAGCATTTTCAACTTGCATGAATCAGAGCACCTGATATTTCCAGATCCTCCCCATACCCATCCACTCTCCAAGCTGCTCCTGAGAGTTGGAGGAATCCTCTGGAACAGAATGGGATACAGGTCTGAGGGCCTCAGTAGGTGTGTGTGTATGGGGGGGAGAAAACTGGGTGCCCCAGCTTGCACCAGCAGAAGCGCTTTCTGCTAAATCAAAGCTACCATTGGATACAACCCATTATTTCCTGTCTAAATGACACACACTAGTTCGGGTGGTTAATTTTGTCTGCTGTTAATATGACTCTTACTGTGTGATACATTATTTTTAAAATCTGGTGCTTCTGCTGTAACAATATTGTTAAAGTTTGACTAAATATTAATTTAACATGGTTTGTTAATTACCGTACATTCATTTTCTGAACTTCTCTATAAACATGAGTTTCTCTCATTTCTGCAAGATGATGTTGAGGTCTACATTCTATTTCTAAAAACAAATATGCATAACCTTCTGTTCTGTTTATCACAGTGTTGATGGTTTTTATTTTCAACTTTCAGTATTTTTTTCTATTTTCTAAATGGCAAAAACATTCACTTAGGTACCTGTAAAGGTACAGGAGCTGGCAGCTCTCTCGAACACTAGGTATATCTGTAATTGTTTGAGTTGAAAAAGAAAAAACAAACCTAAATAATGTGCTACATAAGTGGTACATAACTCATTTCCTATTCTTACTTGCAAAACACATTATGGCATTATTTTTCCCTCCCAAAAATGCGCATTGCTTCAAAATTTCCAGAAATGTTTGTTTATTTATTTACAACATTTATATACTGCTCTACATCTACAGATTCTGGAGCTGTGAACAATAAAAAGACAAAAAAGATAAAAAGAACAAAACACAATATTACAAAAAGAGTATCAATAAAATCTGTGGCTGGCCAGTCAAAGAAGGCTTCCTGAAATAAAGATGTTTTCAGGAGGTGCCGGAAACAACACAATGTTGGTACCTGCCTGACCTCCAGAGGCAGGTAGTTCTACAGAAGTGGAACCGCCACACTGAAGGCTCTTCTCCAGGTGGACTCCAATCGGGCCATAGGTCCATGTGGAACCAACAGGAGCATGCCACCTGATGACCTCAACCGGGAAGGTTGATAAGGGAGAAGGTGCTCTCTCAAGTATCCTGGTCCAAAGTTGTTTCGGGCTTTGTACACACTAGTACCAAAACCTTCAACTTGGCTCAGTAGCAAATAGGCAGCCAGTGCAGCTCCCTCAGCAAAGGAGTTTGCATGCTGAAAAGGGGCAGCTCCTGACAGCAGCCGTGCTACTGCATTCTGCACTAGCTCCAGCTTCCAGACCAGCCCCACATAATGCGCATTGCAGTTATCCAGCCTTCAGGTTACTAGTGCCTGTACCACTGTGGCCACGCTATCCCTGTCCAGGAGAGGGAGTAGTTGGAGAACCAGTCGAAGCTGGTAAAAGGCACTCCGAGCCATCATGGTACCTTGGGAAATTATGGGACAACCTAGGAGTACCCGCAGACTATGAACCTGATCTTTCAAAGGGTGTGCAGCCCCATCCAGAACAGGCAATGAGCCTATCTCCAGGACTCAGGAACCACTCACACACACGGCTCCGTCTTGCCAGGATTCAGCTTCAATTTATTGGCCCTCATCCAACCCCTCACTGAGTCCAGGCCCTGATCCAGGACTTGCACAGCCTCACCTGATTCAGACCCCGCAGGTAAGACCGTAACACAGTGCCTCCAATGCCCAGCCCATGGTGTTGATCCAGGAGAATACCATAGTTGATGGTATCCAAAATGTTATATCTTGAGTCACTAAGCCAGACTTCCCCAATCTCCAGATGTGTTGGCTGGGGATGGTGGGAGCTGTAGTACAACACATCTGGAGGGCACCAGGTTGGGGAAGGCTGCTCTAAACCTTAATTCAGCTAAAGAATTCATTGATGACTCATGTGACTTCCAAGAGGACTTCAAGGAGATCCCTCTCCCCTGGATGGAGGTTTCATCCCCACCATGGATTTGACATTTACTCAAGGTAACCTCGGCTGAGCCAGCCTCACCCTTCTCAGGTTTGTTTCTTTTTCGTATTCTACCATCTCTTAACTTTAACATTCTCAGAAATGGTAACAGCCTTTCATAAGGCTGCATCAGCTGAGTATCTTGAGAGGTCATGTGCAGAAATATAATTTGAAAATTCCAGAAAAGTAGCCAAGTTAGTCTGTTGCAGCGAAAATAACAAAATAATTGTGCAGTACCTTAACGATACATACGTTTAGTGTGGCATAAGAATTGTAGGCCAGCCTTCCCCAACCTGTTGCCCTCCAGATGTGTTGGACTACAACTGCCAGCATCCCCCAGCCATGTTTGACAGGGGATACTGGCAGCTGTAGTCCAACACATCTGGAGGGCAACAGGTTAGGAAAGGCTATTGTAGGCTATAGCTTACTTCAAACGCATGAAGCTTCCTGACCACTGTGTGCATCTGATGAAATGTGACATGAGCTTCTGTAGGCTCCAGACTGTGATCAGATGGATGCAGTGTCCAGGAGGCTTCAGGCATCTGAAGTAGGCTGTAGCTTCATGTCACATAGGTGTTAAGTCTTTTAAAATTCTTGGTCATTAGTAACTTATGGTGTCTTTTGACATGAGTAAAACTGGGTCCAGAACAGGCCTAGCCTTGTTTACTTGTTAATCTTGTAGCAGGTACATAGCCTTGTTTACTTGTTAATCTTGTAGCAGGTACATATTTGTCATATTGCCACAGCAGATACATACAAAAAAGAGAAGGAGATAGAAAGAGTGTAACAGATACAAAGTTGGCTGTGTCCTAGAACAATTTCAGAAATACGAAAGCACTTATAGTGCTTTCGTGCACTGCTTACCAACATCAGTTTGTGGAGTGCTCAGAACATTAAGAATGGTCAGATCAATGCTCCATCAAAGACAAGCCCTACAATGAGGCAATGTGAAGTACTCCTGCAGACAGAAAATTCCTGAACCGATGCCATTTTCCTGCATCTCATCTGTGCATGCACACACGTGCAATAAAGTTAGCTCCAGTCCAGAGCATGAGGTGGATTCTTTTTGCCCTAAAGTTAAAGGTCAAGATGTCTTAGGCCAGCAATAGTTCCATCTAGGCGAGCACTTTGCCTTTGCAACAGTAGCTCCTACTACCAGTCAGAAAGGAAGGCACAGGGAGATTAAGTATTTACTCTGCCAATACACTATTCACCATCATCTTAACGCAAGGTTAAAGGGCACCTTGATCTTTCAAATGCCTCTGGTAACAGCAATTATAATTATATTATATTCCATTGTACAAACCAACCACTGGCATTTTAATCTCCACCTGGAATCAAGGTCATATAAAACAGGTACAGAACCAATGACTGAACTTCATCTAGGAGCTGCCCTGGCCTAGTTGGAAATCTAAAGGAAAAAGTGTGAAACAGGCTAACACCCACTGGGGAATAGGTAACACATGCAAGCTGGGACTACATGCAAATCAAATTGTACTTTAAGATTTCCCCCCCTTCAGATCTTTTGCAAAGCCAGATAAAAAAAAAATCCCTTACATTAACATGCTGTATTTTACCCTCACCACTAGAAATACTAAGGGTGCTATTTGTAATTGTATTCTTTTAAGAGGTTTGTTCTCTGCAGCTGTTTTCTGCTTGCAGTGTATTTTGTGTAATCAGCACATCATCATAAATACATTGGCTGTTCCCTGGAGGGGAGCTGTCAGTGTTTAATTTACAGAACAACCTGGCCAATGTGAATTCTAACGCTACAGCACTAAGGCAAGGAGTTACCACACTCAGAAAAAAAACAGGTTTCTATGAATTTTTATATCAAGAGCTGGTCCCAGGACAATTTAGGTTCAGAAATAGATTATTTTTAAAAGCCTTTTGCACAGTGTATGAAATGGATTCTTTGCCACTTACAACTTAACACTCCCCTACAGGCATTAAGGCGACTTAGACTTGCTACAAAAAAAGGGGGGAAAAGACTCCAGTTTCCATAAACTCTAACCAGCAGGAGGCAGTGAGTTCCCTTATGAAAATAAAGTTTTACTGAAATTAATGAAGGATACCCATGCCAAATGCTAATCTGTTATTCTGCTAAATGACAAAGTAGTAAGGTGCTTCAAGTTTACAACTCATATTTCACCTGTAGGTTCCACAGATTTTTTTAAAAAATTGCATGCTCGAAGGATAACACTATAAATAACTCTCATCCCTTTCTTTTTAAAACTGCTTCTTGCTATTACTTGGGCATGGTAAATTGCCATTTCAGCTTAGTGACACACAGATGTTCAGGAGAGTTCTCTTCCACAAAGCCCTATGCATATGGCAACCTGGAGACCATGGCTGTTGACGCAACATGTGAAGAAAAAAATTGGTATGCACCTAAAGCAACATTTGGAAGCTGCAAATTAAGATAACAGCCATTTATTTAAGTCTTAAAAATGGGGGTGGGGGAATCCCATGCATTTAAAATTGCAGCTTTAAAACAGAAGTCTGGCAGCATACTACCGTAATTGTATTTATTTATTTATTTATTTATTCATTCATTCATTCATCTTCTATACCGCCAAATAGCCAAAGCTCTCTGGGCAGTGTACAACAGTCGATTAAAAAATACAATAAAATACAGTTTAAAATATAAACAATAAAACATTATAAAAATTGAAAACCAATTTTTTAAAAATTGTACAATTCCATGCAAGTTTATTTGGAAGTTAGTATGCACAGAGCCTAGTTCTCACTGAGTTGGTAAGCCTGTGAGGCTGTACCACTTCAGAATGCAAGTGGGGCTCAAATGATAGAATGCTCTTCCATTCAAAAATTCCCACACACAGACAGACCCATGTTGCACGTAAATTAACCCACAATTTGCCACAGTGTGTGCCAGGCACATTCCACAGCCATTTTGAATATTCAACCCCCGATTGGCCTGATCAGGGGTTGCTACGTGATGTCCAAATCCAGACACTATAGGTTAATCATTGGTTAAGTAATCCACAGTTAACCTAACTACTAACTGTAGGTTCAAAATGGCTGCGGAACATGCCCAGCATGCACTGTGGCAAATCATGGGTTAATTAACCCACGATTTGCCACCATTACATGTGAACAGCCCCACAGCAAACATACTTGTTTCCTATGTGAAGGGATAGGAAGGAACAGTCATGTGAGTCCCCACCTACAGTCTGAAGTGGTACAGCCCAGACACAAGTCTACCAAGCCACTATGCATACTTTACCAGAAAGCAAGTCACACTGAACTGAGTGGAAGTTATTTTCAAGTAATCATGTTTAGGGTTGGATTGTAAATTAAACCACTGCAGATCTGAGGAGTCATTGTAATCCTAAATCATCCCATACTATAAATGCCCAAATTTCCTCCTGAAGGAATATCTAAGCCAGGATAACCTCCACTTCAGCTGCCTCCACTTCAATTGTCTTAACTCACAAAAGCTTGGGAAAAGGCAACTTCAGATTTTTAGTTGCCAACCCAGTGATGAACACAAAAAGGGTTGTAGATCTACAATGCATTATACCAGGAGTGCAGAATGTCCAGTCCACGGAGCAGTTTCTGGGAGCCCACCAATACTATTGCCACAAAACTGCCTGGGGTTTCTCACACAAGTACTAGCAAGGGAATCCCTTCCTCATCTCCAACCCCTAGCAAGAGAAACCTCAGGCTTTCCATGACTAGTGCCAGCAAGGGAATCCCACCCCTCATCTCCAATCTCTGATGAGAGATCAGAGATAAAGGATTTCCTTGCTAGTCCTAGCAAGAGAAACCCCAGGCTTTTGTGTGTGTGCATATCTGTACACACGTGCATTTGTGTATGTGCATGTGTGAGCGTATAAGCATGTGTGTGTGTATGTGTCTGTGTGTGTGTGTGCAGGCACACATGCATGCGCCCCCCCCCCCCCCCGGTGCCACCCAATGTGACCCTCTGGGCCGAAAAGATTGTGCTCTACTACTTTATACTTACGTTACTCAGAATAATAGTAAATTATTCTAGCATATTTGGAAATGTAAAACTTTTAGAAATGAACTCTTACTGTTGCAACGCCTCTATTAGATCCTTGAGAAATTATTTTGCAAGAACCATTAGTCTAAGAAATAGCAATGTGGGAATTAGCAGAGTTTCCCCATTTCTCACTGCAATTACTCAATTATCTTAAGTAAATGCATAAATATATTTAGCTATTTTTGTATCAAAACCAATGGCTTTGAAGATGACAGCCTATTAATAGGACAAGTAACTATATCTGGAGGCTGATGGGCTCAGGGAAGTATTCTGTTAAATGGTTTGTTGACACCTAAATCCCTGCTGAAAGAAGAAAGCTACAGTTTCATTCAAATATGTCTGTACTTGTTTGGAATGAGACAGGATGTCTGTTCTATATGATTCACTAAATCTATGACCAACACCCATTTAAAAGGTGAGACGATTTAAGCTTTATCAAAATGTCCCAAGTTTGTGGTAAAGTTGAATATTTGAATTAGCTACTGCCTCGTATGAGATAAACGAAAGCTACCCTTGCGTTACAAGCAATGTCTTTAGCAAGGTCATCACATACTGTCCTCACATTGGCTTGACTGGTCAGAGAGAGGGGTTCACCTAGGTTTGTGTTGAACAGGAGTTTTCCACGTGGCACATGCCAAAATCTATTTCTTCCTGTGAAAAATAAAGGAACTGTGAATATTTAAGTGGGAAAATAGTTGCCTGAATAAGCCAGTCTACTGTCTCAGAAAGTATATTTTGTGAGGCTACATTTTAAAGGCAACGTTTAAAGCTCAACAACAACAACTGGTTCAGTCATGAATGCCTGCTCTCTCATTACTGAAGCCCTTCCAAATCTACTTTTCTATGATTCTATGATTCTATGATTAAGGACCAGATCCACTTTTTCTGGCAGTGACACAGTACCACAAATGACCATTAGGTAGCAGCACAGTACGCATGATCTCTCCGCATGCCTGTCTGTCTCTTCCTTCCCACCCACCCCCCAGCTTTGGTTTTGCTACACTCTCTCTCTCTCTCTCTCTCTCTCTCTCTCTCTCACACACACACACACACACACACACACACACACACGAAAGCACACAATAGCTGGTTCTAATTCAATTAGTGCAGTCTGCAACTTCAGAAAAAGAGTAATTCAATTAGTGCATTGTGGAGCTCTGCAATACCTCTAAGCAGATGTTCACAATCCTCAGGAACTTGGAGCTAGCTTTAAGAGTACCTGTATCCCATCCGGTTGCACTACATATGTCATTTGTCATAATAGTTGTGCCTACCTTTCTGACTTCCAGCAAGGAAAGGAAGGAAATCCACACTTGGTTGACACAGGAGGTACCCTTTTAGCTAAACATGATCAGAGTCCACTACCAGAAAGACCCTGGAATACAGGCTTCTCAAAAAGAACAATCCCTATTACATAATGCTGGCATTCATGCAGGGTTGAAGTTGGGGTTATTCTATTACAGAAGCCATTGATTTTGATCCATCTGTATTTTCATGACTATCATATGTGGCAATACAATACCTGAGTGAGGTAGAAGGAAGAGCAGGGCCATTTTTATCACTTTGTTTAATGCCAAATTTGTTATCATTAGTGTTCAAGTTATGAACATGTGAGATGCCTTCAGGGACATGCTAAATGGAGGGTGGGATAGAGGTTAAAAACAGTATGCAAAACCCTTTGACACTATTCATTCCAACTAATTATACTTTTCAAAAAGACATACCTTACAAAAGCTTTGATAATATGGTCATGTGTTTTGGAACATCGGACCAGCCAGAAACAATTATGCTCCCCTCCTGTTCCCAAAGAGCAGTTTATCTAGCCTTAAACCCATTAACTTAGCAAGCGTGAATTATACAGAAGTTTCCCTCACAATGGGATGATGGATAATATGGAACTCTTGGTTATAAGTATACAGAAAGTCAAGGTCAGTGAAGCAATAAGGGAGAACAATAGCTTTTGTAAGATCCTTTGCGTCTTCACTGTCCTCAACACAAACATATAGTACACCTATTGTAATGCAGTGTTTCTTGTGTCAAACCACACCTTATGCCAACAGACACCATGGGGTTTCTTGCACTTGTTCAATGGTCATATAGGAGGGAGCAAAAACTAAACAGGAAGGCAGGCAGGAAGTAACAGCTCTGATTTTGTCATGAAAGTGCTAGATAGCCATTTACTTGGAATGTACCTTTCACATGTGAGACATGTCTGCCTAGTGCATTTCAGAGAGGGTAAATATACAGGGTATAAACCTTCCCCCTTTTTATTATTCTTTAAATAGCTCAGCATACCTATTTCAGTTATACATTCCCTCAGGCAATGTACTCACTCATTTTACTCTATAAACTCTTGTACAGCTAATCTTTATCCACTACAGATGTGTTTAGATACAAATATCAAACTGCTGATTTCTTTTCATATCTGCCCTTCACAGTTGCTACTTTTGGTTTTCATCAGTGAGGGAGGCAGAGTTGGGAGGTTTATTTTGGAGGGGAGGGAGAAGAAAAGAGAGGATCTCACAGCCTAAACACCATCTCTTTCAAATGAGGACCACTGCTTAAAACTGAGTGTCACACAATGGCAGTTCAATATTTCATAGCCAATACAAGGAATGAGTAACACTACTGCAACTTTAAATCTTGGTAAATCCTCTTTTGTCAGCTTCTCCTTCTCATTGAAATGCCAGAGGGAGCAGCAATCAGAGAGGAGATGTTCAACGTGATAGAGGTCAGGACACCGGTGGATCAACGTACCAGAAACACGACCTTGTTTATTTTTTTCTCCAGTATTATTGTTTACAGGGTGCTTTGTTCATGTACCTTGTGGTTCTTAGCTAAAAGATGAAATTACAGCCCAGGATAGCGCGCTCAGGCACACATCCAATTTGTGTTTCCATCTCAGAAAACAAAAAGCTTTGGAGGCCCTCAGGCTGCCATTCAAACTTGGAGAAGCTGACATTTTTAACAGCATGAACCAGAGACTGGCAGAGGGAATGATCGAATGCATTTCTAACTTGTCAATCAAAGATCTCACCTCTGCTGTCTTGTAAACAGTTGGGAGCCACCTAAGTACATTCATAAATGGGGGGACAAAGCAGCCACCAGCTAGGGGGCTGAAGCCATGGGCTTTGGCTGCTAGCCCCCCAAATTAGGATTTGGTTTTATAATCTCACTGTAAATAACCTGCAGGTGCTTTATCACAACCACTGGAGCAGAACCAGAGTTGGCAATACTATATGGTTTCAGATAAATATAATCAATTCTTCTACTGTACCAATGGATCTTCTGACCGCTGAGTACACCTTACTTCCAATTATTGGCAGAAAACATTCTGTATTAGTGGAACAGCTGAATCACTAAATAATTTCTTCAAAAGATACTTCCCCATTATTGGAGCCCTATAAAAATACACAACAGAACATGCCTGATTAGCTTGTGGCACTGCCATGTCGAACAGCTTTTTCTTACTGTAAAAATGCACAAGAGAAAGCAAGAGTAAACTACTGCTTGAATGTTCACTGCTACAGCAAATTCATTAGGGGGGAAAGGGTTCCCTTGCTCTTCAGGACGATAAATAGTAAACACTTCTCTGAAAACAGTATTTTCCAATCAAGCATTGTGGACAATGATGTAAATAACTTGACAGTCAGCAGGGACTAAGTAGCCCTAGAGTTTGCATCTTCTTCAATGCCACAAGCAAAATCTATTGATATTACTCTCCATGCAACTTACTATGGAAAATGCCTAACCTAATGATAGAAAATGTGTTCAGGTATTTAAAATCCACATTTTTAAGAAAGCAAGACAAACTTGTGTATGATGGGATGGGAGTGGGGAGATAAAGAAGACTCTTAATCTCTCAAACATGTTTCAACCCATCATCCATATTCAAGTTAAGACAAGAGAAATGAGACCCCACCTCAGGCATTTCCAGCAGATAGCACCCATCCCATCTCTGTCAAGTAAAAGGACACTTTTTATTCAAGAACTGATGAGAATAAGTCAGTCTGTCAACTCAAAAATTTTGAATTAGTACCACATCAGGGTTCTAATGTGGAGGCAGTAACTAAGAAATCATAGATTGGGATCAACCCTTGAGATAAGGAAAGCCTCTAGTCTAGGTTTTCAATAGACTGCTAGAGTGTGTCGCAGATAATATAGCACAAGGAGCTCTGTGGGTTTCACTTCACTGTTATTGAAAAGTTCAGCTATGATGTCTTTCACACGTTGTTATTTTTGGGCATAACCCTATCACCTTGTTTAAAGTATCTACATTGTTTCAGGGAGGCTATTAGAGAGACTCATGGAAGCCAGGCACAAAAGGCACCAGAAGGTAGGGTACGAGCTACTAGCACTTGATGCAATTAAAGTTCATAACCTATGTTTTCTCTACTGTAATTGAACTAATAGGAGGTGCCCTCATATAAGTATGCAAAGCATGAGAACGCCAAACATATGTACATACTTTCTTTGCTGCCAAGTCACTACCACAGTGACCCCACCATTTATGTGTAGAAGGTCTCAAGTTCAATCCCTGGCATCTCCAGTTAAAAAAGGATCAGGTATTAAGAGATGAGAAAGACCTCCACCTGAGATGCCGAAGAGCTTCTGCTGGTACACTACTGGGCTAGATGGACAAATAGTCTGACCTGGCATAAGGCAGCTTCCTATATTTGGGGGGGGGGAGGGGCGTAGCTCTGCAGTAGAGCACATGCTTTGCATACAGAAAGTCCTAGGTTCAGTCCCCGGCATCTCCACAAAGAGCTGGAAAAACTCCTGCCTGAATTCCTGCAGAGCCTCGCCAGTCAGTGTCAACAGTACTGGGCTAGACAGAACAAAATGCTGGTTTATAAAGCCATTGTATTGTACAACTTTATTGTATGCCTGTGAAACATGGACTATAAACGTCATTCCCATCTCCTTGAAAGATTTCATCAACATTGCCTCCGGAAAATCCTGCAAATTACTTGGGAAGATAGGCAAACAAATGTCAGTGTACTGGAAGAAGCAAAGACTACTAGCGTTGAAACAATGATCCTCCAACGCAAACTTCAATGTACTGGTCATGGTGTTCGAATGTTTGATTGGCCATCTCCCAAAGCAGTTATTTTATTCCCAACTCAAGGATGGAAAGTGGAATATCAGTGGTCAGTATAAGAGGTTTAAAGATGTTCTCAAGGCTAATCTAAAAAAATGCAATATAAACATCGAGAACTGGGAAGCTCTGGCCCATAAACACTTTAATTGGAGGTTGGCTTTTCACAAAGGTTCTCTGTACTTTGAAGAAGCCTGAGTGCAAGGTGAAAGGGAGAAACGTGCTAAGCGAAAAGCACGTCATACGAATCCTTTTACAGGACCATCTTCCATCTGGTAACCTGTGTCCTCACTGTGGGAAGCTGTGTGGATCTAGAATTGGCCTCCACAATCACTTACGGACCCATCACTAGTGTTTACACAATTTTATACAATTTCTTTTATATAATCTTCTTTTTGTAATTTTATCCTGGAAGACAATCTTACTTGGTCATGAGTGATCGCCTACTACTACTAGATAGACCAATGGTCTAACTCAGTATAAGACACCTTCTTTCTATGTCCCTATGATAATTTGAACTGGCAAATCTGAAGCCCTTGCAGGAAATATCCTCCAATCCTGAAACGTCTGCACATCCAGGCCAAGCTCAGAGCCAACTGCATTTTGCTAAGGTTTGCTAGGTTCCAAGCTGGGCACCATTAGAAGTCCAACGTGCTCCGGTTGTCACCTTCATATTGGTCCAGTCTGCTTCCTGCCTAGTCAGCTTCCCTCCCTTACCTCCTCTTCCCATTACCTCTGCCTATTTCCATGTTTGTTATTTTCTTTGGGTTAGTTAGGATTTCAGAGAAGCCTTACTTCACTGCCCTCCAACTCAAGCTCTATCTTTGTAAATGAATTTCACACTGTGTAGGGT
The DNA here is from genome assembly GCA_021292165.1 of Shinisaurus crocodilurus. Taxonomy (NCBI): domain Eukaryota; kingdom Metazoa; phylum Chordata; class Lepidosauria; order Squamata; family Shinisauridae; genus Shinisaurus; species Shinisaurus crocodilurus. The sequence goes on from CM037878.1 coordinate 66,587,775, forward strand.
TCTGGGATTCCTTGTAACAGCTTTGCCTGCCATTGGTCCTCCTTCCACAAATTTGTGGCCTCTTTCTACATAAGGCAGCACACAGAATGTGCTGTTGTTTTCTCAGCTGGGATGATTACCCCATTGTGAATTCATGATCAGCCCTTGGTGAAATCTCCAAGTAATTGTGAACTACCAGGAAGTGAAGTCCTTTATTTCCCCCCTCCTCTGAAACAGATAAATATACCTGCTTTGATTTTCCTTCTCTCTTTCTCCTGATATTGCTCTACATCCAGCCTTCCCCAACTGGGAGGCACCAGGTTAGGGAAGGCTGCTCTATATCTGTCTGTTCTAATCCTTGCTAGCCAACCCTGCACCACTGAAATGTAAGTTTTCCCTATTCCATATAGGCCTCCAAGTGCTGCTCCACCATTATGCAAGCACCATCCCTGCTATTTATTTGGCAAACCATAATTCTCCACTTCCATTTTCTCTTGCTCTATTTCTGCTGTTAGGAACTATAAGGTAATCCGCTGCCAGTCCCCAACTAAGGGTGGTGATCTAACCAATCCTTTCTTTCTGTAATCATTTTTGGTTAAATAAAACTTATATTCTTTACACTTAACCTTAGACTGTGTTCTTGAGCTAATCAAACTGTGTGCATGTCACACCACTGCCTAAGATCTTTACCTTTCCACACCTGTTAAGTACATGTATACAGATGTATATTTAACTTCCACTTGAGATAGAAGACATACGGGAGTAATATCCTCTTCAGGGATTTGAAGCAAGAAGTCATTAGACAATTATGTTTTAAGAGTTATTTGTAGTTCTGTTTTGCTACAGCCTAGACTCTCTCAGATTTTCCAAAGTGGACAGTAGCTTCTTAACATCCATTATATATAAGCAGAAGATCTGTTTAACCAGAACATACTCCTACTATAAACAATGCATACACACCTAGTTTGCAAAAGCCATATTTGGAGATTAAAAAAACTCCTAGTTTTGTCAGCAGACAATCCAAGAATTGCTTATAGAAAAACATGTTACCACTTTCAGTGGACAGGCAATATTCACACATGCTACCAAGCACCTTTCCCAAAGCAGAAATGTATGAAGAATTTTAAAATGTAGTCTGTATTTCTGAATATGAACAAGGATGCAACATCCTCTTCTTCCTATCCCCTAAAGCTGTGCCAGTTGCCTAGATGACTGAGAGGGCACCTTATGGAGTCCATCAACACCAAATACTAACTCAACTAGCAGAACTGCTGCAGAATGATCTAAGATGCATCAGCAGTATTTTCACATCACTCAAGGCAAGAAGCCAGATTTAAAATTAAGTCAAATCATAAGTTCTCGGCCACAAACCTATGGACTTATCCATTGACTGTCACAATGATTCATGAACCTCAAGAGCATGTTGGAGCAGCTATTCCATGAGGTTTCCCCAGGTGCTGGTACCCTGAACTGCTGTTTCTAGATAATTATTTATCGTTCTGAAGCAACACACCACACCTATTTTTCTTGTGGGCCTGCATATAGTCACTCAGCTCTTCTTGACTGCCTATGTTCAGCTTCTCCTACATCATCCTTATAGCTATCCTTAAATTGTCAGCATGATATTATTTCACACATCTCTATTTCAGTGGTTGCAAAAGGGCGAACTGGGATTGTGGAACTTAGACCAGGTTATTATTTTGCCCAATTAAATAAATATTAAAGACAGCATAACTAAAAAGGCTTGAGATAAATGAAGGCCATGGGCTTTGGCAAAATTGTTCCAATGAAGTGGCTTATGCTGGCTCAGCTTGTCTGAGCGTGGAAAGCTAAGCAGGGTCAGGCCTGGTTATTACTTGGATAGGAGACCCCTCCTCTAGTTTCCTGCATTGAGAAGGGGGTTGGACTCGATAGCCTTGTAGGCTCCTTCCAACTCTATGAGCTATATCTATAAGTGGCAAAATTGGCTGTTTTTCAAAGACAAAACTTCACTTAATGCTGTGTCACAATGAACATGGAAAAAAAACTTCTGTCACTCATGAGTTGCACACACACTTCTTTCTAACATGGGCTTCTTGGATGGGCAGTTCCCTGTAACAAACACTGTTTTCCTAGGAGGAGACTCATTTATCAGTCTTGAGCAGAAAGAAATGCCTATGAGGCCGTACCTGCTGCTGACAGAACGCCAATGAGTGTCAAAGCCCACTAGCAGGACATAAATATGGTCAGTCTGGAAACATACAGTTCTTGTTTCTCCATAAGAATGTCACTTAATAAACCCTTGCTCTTATGTACAACACACCTTCTCCTGCAGACTCTTTGCCTGCAATCTGTCTGTTTGTGTCCATAAAGCTTCAACCCTAAAATACTCGGGTTGGGAGCTTTTAACCCTAGACAAGATGGCTGCCAACATTCCTATAAATTCCAACAGAAATCACCTGTGTAACACAAGTCCCTTATATGAGGGTCCCCAGATTGTGCATGAGAGAGTGGGAGAGAGAACCTTTTCAGCTGTGGTGCTGAGGTTGTGGAAATACCCTCCTGGTGGAAGTCTGCTTAACTCTCAGCACCGCTTGCCTTTCAGCAGGCAGTGAAAACTGCTGTTCTGTTGACCTTTTGGCACTTATGTCTGCTGATCTGAGACTGTGTTTTAATGTACGATTCTGAAACCAATGCATGGTAGTATCCTGTTGCTGTTTGTATAGTGTGTTTTTATTCTGTTATGAGGGTTGCTTTAGTGCTGTTTTTGATGAGATGGTATACTTTATTCTATTGTTATAGGATTGGCCCTACCACTAGGTAGACTGGGGCAGTTGCCTCAGACAGGAGATGCTAGAGGGCAGGGAGTGGCAGTGAGGTGCTGGAGGACAGAGCTGTGTGTACCATGCAAGGCCTGCCCTGCATCCCCAAAGCTAGCCTGGTACCCTCAGATGCAGTGGAGTGTGCGATGCACTATTGGAAGTAAGATTCAATTGCCAGTCTGGATGGCTTCTGTATGTGAAATGGAGGCGGGAGAATGCACCATCTTGTCCTTTGCCTCAGGCAGCAAAGTATCTTGGGCCAGACCTGTATTACCCACTTTGAGTATCTTTGATAAGAAAGCAGGATTCAAATTCTTTGAAATAAATAAGAAAGAAAGAAAGAAAGAAAGAAAGCGGCTAAGTGGGTTTTATTTACAGGCTGGGACCAAAGACAATTCAGTTAGTGGATTCTTTTTAACAAAATGGAATCATTGCTCTCATACTCTAATCTATCTGATAATGAATGAGTGAATAATGACTGCATGCTTTCTTTAAAACCCTGACTGTCGTGCCAGTCCCTACAGCTCAATTGCTTCTGCTTGGCTCCTCCTGTGATACTCTTTCCCCAGGTTGTTTAACATGATATCCAAACCTGGGACTCTGGCTTGTCTCTCCCCGAACAAGTGAGAGTTGGAACCCAGGGTTTAACTCTGGCTTGTTGGGGGAGAGAGACAAGTCAGACTTCTGGGTTCTAACATCACACTGAACACTCTGTCCCTAGGTTGTTTAGCCATTCCCACTGACAGAAAAAGCCAAGCAGGAGTGATTGAGCAGTGGGGATTAGCATGCCAACTTTTTCACAACAACCCAGGGTTAACCCCCCCCCCCACCTCATTTGTTGTTGTGTGTGAACCAGGCCATACACATGTCATGACTAGCAGGACAACCTGGCCTCCATCTGTAGAATCCACTTCTCTGCCCAGATCAATGGCTGGATCTTAAAATTTGATATGAGGTTCACACTCTTCATCAGCTATTTGATCAGTGTTTTAGTAATGTTATAAATAAAGCTCAGAACTGCTGTTATCAGAATAATAAAATGCAAATAAAACAAAGGGCAAACTGGCATTATGGACTTGGGGGGGCTCTAGTGAGGACCCCCACAAATCTCAGGCTCAAGGAAGACAAAAGCCCGCCCCCAGGGGGCAGAGAGAAAAAGGGAAAAATTAAAATAAAATATCACTTCATGCCTCTTCCTTTTCCTACTTGCTCCCTATTTTCTTCCACAGTGTTACCACTTTTACATGCAGCTAGCTGAGAAAAGAACAACCACATGGTAGAAGCAACAAGCCAGAAGGTCAACTGGCTTAAATGCAAGGCACCAATTCTTAGCATACTGGTGTCCCAATTTAGTCATCAAATAAATACCCCACCTCCCACCCGAAATCTAGAATAGTAAAACAAGGGCAACTACTATAAGTACGGTACATCCAGATCAAATTTGAAAGGATGGTTATCGTCGCCTTTTTGGCCAAGCATTCTTGCACCTGAATCAATCCAATTGCACCTGAATCAATTATTTTACTGCATTAGAGGTCAACTCTGAATCCATGCAAGATGAAGATGGTATCTAATAGTTTGAATGATATGAAGGAAGCACAACCACGAAGCAAATAATGGTAATAATTCTAATAATAATGTAAGAGTTAATGAAAGCAAGCACAAGCAGCAGACACACCCAGAAAGAGAGAGAGAGAGAGAGAGTACCTGGAAAGCTGTGAGCGCGCCAGTCCCTGGGTTATAGAGGCATCGCAGCGAGGGCATGCTGTCCGCCAGGCTGGAACAGCCCAGCCACAGAGACCGGGGCATAGAGCACTGCAGAGAAAGGACAACTATGAGATGGGACTGTATGAAACAGGATGGCACAGATTACAGGAACTTCTGAGGCTGAAGTTATGTTCTCAGCAAATTTATAGCTGATTGTAAGAGATTGGAGTAGCTTCCACACATCCACACATTACTGACCTGTATGTTCCCCTTAGAAAAGCAGAAAGGGGAGAGGGGGAAGGGAGAGGAAACACACCACACCACACACACTATGTCAATTAAGTATCTCATCAACATTTTATAACATTGTTCACAAGAGTGTCCCAATGCAAGGAAATCAACTCAATGTGTTTAGTGTAGCTTTCCTCAACCTGGTGCCCTCCAGATGTTTTGGACTACAACTCCCAGCATTCTTGACCATTGGCCATGCTGGGTAGGACTGATGGGAGTTGAAGTTCTAAACATTTGGAGGGCATCAGGTTACGGAAGGCTGTTTTAAAGGACTGAATTTACTTGCTTTTTAGTTAACCAGGTGCAGGCATTTATCAGGTCAATACCTTAACCACTATGTACTCCCTCTTCTCTTTAGTACAAATTCACCCTGGCCTTCCCCTACGGATCTTAATCATAGCTAGTCATTTTCATGTCTACATCTAAATTAATTGTGGTTCACACTAACCAAAACTGGTTTCAAATCCTGGTTAGCAGTAGACATGGTTAATGCTCCTCCAGACATTATGGGTAACAGCCAGTGAGGGAATAATGGGATGACTTGGTGGCCTAGAAGGCCCTCTCCAACTCTATGATTCTACAGATTTATGCAAGAGAGCATATACAGTCATGCCTTGGATTGAGAGCATAATTCGTTCCGGAAACGTGCTTGTAATCCAAAACACTCTTATATCAAAACGAAATCCCCCCAAAAAAATTTGTACAGAGATTTTTAATTTAAGCCGTACTACAGTACTTGTATTGCAAGACGTCGCTTGTTTATCAAGTAAAAAAATAAATAAATAAATATTTAAAAATTTGCTTGTCTTGCAAAACGCTCTCAAACCAAGTTACTTGCAATCCAAGGCATTACTGTAAATTCCAAAGTCCAATCCTGATCACTTACCCATGGCTAAGGGATGAACAGCATTACATTTACACCAGTCAAATATCTCAACTCGGTTAATATTTTAAAGTATATTTAATGAAAGTAATCATTTCTGCTAACTGTACTCTTTGGAAAACTGCCTCAAAGTCATTGCCTGTATAGATTCACATAGATGCCATCTCCAGTCAACACACTGCATCCTTTTCTAAAGACCACAAATTAATCCATTCACAGCACCAATTAATTGACTGATAGATACTTTCAACTATGATCTAAGCATAACCTCTCCCATTCCACTGCTATCTTTTCCCATGCAAAGTCACTATTTGGCATGGAGTGAATTATTCAGTGTAAGCAAAAGGAAGAGAAGAAACATCACAGTGCATACAAAAGGAAAGGGAAAAAAAGATTTAATTAGTGAGGAGATTGAGGGGAAAAACCCTCTGCAGCAGCCCTATAGTTTAGCCAGCCTTACTTAGATATTCATTAGCAAGAAGATTTCTCCTCTAGCTATTCAGACTGAAGATATGCAAGAGTCCAAGTGTGGGGAGATGGTAGATTTGGATCTACTGGAAGATCTCTGGGTGATTTGCAGGACATCAACAAGGATTTCTGAATCCAAATTGTTTAACAACAACAACAAAATCACTCTCCCTCAGCTTAAATTATACACCTGAAATGCTGAGTGGATAACAAGGAGTGGAGCTTTGTGGGGAAGGACTGTGACCTCCATTCACTTTTGGTACTTAAAAATAATTCCTGTGCTCAGAATTCTTTAATCCTAAATGTATGGCTTTTGCACCAGGCTCCAGTTGTTGGATCTCGATGTTCTAGTAAAAAAATAAAGTAGACCTTGCAAGTCTGCCCACTCCTGGGCAAGACCACCAGAAGGAAAGCAAGTAATTTTTTCTAAAGTTGCATCTAGTTTACAATCAATTGCATTGGTTAAATGACACTTGATTTTACCACTGAAGGGATTTTAGTACAATAATCCTGCAGTATTTATTGGTGAAATACTGACCCACAGGTGGACAGACAAGCCATTAAGAGATTAATGTCTTATGATTTTACGTAATCCATCTCAGCAGCATTTTTACCTAAACAAAAAAAGGGGGGGAATAGAAATGATATGGATAAAAATTTCAAAGGAACAGTTGTTATTATGACAGTTGTTTGATAACTCGTCCTTTTTTGCAGGGAAGAGAAGCGCTTTCATAAAATAGGCAAAGGGCGCCTTTAAGTGAACAGAAATAAAAGCAAGAGATTTCGAAGTGCAACAATTGACTCAGGTCCTTCCCCTCCCAAGCCTAACACTTGCCAGTATTTATATTTTATTTATTTATTTAATAATTATATATTTATACCCCGCCTTTTTTCCTGCAAGGAACCCATGGCGGCTTACACAATCCTCCTCCTCTCCATTTTATCCTCACAACAACCCTGTGAGGTAGGTTAGGCCGAGAGTCCAGTTTTTCATTTAAAAGGTGACAAATGCCATCTGAATAAGCCTTAAAAGAAATTTAGTATAAGTGGACAACATACACACACATACACTTCTGCCCATCACTGCCCTCCGCAATTCTGTTCTCACCTGGCTCTCTTCCTATTTGTGTAGTCATTCTTTCAATGTTTCCATAAGGAAAAACTCTTCCTCTGTTTTCCCTCTCTGTTGGGGTCCCTCTGGATATTGTTCTTGGCCCTCTACTATTCTCTATAAATACACTATGCATTGGTAAGCTCATTGCATATGTGGTTTTCAGTACCACTTTTAGGGATGGGGAATGTGTGGCCTTCCAAATGTTGTCGGATAGTAGTTCCCACCACCCCTCACCATTGGCTATGCTGGCTAAGGCTGATAGGAGTTGCAGTCCAACATAATCTGAAGGGTCACACTTTCCCCACCCCTGACCAATATGCTTGCTGATGACATCTAGTTCTACCTATCTATCCCAAGCTCTTCCTCCATTCAATCCTGCATCTAAGTTCCTCTCTAATATTTCTGCTTCATCCTTATCTCAAGCTCAATCCATCCAAGTCTGAACTTCTCATCTTTCCTCCCAAGTCCTTCTCTCCTCAGTAACTCTCCTTATCTATTGACATCACAATCCAATCAGTTAAACATACATGAAGCCTTGGTTTTCTCTTGGGACTCCTCTCACCTCTTTTCTCCCATTTCAGTCAGTTGCAGAAATCATGTTGCTTCTCCCTTTACATGGAAATAAGACCTTTTCTCTCTGTACCCTCACCAAAAGATCTGGTCCACACCCTGGTCATCTTGCTTTGATTACTGTAATCTTCTCCTCTCTGGTCTTCCATTTTGTCATCTTGATCCACTCACATCCATCCAGCACTCTGTTGCCAAATTGTTCACCGCTCTGATGAGAGGACACTCCTTAAATCCCTACACTGGCTTCCTGACTGCTTCCAGGTCCTGTACAAGCTTCTTACCCTTACCTTCAAAACTCTCTATTGTCCCTGTCCATCATAATCATCTCTCTGCTTGTATATCCCAACACATCCCTACCTTCACTCACATCTGAAGGTTTCTTTCTCCCTCAAATGACCCTGCCCTTTCTACCTTACCATCTCTGATGTCTGTAATTGCCTCTCAGATTGCTTCCATAAGGGCTCCCTCTTACTTCAAATCTTTCCTCAAAAGCCTCTTTTTCTGTGAAGCTTATCTGTATTGGAACAACTAGTCCTAATACTCTACTACAGTGTTCTCCAACCTTGGGTCCCCAGATGTTTTTGGCCTACAACTCCCAGCATGCCAGCTATGCTGGCTGGGGCATGCTGGGAGTTGTAGGCCAAAAACATCTGGGGACCCAAGGTTGGAGAACACTGCTCTACTAAGTGAACTATCAGAGTGTACATGATGCATTCCATTGCCATTTGACCCCACAGTTTACAATTTCTCTCTCAATACCTATGTGTGAACTGAAAATAACACTTAATACACCTGAGGAAATGGCCTCTACTCCATGAAAGCCTATACTATAATAAATCTATTATATCAGGAGTAGGGAACACTTTTGGGGTGGGGTGCAAATGCCCCCCCCCCAGCAGGCCAGAGGACATCAAGTGGCATGGCCATACTGGAAGTGCAAGCTGGAGAAAGTGAGGCAGAAGCTGGAGGAGTGCTCTAGCCGCTGCCTGAGTCGGGGCTGCTTTGCCTGCACTGTATCTTCCCCAATGGGAGAAGGCATATTGCGGGTGAGTACTTGGAGGTACATGGCACATGAACAGACTCAGCTGGTGTTGGGAGGAGCCCGGCCAAGTCCCCTGCCACCCACTCCCCACCATCATCACCAATCTGTGATTCCTCCATGCCTCGCAGAGGAATCCCCTCCATTATCTTTTTCAGAGAGAACAGAAGAGATTCCTCCAGGGGACAGGGCTTGGAGGCCAAACCCCATGCCCTGGAGGAATCCAAGGAGGCTCCATGGGCCGGAAGCACTGCAAGACTCTTTGTTGCTAATACCATACTGTAACGAATGCTAAGTACATGTAATTGTAATAATTGTATATTCTTCCTGTTTACCTTTGCTTCCATTTCCCTTTCCTTCTTCTGTTGCCTCCCATTTGTTCATTTTTAGAATACAAGTCTCTTGGGGTAGGGACATGTCCTATGTCTATAAAGCACCATGTACGTAGACACACAGACAAAAACATTTCACATGCAGATGCAAACAAGGTACTATCTGTGGAGCAACCCTTAAGGTTGGATCCTGCCTATGCTGTGAGACACCCAGTTAATACGTCAGTATCATTACCTGGAAATAATTACATAGGAGTGCCTGAAAGCCAATGGTAAGTACACATGCACATGTGTGTAAATTGGTAACACTGCTCCATCATATCACTGATAATGTGGTAATAAACTAATTCATACTCTCAGGTTTGATGCAGTCATTTAGAATTGTTGTCATGTATTGCATGCAGCAAGATTGATATTTACCTCATAGTTGTTGCTTTTTCTTTTCTTTTTTTGTTTAAAGAAAGCAACATTTATCGTCTTTAAAAGACCATACAGGGAGGAAAAATGTCACTCCTGTTCTTGCTTTCTGCCCAAAGAAAGCAGAGGCTTTAAATTGGTACTGGGGTCTGAAAGAAGCTTATTCACAAATTCAAACAAAAGGCCTCCAGTGTTTCAATAGAAACACAACGTGTGTAAATCAGAGAAGTGACCCAACAGGACACCTTCATTTACTGCCCGAGTGCTAAGAAAGCTCAATAGGCCCTACTCAAAACTACTGGTCAAGCTGCATGCTTCAGATACTCAGGGCTGCATTGACAGCTCCACAAATAAGGCCTGCATTGTTTATCACTGGGGAAATGACAGACAAAAGCTCCTCCTTGCACCTCCAGATATATATTTTAAACCAAAACAAAGAATGCAAACAGCAATGAGTGCAGAGTTGCCTGCCAAAGAAGAAAGTTAATGGCACCACAAGGTATCCAGCCCTCCTGTCTTCCTGCCCCATCCCAAGCAGTTCTCTGTTCCTGCCATTTGAGTAATTATGCTTTCATCTTCCTCAGCACCATTAGGATGCAAAGAGGCATCAACCTCTAGAAAGCAAAAACCGATTGGTGGGGGAGTGGGGAGAGGAAGGGAAGGTGTGCAAAAAATCACGGCATACCTACAACCAAGGCAAAGGCATATGAAGTCTCCCTTCCTGTATCCCATGCTTCAAGCAAAAGAATGTGCACCATCACCACAGGACACCCTGCTGAATCCTATGAAGCAAACAGCTGATTCCAGTTTGGAGCAAATGAATTGCTTGAGCAAGGCCCAGTTCTCGCAAAATGTTTCGGTGAAGGCTAAATAGCAGATGAGGTGGCAACTAAGTTTATGGCCTAAACCACTTCAGAATGTGGGACTCACATGATTGAATATAGCTATCTATATAAATAAATAAATCCTGGCATATAGAAGTCTAGAAGAAGATGGAGAAGGCTAGGCTAGAACTCTTCTCACTGACATCTGGCAATGTGTAGGGTTCTTTTTCTTCTATGGAAGAGCATTCAATCTTGTGATACTCTGACACAGGCAGTCTGAAATAGTAGAGCCCAAGGACAGGGTGGCTACCTCACCTAATGTGTAAGTTTTAAGAACCAGTCCTTACATGGAACATGTGCACTACCTACCCATAGCCTAGTAATGCCTCACCTTTCCTTTCATTCAAAGAGGAATCAAAATCTTTTGACTGCAGTACAGAATACAGCTGCATCAGTTTTAATTTAAAAGCATTTCTAGTAACCTCTGACATGGTAGCTAAAAAAAGTGGGTGTCTCAAATAACAAGAAAACCAGAACAGTGGTCCAGAATGCAAGAAATTCAAGAACTTTTAGAGCACTTCATTCTAAATTAAACAGTGGCCTCTTCGGTTCATTTTGAAGTATATCTCCTCTGTGCACCTTTTCCTTTTGTGTAATGTACTACTTCATTCCACAGACTCCTTCTCCCTCTCTTCTTTAAGGAATGCAATCCTGTCTTTCCCAGTGTCTCTCATGCTGAAGTCTAAATATTTCTTCCTTGAGCACCTTCTATCTTGGTTTGCATTCTGAAATTAAGCATCCTAAATGGGATAGGTTGCAAATTCACAATGCATTTTAATCCTAACACAGTAGCATATATATGACATTAGCATTCTCCACACATGGTGATTTCCATTTTTACCATGACTTAATTCCAGGGAAAAGGTTTCTCTCAGTCACCACAGTGGCATGCAAAACATTTCCTCCCAATTAAATACAGCTTATTTTTTAATCCCAATAACATGCAAAATAAAGTTAATGACATCCAGTCATTCCTCTTTCTCAGGTACTATTAAAGAACTCCCCCCAGCCCCAAAAAAAGTCTTTCAAAGTGCCTGAACTAAACAGCATTATGTATCCTGACATTTATTTTGCCACCACTTCATTCAGTTTCCTAAACGTAAGAGTTCAGAGGGCCCATCAAACCTCTAACAACACCACAACTTGACCTTGTATTTTCTTTCTTTTTTATTTCTATGTCAGGGGGTGGGGGTGGGGGGAGATAAGCCATGACAGGGCTTTGTCTTGATAAAGGAAGTTAACCTGCGAGTCTTAGTTTATCAAATTAGTAATTATACTGGATCCTTTCAGCATGCTATGTGTCCAATGTTTCAAAATATTATTTAGTAAATTATACTGAGGTCTGACTTGTGCCCCTACTTGTAAAGCTTCATAGGGAAAGGAAAACATACACATGCAGACACATATATACCACACACCTACCTTAGAACGATGGGCTATATATAATCCACCCATTAGTTGTGCAGGGACAACAATTAGACACATGTAAGGTTCCAATCCTAAATGCACTTACTAGGGAGTAAATCCCACTGAAAACAGTGAGACTTATTTCTAAGTAAACAGGTACAGGATTGTGCTTTACATACAATGACAAATGTACAAACTTGCAAGCAAGATTGTAGTCACAATCCCAGTGTGAAAAAGTGCAATTGAAAAAAGATGTGCTACTTAGAACCTCTATAACAAGGAAACAAAACAAGTCATATATAATCCACCCATTAGTTGTGCAGGGACAACAATTAGACACATGTAAGGACAGGTTGCTTACCTGTAACTGTAGTTCTTCGAGTGGTCATCTGTGCAGTCACACATATGGGCTCTGCGCCTGCGCTGAGCCAGTCTCGGAAGATTCTTTAGCTGAGTCAAAATGGGCGGGAACCCCTCCCCCACGGTGCTCGCTCCTAGCACGGTTCCCGCCCATTCCCTCAGTTCCTATGAGACCGCCTATTGCGACCCCATGAACCGAGGGACCGCTGTTGGTGTCATCCTATATGTCCTTTGGGTCGTAACAGCAACGCAATTTCTCATCTTTGGGACGAGCTGGAGCGATGCACCCAATCTCCACTGGCAGGTCCATCGAAATCGATAATGACGCCGAGCGGGGATGGATGGGTGGGTTGTGTGACTGCACAGATGACCACTCGAAGAACTACAGTTACAGGTAAGCAACCTGTCCTTCTTCTTCGTGGTCTCTGTGCATCACACATATGGGCAGAGTAGCAAGCTGACTTACCGGCGGCGGGACGGCGTCACATGTCACTGCAGCACCGATGAGAGGACTGCTCTGCCAAAAGCGTTCGCTTCTCGGGCCCGGAGGTCAAGCTTATAGTGTTTGACAAACGTCGAAGGCGCAGACCAAGTGGCTGCTCTACACAGATCCTGTAGAGGAATGCCCCTTCCAAACGCCGTGGATGTTGATTGCGCCCGGGTTGAGTGCGCTCTTATCGCACCCGGCAACTGTCTGTTGCTTAACTGGTAAGCGAGCTTAATTGTCTCTACAATCCATTTGGCGAACCTTTGCCTGGACACAGGTAAGCCCTTTGAATTTTCGCCATAACAGACGAACAGCTGCGTTGATCTCCTAAACGAGGCTGTTCTGTCCTTGTAGAAAGCCAGTGCACGGCGGACGTCTAGAGCGTGCATTCTCTTTTCCAGGTCTGTTGTTGGACTCTGAAAAAAGGCTGGTAGTATTATATCCTGGCTGGTGTGAAATTCCGACACTACTTTTGGGACGAAGGAGGTGTCTGGACGGACAATCACCTTGTCTCTGTGAAAAGTCATGTAAGGTGGATCCTCTCTTAGTGCACATAGCTCGCTGGATCTTCTTGCCGAGGTAATGGCGACAAGGAAGGCCGTTTTCCATGTTAGCAACCGATAATCTATGGTGGCGAGCGGTTCAAATGGCTTCTGTTGTAGTGCACGCAGTACCAATGGTAGGTCCCATCCCGGTGTCAAGTCTTTGATCGGAGGAATGGTATTTCTTAGACCTTTCAGGAACTGCTTCACTATTGGGTGAGTGAAGACTGTCCCTGCGGTGGAGTAGGGTCTGTTGGCCGAGATTGCCGCTAAGTATACTTTTATAGATGAAAGCTTTAATCCTCTTAGCATTAAAGTGTGTAGATATTCCAGGACAGTTTGTATTGTGCAAGTATTTGGATCCTGCCCTTGTGTCTTGACGAATCTCGAGAATGCCAGCCATTTTCTAGCATAAGATGCTCTTGTTGCTGGTTTGCGTGCCGCTGTTAGGATGTCCTGGATTGCTATTGGTAAATTTTGCACTAGGAGTGACGTATCCTCCATGCCATGAGCGCCAAGCTCTTCAGGTCTGGGTGCCGGATCTCGCCCCGAGCCTGGGTTAATAGAGTTGGTGTGATGGGCAGTGACTTGTATTCCCCTCTGGAAAGGTGGAGAACCTGGGGGAACCACGGCTGTCTGGGCCACCATGGTGCTACCAGGATGCAGTCTGTGCAGTCGTTCCATATTTTCGAGACGACCCGTGTCAACAGAGGAAGGGGTGGAAAGATGTAGAATAGATGCCCCGACCACTGCATCATAAAGGCGTCTGTAATGGACTCTGGATCTGAAGCTGCCCTGCTGCAGAACTGGTGGCATGCTGTGTTCTCTGAGGTAGCAAAGAGGTCTATTTGAGGGTGGCCCCAGATTGAGAAGATCCAATGGAGGACGTCCGGGTCCAACTGCCATTCGTGGGACTGCAGGGAGACTCTGCTGAGGGCATCCGCTAGGGTATTGTCCTTGCCCGCGATGTGGATCGCCACGAGAGAGATGGACCTTCGGATCGTCCAGTGGAGGATTTTGAGGGTCAGTCTTGTTAGTCTCATGGACCGCGTGCCTCCTTGTTTGTTGAGGTAGGCCACAACGGTCGTGTTGTCCGTGACTACTTGAATGTGATGGTGGTATAGCTCGGACTCCAGCGCCTTCATGGCGTTCCAAACAGCAAGTAGTTCCAGCATGTTGATATGCATCTTGCGTTGAATGGAATTCCATGTTCCTTGCGTGGTAAGTCCCGCACAGTGTGCTCCCCAACCCAGGAGGGAGGCGTCTGTTGTTAGTATCTTTGTTGGCGTTAGTGGCTGGAAGGGAACCCCCTTGTCCAGATTCCTCCTGTCCGTCCACCATAGCAAAGTCGCTTTGACCGTTCTTGGAATGGGAAGACGAGTGGAAGGGGACTGCCTTTGCGGATTGTAGGAGCGGATGAACCAGTTCTGGAGGGTTCTCATGTGCAGGCGGGCGTAGTTCACGACCTGTATCGTTGAGGCCATGTGGCCTAGGAGGCGCTGGATTGTCTTTGCTGGTGTGGAGCGAGATTGGTACAGACTTTTTGAGAGCATAAGTATCTTGTCCAATCTGTCTCGTGGTAGATAAGCCCGTCCTTGAATCGAGTTGAGAACCGCCCCTATGAACTGGATCTCCTTGGCCGGAGTGAGGACAGATTTCTTGGCGTTGAGACATAGTCCTAGATCTTTGAGTAGGTGCAATGTCGTGCGGATGGCCGACTCTAGACGAGATTTCGTGGAGTCCACTACCAGCCAGTCGTCGAGGTAGGGGAAGATCCGGATTCCCCTGGCCCTTAGACTTGCACAGACGACTGCCATGCATTTGGTGAACACTCTCGGTGCAGTGGAGAGGCCGAAGGGGAGGACTACGAATTGATAGGCCTCGTCCCCTATCTTGAACCGCAGGTACTTCCGACTGTCTTGGTGAATGGCAATGTGGAAGTATGCGTCTTGCAGGTCTATCGACGCAAACCAATCTGTCTCGCGAAGTAAAGGCAGTATCGACTGGATGGTGACCATTCTGAACTTCTTTGCTGTTATGAAGAAGTTGACACGTCGGAGGTCCAAGATCGGGCGAAGTCCTCCTCCCTTCTTTGACACTGTGAAGTACCGGGAATAGAGCCCCTCCTGGAGGTGATGTGGGTGGACAGGCTGGATGGCGCCCTTCTGCAACAGAGAGTCCACCTCCTCCAGTAACGGTGGAGTGGGCTGTGTGGTAGTGATGCCGAGGAAGGGGGGGAGAACATCGAATTCGATCTGGTACCCGTGCTGGATGATGTTGAGGACCCAGCGGTCCGTTGTAATATGGTGCCACGATGGAAGGTAAGTGGCTAGTCTGTCCGTGAATAGGGTAATTGTATTTGACGATTTTGATGGAGTTCGTTGGGTTGTCATAATCGGTGGTGTTGTCCTGTCCGGTGTTTGAGTCATGTCCAGTAAGTATGTCTCGATTCGTGTTAAGTCAAAGACGCCGTTTGCCGAAAGAGTTGCCCTTCCTTGGTCCTTGGTACTTAGGTTGGAAGGGTCTTCTTGGCCCAGAGGGTTGACGGTCTCGCCCTCGTAAGTCTTGATTTTTCTGTGCGAAGCGCGGCCGAAACGGTGCTGCAGGCTGGAACTTTGTCCACTGCTTAGTTTTGAATCTCTGCCTTGGGGCTGCGTTAAGCCCCATCTTTTGCGCTGTGACTTTCGCTTTCTGTGCTGCGTCGAGGGAGTCATCGGTTTTGGTGTTAAAGAGTCCCTCTCCGTCAAATGGCAGGTTCTCTATACGCGCTCTCGCTTCTGTGTTCAGCAACGTTGAGCGGAGCCAAGCGTGTCTGCGAAGTGCCACTGAGCTGATAAGTGCCCTCGCGTGGCAATCTGTTTGGTGTCTGGCGTTGTTCATTTGAAGTGTTGCCATGCTCAGGGCCTCCGCCTGCAGCACGCGTGCCAGTTGTCTTTTTTCTTCTGACAGGTCCTCGCATAGGTTGCCTAGTTTTTCTGTCAGGAAGTGTTGGTATCTTGCCATTATTGCCTGGTAGTTTGAGACCCTTAGGCCCAAGGCGCTGGAGGAATACACGCGCCTAGCACAGGCATCCAGCTTTTTGCCCTCCTGATCCACCGGTGTGGTATGTATTTTACTCGAGGTGGACTGGGCAGACTCCACTATAATAGAATTCGGAGCTGGATGGGTAAAGAGGAATTGGGCATCCTCTTTGCGCACGCAATAAAGGGATTCCAGCCTCTTGCCCGTTGGAGGGATCACTGCTGGTTTGTTCCAGGTATTTTTGACGACTTTCAGTAGCGCTGGCAGGTAAGGCACCAGTGCCGGTGATGTTTGTGTTGATTGCATCATGTTATACACTGGGTCGTCATCATCAGGCGATTCAATGACAGTCTCTATCCCCAGGGATGCTGTCATTCTCAGCACGTGGTCTGCGAAAGTCCCAAGGTCCTCTGAAGGTGATACTGCCGCCCTCGATTCGACTTGGAGATCTGGTGACGACTCGAGGGGGCCAGACAATGTGGAGTCTGAGTCTGAGTATGGTAAATCTGACGAGGATCCTGGGTCTAGATCTTTAGATGGAGCTGGTTTTTTTAGATGTTTCTTTTTACATAGGGCCTTTCTTGGGGATGCTTGGGTCGGAGGGTGACGAGATTTGGAACTCGTAGCCTGGTTTTTGTTTCGTGGGCTAGAGTCTCGTACAGTCTGTGCGGTGCTGTGATATCGCTCGCGTGGACTCCTACTCCGTGTCGGACCTCTGCGTCCATCGATACCGGGAGGTGAGGATCGGTGTCGACTGTGTCCAACATAGGGAGATCTGCGGCGTCGTTCGGCATCGATGGGTGGTGTTCGATGTCGATAGCGATCAGCATAGGGGGAGCTGTGGCGTCATTCGGCATCGATGGGCTTCCTTCGATGTCGATGGCGATCCCCTGGTGGCGCGCTGCCGGAGGAGGTACTTCGGCGTCGGCGGTCGACTCGGTGGCGAGGCTCGTCGGTGTCGATCGAGTGGCTCCTTGACCTGCGATGTCGACGGTCGGCATCGAGCGATCGGCTTCGATGGCGGCGACGGTCGATGTCTGGCGAAACGGCTGGGCGATTGCGGTCAGTTGAAGACCCTCGATGGCGATGATCGGAGCCGTAGGGAGGGCTGTAATCGGTGTCGGTCGAGACACTTCGGCGGCGGCGTGCGACGCGGTAGGGAGGGCTGCATCGGCGCCGTTCGACATCGATGGAGGGGCTACGGTGCCGGCGGTGCTCGACGTCGTGTCGTAGATCCCGGCGGCGAGAGCCCTCGGTGTCGACCGATGAGTGTCGATGGCGGGGGTTTCCGGTGTCGGCAGCGGTCCGTCTTGGGCTGCCAGCGTCCGCCGGTTTTTCAGCAGCGGCGCGCTGCGTACTACGTCGGGTAGCTTCATCCTCGGATGAGCTATCGGGACGAGTACTGTGAGACCCATGGTCTCTCCGGTGTCGAGGCGACCGATGTCGAGGCGATCGATGCCGAGGCGATCGATGCCGAGGCGATCGATGCCGAGTCGCACTGTCCTCCCGCTCCTGATATGTGAGGTCGTCTTTGGATCGTATAGAGGGTCTCTTGGACGCTTGCGATCCAGACCGACTGTGATGCCCAGATGGCTTCAATTGGGGCTCCTCTCCTCTCTTAGGTGAGGTGGAGTGGCGCGATCGAGCCGTTTTAGGCGGGGAGTCTAAAATTTCTCCGTCGGAGATGGACTCTGCCTGGTCTATGGCTGTGTCGAGCTCAATGATCCTCGGAGTCGATAGCTCTTTGTGCACCGATGTCGATCGTTTAGTTGAAGACGGCGATGCCACAGTTTTGGTTGCGTCTTGTTTTTTGTGAGCTACCGAACCGATTGGCGATAGGGTCCTTGGTTTCTTTTTAGATTTTTCTCCTGCAGGGCTCTTGTGAGACCTTTTCTTTTGAGGTTGGTCTCCCTCTTTCCCGGTGACTTTTACAGTCGAGGGGGAAGGTTTCTTTGAAGTTGTGGCGCGTGGGAGAGAAGGGCCAGCCGCCGATAGAGTTTGCTGCCACAAGGAGGTTTTGAGCTTTAAAGCCCGCTGCTTTCTAGTCACCTTAGTGAACTTTTTGCAGTGACGGCAAGTCTCTACAATGTGTTCTTGCCCCAGGCATAAAAGGCATAGGGTATGGCCATCTGCCGGGGGTAGCTTTGCGTCGCATTCGGTGCATTTTCTGAACGGGGCCTTAAGGGCCATCGTTTTAGGGGGGGGGGAAGCCAGAAGGAAGATCAACGAAGAAGTTTTTTTTTTTTTTTTTTTTGAGTGAAGAAACGAAGGGGAGATAGTTGAAATAATTGAATAGAGATAAGAAGTAGTTAAGTATTTAAGTAGTTAAGTACTCAGCCGTTGGTAGAGGGATAAATCCCTGGAGAACCTTTCGAGAGCTGCTGGTCGCAATGGCGGTCGAAAAGGAACTGAGGGAATGGGCGGGAACCGTGCTAGGAGCGAGCACCGTGGGGGAGGGGTTCCCGCCCATTTTGACTCAGCTAAAGAATCTTCCGAGACTGGCTCAGCGCAGGCGCAGAGCCCATATGTGTGATGCACAGAGACCACGAAGAAGAAGGTTCCAATCCTAAATGCACTTACTAGGGAGTAAATCCCACTGAAAACAGTGAGACTTATTTCTAAGTAAACAGGTACAGGATTGTGCTTTACATACAATGACAAATGTACAAACTTGCAAGCAAGATTGTAGTCACAATCCCAGCGTGAAAAAGTGCAATTGAAAAAAGATGTGCTACTTAGAACCTCTATAACAAGGAAACAAAACAAGTCATGTTTTTATTTGATTGTTTTGTATTGTGAATTTTTTTGTAAAATTCCTTGGTTGGCTTCAGAAAGGTGGTATAGAAATATCATACTAAATAAATAAATAAATGCTTTACATTAACGAATAAAGGAAACCTGAGGAAGACATTCCTTAAAAAAAAACAAACCTAAAATTTAAGCCAATGATGCTAAAATTACCGTACACTTCCAAAACAGGTGGGTGAAAATACAGTGGATAAGCTTTGTTGAATGGCAGGGTAAAGTGCCACTCTTTAAAAACAAGAAGAGTAATTTATTTATTGTAATAATCCTGAATGCAAGGTGGAAAAATACTTCTAATTCTTCAGTATCACCAGAATCAAGTTATTAGTTACCTGGGTGATACAGCACATCTGATTTTCCTGTTTTAAAAAATGTTAATTATATCTGAAGAGAGCACAAAATCAAATTATAGTATCATCAGTGTTAACAGAAGTAATGTTATAAAACATAACTAGATCGGGGGGGGGGGGGAATCCCAGGTACCTGGTCACTGTTGTGCCTAGAACTGGGAAATATTTATTTAAAATATTTAAATATTTTAGATAAAATTATCTAAAATAATTTTAGATATTTAGATCTAGCCAGGAAATAAAGAGATTTAGTGCACAAGCCTATGCATGTTTAGACAGAAAAAAGCCCCACAACTCCCAGCATCCCCCAGCCATGCTGGTTTGGGGCATGCTGGTAGTTGTAGAACTTTTTTCTGTCTAAACATGCATAGGATTGTCCCCTTAGAAGCAAGTATCTAGAATTAAGAGAAAGAGATACTTCAGGACCTTGGGAGTAGATAGATTCACAGCCAACTGCAATGTTAATATATGGGGACAGACAAGGCAAACAGGACCTGGTGCAGAATACAAAGACAGTATTTTCTTAATGTGAGTAATCAACAGGTAGCTAAGACAGAGTTCTTAAACTTTTTGGAATCGTGATGCCCTACTTTCCCATTTGCCATTACAAAGAAATCACACACTCATTTTGGCCTTTTAAGTTATATAATCATTACCCTAGACCAGTGTTCTCCAACCTTGGGTCCCCAGATGTTTTTGGCCTACAACTCCCAGCATGCCCCTTGCTGGGAGTTGTAGGCCAAAAACATCTGGGGACCCAAGGTTGAAGAACACTGCCCTAGACACACTGTCTATACTGTATAAAGCTTCTGTGATGTAACGTGGGATCCCTCTCATGGTCATCTTTTAACTCTTCACTAGTTTAAAAGCACAGAGTACATTTTAATAAAATACTATCTCCAAAATGTTGCATGTTAGAAGGGGGGGGGGAGGAGGAACCATTAAAAATTGTTCATCAAATGAACAATCCTGAACAGAAAAATAAGTATTCCTATCTAGCCTTTTACAAATAATTCCTTTTTTATTCTATACTCGTCGCTGTGGTACCAACAGGGTGCCTATATTATTATTATAACTGGCTTTCCCTTTATAGAAGGACAAAGGTTAATTGCTTTTCTGGAGGTCACTCAGCAAGCCAACATCAGAGTCAAAAACAGGACCCACACTTCCTTATTCCGAGGCATTACGGTATTTAACCATTTCATTACCACTCTTTCTTGCTTCAGTGCAGCATGCTTTAAGGTCCGTTCAGATACTTGAATCCTTTGAAATGTACTTGGTCACTTCATCCCCTTGTGGAACAGGAAGTAGCTCAAAGACTTTGGGTAATTCAACAGTGTGGCTTTCACCCCCATCCCTTGGGAATCTGCCTGCAAGGCAGCTTACAGAAGCTAAGACACAGTAAGAAATAATAAATATATCAAGCAGCTACTGTCTAGCAAATATTTCATCCCATACAGGTCTGTACATAAACAGACATCTTCACCAGCCTCTGAAAAATGGCAAGACATTCCACAGAGGGGGCACCACTTGGAAAAGGCTCTACTCTTTGTAGCCACCTGCCTGGCCATCAGGGCTTCTCCCTTCTGTTATTTCTGCCCCACTGAACCTATTCTGTTTAGATGTTCCTCCAGATGTTTTGGACTACAACTCTTAGCATCCCTGACCATTAGCCATGCTGGCTGGGGACAATGGGAGTTGTAGTCCTAAACATCTGGAAGGTGTCAGGTTGGGTACCTGATTTAGGGCTTTCAACTGACAAAAAACACACATTTTGAATTGTGCCCACACATTTTGATGCCTGTGCAGTGATTTGAGCCCCTATATTATGTTTTCTTTCCACCCAGTTTTTGTTAATACCCTGGGCACCATATTCTGCACCAAATGAAGTTTCTGAACAATCTTTAAAAGAAGTGCATTACATGACTAGTCCAATCTGGAAATTATTGACATGTATTCTAGTGAATAGAGCTCTGACACCCAGGATCAATGTGCAAGCCAGGTAAGGTGTTAGAAGGAATTCCTATCCATAGATGCATAGAGTCAGGAATGCTTGGTCCAGAACTCCCAGCTGTTGATCCATTCTTTTTGGGGGTGTTACCCTGTCCATGACAGGCCATTCTCCTATGACCAAGTCAACAAGAACAGCTACCATCAACCCCTCCATCTTATCTGGACTGAGCTTCAGTTTATTTGCTGTCATCCAATCTAACTCAAACTCCAAACACCTGCTCAGGTCATCCGTTGCCTCATTGGGATTCAGGGAGAAGAAATAAAGCTGAGCATCATCAACATTACAAAGCTCCAAACAACCACTCAGTGGTTTTATTATGTTATAGGAGATTAGTACCCAACAGTACAGGAAGGTGGTCAAGAAGGATACTATAGTTGGTAGTATCAAACTTCTTAGAGGTCCAGAGAATCAAGAGGGTTATAGTCCCCCTGGCCACTGGCTGGTGAAGGTTGTCCACCAGTGTCATCTTTAAAAAAATAAAATAATAATAATAATAACAATAATAATAACAACAACAACAACAACAACAACAGCAGCAGCAGCAGCAACAGCAACAACCCTTGGCAGTCCAAGTTCCTATATTGGTCCAGAAACTAGACTGAAATGGGTCCAGACAAATTCAAGCCAGTTTGGTGATCCTCTGTGAAGATTCTGCAAAGCTCTGGTGGGTTTCAGGCCACCACCCAGGAATCATTTTGCTAAATGAACAGACAATTTGTCATATGAAGGTAGAAAAACATGAATAACAAATAATTTAGATTTGTGAAGGAGGCATCACCAAACGCAGTACTAAACTCTACAACGAACATATTCTTCATCCTCAATGAACATTTTATTAGTGAAATGGACACTATGCACACTAAGTACATAATTACAAGTATATACCAAATAAGAGTGCCACAAGAGACATTCCAGTGAACTGTGTAAATAATTTGTCTTTTAAAAAGGTATATATGTGAATACAGACTTAACAGCTATGGTAGAATTATATATACCCAAGAGACAAGAACACATTTCTGTAAACTTACCTAATTATAAATTTGCCAAAGAGATTAAAAAGGTCTAGACCAAATGATTACTTTTATCATTTTTGAGGGATGATTAGAGATGGGATGGGTGGGAAATTATTTCTGTCCAAATTTTTATGCAAATTCACCAAATTTGAACCTGTGAAACTAATGAGCAAACTGGAACAGAGTTGCACACCAAATTTTCTTAACTTTAGCAATGCAATTCTCTACACACACAAAATGGGAACGGCAGAGTAAAGTGTGCACAAAAATCCACATGTGCATTATTATATGGGAAATAGTTTGCAAAAATGCATAAATTAGCAAAGTGTGGACAAAAATGCATACATGAGCAAAAAATGTGCACAAAAATGCATACATTTGGGGAAATGTGCACAAAAATGTGTATATTAAGAGCACAAAGATGTATACAAATTGTTGTGTGGGCTTTTAAAATTAAAATTAATGCACTGGTGCAAAATTGAGCTGAACCAAACTTAAGGTGAGCCAAAATTTGAGCTGAACCAAACCTGAAAAATGAGAAACTGAATGAAACTGAAATTGACAGATTCACCCATCCCTAAGAAAAGTTGGGGGAAAGATGTGAAGACACATCATAGGCTGGGGAAAATTTGTCCATTACAATTAATAATGCGTCTTTATTACTTAAAAGGCCTGTCCGCATGTAACGACAAGCCACCGTAGGTAAATTACCCGCAGGGCTTGTTGTTGCATGCCGGCTACCATTTTTAAAATGCAAGCTGTGGCAGGGGCATGCCACAGCTTGTGTCGTGCAAACCCAGCCAGGGTAGTTGGCATGGTTAACAAACCACCCACAACCCTAAAACAACTGTTTTAGGGTTGTGGGTGATATTTTAACCACGGCAACAACCCACCCTGGCTGGGTTCACACGACATAACAAGCCACAGTGCGCCCCTGCTGCAGCTTGCATTTTAAAAATGGGAGCCAGCGTGCAACAAGCCCTACTCATAATTTACCCCATGTTGGCTTGTGGTTACGTGCAAACCAGGTCAGAGTGCGCCATCTTGGGAGTTTCACAATTTCATAAACAAGAGACAAAAAAGAAGAAACAAGTTCCTGCCGCAGGAGCATACAATCTTAAATTTGAGAGGAGACACAACAGAGTAAGAGAGGAGAACAGCTGCTGTTGAATTAAGGCCTGACAGAAAATTCTTAATAAATTCTGAGAACTCCGTGTTCTCAGTGCTTTTTAGACAAGACTTCAGCCTGAGCTGGCAGGGAGTAAAATTTGGTCAGTTCAGCTAGACTTCCTTGTATTTTGTATTTGTATTTTGTAGTGTAGCGCCTCCTCCCATAGCCTGGTCACTGCGATCATCAGATGGCATGCTCCTGATGGTTCCTCATGGATCTCTGGTCCGACTGGAGTCCACCAGCAGAAGAGCCTTCAGTATGGTGGCTCCATTTCTATGGAACTCCCTGCCTCTGGAGGTCAGGCAGGCTCCACATTGTGCTGCTTTTGGCGCCTGCTAAAGACCTCCTTGATCCGGAAAGCCTTCTCTGCTCTCCGACCACCATTGTAATTGTTACTTTGTTTTCAATGTATTGTTTTTGTTTCTTTTATCTGTTTTTATCTTTTTACTGTTCACCACTCCAGAATCTACTTAGATATGGAACGTTATACAAATACTGTAAATAATAATAATAACAACGTTTCCCCCCAACTTCAAAGTAAAACTGGTGATTTTCCCCTGACTAAGCACATTGTTGAGAGTACCCCATCCCACAGTCTTCTCTTAGTCTGCATTCTTTAAGGAGCCAAAGTTCTACTGAGACAGGGCAAAGGCTAAAAACATCACAATATTCCGTTTAGGTAAAGGGGAGGCTGCAATGAGGATGTCATTTTGCATTGCCTTTACCCCTTCATTTAAGTTGCTTTTAATTCTGCTGCAAGACTGCAGTTTTCAGCTATTTATTCCAGACTAATTTTAATTTTCTAGAAACTATACTGCATGGAATAATGCT
This sequence comes from Shinisaurus crocodilurus, assembly GCA_021292165.1. Lineage (NCBI taxonomy): Eukaryota > Metazoa > Chordata > Lepidosauria > Squamata > Shinisauridae > Shinisaurus > Shinisaurus crocodilurus. The sequence goes on from CM037878.1 coordinate 66,612,261, forward strand.
ACATTGGCAAGAAACAGGAACCTCATGGGTTATTTGTCTGCTCCATCTCCACCTATTATAATTCTGTACATTTATTTGCAACCAATGCTGTTAACTGCCTATTCGCACAAAATGTGTGTGTCGAGGGGAGGGGGGGAGATAATGTAGGCATAGGACATTGGATGAAATTTCTGGCCTATTTCAAGTATTTTTTTAGCCTACATTTACCAAAATACAGTTGTTCAGGAGTAACGATACATTAAATGATGCAGTTACTTTTTATTCATTTCCAAAGTTTTATAACCTACCTTTTTGCATTAGCTGGGATCCAACAAGCTACACACCCACTTTTTACTTTAGATTGCCTGGCTGTGTAAAATACTGTGCAAATAGTAGTGGTTTAGGTTGAAATGCCTGTCAATACAGAGCTTATAAACATTGCATCAAAGCATGGTTTGCATTTACCATACTTCAGGACCCAAATCATGGTAGGAGCTTCCAGCGTACAACAGAAAACCATGGTTGAAAGCTGCTTGTCTGATTTCATTCTCCATCCACTCAGGTTCATAAGAAATGGAGAAAAAAACTATGCTTTAAAATTATTTGAAAGCTTTTTCTCATAGCTAACATGTGTCTCTGGTCACAAACATTCTCTTCTCTAGCATAGCAACTGTTACTGTAAAAGCTTGCTGTTAAGGGCAGGGGGTAATAATTTTAATAGGGGTGACCCCACACAGGTTCGGTTCGACTGTTATGCCCAATTTAAGTGGCTGAAAATATGCAGATCTAGCCTGTTTTGTTTTTAAATAAAATGGTCAATTTTACTGATCTTTATAGCATGTGTCCAGACTTGCAGAAATCCATCTTCTTCCATCTTATCTGTAATATAAACTGCTTTAAGATCACATGAATACACTTCTACTAGGGCATTTTATACATTCTGTATAAGCCAAGCACCAAATCAATAGTATACAATACCAAAGGGAAACACCACTGCCAATGAAGGACACCATTGGGGCATCACTGGAGTTTGCACACAAACCAGGTTTTTCAACTGCTAAAAGATTAGTCACGGCTAAGAAAAAAATGCTAGTAAATTCTATACTGTAAGTTGTACTAGGATAAATAATCATCATCATCAGGCGATAAATAATAATATGCATCTATCTAAAATTATTCTAAGTTTAGCCTACTGTAGAGGTGAAACATCACCCAAGAGGGTTAAAGTTGGATGATTTATCTTCATTTAAAATTAAGCTTTTCATAGGTAGCAAGACGTTCCTACTCTGTTATTTATAGTGCATACTTTAGCAATTCACTTACAAATCTGCCCCAGGTTTTGTTAACATGAACACTTGATGTTAGTTCTACAACCATTTAACTTGGTAAATGCTGCTACTGCAATAAAACTGTTAGAAGCTGAATTACCAGAGCCAATGCTACAAGCAACAGTGTTAATTTTTTCCTCCTAGGGCTTTGTTGAATATTTTCCTGTTTCAATTTGTGAGCCGAAAACAACAATGGAGGGGGGCAGGGGCTAGAAATATAGCCTGAAAAATTCTTTAATTGTAAGAATATTGACCCCTTTTCAGTCTTGTTTGTTGCCATTGTTTCCCCTATCCTGCCGGACCCTCTTGTTACTGCTTCTTTCTTCTTCATGGATTTTTTGCATAAGTGATCCCACCAACCAGGGATTGTGAACAGGATGATATCACAATTCTATGTAGTCAAACATATTTGACTATATGAGAACATCACTGAAGGCATACAAAGCCAATTTTCAGAGACAGGGGACACACAGGAGAAGGCAACATAACATAAATAGGTGGACATTTTTCCAGGCACTACTGAAAAATAGTTGAAAGAGCAGGGAAACATTTCAACACTGCTGAAAATATTCCTGAAATACAGTTAGTAGTTTCAGCTCAGTCCTATTTACTCCCCCATTTTGAATCAATACAAGAACCCTGCGCGAGTCCTAAGGGTGTAACTATCTCTCTACATGGAAAAATAATCCCCCAGTAAAACTGCATTTAATACCTGGTGAGGGTACATGAGTCACTGCCTCTGCTGGCTCAACACCAAGAAAGAAATGGGAAAATAACATGTTAAGTTCTAAACTGTGCATTAAACATTGTATTAGGCACTATTAAGGTATTTTAACACACGTTTACTATCACAAAATCCACAATATGCATGTATTACATTTTTAAAGGAGAAATGTCAAAGTTTAAGTTTTCAGCAACCAGCTGATTCATCCACACTGGTCAAGTATTAAATGCAGGGATGGAAATGAGTAAGTCCCTAACATACCTTGATAGAGGACAGGGAAAGTCAATGCCACCCACTCATATCTATCAATATAATACTGCCCAGGCAAGTAGTGTGATTATGTCAGTAAATGCACAGGCTACAGGGGTACTTTATTAACATGAACATTAACAAGCAGATTAAGGTATAGCTGTACTGATTTAAGGTGGGAGCAGCAAAAGCAGCCTTGGAAAGAGAGAGGATGAACCACTTACGATACAATCTATACGATACAATCTATTTCTTAGCAGTTCTGCTAGCCCAGCTCCGGAACAGAAAAGGAAAACATAACCTATTGATCAATAAGCTTTCCTTCTATTGCACTAGGAGAAGGTTCTAGCATCCCTCATCTGAACTTTCATTGCAAGCAGCCTTGTACATTACTAGTTGATTAGAAATAGTACGCAGATGTCACAAGTCCTAATATAATAAGATTTCCTAGGGTAATTTCTGAAGAAGGACCCTCACATTCCTTTGATTTATCTCACCCAGTAAATTTTGTGCATAAAGCAAATGGGTGCTCTATTACTCCACCAATAAAAAGAGGCTTGAGACCCCCAACCCAACCCAAGGCTCTGACCTTCCACTTAAACTAAAAAGTTTTAAGTTTCATTATTTTATTTCCTCTCACTTAATCCAAGGTTTCTTTATTCATTTGTTTCATTAGGCTCAGAGGACTGGAGAGACTTACATTCTACCATCAGCTTCACAACCATAGTTGCCACAACAAGATTAACCTTTTCTGAATTTCATTTTTCAGTGCCATGACAATCATTCAAGCTTCCTATAATGGAGCGACTTTCCAGTTCTACTTTGAGGATGTTGCCTTTCCCCACAAAGATACATATGTGTCATGAGCGTGCATGTGTCATACATGCAAAGTTTAAAACAAGATTCTTTGGGGAGAATTGTTATACCGGATTTGTTTTGAGATGCTGACAGCAATTGCTAGAGCTAGGCTGCCGAAACATCTAAAGCCTGGCCTTTAATAATCACCAAAGTAATATCGCGCCAGACCACGTCTGAGCAGGGACTCCCAATAGTGTCAGATTGTGTCAAACTGCGGGATTGTTATGGGATGCGAGCAAATGTCCACACTTGTTTTACCCAATCAAATCTGAATTAGGCTCTAGATGCAAGCCTCCTGTGTATTAACCCACTGGCCTCCCCGTTATTACCACCACCGCAGACCTTCACACTTGAAGGCTAATTTTAATTCAGCAATTTGAGTTGTTGCTGCAGATCTTTCTACACATTGTCCCACTCTCCCTTCCGATGATCCTTGTTTGAACTTTTACTCATGAGAAGTGCAAAGAGAAGATGCACACAACATGCAGACATACAACACACACAAATATATAGATGTAGTGGGTATTTGATTACACAGCACCATGGGGTTGTTGAACTTTATGTATACTTTACTAATGAAACAAGCACAAATTACAGGTGCAAGCTCTCACAAGAAATGAGAAACAGTAATACAATCCAACCTGCTTTAGCCATGCTTGGTATCCAGAAGATGTAAGTTGGAATCCATCTTTAGGCATGTGTATTCTGGGCTAGGAGAGAATAGACATAAGAGACCTCCTTTTACATTGGGACCTGGCTAACCTAACCATTTTTTCCCAGGTGATAGTAAATGCCAAACACGTTCTCAGCCACACATATAATAATTGATTCCTCAGAGAAACTGCAGGTAGGTTATTGCTCTAAATAAGTTAGAATAATAGAACTGTAGGCACAGAAGAATTATAAAGAACATCTAGTCCAACTCACACAGGATTCTGCATAGCTAACCATCTCTAAAAAATTAACCAATAGAACTGCAGTTCTTAAAGCCTTAAAAGGATAGAGGAATGTTAAGGGAAACATGAGAATCTCCCAACATACTTTTCATCTGGTCTTATTTGGGGTCAAAGTTCTGAACCAGGCCATCACAATTAGAACAAACTGAGTGGCAGACTGCTTTTCCATCTACATTCACAAAGTTGAGGACACACTGAAGCAGCCTTCTGCTTTTCACAGATCTGATTTAAAGGCCCATTAAGACTGTTTGAGAATCCCTTTGTAGCTAGCTGTTCAGCTGTTCATTTTCTTCAGAAAAATGCTGAAGGTCAGGATGCCCAGGGCCCTAAAAATGTATATAGCTAGGAATTTAGAACATTGTGTCAGACCTGTGTAAGACTGGTGCTAGTGCTTAGGTGTTCTGACATGCTTCCAAGCCAGGTGATAGAGAATGCAACCCATGACCATCCCACTTATTATAGAGCTGTGAGAGCAGCTCTGTAGTTAAGGTGTAGTGTATTGCAAACAGACATGGGGTGAAAGTACACCTGCCAGACAAAAACACAAGTTTAGTTAAGTAATAACATACGACAGCAAGCTTCCTACTTACTACCAGGAATAGCAAGAGAGAATTCAGAGTGTGACCTGGAGAAGCCTCAATGATAAGTCATCATCTTGTCCAATTCGCTCTACCATTTCCATGTTAAACTGGTATCTCATTCTTCTTCCAAGGAGCAAAGAAGCATACTTGGGGTTTCCAGGAAATCTCCTATCCAGAGGCTTGTGAGGCCTGGGCCTGCTTATGGCCAGGACTGAAATATATTACACACAATTACCTACCAGGCACCTTCAGGTCATTCTCTGGACCCACTTCTTCCAAAATCTTCCACTAACACACAGCCCTATGAACAAGAGCAGTGGTAGAGAAAGCATCTTTACTCTGAGCTAAGCAAGATAAAAATTCCACATCGGTAAAAATGCTAGGGCTTTCAATAATGTAGTATCTGTTGCAGCCCATCTAATGTCAAGACAACCTGCTCACACTGTCAATTGGGATGGAAGGGAAGTTCCAACTGCTGTGCAGTAGATTTGGCAATGGTGAATATACTCCTCACATTTTTGGATGTGGAATATCAATTTGCAGCACATGTCATGTTACCAAAGTCAGCTCAGTACTTTTTAGAATTAACACACCACAGATTAGGATAGCTATATGCACTGTATTTAAGGGGAATCTTATGCGTACATGTCCATCCAATTCACTTTATACACATACAGCTTCATTTAGCAAGCTCATAGCAAGACAGTCTGAACTCTTCTTAATCAGTTGCTGGAACGGTGGGGAGAGGACAAGCAGCTCTGTGGGGATGAGGCAACCGCTATTCTTTACAGCCGCTTTGTGAAAAAGGCTGTCCCTAAAAGGCAGCTTTTCCCATCTCTAGAACTTCCCCTAGAATGCACAGCCAGCAGAGGATTAGGCATGTTCCAGACCACACTCTCAGCTTGTGCAAGGCACAATAAGGCTCAATAAGCCTAGCTAGAGTTCCATGTGAACTGGCTATAATGCTAGAATATGCCCCAGAATCTTCTACAATGCAGCAGACTGGCCAAGGTGAAAGGGTTCACTGAAGACATACATCTGAAAGCCCCTGCTTTAAAGAATGAGCTCCAGGTGCCCTTCAGATCTCAGGTCAGCAATAGTCACTTGGTGGACTGCACTCTTCCAGCTTCAGATCCATATATGTAATATGGGGATGATTAAAGTGGCCTACTTCACAGGACTGTTGTAAGGATTTCTGAGATAATGTATGTGAAATGCTTAAAGCCCCTAAAAAAAGCACTATATAATTTACTTTATTATAGCCATGTTCTCTTAACATAGGAAGCTGCCTTATACCGAGTCAGACCATTGGTCCATCTGGCTCTGTATTGTCAACACTGACTGGCAGCAGCTCTCCAGGGTTTCAGGCAGGAGTTTTTCCAGCCCTACCTGGAGATGCCAGGGATTGAACCTGGGACCTTCTGCATGCAAAGCAAGCATGTGCTCTACCATGGCACCCCAGCTCCTTCCCACACAGCAGCGGCAGCTGAGAGCTCTTATTGTAAAGGCTTTGCCATGCATTCTACAGCATCGCAGTTCCTGAGAATGCAAGAGTCATCAAGTATGACAGAGCCACAAAAGAGATATCAACTCAATGGAATTTATTTTCTTTAATTTTTTTGTCTTTATTTTTATTTATTTGTTACATCTATATGACTCACCTTTTCCTCAAAGAAGCCCAAGGCAATGTACACGATCCTTCTCCTCTCCATTTTATTCTCACAACAACCCTGTGAGGTAGGTTAGGCTGAGAGTCAGTAACAGGCCCAAAGTCACCCACGAAGTTTCATGACCGAGTGGTCTCCCCAGTCCAGCACTCTAACCACTACACCACACTGGCTCATACTTTCCATAGACAGATTCAATAGCTGATAGAAATTCTGAAACTTCTGAATATTTTTTTGCACTCTAAACATTTGCAAGCACCAAAAATACATTAATAGAGATTATATCATAGTTACACAGTCAACAGAAACAGTAGAACATGAAGTTCAAGTACTAACTTCACTTAAAGGAGGTGGGGTGAATGGACAGAGATTTTATTTGAACTTGCGAAGTTTCAGGGCTATGTTAGAACCCGGTAAGTCCCAAGTAACCATTTTAAATGCGATGCTCTGACCCAAGGCATATTCTGCTCACTGATGGTGCTTTAAAATCCTGGTACCCTAATTGTTGGCTAACCTGGCCAACAATCTCTCATGCATATGTTTTAATAATTCAGATTATGATTGTGAGCTTTGCCATTTCCATGCAGCTCTCATGTCAGTTTTCAGAGAACTTGCACTAACAATAGCCAACATAATGTTTTTGTGGTATACAAAAACCTACGGTAGTTGCAACCATTCCGTAGAAGTTTGGCAAGCACGATCTCCAGCACCATTCAGTGGGAACTCCAGCACCATTCAGTGCATACCCAACCTAGCACCTGCCAAACTCCAATTCTGTAATGCACTGCAACCCAAACACTGTTTTTAATATGTTACCTACTTCTAGGGCTGCCTTCTTAACAGTATCCCTCCTACAATGTATTAAAGCCATTAGCTCATTCCAATTTCATACGGGCCATCTTTCCTCTGCAATCTTTAACTGACTTCTTGCTTTATTACCTTCCTTTACTCCTTCTTCCATTTTTAACCTAATGGATCCGAGTAGTCTCTAGCGAGGTCTGAAAAGGCTGTTTTCTCAGAATGAGTCAATATTTTAAATTCTATGGAATGCATTTGTTTTCTCCCCTAAAAAACACCACCACCAAATGCAGCCTTTGAAAGACAGACATTAAATTACAGGCCTCAGTTCCTATTTTCTAAGCCTAATACAACCCCTGAAGGCTTACAATATTTGAATCACAGCTGGAGCCGTGGTTACCATACAGTTTAAATATCAGCTTCTTTACGGTGCAATTTGTTTTAAAAATCAAATCAGAGGCTGTGTCATAAACAAGTGCTAATTAAGTAGCAAGCAAGTATAAGACTTTATGTGCAAGAAAGGTTCTTAAATATTTGCCTCTCCACTCTCATAAGAAAGGATAAATAAAGCCAGCTGGGGAAATTATGGGCCAAAAATGGCACGGGACATAGAATACCAACAACAAAAATGTGGCTGGCATTAAGCCTCCAGTGTTATTCATATGAGAGTCAGGGGGCTACAGATTATGAAAAATATCCTGCCTAGGGTGAACAATGCCACGTTAGCATGGCAATGTGAGCTTGATCACATAATTCTTTAAGGGTATATACACCTATTCCCATCCAGCCACTCTGCTTAAAGCCACTCAGTTCTGAAACGACAGAAATCAAATCCCTTTTGGTACCACAGAACTACCGCCGAGATGGCAGAATATTTATTATTTTTATGTAGTCCTTCAGACAGACGTATTTGTTAACAACAAGAACACTGTAATTTATTATAATCCCCTATTTGGTAAATTCATTTATTCTTAGCTAAATGCTTAGCTAAGAATAAATGAATTTTTAATACAGTTTTTAGAAACACTTGTCACTGCTTCTGCATTTCCATTTAGTGAATAGGACTGATGTTTCTCTCAGCAGGGGGTGATATTTTAATGATGCAATGCTGCACTTCCTAGAAGACAGACAAGCCTCATGAGGCAGATTATAGGACTAAAGAAACTCAGATCCCATTAAAAGCAGACAGCTCCAGACCATTTTTAAAATTAATTTTGTTTAATGATAAAATATGTTATAACAGGTGGGCAGCCAATTGTAAAATTAACCAAAACATTCTTAAAGGAACAGAAGAATGCTAGAAAAGCAAATACAATCATACTCCAACTATCAATTTACTGGATGCCTCAGTGTAAATATTGGCAGCTTCTTATACCTCTTATTCCCTGCCTGCAAAGAAGGTGTAGCATCCACATTCTTTTTAAGCTGTCACAGTAGCCAAGTGGTAGTTGCCGACACGGTCAAAAGCTGTATATCAAGCTTCAGCTTGGAGGTCACTTCTCACAATGGTTTGTACAACTATGGGAACAGTCCTGCAAAATGTCTGAATATATCTGTGTAATGCAGGAATGGCAATTACTTCTGGCTTGAATTTAGCCAATCACTGATAACCCTTCTATTGACTGACCTGCACAGCTGAAACATAAATCCTGCACTGCACCTCTCACTCTCACAGGGTCTTTGGGGGGAACTCTATATTGATTTCTCACATTACATTTGCCTATATCTTTATTTACACAGGTGTGACCGACAGAGACAGAGGTGTGAGCCATGTCTTCAAAAAGTGGCTTATGCTGGCTCAGCTTGTCTGAGTGTGGAAAGCTAAGCAGGGTCAAGCCTGGTTATTACTTGGATGGGAGACCCCTCCTCTAGTTTCCTGCATTGAGCAGGGGGTTGGACTCGATAGCCTTGTAGGCTCCTTCCAACTCTATGATCTATGAAATCTATAAGAACTGGCTCACGAGTCTCCCACAAGGTAGCTGCCTCAACTCACCCTGATCTATTGGATTAGAGATGTCTCATCACTCTCACTTACTACAGAAACTGGTGCATCTTAACGCTACAGAACTGGTGCATCTTAACCCTACTAATGGGCCAGAAATTGTTTAGGACAGTTTACTACATACTACAGTATGTAGTATGTCTCTCATACTACACAGATCAAAAGGAAGAGCTAGATGAAAAGGTATACCCCGGTTCTGCAAGTTATACATTAGACAGACACTGAATTAAGATCTGAAGTGTTCAGAAACATTTACAAGAAAAACTCTGAAAGGACAGCCTTCAACAAATGCTTGAATCAAGCCCTACAAAGTGGATTTTACCATATAGGGCACATTATAGGACATGGATCAACTGTACTTATGCATAAGCAGAGAGTAGTGAAAACATAAAGGCAAACCACATAAGAAGCAGTTTCAAGGAAGACTCAATTCAAAGAAAAGATAGTGTGCAAAGAGATTTAGAGAACAAATGAAAGGATGAATAAAACTAAGCAAATACTGTCAGTAGGCAGCAGTTGCAAGTGATGCCAGAAACCAGCTACATCAACAGTGCAGCATCATGATGTTTATAATACTAATATCTGCAAGTTAACTCTGCAGTAATCTATAACAAGGATCCTCCCCTCGTCCTCCTCCTAACATGCATACACATTACAATTTTAAAACATAATGATGTAAACCAAAATGCCATGATGGTGACATCTAGGAATAAAGGACTGGAAGCATTCTCCCACAGGATTTCAATTTGATTGGGAATGACTCACAGATACATCTCCTGCTTTTCATATAATAATAATTTTAAACAGGATTTCCCTCCCTCAACCTGGGAACCAATGAGCAGTATTTCCTATCACACACATGACATTTAACATCAGGTTTAGGGGGTTTTGACCTCACAGCATCTATGCCATGGTATCTAAGAAATGCAGAGTTTGTATTCCAATCTTCTTATTCATACACACACAGAACTCTCTTATCTTCATATCACCCTGGTCAAACCTTGCGCTGTGTCTCTCTTATCTCTGTCTTCCCATAACTCCTTACTTAGTCAAAAGGTTAGCATCTAGTATTGTTTTGATTTACTCCACTAACAAGAACTATAATTTAGCACTACCGTAACTACTCATGAGAAATTATAGTGCTGCTGGCTGGTGAGTAATCTGCCAAGGAAGACCAGTTTAGCCACATAAAATAAATATCCACCTGCATATACTAGCACTAATCAGGGCGTGAAATTAAACTTTTTATTCAGTAGAAAATAACTGCTGCAAGGCGACGATTTAGTGGAAAGCAAATATTAAGGTCAACCTATTCTTCCAAGAGTCTGTAGTAGACATGCTAAGAGAGAGGGCATGGAGCACCAAATTCCACTTTTCTGAGTCCATGAAGTTAATACTTCAATGATGCGTTAGCAAATTTACTTCTTTTACTAATTGCATATATTTAATGAAGCAAACAAAACAAAAAGCTAAAACAAAAACACTGTTAACTTGAACCCTGCACTTCCCTTGTACTGCTCCTAAAGCAACAGAAGAAGAGAGTCAGTTTGTAAACCCTAACATGAGGACTCAAAAGCACTCACTGCTTAGCTGGTACAAATTCAATGATTTAAAGGGTATGAATTTTAATCATACCCCTCCTTTCTTAAAAAAAGAAAAAAAGAAATAAGGCTGTCATGCCATTATTTTTATTTGATTTCTTTATTTGATTTATATCCCATCTTTCTTCATAAAGAGCCCAGGATGAATAACAACTTACATCAATGGTATGGCATCAATTGGTGCAAAGTTGGTGCAAGCAGTATCTCTTGACAGCACAGAAGCATTGATTCATCATTTATAGTGCTCTCTTGCCTGGATAACTTCCCTTCCATTGCGACACAGTGAACAAAGCTTGCACGCATGCAATAAACAGGACCACCACCACCCATTATGTGTGTAAAAGATCTATGTGTACAAGAGCACATACAGGGATACAAATCAAGGTGGCTGTTTATGTTGACTTTACAAATAACAACTGTTTTGTTTGTTATTAAATACAGAGTAACATATGTTCATTAGGTATTTGCAAAACAAACTGCAAAAGCTTGAGATATTTATTCTAACCCAACTGTTTAAATTTATATTTACAGCCCACTCCTTCCGAAAAGCTTGGGGTGAATAACGAATTAGAAAACAGGTCTGAAATTCTCATTGGAAGTAAAACAGTAACACAAGTAAAAAAAAGGCTGCTTTACTCTGTCAATGTAAAATAATATCCCCCAAAATAAAAAAAAATAAAGGTCACAGGGACAAGCCAGATGTTGTCTATACAGACAGGGCTACTGGGATCAATGCAGTGTATACTGACTATGCCAAAGCAACCTATTTGATCAGCTTAGAATTTTTATACAGCTTAAGGCAGCCTTGTATTTTCCATTCACCTGGTCACCACAGAGGACAATGATTTATATGCAGGTGAGTAGGCAGCATGCTGCCAGAGGGAGGGACAGTCAAACCAGTACCTACCTACCTCTGGCAGCTCCCTGTGTTTCTATGCAGGGTAGTATAGAAACCAAGCCTGCAGCATTTTTGGCTAGCTTGCTTTTTTTCTCATATGAGATGGCAAAGGAGGAACTGTTCCATCTGCCAGTCCCTCATATGGATAATAAGCAGGCCAGTTAAAAAAAAATGCAACTAGTAATTTTTGTGGGCTTATTTACAAGGCTAACTCAATGGCTCTATAACTCCCAGCATTCCTGGCCATTGGCCATACTAGCCAGTACTGATGGGAGTTGAGGTCCAAAACATCTGGAGGGAGCCAAGTTGGGGAAGACTAACCTACTCTATGAACTGACTCATAGATGTCAAGATAGCAAAACAGTATAGATCAACCTAATTGTAAACAGGCACCGTCAGATGTAGTTTAGTGGCAGAGCACAAAGCCATTATTGAGCACTGAAATGGGTTGAGGAAGGTCAGAATTAGGAACGGCCGAAGACAACTTCCATACTATTCTAAAAGCCATCACAGAGCCCGCTACACTGGCGCCCTACTCATCCAGTATTAGTAACTGACAGCCAGTACAACAGGATGGACTTGCCTCACTTCCATTGCACAAGTGTGTTACATGCCCACAAGTGTGTGTACACAAAGCCACTCATTTACGGTAATTAATTAACTGAACCATGCTCACAAATACAAACATCTGTATGATCAGCATATCAGTCTGCTGGCTGACTTACTACAGATCAGCTCAGACTGCCAGATTTTTCTACCTATGCTTTCCCTTTTTGAAAGGAAGTGGGACCAAGAGAACATAGCATATTCTGTAATTTGCACTAACAGAGTCACTTCTACCGACACTACATGGAAGGGGGGGAATACACACTCAGAAACAGCAAATATGAAAGATTATCTATCCAAAAACTGTTCAGGGTTTCCATCTCTGTTGAAAGTTAACTTCCCAGGAGTGTTTTAGAATGTCTTATAAAATTCAAGTTCAGAAACGTTAAGTGTGATTTGGGTGAGAAAGGGGGTGGTGTCTTCCCATTTCCTTACTCACAGCATCAATTTTCTGCAAAAAATGTAGGATATCCAAACATGCCAAATTAAAAGCATCACAAGAAAGGGGGGTGGGGGGAGAGTTAGAAGTGAGTTGCAAAGGTATTTAATTAGAAGTCTAAACTAATAAGATTTAGCTCCATGCACTGGTAATTAGATGAAACTGAAGTGGTTGCTAGTCCATTCATGAAAACAGATGTTGCTTCACAGAACCTTGATATCTTTCTTAAATACCTTTGAAAACAAGGATCAGAAAATATGAACTCTTATAAAAAGGGACTTTATTGTATTTTTATAGCATATTACATACCTTGTAAGAATCAGTTTGTTAAGTGTGAATGTCAGTTTTATTTTCTGTCCCCTTTTTTCCTGGCTATTTACAAGCTTTGTAAGAAATTGTTCTTTAATTAAGTCTAAACATAGTTTTATATAAATGGATTCCTGGAATTAAAAACGTTCAGACTTAAGAAATGATTGTTACAGAGACTGTAAGAGGCCGTAAAAAAAGAATGCCACTTTAAACAAAGATTTCTCATTTTAATTAAAAAGATAATCATCAGAACATTCCTACATTTAACAGAACCATTTGAAGCTACTCAGGGGAAAAAAACACCCTTCTTTTTGATGCAGGCATATGTAGTGTAGTTTGGATTATATTTAATCAAAGTCCCAGCCAAGGCTATTCTATCGTGCTTTTAAGGACTGTATCTGCAATTTTAGTAGTCAAATATATACATTGCTTATTAAACTCATCCATAGTATGCTTGCAAATGGCTGAAACATAATCCAAAGCCAATTTAAGGAATTATCTTGGGTTTTGTGGATTTCCTAAATTAAAGACTTCAAAACAGAACATTTGATTCCTATAAATCAGTAGTATACACCATGCAACCCACAGACAGAGTTTACAGTCCACATAGTGAAGGCGCCCGTTCTAAGTGGATAAGCATCCATCATTTGTACACACAAACATAATACCACCAACATATTTTTAAGCAACTGATGTACACATAATCTTTACAGAATCCCACTGAAAGAAGTATCCCAATTTGGGCATTAGCGTTTATAATATGAAAACCATGGAGTATTTTTATCTGCCATATTTTAGAATGTCACACACTGAAGGAGAGAGCAAAACCACTATTCTGAATTGCATTGGCTTAACCAATTCTTATTGCCTTTATCTTTTACAAAGCACTTTTTATTTAAAAAATCTAAAATAATTTCTACAAAGTTAGGTTCACAAGACACTAGAAAGAAACATTTTTTTCTAACAGCACAAACAAATATAAGAACTCCTGAACTAGAACCAGATAAGCAGTTCATGTAGGCCAGTATCCCATTTCAGACAGTGTCCCACCTGTAATTCATCCACTGTGGTTCAAACTTCCAGAGCTTTAGCAACAGCTTGAAAATACAGAGGATATTTTAAACTGAGCAATAAGATCTCTTACATGCACTTTGAACTGTAAAAAGGAATTTGGGAGGACAACGTGGAATGACGTAAAATTTGAATCTGATACATACAATGCATGATCAGACAGCCATAAAATGAGTTAGGATTAATGCAAATTGAATAGAGAATATGCATAAAAACTGACTATGGTGCACTTTCATTTGGCATTGTGAGAAATGTGCACAAAGGGATGAACTTAGAACTGGATGCACTGTTCAGTCAATATGGAGGCTATGCAAGTCATGTTGGACCATGTGATTATGCACACTGAACAGTGAATGTGCATAGCCTTCAAGTGGAAAATATGTATACTGATCAGGAAAGTGTGACATATCCTGTTGATGGTCAGATATTTTGCATATTCCCTGATATCATCCATTGTCTATGCACATCAGCCAATGTGCAAAATCCCGTGGGTGCTATTCATTTGTGTACGTTCTCCACAGTGTCCAATGAATATGCACAATAGCCATTTTTAAAAATACATCTTCATTCAACTCATATTAAACACAGCAGCTTAAAAAATGCAGGCCAATATAACCTTGTCTAGCTATTAAGCCTTACACCAGAAACACCAGCTTCCCCTTCTTTCAAATCACAAAAATATCTCGTTATTCAAGAAACATACATCCCGAAATTACACATTATTCTAAACATATATGGATGCATTTTATATAATCCAGCACTGAGAACCTCTTCAAATGGGATTTCCTTCACTGACAAGATAAGGAACAGATGTTGCCCTCTTATCTAAAGGTGGTTTAGATAAGAGGTTGGTCTATAGTCATTGCTGAGGATTAAGTGCACACATTTGCTAGCAAACACTTTGCAACAACAAGCGTTACCAGTCTACAGAATACCTAGATGGACTTATTATTTATGGGTGCAATCCAATTGGGATGCCCGTAATCCTCCGAACTTGGAGGATTATGGGCATCCTATGCAGGGTGGAAGGAGTGTGGAGGCGAGGGTCGCCTCCATGCTCCTCCCACCCTGCAACACACTTAGACGGCCAATATAATAAATAAAATAATTTCAGATGTCTAAGTGCAGCATCTCGGAGCAGGAGGGAAGGAGGCTGAGGCACTGCCAGGATACCTAGCAGCTTGGCGATGCTAGTCTCCTCCCCTCCCTGCCCCCCCGAATGCCCAGAAAAGCCCATCTCCCAAGGTCACTCTTGCAACCTTGGAGACACAGCTGACGCGGTTCTTTCTGTGCCGGCTGCAGGGGGATCAGAGCTCCAATCCCCAGCTACGAGGTTGGAGAGATTTTCCAACCTCCTCGCTAGGGATCCAAGCTATCCTATGGCTGTCCACTGGCCACAGGATTGTTCTCTGTATCAATGAACTAGAGCCATGCAATAAATTTTGGGAGTGATTTGGGGAGCAGCAGGGCTCGTGTGGATATTGAAGGGCCATAAGACATTAGGAAGGCAATCCTGAAAGGCCAAAAAGAGCCTTTTTTGCCAATCTAAAATGTTTAATCTCCATTATAGGGCACACCAACACTAGACCCCTCAGTGAGACCAATTTAATTTTTAAAAATTGTAAATCAAAATGTTATGCTGTATTTTATCTGTGGTTTGTGATTTGTTGTGAACTACCCAGAGAGCTTCAGCCACTGGGCAGTATAGAAATGAGAAGATGGTGATGATCTCTTTTTCCAACCATTCTTAATAATTTCTGTACACGTTCATAGAGTATGTTGGTGGGGCTATTTCAGACAAATGATGCCCTTGGTCATTGCTATTTTCTATAGTGTACCATCAACTACTGTGCTTAGATTCGAAAAGAAGTTCATCCACACAAAGCTCACCCTGTTGTTTAACAGTTTTATTACCACAATAGACTGTGGCTAGGATGTTTTCAGGGGGTCACATATTCTCAAGAGCAGTCAGTCAGTTTTACGAAAGACTAGAACTGAACTCATTCCATGAGAGCTAGCACCCAGAAGGCACAAGAACATTTGTGCGTCTCTGCATGCAATGGGTGGGGACAAAGTTACAATTATTATTATTACGTGTCATAAGAAATCATGACCACAGCAAATTCTGTTCTCTACACTATGGTAAAGAATCTTCAGCCAATGACAAAATGGGAGAAGGAACCACTATTATTATTTCTGCCTGCAGGTCTCTCACTTTGTGTAACATCTGCTAGAAAGGGCAGGGGAGGAACAGTATAGAGAAGCCCATGTGGCCACCTGACCAATAATGCATCTGTTGCATTAATGCATCGGTGTCCTGTACTTGGAACCCAGAGAAAAATGAGTCATTAGGTCACTGGATTTGGTTGTAAACAGGTCAAAAATCAGCATACTGCAGTGGAAGGTGAGTAGCTGGAAGCCTTTTGCTTGAGGAATCTATTCTCCCAGGCCCAAGG
Organism: Shinisaurus crocodilurus; assembly: GCA_021292165.1. Lineage (NCBI taxonomy): Eukaryota > Metazoa > Chordata > Lepidosauria > Squamata > Shinisauridae > Shinisaurus > Shinisaurus crocodilurus. Next base: position 66,628,783 of record CM037878.1, read on the forward strand.
TCTTCCAATTCAGCTGACCCACCAGAGGGTTCTGCAAGTCCCAGATAAATTCCACTGTAATGCATAAGAGATTTTGTTCTGCTCAAGAGAGAGCACTCCACTTCATGCTGCTGAATTCCTGGAAGGCAAGTCTGGCTGCCTTCAGAGAACAACTGATCAGATGATCCATGTCCTCAATGGACCACAGGCCTTGGCCCACAATCTCCTGACCCCATCTTGAGACTCTTGCATTGGTGAAGTTTGCAGACACCAAACAGATTCCACATGAAGATGACAGAATGTTGCCTTGTTTATCGAAGGACAGTTGAGACTGTGTCCAAAAGTACTTCCAGGTACCAAAACCTCTGTGGGAGGGAAATAACGTTGTCTCTTGGAAAGGAAATCAATTCAATAGTGTAGTCAAGGTATTCCTACAGGGACAAAAAGAATGATAATAATTCTTTTTATTGTGCTGCCTCCTTTTGGAAGGCAGTAGAGAAGGCTCTCTTTTTATCTTTGGTTTTGACCAGGACTAGGTAAGAGATTCAGCAAAATTTTGAAATGAATCACTGCAAAGAACTGCAAGAGATCCTTAGAAGCATCTGCCCATGAATTCTGCCTCCCTGGCTGACCTGGTGAGTCATCCTTCCTTCAGATGTTTGACATCTAAAGGAGCTTTAGAGAGTAAACATAAAGCCCCTAGCATAGAAGCTCTTGCCAAGATGGAATTGGCTGTGGTCAACCTGGTGAATTAATGTCCCATGAATTCTGCACAACTATTGTTCTTGCTTTTTCCAGAATTCAATAGAGATTCCTCACTACCTTTGGGCACCAACATGGATATTAGTGCAGCCTCTGGGGCATCAACTGCAATTTTTAGGCTGACTAATATCAAAGGGAAGCATGTAGAGTTTTTTGGACTCAATTGCTGGCTCCTCTGGGCATAGCTGGATCATCCCACCTCTTCTGAAGAATATCACTGAAAACTGCACTGGAAAACACCTCATTTTATCCCTGGGGGTTGACATCAGGATTAGTGCCCTGGGGGTCACCAGGGACAGTATTCTTCAACTGAATTAAATGAACTGCTTTGGACAGGATGATGACAGGGAAGAAGTCAGCTTTGAATAGCCAATACTGTAGGGAGGACAAAGAGAGCATCCCTTTCAGGAAACTCCCTTTTCTCCCTCCCCAATTCTCAGTGGGACTCTTCTGCATCTTGACTGTGTTCATCAGACTTGTCTTTCTCCTCTGAAAGGAGCCAACTCAAGTGGGAGGGATGTCATCATCATTAGAGTTGCGGGTGGGTCTGGTAGGAAAGGCTTTATTTATCCAACCAAGAAAGGTCAAGCTTTTCTTTCCCCAGAGCCCTGGGAGGTTCTGTGGGAATGCCCTGGGAAGAAGTGGGGATTGTCAGGGGAAACAACAAGAGCACACACACTCAAGCTGGATGCCACCAGTTGTGGTCTCTGTCAGGGGCTGACTGCCAACGGTGTCCATGGATATGCCACCATCTGCACCTGCTCCTTCAATGTTGCCTGGACTATGATCAGGAGCATGAGCTAAAAGTGGAGCTGGTCTCCAAAGTTGGAGGAATCTACCCCCCTCCTCCACCTGTTTGCTCTGGCTGGTTGGCAAAGGTGATCACAGCATCTTTGACTGCTGATTTTCTGTTTCTGTATTTCTTCCCCAACGATCAGAGGTAAATGGGGGGAGGGGGAGGGTCAGGGGGTTCCCAGTCACCACTTCTTGTGTTCACAGGTATCCAACAGGGACAGGAGGAAGGGGGAAAAATAGTTCTTCAATTAGATAGGAGCAATAGGATGAGGGAGAGAAGTGGGTAAACACTGGCAGTGCTCCCAGCTAGAACTTGGGAAGAGCAAAGACAGCCCTCTCTTTTGTCAAGGGAGAACCAGGGAACTGAAACTAAGAAGGTTCTCCCCTCCACATGAGAAATCATATTCTGCTATACCTGCCTTCTTTTGGAGTTAATCCTTTGCAGTCTGCTGTCCTGGTAGTGCTTTTACCAATGATTATTGGCAGCAAATGCTAACAACAGACTGTGGGTGGAATCAGGCATCAAGCAACCACACCATAGCTCCTTTAAATCCAGACACAGGAATACTGTTCCACTGGTGAAGCCTGCCACATGTGGCAGCTCACAACACAGAACTGCAATGGTGGCATCATGGCATGGATCAGAGAGTCTGTGTGGTGAGCAACCAAATGCTTCCCAAAGGACCAAAAGGGGAAAGAGTAATGTGGCTCACGCTGGCTCAGCTTGTCTGAGCGTGGAAAGCTAAGCAGGGTCAGGCCTGATTATTACTTGGATGGGAGACCCCTCCTCTAGTTTCCTGCATTGAGCAGGGGGTTGGACTCGATGGCCTTGTAGGCCCCTTCCAACTCTATGATCCTATGATCCTAATGCTAAGTTTGTTAAATGAGTTTAAAACTTTTGTTTTATCACTACATTGATCAACTATTGTCAACTAATGAGAAAGTATTTAAAATTTTCATTTTTAGAACAGTTAAAGGACAGAGAGAATTATACTAACCACAGAAACTATTGCCTTCCACACACAAAAACCACCCTCCAGATCCTCCCAGACGTTTTTCAACATACTGCCAGATCACATGGAGGTCCCTCCAATGCAACTGACTCAGTGAGCACTTGTGAACTGTACCATTGTTTTTATAAAAACATTCTTGCACCTAGGGCTTAGAATCTCAGAGGGTTTACTGAGTTCCTTCCCCCTAAGAGAAAAGAAGTATTTCACTGAGGAATAGATGTGCACACAATGTTTCCTGGTCTATCTAGGATGAGAGCTGCTGATATCCTCTGCCTCACCCTTAAACTGCCTACCTAAGAATTAGGTATAGTGACCCTACAGATGCTGCTTGTGTGGGGTAAGCAATCATTCAACTGGGAGGGAGAAGTTTCAGCTCTACCTGGAGTTGCTAGTTTGCACATAATTATGACAGAGACCACATACACAGTCTTGCCAAATCCATCATACAGTTGGCCACCTCCATGGTCCTCCAACAGGAAAAGCTGTACAGAGCAGAATATGCATGTTTGCACTCACAGCACAACGATTTTACAATACATGCACATGTGCTACCTACTGAACACTTCTGAGGGTGCCACACGCTCCTGAAGATTGCCTCAGGAACATTTGCAGTAGAGCATTTAGTGTTGCAGCACCCACCCTCTGGAAGATTTTACCAATTTACCCCACAGTTCTGACGTTCAGACAACTTCTTAAAACACATATTCTGTGTGTTTTAAAAGGCTTTACACAGTGTGACTCAGCCAGCTATGGTTTGTAGTACACAGTATAGTGTGCGGTTTTATTGCTGATTAATTTGTACTGTGATGTTTTTATTGTTATATTTATTGCTGATTTTATGCTATTGCATTTTACTGTACATTCACTGCTTTGATACCTTTGTGGAAAACAGTATATAAATTTGAATAATAAATTCCCCACGTGGTGCCTTTTTAGTATGTTTACACTATGACAGTATACACTTGCATATTAACAGCAAAAACAGTTTAGCTGGGACTGTTTCTAGTTTTGCACCCTCACTGTTGTAACCTGGCAAAGCGGTAGAACTCTAGCTACCAACACCTAGACCTGTGCCAGTCTGATGACTTCATACTTCTTTCCTGACCCCTGTGTACCTGTTTCTATTCAGAGATGCCTGCAGTTAGAAGACATGGCCATGATGACAAGCTGGGCCATGCAGCTTAATTGGGATTGGAGAGGGTAGAAGATCTCTGGAAAGACACCCTGACTCATGTAGAATGAAAGAGGCCTCACTCCTGCCTTTGTGATCAGAACACATGATGAAATAAGGAAATATATCACTTACACAAGGGAATTCTTCACTATATAGAATACTTGGCACTATTCAAGCGCAGCCAAATAATGAGCAGTCACCCAACCTTAGTATAAACCTATCAGCCTTAAGATTGTAATGCTTGGTCACCAATTGCATAGAGTGGCAACAGAGTTAGCTTGAAATCTCTCTCACAAACAGACCCCATCTCTAGTGCAACATAACTTTTCAAATACTCTGTAATACCCAATAGGTCTCCCAGCAGTTATCACAGATCTCAACATTCTGGCTTCATAACAAAATGCCTCCATGGAATGGTTCATTTTGGGAACTGCAGGTTTTCCAGGATCTTTCCCACTATATCCTAGCAGCCCACTGTATACTACTCTGACCCAAAGAAAATACCTGCATCCTTCAAGAATTACCCAGTACCATTAACTTTGCTAGCAAGCTCCACCTTTAAAACAAAACAACCCCCGCCCCCACACACACACACACACACACACAAGCTTCTTTACTGGTATTTCGGTGTCCACCTACCACCACCACCACCACCACCACCACCCCTCTCAAAAATGCCAGTCTTTCCTAAATATCGTCACCTCTTCCATCAGTCCCTCTATTTAGGCCTTCTTCAGCCTTCCTTTGGTATGTTCCCAAGTACGAAAAATCGTTCTGCTCCTCCTCAAAAACCCAGCCTTCCAGCCACCATCCCCATCATAAAGCCGCACACCAGAGGTACCAAATCTCTTGTTTTAAAAGACATTCCCTCTTTCCAAATCAAACCCACTATATATCAGACGAGCACACTTTCTGGAGTCCTGAAACAACCGACTGCGAAATGTAGGGCTTACTTACCCTGCTTTCCTCCCCACACAGCAAAACCCTCAGCTCTCAAAACCTATCCCCCCCTTGATCCTCCCAGTTATCTAAATTCATCTCGCAGATATCCTAGGGCTGCTCGCGGGACCGGTTATCCTACACAGTCTCTTCCCCTCGCCACGGCTTCCCTCTCCGTAATTCCTCCCTCCTCCTCCTCCTCCTCTTCCCACAACTACCAGCAACAGCCATCGCCAACTCTCCCCACGCCCCGCTCCAGCCGTTCCCCTCACCACTCATTCCCTCCTCACCATGAACTTGAGGGCCTTCTCCTGCACCACCGCCTCGGCGGGGTCCATAGCCCCCCCGCTCCGCCTCTGCTGCGGCTGCTGTTCCCCCGCCAGCTCCGGGCCTCAGCCGGGGCCTAGGCCACCCCCCCACTCTCCCTCCCTCAGTGCAAGGCCGCAGCCAGCGCAGAGTCAGACAGGAAACCTTCGTTTTCCTCCGGCTCAGGTAAATGGGAAATGTAGTCCCCAGTCGTTCTCCCGAGAACCGTCCAAGAGGACATAGCGGACTACAATTCCCAATAAGCCCTGCGAAAGGGGAGCCGCTGCGCCCGTCGACTCTCGTGAAGCAGCGCGAGTAGGCGCTGATGGAAAGCGGCAGTATGTTCGAAAAGGTTGAGCGGGGCTAGATTAAGGGGAGGGGGAGCCGGGTTTCACGCCTGCTCTTTCCTGTCTTGAGAAAGGGCTGATGGAAGTTGTAGTTTCCTATGGGGCTGCCCTGGGCTAGTTAGTTTGAGGCAAAGCAGTCTATCGTCTCCGCAGCTGCTGGGCGGCGGGGGGGGGGGGGGGCTGTTTGTAAGTTTAGGCCTGTACGTAGTTTATTCAGCGGTAGCCATGATTTTAGGCGTGGAAGGTTGCAGGTTCCTATGAATATGTATGTAAGTAGTGGTAAATTTGGAAGTGAGGGCGCTCATTCAGGTAGTCCCCATAGCCACGCCCCCAAGGAGAGGCCAAAATGCAGGCAGCTGTGTTGATCAATATCAACAAACCAGTTCTAGAAGTTTTTATCTCTAAAAGGAGCAGGTCTTCTGTAACGCTAATGGGTCTTAATTTCCCATTCAAGATCAAGCAAACCCAAAATACTTTGCATTACAACGAGGAACAATATATTGTCGCTGGAGAAATCCCCCCTCCCCCCAAAAACCCAGTGAGGTAGCTAAGTTCAGAGGGAAGAGAGAATTCGGGGGGGGGGGGGATGCCAGATGAGGTCAGAGTCCCTGTGCTAATAAAAAGTAGCAGCACTGTGTCCCTGTGAGCTCTGGTGCCACTACACCACTGCATGTAACCATGCTAGTGGGACACTGAGGTCAGCTCCTTCTGGCAGCACACCCACCATTGCTGGCAGAAGGGTCCCTGAGAGATTTGGGCCCTCTCGCATGGGGATCCTCTGTACTGTGGCGCTGCCTGCAGGGACATAAGAAGAACCCCGCTGGATCAAACCAGAGGCATATCTAGAACTGCATTCTGTTCCCACAGAGGCCAACCAGATGCCAATGGGGAGCCCGGACATGCATGCAATAACTTCCTCCCACTCCTGTTCCCCAGCAACTGATATTGAGGGGCATACGGCCTCCAGTACTAGAGGTAATATATAGCATCATGACTAGTAGCCATTTGATAGCTTTATCTTCCATGAAGATGCAATAGTAACACCTCCATTCTCTCCCACCAAAGCAGACAAGTGGCAGTATAGCCACCTCTACTCACTCACCTGTTCTCTGTGTAGCGGTGGGGATTGGACACAGCACTTTCACTTAGGGAGAGTGGGGAGGTGGCTGCTCCTCCTGCAGGTAAGTGAGCAAGAGATGGTGGCAAGGAGCAGTCTCTGCCACCACTCACCATCCTCCTCGTGGGTATTGCAGGGGGTTGATCTCTGTTCCTTGCAGCACCCTCACCTGCTCAGTCACCCTTTCCCTCTGAGCAGTGCAGCAGGGAGGATTGGGGTCTGCTGCTCCTAATCCCAGCCACTGCACCACTCCGCCCACTCGGACAAATGAGCAGCGAGGAGCAGCAGTCACTGCATCTGCTCACCAGCTCGCTCGCTCTGGGTGGTGTGGCGGGGAACATTGGGCCTGCTGCACCTTCCATAGAGAGAGAAGAGATGGCAGCTGATGTTCCTTGCAGCCACCGCCACTGCTTGGTTGCCTGCTCAGATGAGCAAATGGCAGAGGCAGCTGGAAGGAGCAGCAGCTCTTGCCTTCTCTGACCCTCACTACACCTCTGGTTGGTGCAGCTGGGAAGATTTGGTTTGCTGCAGGAGCAAGGAGGGGGGTGAGGACAGTGAAGATGGGGGCCCACCAAGGGCATGTTGCTGTGGGGCCCCCAAAAGTCTGGAACTTCCCTTGAGGCTTGCCATATTATTGTATGGTAGTTTTATAAATAAGTCCATGGAAATCTAGTCCACAAAAATGTTTAGCCTGCCTGTGCCCATGTGCTTAGTCATTAATTAGTCATTTGTGACACACTGAGACAGCACATAACACATTTAAATTTAAAAACACACATTAACATTAATTAATTATCACATATTAATTAACAAATGTTGGGCAGTTCTTTTGTAGCACTGTATTACTTGATGCTGAACGCTGGAGAACAGAGATAGCTGAGACTAACAGTACAATCCTATTGTATGCTAGAAGTTAAGTCCCACTCAGTTCATTGGTACACACATTCCAGGTTAATGTGTGTACTAGCATTCCAGCCAAAGCCCCTCTCAGAACATTTTTGGGCTCGGTGCCGTTGAAATTCTTATTCAGTAGATCGTGGGGTTCCATTCTAACAGGAAAAAATGGCCTGGCTTTTGTTTTGTTTGTTTTGTTTTGTTTTGAGGATTGTTGGCAGTACAATGAGGAGCAAGGCTCCCCCTCCTTCCTGTTTAAAGCTACCGGTATATATTAAATTCGCCTTTTGTGAAGAGACAGCTGCTCTGCATGGCTCCACTCCTGGACTTACCAAAAGCAACTGGGATCCATCCGAACTCCACTGTGGACCAGCTCTGGGCTCCACCCTCAGATACCAGAATGTTTTGTTTCAAGAATTAGCAGCCACCAATTATAGAAAGTGTGAAATGTGAAATATTCTAATAGCAACTAGGTCATTTTATTAGTATCAATAGCAGCATCTAGAATATCGGATCTTATATGAGTTTTTAAATGATAGTATTAGTATTATTGTTCATTTTGCATTAGCATTGTAGATGGCACATGACAGAACAGCATTTAAAAAAGCACATGCAGGTCCCTGCCCCAGGGGATTACAATTTAAATTTCAACAGTGGGAGAAACAACAGAGGAGGGGGAAGAAAGGGAAAGTCATGTTCAACCAAACAATCAGGAATGGCAGGAGCAACAGAACAAGGGATTATTGTACCCAAATGCAGGTACCCATACTTTGTGCTTTGTTCATCTAGAGCAGACTTCCCCAACCTGGTACCCTCCAGATGTTTGGGCATGCTAGCTCAGGTTGATGGGAGTTGTAGTGCAAAACATGAGGAGAAGACTGATCTGGAGAATCTAGATTCAAATTTCAGCACAGCCATGTGCTGTGCTAACTGACTGGCCTTGGGCAAGTTGCTATCTTTCACCCTCAGCCTATCTGTCAAATTAGAATAAGAATGACAATACTCCAAAAGGTTCTGACAATGAACAAGACAAACTTTAATGCATACTTCTGTTGGATAAAAAAGTTAAATAATAGTGCCTTCCAAAATTACAATCTGGTTAATCTGTTTTAAATTATTATCAGTTTAACTGTGATCCTCAAAATGTATGACATTGTCAGTCCAAGACTCAATCTTTTTAATGAGCCTTGTAGCAGGGGAACAGTTTTGTAAAAAACAAAAATAGCCATGCATGAAGGGGGGGAAATCCAAAATCCACAGCTGGGCAGTGCCTTTATTAGGAGCAACCAAAATGCCGCAAAAAATTGTGCAAGCTTTCAAGTTCTTGGACTTTTCTTTCTTTTCTTTTTTTTTTCTTTTTTTTTTTTTAATATTTTATTTATTTTTCAAAACAAATTATAATACAGAAAATATATTTAGCAAAATACAAAATTATCACACAAATATAACATAATCAACATACAATAAATCATAAAGTGCTCCCCCCCCCCACCCTCCGAGGGACCAATTAATATACTTCTATCCTCTTGCTCAAATAAAGTCTAAATTCCAAAAATATAACATATCCTGACAAGGCATGTTACCCTTCCCCTTTATTAATACATAGTCTAGTAATTGATTCCATATCTCCATAAAATTATTCTTCTTTAGCAATCCTTTTTTGCATTTGATACTACTAGTTAGTTTATCATTTAGGGCTTGGACTTTTCTGTTTCTTCCCCCATCCCCTGCTTTTTGTACCATCTAGCCCAGGGCTCTCCAACCTTGGGTCCCCAGATGTTGCTGGCCTACAGCTCCCAGCATACCCAGCCAGCATGGCTAATGGCAAGGGATTCTGGGAGCTGTAGCCCAGCAACATCTGGGGACCTGAGGTTGGAGAGCCCTGATCTACCCTGATGAAGAGTTGTAGAGAACTCAAAAGCTTGCACAATCTTTTGTGGCATTTTGGTCCTAATAATTTATATTGGCTTAACTAAAACGGGACCTGACATGGTGCTTAAGAGCATGATGACCCAGTCACCCTTTCCATCCTCCCCACCCCTTCCCATATATGGGTTTGTTCTGCTGCCAACCACCACTACCCTACCCCATTGGAAGCCCTTCCACCAGTAGAGAGATGCATTTTGGGGACAGCTGTGTTCACCTAATTGTGCAGCATGCATAAGGGGCTGACTGGATTGGGCCTTAGCAGTGCGAGCTGGGAAGCCCTTGGTTCAAAACTCAACCATGACCTCACTAAGGAGCCTTAGACAAGCCCTTGTTTCTCAGCCTCGGTCTTCCATGTGCATTATGGAAATAATAATACTGACCTACCTTACTCGTTAGTATAAAGTTAATTGCATAATGTATATGAGGCTAATAAGGATGTACGAGAATCTCATTCCTGTTTGCAAATCATGGGAACGTGTCCCATTCGCAACCCCTAACACAAACACAAGCAGGAAAATGTCCTGAACGTTGTGTTTATGTCCCAAAATGTGCAACTGTGCACTTCTGAAAATGTGCGTGCATGCCCATCTGCATTTTCACACTTTAGCCTATGAGGAGAAATGCACATTTTTTCCTGATTGAAAATGCACATTTTGCCCAATTAAAAAAAAGAGAGAGAGATGCTTGCATTTGGGAATGCGAATGAGGCAAACCATGCGTCGAGAAATTCAGAGAACTTCAGTGAGCTCGAACATCACGTGGAAAGCTAAGCAAGCCTGGTTGTTAGTTGGATGGGAGACCCCTCCTCTAGTTTCCTGCATTGAGCAGGGGGTTGGCCTCAATAGCCTTGTAGGCTCCTTCCAAATCTATGATCTATGAAATCTATGTTAGTCGAACTTATGACACATACACTACAGAAAAACTTTACTGAGTGCTCTCTCCTTCTCAAAGTCCTCTTAAGAATTTCAGGCCCTAGGTAGGAACACCTGCTGCTTCCCCAGAGGAGTGGAATATCTGCCATGCTATCTAGAAGCAGCTGTAACTGTCTGGCCAGGATCGATTAAGATATTCTAGTGCTGAAATGATCACATGGAACATCTGTGACAAGACAGAGGCATCCTTGGATTAATCTGGGGATGCATCTGCAATGACTGGCAAACAGAAAAATCTGTGTTGTATAAACAGACATTAAAGATTTATGATGTATTTGTGGAGCTTTTGGGGGTTCCTGCATGCAAGCATGCAGGAACACACACACACACACACACACACACACACACACACCTCCTCATGTGTAAACCAAGTGGGGGCTGGGAAGAAGCGAAAGGTGCATGGAACATGGGATGGGGCCTGGCGTCTGGAGGAGCCAGGCTGAGGGCGTTCATGTGTAAATGTAGTTCAAGCCATGACTCACGAGTTCCCTCCCCCCTGCCTGACCAGTTCCCTCCCCCCTGCCTGGCCAGGTGAAGTTCAAATTGATTGGCTGAAGCAAGAAGGCTACAGAAAAGGGGAGGGGGAAGAGCTATTTCCCCACGTGTAGCCTTTGTTCTTGGTCTTAGTCCTTTTGGTAGCGTGCCCGGCATGGCAGCGCGCCAGCGAGGGGCCCAAGCCTTTAGGGGGGGCCCCCCTCAGGAATCGACCCCAGGCAGCCCTGGTAAAAATTGGCTGGTTTGAGGGCTCTAGAAAGGCAGGTCTTGTGGAGGGCTATTTATCTCGGACCTGCAGGTAGATAAAATAGTTCCCCCCGGGCGGCAAGGCTGTGCTGGATCTAACCCTTGAAGAGAACACCCTCAGGTAACAGGTGTGTGTCTGAGAGATATTAAAGAATCAGGTTTTATTGTTTTGTAGCTTTACTGTGTACCAAAGTGTCTCTCTATTTTGTGTGCTTCTCTCATTTCCCTAATCTTGTTGTAAGATGCTACCAGAATAAACCTTGTCTTGGTTTCACCCCAAATGGGTTTTGTAGTGCTCTGTGAGTTCAGTATCTAAATCCAGGTTACAGAATTAAAGGCGAGTCCCTCAACAGAGATCCAAGTAGGATTGCAGACAGCTGAGGCTGGCAGTCTGGTATCTTGAGATCTCAGAGGGTCTTGGTTCCTTTGGAGTAGGAAAGGGTGGGGGTGTGGTGGGCCGGCCAGCCAGCCCCCCCTTCCGGGCCACATGGTGGCAAGCGCTGGGATTCCTTTGAGTTAGGAAAGGGTGGAGGTCTGGCGGGCCAGCCAGCCCCCCCCCTTCCGGGCCACATGGTGGCAAGCGCTGGGATTCCTTTGCAGTTAGGAAAGGGTGGAGTTCTGGCGGGCCAGCCAGCCCCCCCTCTTCCTCCACAGTATTCATTTCTGGGGTGGAGTTTTTAAATTTAATTAAAAAGCCCTCCATGCTCTGAGACATGGTAACCTTCGAGATCATGTCTCCCTGTATTTATCTTTGGAGAGCCAAAACCCAGAGCATTTCCATTACAGGCCTGCATGTTTGGAACTCCTTGCTTTCCCTGTCAAAGAATCCTGATTCATTGACTAAAGGGAAGTTGCAAGGCATATTTTAAAGCTATTTTATGGTAGTGCAGTGATTTTTAAAACTGTCTACCTTCAGGGAACTCTTCCCATCTTAACCCATCTGCCAAGGGGAACACACACACCCTCATGCTGCATTGCAGGTTTTTCTCAGTTCAACTGAAAAACTGTCTAGGCTTGCTGGGCCTCACTGTCACACAATGTGAACTGGGGGTTGTATCCACAGGTGTCATTCCACCAGTGGGAGGAAATTGCTGGTGGAACGGATTTCCTCCTTCTCCCTGTGCCCCCAGATCTGCTCCAGAAGGTTACGGGATCCCCCAGAGCAGATTTGGGCATGCATGCGGAGGACAAAGAAGTCCTGTCGCTCGAGCATTGGATCCAACTCTGAGAGCATCATACAACAGACTCAATGCTCCCCAGCACTTTTGCATTGCAGGGGAAGTTCCATAGCACTGGGCAAGCTGTTTTTCAGGTTAATGTGTCCACCATCACTGATCTTCTCATTGAAGAACTCCTCACAAGCTCTGAAGAATCCCAGAGTTCTAGGAATAGGGTTTTAGAACCACAGGGATTGTATATTGGGTGACTATTATTTTTAATTGTGGCTTTGTTAATTTTTTCTTTTAATGTTTCAATTACCTATTCTGTGCATTTTATATGAGCATGTGAAACCTGAACTGGTTGGTTTAGCCCAGCAGGGGTGGAGTCATCAATCAGGAGAGAGCTAGGAGGAAGAGAGTCAGTTTATTTTGCTCCGTAGCTGAATAATAATTATGGGCTCTTATCACCTTTATAATGCCTATGACCTTCAAGCTGCAGTGTGTAAGTTGCCATTTGCTGCTGTTTCCCTGTTATTTGGAACTAATTTAGAATGAAAAGGAATAACTCAAGTGTCCAGCACCTTGGTAAGCCATAGGAACATTTGGACTGGCTGACTTCAAAGTTTGCAAGCAAGAGTTGCATCTTTCTCTTTGGACCAATAGGGACTATTGGTTGCATTGTTGTTATGTTAACTGACTTGTGCATTTAGCTGTAGTGGTCAATAAATGGGCAATTGCAGTAATGTTTTATGTGTGGTTCTAACTAAAGAATGTTGGTTCAATTCAAATTGTTGCAAGTTTTATTCCAAGTAAGCTCCATAGGAGACCCACACAGGCAGAGATTACAGATGTGCCTTTGAATGCTGGGAATCTTTCTAGAAGTCTTCATTATAAATATATGGTTAATTTATCCATTCCATTTTTCAGTCATCTGTGCAACTCAAGAGAAGCCTATATTTCAGTGCTGAAAGAAAAGGTGACCCTTGCACTTCAATTATCATCCCAGGAGAAATCCACATAATGTCAACAACTTGATAATTTTTGCAATATGATATCACTCAGTGCCTTCGAGACTTTATTGGCCATTGTCATCCCTGGGGTACATTCAATACTAATAGGCAGTGGCAATAATCAATTCAACAAGGAACAGTTGCCACTTGATTTTAAGCAAAGACTTGTGGATCAGTAAGTAGCTCTTTGGTTAAACAACCTACCACATGTATTCCTCTGCCTCATTTTGCCTTGTTTTTACATGTCTAGAGTGATCCTTCTAGAAAACTGTAAAATTAACCCTGGAAACATTGGGGAACTTCCATCCTTTGAGTTCCTTTGGGCATTATTGCATGAATTATAATATTTTAAATAATAATAAGGATAATTTTAAATTAAATTTGCAGACCTGCCATCTGCATGCATTCAGACTTATTACCATCCTTACAGGCAGCTCCTTGGGTTAATTCTTTCCAGACTGAAATGAGAAATAAAGGGAGTAAGGAGGAAGAACTCGATAATAAGATAGTTTCTTGCAATGCTTATAGTGAGGGGGCAGAGTTAATTGTTGTGCATATGTAGTCAGTGCTAAACATAAAATAAAAGGCTTTCTGAGTTATAAAGAAGGCAAATTATTTCATAATGTGGATGATTTGAATAAGCGGGGGGGGGGGGGGATGACACTTCCAAGAAACAAAATAAAGAAGAAATGGAAAGAAGAAAATGCAAACTAAGGGACAAGTGTAAACAGAATGGGTTAAAAGAAGATGGAATGGCTTTTCATGGCAGGGAGGTTATGAAATTATGATGGCTTCAAACTTTAAATATTGGTGTCATGAATAGATAATGGAGGCTCAAAACAAAGTGTAAGGAGGTGGCCCAATTTTTATCATAACTTCTTGAATTTTGTTTGTCAGTTATATTACCAACTTTGTACAGCTCTTGCAATCTAATACATTTTAGCTTTTCAACCCCATTTCCAAAATCTGCTTGCCCTAGAATCCTTGAGAGCTAATAACACTGGAGGGGGAGAGGCTAAGCAGTTGAGCTGTAAAGCCCAGCAAGCCCCAGTTCAAATGAACTCACTAGGTGGCTTTAGGCACACCACTCACTGTCCAACTCACCCCCCCCCCGGGGGGGGGGAATCTGGCCTACCTGGAGTCCCAATCCAGCCCTCTGAGGGTCCCCAGATGGCCACACTCCTTTCCCCCTGACCACCAATCCTTTGCTGGTTTCCTGGCTTTTGTGCAGTTTTTCCCCATTCTAAAAGCTTGAAATGATATTCCTAAGACTTAGTTATTGGCAGTAAGAGCTTGAAGCTAAAATTTGCTGGCATTTTTGATGGTTTGGCCCTTTTCCTTTGCCCCTCCCCTTTTTGCCTTTGGCCTCACCCATCACTGGAATGTGACCCCCAAAAGCTTCTCCAAAATTGAATTTGGCCCTGGGATTCAACACCCATGCCCTACACGCACGCACGCACGCACACACACACACACACACACACACAGAGAATGGGCGCATTTGCACATCACGCCAGCCCGCAGAAGCCACGGTGGGTTGTTTGTTCTGCAAACAACCTACGGTGCGCCCGACAGATTATTGGGCTCACTGAGGGTTGTTTGCCCTCTCCCTCCCCTTTGGTCCTCCCGCAGGTATCCCAGGGGACCCCGTGGCAGGACCAACATGTCTGCTCCTCTCTGCAGCACTAGCAAGTCATTTTCACCTGCCTATGGCTTTTTTGCCCTTTACCCTTCTTTCCCCCAGAGATTGCAAGTGCCGGCTTGACTGCTGGCTTTCATGACCCCCATTTTGACAGCCACTGACAGCCACTTCAACGTGCCCAAGCGGCACGTTGGAGGGGCTGTCAGTGGTTGGCAAACAATTTTTTTTAAAAAAAAATTGCGCCCACAATGGGTGCAATTTTTTCAGTTTTTTAAAAAAATTTAACCACACTTGTGCAACTGCAGAGGTGCGCAGTTCCATGAGTGCAGAAACTGGAAGTCTCAGCTTGGTCAATGTCCTAGGGCTACCTGCTGTCAAAGTACAGTAGGTACTAATCCCGGGCATTGACCAAAAGAGGCTCCAGATAGTTTTTCTTTCCTTTGGTTTCTCTTGATAGCTGTTAAAAGGCAAGCTGTCAAGGGAAACCAAAAGCACGAGTGATCTTTGCTCATGAAAGGGGGTGGTGGGATTTATACCCCCTTTGCAGAAAGATTCGATTGGGGGGGGGGGAGACTAGACTATTCCAAGGGTGTACTCACTTTTCTACATGTTCCTGAGACTCTAGGTGCCAGGAACATGGAAAAGTGTGAGCCACTCCCTTCTAAAAAGCTAGCTGTCAAAACTCCAGTTCCTTTTAAAAGGGTTTTTTAGAGGGGGGACAGGGCTCCCCATGGTTTCTTGACAGGAACATATGTATCCATGCCTGCAAATGTCCCTCTCAAGAAAACACGGGGAGCCCTGAAAAAAAACAACACCCCACAACCTTTTAAAAGAAGCCGGAGTTTTGGCAGCTGTCAAAACTGACAGCTCCTTTTAAAAGGGGGTGGCTTGCATTTTTCCATGTTCCCAAGCACCTAGATTCTTGGGAACAAGTGGGAAAGTGAGTATACTTTGACGCAGCTGAGGCTTCCAATTTACACATGGAACTGTGAACTTCCACAGTTACGCAAATGCAGCTAAAAAAAGATGAAACAAATTGTGCACATTGTGGGCACACACAAAAATTAACAAAAAATTGTTTGCCAGCCACTAATAGCCCGTCCAATGTGCCACTTGGGCACTTTGAAGGGACTGTCAGTGGCTGTCAAAATGGGCACTCTGGCAAAAAGAAGGGTAAAGAGCATAAAGGCTGCAGCAAGCCAAAAACTGCTTGCAATCGTGGCTGTAATTTTGAGTACAGTTAAGCTGTTTAAATCTTTGATGTCAATGGGATTTACAAAGCAATCCTATACTCACATTGTGCCAGGACTCGAGATAAGGTTGACATGTCCAATGCTTGCTCAGCCCAGGAGGGGAAAAGAAGGATAGGGGAAAACTAGGGCTGATCTGAAAGTGCCTCACCTTCACAGCCCCATTCTCAAGCTACCAAAATAATATTTTTTGCACATTTGGGAGTGGACTAAAGAAATTTTAAGGACTTCTAGGAAGGGGCACAGTTTTAGCAGTAGCTTCACTTTGGTTTTTTACACTTAGAAAGGGATTTTTACCACTGCAGAAAAGCAGTGACAGCAAGTTTCCCCAATACAGGGCAATTCCCACCCGCAATGCATCTGAGTAAGGACTCTGTATCACAGTGTTGCCTCCATTACAGTGCATGAGAGGAAATATTGCAGCTCCCACTGCCATACAGTAAGACAGTGGGGGCAGCCATGTTTCTCTTCCACAATGCACCACAAAGGATCGCTTAACACAGGGGTTGGGAACCTCTTTCTGCCTGAGGGCTGAGTTCAATTTTGTAGAAGCTCTTGGGAGCTGTATTCCAGTGGTGGGCAGTGCAGAAAGTAAAGGGAGCAGGGGCAAAGGTAAAAGGGCTAGAGCCAAAAATACAAAAAATACCAGCGTATTGTAGCTGAAAGCTCTTACTGTCAATTACTAAGGGTTTCTCTACACGAGGCATTTATTGTGTGCTCGTGATTCTTCACTCATGGTAGTTTGCAGGTACTTTACATGAAGTCGTCACCCTCTAGGGCAGGGCTGTCCAACCTTGGGTCCCCAGATGTTGCTGGGCTACAGCTCCAAGCATACCCAGCCAGCATGGTTAATGGAAAGGGATTCTGGGAGCTGTAGTCCAGCAACATCTGGGGACCCAAGGTTGGATAGCCCTGCTCTAGGGCCTCTCCTGGCCTTTGCAACCATTTCTGCGACATTTTTTAGATCAAGGAAAGTGTGCATGCTATTGTTTTCCAATGGCAGAATGAACTGGAATTAGAAGCTTGTGTATTTTCACAATTCTGCTATACCGCAGCTCCACCTTGTAGTTGCATAATGGAACATACAGAAAGGCAGAGAAAGAAAACCCCAGGAAAAAGAAAACACATGTAAAGGAGATGATCGCAATCTTGCAAAGAATCCAGAAGCAGAAGCCTCGGTAAAGTGGTGGGTTAAAAGCCTCACGCAGAGCAGCCCTAAATCTTAGGAGAGGCATTTCAACCTTTTAGAATGGGGAAAAACTGCATAAAAACCTGGAAATTACCAAATGATCAGTGGTTGGGGGAAACGGGTGGGGCTGGGGAGGGGTGTGTGGGTGTGGCCATCTGGGGAATCCTGGAGGGTCAGATTTGGTCTCCAGGCTTGAGGTTCCCCACCCCTGCTTTAACATTTAACACATTTTTCTACATTCAGTTGCCACTTTCTTTTTGTACATTGTGAATTAATGATAATGGGCAGTACTGTATAGAAGTTTTTATATTGGGCTTAGAGCACTGGTACCCAATAAGGACAGCAGGTGCAAAGGACAGGTGGTGGCCCTAAGTATCAAGTGAGGGGGTGGGTCAAACACAGGGTAACCCTTTGATAGGATATAAAAATAATGCACAATATTTAATATTTGGAAAAACAAATGGGAACAGATAAAATGGGATCGAAATGGCTGAAAGGGGTAAAATACTTTGCTTTATTTTAAAATGGGTGGGGGGAATGCCAGCACAGTCCAACAGCACAAAAACAACCCCAACAAGTCCCTTAGAGCCAGAAGAGGCTTTTTAAAGCCTCATGAATATTTAGCTTGTCCTCATGTAAAATATATGACTTTGTGTAAGAATCAGGCAAAGGAGGTGCGTGATTTTTTTCTGATTTATGGGCCCAGTGACGGATTATTCATAGCAGAGCAGCTGTGTGGAAAGATTCATCCACTGCAAAATGTGATTGTACATCAGGCAGTCTGAGGGAACGGAGCTATGACTAATGGCTACTTTACATATAAATGAGAAGGTTTGTGCTAGGAACTGTTAAAAAAAAAAAAGTCTCTCTCACTCACTGACTGGGCCTGGCCTCTTTGATCTGAGTGAAGTACAGGGGCCAGGAGAAAGGAAAGAAAGACTAAAACTTGCCTGGCCTCATCAAATTCCACCACATTGTTCACAAATGCTTGGAAACTAGGGGCAATGTCAGTCACTTCATTGGCACTGTGCTCAGTGCTTCTGAAGATGCTCAGCCATGAATGGATGACCTTCCTACAGATTCAGCCATATCAGCCAAGGCTGATGCAGAGCTGGCTAATCCCCTTTCTCCTTTTCACAGCTGCAGCCACCACTGGAAGGAGAGGAACCACAACCAAGTGGAGCCATATTTGCAAATGTGGTGGTAGAGACAATTCATAGACCACAAGAATCCACCCACCCACAGGGATAAGTAAGCAGGCCTAACTGTTGAGAAAGGAGGTGGCAGTGTGAAGCAGAAGGGAAGGTAGCAGCAGATGAGCACACTGAGAGCCAGTGTAGTGGTTAGAGCAGTCTTCCCCAACCTAGTGTCCTCCAAATATGTTGGACTGCAACTGCCATCATTGGCCATGCTGGTAGGCACCATTTTGGGGGAGTCTGGGTTGGAGCTTTGGACCTTGGGTGCAGAGCCCTGGCTTAAATCCCCATTCAACTGTGACTCTGGCCTAGCCTACCTCACAGAGTAGTAGGTAAAATATATGCCACCCCAAGATCATTGGAGAATAATAATACCGTATTTTTCCATCTATAAGATGCCCCCATATATAAGACGCCCCCCCACTGGGCAGTTTCGCAACTGCGCGGTTCTCTCCTTGGCTTACTTCCGTGTATAAGACAACCCTCAATTTTTAGTCTAACAATTTTAGGAAAAAGTATAGTCTTATACATGGAAAAATACAATAATAATAATAATAATAATAATAATAATAATAATAATAGGAAGAAGAGACAGCAGCACATTCTGATGGAGAGCTTTTTGAAAATTGAATAGATATTCTGGGACAATATGGCTCTGCCTGAGAGCTGAAGGTTCATAGATTTCATAGATCATAGAGTTGGAAGGAGCCTACAAGGCTATCGAGTCCAACCCCCTGCTCAATGCAGGAAACTAGAGGAGGAGTCTCCCATCCAAGTAATAACCAGGCCTGACCCTGCTTAGCTTTCCACGCTCAGACAAGCTGAGCTAGCGTAAGCGTAAGCTTACAGGTGTAAGCCTGTATATAGAAGTTGGTACAGTGTTGTGGCCTACATTGAGCAGTATGGATCAAAAATTTTCAGCATCACTTTTCAGGCGTAGACCCATCTTAAGCTACCTGCACCTACCTGGGATGGTGGTGGACATGACTTGGATCTCACCAGCAAGAACAGAGAAAGATCTTAATTTCAGACTTTACTTCAGGTGGAAAGTGAATGTTTGTTCCAAGGGGAGTCAGGTTGTAGTTTTGTGTATGTGATCATCTGGCAATTCTAGCCCCTCTCCCCAATCCAATCTCACCCCCTTCCTTACTCTTGTATTTGATACAAACTGTCTAGACATTGCAGATGTGGGCAGATGTTGGGCCTGTAATTTATAACAACAGCCTCCAGAAGGCAATTCCAATTTGCTTTGCTAATGCTTTAAGTTACAGACGTTGAGATCTCCTGTAAATACTCTTGGCTTACATATTAACTATTCTGGGGTTGCTCAGCAAATACTAGCTACCGGTAACTACAAAATAATTCCAACTATCTTTCAGTCTCTGGTGGAGGTTGGGATGCCGTGGGTTATTCCATTTTTCAGGTCCAAAAATAAGGGATTGGGAGATGTGGGTTGCAGCTCTCTGAACACTAACTTGGGAATAAGTCTTACTGAACTCAATGGAA
This sequence comes from Shinisaurus crocodilurus, assembly GCA_021292165.1. NCBI lineage: Eukaryota > Metazoa > Chordata > Lepidosauria > Squamata > Shinisauridae > Shinisaurus > Shinisaurus crocodilurus. The sequence goes on from CM037878.1 coordinate 66,648,664, forward strand.
CTTCCTTCAGAGTTAAAATGGTTATAATCAGTGTAGAAAACATTAATTGTGGTGGGTCTAATTCTGCCATTTCTGTTAGTTTTCATTTTCCAATCAACCTTCAAGTATTGGTTTTGACCCTCTTTCTCATGCTGAGTACAGAAGTGTGTGTGTGGAGGTATTTTAGGGATATTTATATATTTAAAACATTTGTGTATCATCGTTCCTTAAAAAGACCAAAAAGGCTAACAATGTAATTACAACAACATTTTAAAAGTTGCAACTAAAAGCAAAATTAAAAACCTAGAATAGAAAAATAAAACATAAATGATAACAAGACCACCAAGTAAAATAGCCAGACAGAGACAGTTTCAGAATTAAACACTGTCATTGAAAACCCTACAGCAGAATAAAAACTGCACACAAAGTTGATACACCTTATGGCCCCCAAAAGGAAGATTTTTGCCAATGGTGGAAGGCTATTAAAGAGGATTCAAGGCAGACTTCCCTGAGGAAGGAGTTCCAGAAGGAGTTCTAGGTGCAGGAGAAAGGATGCATGTTAGTAGTGGTGACAGCTTATTTGCAGCTGGAAGGGGTTATAATGAGTGTAGTGTCTCTCCTTGTGTGCCCACATCCCTACTATGATCTCCATAAGCACACAAGAAGAGCCCTGCTGGATTAGACAAAAGGCCTGCCTAGTCCAGCATCCTGTTTCCCACAGAAGCCAACCTCTGGTAAGTCCACAACCAGCTCATACACTCTCCTTCCACTGGGTGTGGGTTCATCTTGTTTACTACTGAAGTTACTACATAAATAATAATCCAGCAGGAGCAGCAACATTCTCAAAACCAAGTTACTTGAAGTATGTGCACCCTGATCTTATGTAAACTTTCTTAGAAGAAAGCCTCCTTGTGTGGTGGAGCTTATTCCCAGAAAGGCTGCATAGGGCTGCTGAGACACAATCTAGGGCTCAATCCTTGATTTGCTTCAAAGTTCTGAAGCAAGTTTTGGATTGAAACAAAGCACTTATTGATGCTCTTGGACTATTGGTTGGTGTTTTTCCCCCACCACTGTTATATGCCTGGGCTGCTCCTTGAAAACGGGCAATAGCTTGCAATACATTCCTGCTTTTGAGAACTTTACTGCTGGAATATATTACTTCCGATGTCCTGTTTTCTTTTGACGTAACTGTTTAAGTCCCAGGAGCAGTGTGAGAAAGAAACGCTGTGAAGAAAAGAGCCTTTGGGGGTTCTCTCTCTCACACACACACACACACACACACACCTCCTCATGTGTAAACCAAGTGGGGCCAGTTGAGAGAGCTGAGAAGAAATGAAAGGTACATAAAGCATCGGATGGAATGAATGGCGCCTAGATGCCTGGAGAAGTTGGCTTAAGGCTTTCATATGTAAATAGTTCAGGCCCAGTAAGCCATGAGTCATGAGTTCCCTTCCCCCTGCCTGGCCAGGTGAAGTGCATTATGATTGGCTAAGAGGCAGCAGAGCTACAGGGAGGAGGGGAGGGGGGGGAAGGTATATTTCCCAAAGTGTGGGTTTTGGTCTTTGTTCTACCCGGCTGTAGTAATGGCAGTAAGCCAAGGACCCCAGGCAGCTCCTGGTGAAATTAGCTGGATTGAGGGCTCTAGTAAAGGCAAGCCTTGTGGGAGTTTTACCCATCTCAGACCTTCGGGTAGGTGTGGTAATCTCCCTCGGGCAGCGAGGCTGTGCTAGATTTAACCCTTGAAGAGAACACCCTCAGGTAACAGGTGTGTGCCTGAGAGATATCAAGGAATCAAGTTTTATTGTTTTGTAGCTCTTTCTGTGTACTAAAGTGTCTCTCTCTTAATTTTGTGTGTTTCTCTCATTTCCCTAATCTTGTTGTAAAATGCTACCAGAATAAACCTTGTCGTGGTTTTACCCCACATGGGTTTTGTAGTTACTCTGCTTGGTTCAGTATCTAAAGCCAGGTTACAGAATTAAAGGCGAGTCCCTGAACAGAGATCCAAGTAAGATTGCAGACAGCTGAGGCTGGCAATCTGGTACCTTGAGATCTCAGGGGGTCTTGGTTCCTTTGGAATAGGAAAGGGTGGGGGTGTGGCGGGCCAGCCAGCCAGCCCCCCCTTCCTCCACATGGTGGCAGAGGTGGGATTCGAAGCTGAACCACAGAGTGTGTGCACGTGGGCAAATGAGAGAAATTGGAGAGGCTTTAGTGCATAAGTAGAGAGTTTATTATTTTTTAGAAATGAAGTGTGAGATTGAGCCTTAGGAAAAACGTTCAGATTGCTGGCAGTCTGTGAGAGCGTTGAAGGCAAGAAATTTCAACTATGGAGGAGTTCCAGAACAGCTTGTGTGCCCAGCAAGTGAGCAGAGGGCAGCAAGTGTGAGATTGAGCCTCAAAGAAAGCGCTCAGATTGCTGAAAGAGGCTACCCCAGTCTGGGGAAGCCTAGCTCCCAGCAGAGAGCGTTGAAGGCAAGGAATCTTGATGTCTGTAGACTGGTAGAAAAAAGCTGCCATGCTAGACAACTGGATGGGGTTGTACCAGCAGAAAAGGCAGGGCGGGTTCCCTTTTCCAGGCGTGGAGAGGCCAAGGGGACAAGCAAAAGAAACACCTCAGGAGGATTCGTCCCAAACTCCCAGGCAGAGGCTGAGAGCAGCAGTTGCCAGTGAGTAAGCAGAGGATCCTACCCATCGAGTGCAACAGAGGCTGAGAGCAGCAGTTGCCAGTGAGTAAGCAGAGGATCCTACCCATCGAGTGCAAAAAGCAGATGGCGGCTGTGTGATCCCAAAGTTTGGGGGCTGGAAGAGCCCGGGAAGAGAAGAAGAAATAGTGTGTGCGCACGCACGTGTGTTTCAGGAGGAGGGAGAAGACCAGAAAACCTCTCTTAAGAGAATGGTGAGCAAAACGTTGAATTTTGGGACAGCGTTTGATGAGTAATTTTAGTTGTGCTGTGTGCCCCAGAAGAGTCGTCTAGACTTTGGGGGGGGGGAGGGCACAGTCCTGCCCTACATCTCTCCCACGAGAGAAGGACTCAGATTTTGAACTTAAGACTGTCCATTTGCTCTTGGGGGGGGCATGATGAATGGCCAGGCGGGGCAGCAGCAAGCAGTGGGGGGGGGGCGGACATCAGAAAACACCCCCCCCCCCCAGAAAAAGAGACTTTGTCCCTGTGCTGAAAGAAGCAGAAACGGAAAAAAGAATGAAGTGGAGGGCTGAAAGAAGCAGAAACGGAAAAAAGAATTTCCCCCCAGGAGTTTTCTGCTGCCACCTGAAGACAACGGACTGAGATTAAGTGTTTGTTTGTTTGTTTGATTAAAGCCAATAAAAGTTGATGGGTTGTTCCTCGAAGGGAGGGGGCGGGTAATCCAAGTGTATTTGTGTGATCTACATTGTTGCTGGGGGCCCCCGGGGGACGGGTGATCCCAGATAAGAAGTTGAACCATTGTTGTCTTGTCCCCAAATGAAAAAATTAGTCCAGACTAGATCACGTTTTCTCATTTGAAAACAAAAAAGGACACGTATAGGAAGTGGAAGGAAGGACAGGCTACAAGTGAAGAGTACAGGCAGGTAGCACAGAACTGCAGGAATAGTGTCAGGAAGGCTAAAGCTGAGAATGAGCTAAGGTTAGCGAGGAATGCTAAAAGCAACAAAAAAGCTTTCTTCAGATACATGCACAGTAAAAGACAGAAGAAAGAACTGGTGGTTCAACTACGCAATGAGGATGGCAAATTGATAACAGAAGACAAAGAAAAGGCAGAAGTGTTCAATTCCTACTTCGGCTCGGTCTTCTCCCAAAAGAGGGTCTATGACCCCCCTGGCAAACCTGAAGTGCAGACTGAAGGGGCAGGATTGCAGCTTGAGATTAATAGGCAAATGGTCAAGGAGCACCTGATTACTCTGAACGAGTTTAAATCTCCAGGGCCTGATGAGCTGCATCCTAGAGTAATAAAGGAACTGGCAGAAGAACTCTCAGAACCACTGTCTATTATCTTTGAGAAATCATGGAGGACAGGTGAAGTGCCAGACGACTGGAGGAGGGCAAATGTTGTTCCCATCTTCAAAAAGGGCAAGAAGGAGGAACCTGGGAACTATAGGCCAGTCAGTCTGACATCAATCCCCGGGAAGATTTTTGAGCAGATTATAAAGAAGTCAGTCTGCAAGCACCTTGAAAACAATGCAGTGATTACTAGAAGCCAGCATGGATTTGTCAAGAACAAATCCTGTCAGACTAATCTGATCTCATTTTTTGATCGGGTAACCTCCCTTGTGGACTGTGGGAATGCTGTGGACATTATATATCTGGACTTCAGCAAAGCTTTCGACAAAGTGCCTCATGATATCCTGATTAGTAAGCTAGCTAAGAGTGGGCTAGATGGAACAACTATCAGGTGGATCCACAACTGGCTACAGAATCGGACTCAAAGAGTGCTTATCAATGGTTCCTTCTCAAACTGGGGAGAGGTAACGAGCGGGGTACCACAGGGCTCGGTCCTGGGCCCGGTGCTCTTCAACATTTTTATTAATGACTTGGATCAGGAGGTACGGGGAATGCTTATCAAATTTGCAGATGACACAAAGTTGGGTGGAACAGCTAATACTCTGGAAGACAGAAACAAAATTCAAAGTGACCTCGATAGGCTGGAGCGCTGGGCCGAAAACAACAGAATGAAATTTAATAGGGATAAATGCCAAGTGCTGCACCTAGGGAGAGGAAACCAAATGCAGAGTTACAGAATGGGGGACACTTGGCTCAACAATACTACAAGTGAGAAGGATCTTGGAATTGTGGTAGATCACAAACTGAATATGAGCCAGCAATGCGATGTGGCTGCAAAGAAGGCAAATGCAATTTTGGGCTGTATTAATAGAAGTATAGCTTCCAAATCGCGGGAAGTGATAATTCCCCTTTACTCGGCACTGGTTAGGCCTCATCTTGAGTACTGCGTCCAGTTCTGGGCACCACACTTTCAGAAGGATGTAGACAAACTGGAGAGGGTTCAGAGGAGGGCAACAAAGATGATAAAGGGACTGGAAACAAGGCCCTATGAGGAGAGACTGAAAGAACTGGGCATGTTTAGCCTTCAGAAGAGGAGACTGAGGGGAGATATGATCGCACTCTTCCAGTATTTGAAGGGATGTCACACAGAGGAGGGCAAAGATCTCTTCTCGATCATCCCAGTTTGCAGGACACGGAATAATGGGCTCAAGTTACAGGAACCTAGATTCCACCTAAACATCAGGAAAAATTTCCTGACTGTCAGAGCAATAAGACAATGGAATCAACTACCTAGGGAGGTTGTGGGCTCTCCCACTCTGGAGGCATTCAAGGTGCAGCTGGACAGCCATCTGTCAGGGATGCTTTGACCTAGATTCCTGCATTGAGCAGGGGGTTGGACTCGATGGCCTTGTAGGCCCCTTCCAACTCTACTTTTCTATGATTCTATGATACGTCAATTTCAAATTTGAATGTAATGCTAACATAAAGCCAGAAACCTGTAAGTTTTCAAGGGGCCTCAGGGGGGCAGAGAAGAGTTGCCAGAGAAAAAATCAGTCAGATGCCAGAGAACAAAGAAGTTAGAGGCAGAAAGCCCTCTAGCGGCAGAAAAGAAGATTGCCAAGCTGTGTGTTCTAGAAGGGGCCTTTAGAAACTGAGTAGAGCCTCCAAAGCTCAGCATCCAATTCTGAGAGAAACAGTCATCCCATTCAAGTCATTGGGTAGAAAGTGCCAAAAGCAAACCTTTGGGAAAAGGGAGTAGTGTATTCATGTCGTTGGGTGGTGGGAAGCCATCCCAGCGGGTCTTTGGAGGGGGGCGGGGTGATGGTATTCATGTCGTTGAATACAGAGTGGCAGGGGCAAGCCTTTAAAAAGCAACCCTAAAAAGTTTTTTTATTGAAGAGTCACATTTCAGTCAGCAATTTGCCCCCTACAGGCTGTGTGAGAAACAGCAACCCTAAAAAGTTTTCTTTAGGTTGGGGTTACCATATGATGTTTCTGTGTATGCAAAACTGTGTAATGCAAACCTGTAAACTTCTGATTGATAGTTATTGATTGTTGTTTTGCTGTTTGATGTCTAAGATTTAAGCTTTAAGATGTTTAAGATTGTTGTTTAAAGTTGTTTCTTTTTTCTGTTTTGTGTGTGTGTGAATGAGAAAAAGTGTACTAGTAGTAGAATGCTAGTGCAAGCTCTTTTCTTTGTTGTTGTTGTTTTTTAGTTAGTATAGATGAAAGGAGAGGGTTAACCCCTCTTTTCATCTTTTCCCAAAGGAAGGGGTGTGAAGAAAAGAGCCTTTGGGGGTTCTCACACACACACACGCACGCACGCACGCACGCACACACACGCCTCCTCATGTGTAAACCAAGTGGGGCCAGTTGAGAGAGCTGGGAAGAAACGAAAGGTACATAAAGCATCAGATGGAATGTATGGCGCCTAGATGCCTGGAGAAGTTGGCCTAAGGCTTTCATATGTAAATAGTTCAGGCCCAGTAAGCCATGAGTCATGAGTTCCCTTCCCCCTGCCTGGCCAGGTGAAGTGCATTATGATTGGCTAAGAGGCAGCAGAGCTACAGGGAGGAGGGGAGGGGGAAAAAAGGTATATTTCCCAAAGCGTGGTTTTGGTCTTTGTTCTACCCGGCTGTAGTAATGGCGGTAAGCCAAGGACCCCAGGCAGCTCCTGGTGAAATTAGCTGGATTGAGGGGTCTAGTAAAGGCAAGCCTTGTGGGAGTTTTACCCATCTCAGACCTTCGGGTAGGTGTGGTAATCTCCCTCGGGCAGCGAGGCTGTGCTAGATTTAACCCTTGAAGAGAACACCCTCAGGTAACAGGTGTGTGCCTGAGAGATATTAAGGAATCAAGTTTTATTGTTTTGTAGCTCTTTCTGTGTACTAAAGTGTCTCTCTCTTTATTTTGTGTGCTTCTCTCATTTCCCTAATCTTGTTGTAAAATGCTACCAGAATAAACCTTGTCGTGGTTTTACCCCACATGGGTTTTGTAGTTACTCTGCTTGGTTCAGTATCTAAAGCCAGGTTACAGAATTAAAGGCGAGTCCCTGAACAGAGATCCAAGTAAGATTGCAGACAGCTGAGGCTGGCAATCTGGTACCTTGAGATCTCAGGGGGTCTTGGTTCCTTTGGAATAGGAAAGGGTGGGGGTGTGGCAGGCCAGCCAGCCAGCCCCCCCTTCCTCCACAAACGCCATTGGCTACTGAGCAGTAGCATATTCTACATTCTGCATGAAGTATGTAGGAGCAATCCTATCGTTCACTCTGTGCTGGGATTTCCTGCACCAATGTAGGAGTTGTGATTAATGCATTTGCCACAAGCCTTTTGTGCTTCCCTAGTGTTTTCTGGAAACTGATACCATCTCTCCCATGGGGGGGTGGGGTGTCTAACACATCTCTGACACATCTGTGATATGTTTGCACTGTGTGACTGCTATTTGTCATATTGTTGGACTCGTGCATGTTTGTTCTATTGATTGACAACAGAATTGTGTATTAAGTCATGTTTTGCATGTTACACTGCTGCAAAGAGGAATCCTGATTCCAGGCATTATGGATGTCACCACTCCCACATCCCTCCCATGCTTGTCCATTGCCCACTTCTGAGCTATGCAAGAAGTCATAACAGCAACATCTATGTCCTTTGAACAGATGCAACATCAGAGCTGTGCTGGAGTAAGGTGGGGGACTAACAATACTGTGGCAGCACAAGGACCCTGACAGCCCAATTCTAAGCGTGCTTACTTGGAAGTAAATCCCATTGAGTTCAAAGAGATTTGCTTTCTAATACATGTACTACCCTCACACATTGCTTGACAACGTCCCACATTAATTTTTGTAAGTGCCCCCTTATGAATCACATCTGTGTCTGAAGATATGTAGAAATAAGAGATCCTACACAAATATACCACCAAGAGAAGACCCAGCTGTGTTAAATCCCAGAATTTTATTTATTTATACAAGAATTTATATGCTTATGCACCACTCAAGGCGGCTAAAACAATTAAACCCAACCATAAAATACAATAATAAAATTACAAGCACACACACACACAACAATATAATAAAAACAGAGATAGGTACAGCAGATAAAATGCACTGGATAAAAACTGCAATCCAATAAAACAAACCTGCCTAAATAGGAAGGTTTTTGCCATCCGGCGAAACACCATAAGAGAGGGGGCCAACTGAGCCTCCAGGGTCAAGAGTGTCCCACAATTTAAGTGCAGCCACAGAGAAGGCCCTTTCTCTTATGCCAGTTAACTGAACCTCCACCATAGTTGGGACACAGAGAAGGGCATCTCTTTCAGTGTTTAGGGCAAGGAGTATGGGAGGAGTCAATCCCTAAGGTATGCTGGACCTAAGCCACTTAGGGCTTTCAATGTCATTGTGGAGAATCAAAGTCTGAGGTAAAATATTGTTAAAATGTATTGTTAATATAAGAATAAGCATGTGTTTTGAAAGATAATCCCATTTGTAAACAACTACTTTGTTCTAAGTTTACTATGGGCAACCTATATCTGTCAGTTGCTACAAAGAAGTTGTCATGACCTTAGTTCAGGGGTAGACAAGTCAAGAGTATATACTCCCCCTATCTAGCTCCTGGTACAGATTATCTACCAGGGCAACCAAAACTGTCAAGGTCCCAAACCCAGGCCTGAAGCCAGACTGAAATAAGTCTAAATAATCCATTTCATCCAAGAACCCTTGGAGCTGAGATCCCACTCCATGCTCAGGTACCTTGCCCCCAAAATGGCAAATTGGAGACTGGTTGGAAATTATCCAATAAGATGGAGGATTTCTTTAACGGCTTCAAAACAGCCACCTGGATGGCATTATCCTTTCCTCCACAGATGCATTTACCACTCTGTGTACCCCCCTTGACCAGACCTCTGCTGGCTGCCTTAATCAGCCAGGAAGAGCAAGGGTCAAGCACACACATGCTAGATCTCACACTAGCGAGAATCTTGTCCATATCCTCAGCCTGTACAAATTGAAATTTATCCATTACAAAAGGCCATGCAGGAACCAAAGGTACATCAGTAGGATCTGCTATAATCATGGAATCCAAGTCGGAGCAGTTGCAAGTGACTTTATCTGCAAGGTGTTTAGCAAAGATGTCATAGTGGGCAGCCAAGTCCCCCTCCTCAACTTTCACCAGTGCCTGATGTAAGGACCATTCAGAACTTGGAATAGCTCCACTCAATGACTTAGTGCAGATGCAATGGTGGCAGGAAAGTCCAATTTCTTTGTTGCCATCATTGCCACGGCATAGGCCTTAATATGGGCTCTAGCCTGTGTCCTTGTCAGATTTGTCCTGAGTTTTCCTCCACTGCTGCTCTATTCATCGTCCTTACTGCTTAATTGTCCTGAGTTCCCTGGAAAACCAAGAAGCCCACCTGGTTCCATCAGCAGGGAGAGGACAGTCAAGCAATGTGTCAACTGCCCAGTTTATTTCCCATCCCAGGGATTAACCAGGGCTTTAACAGAATCACCACTTGAGGCAGCAAGAAACTCCCCCAAAACAGTCAGGAAACCATTTGGATCCATCTTGCTCCAAGGGCAGACCTTTCTAAAAGGTCTCTCACCACTGCAGAGGTTAGGAGGTCTTGCAAGCCTAAACTCCACCAGGTAGTTATCAGTCTATGACAAAGAACGACATCCTATCCTTTCATACCAAGCTCACCATCCTCCCATCCAAAACAACAACAACAACAAAGTACACCCTGCTATACAAGTGGGTCTTGATATCATTTTGGAAAGCCCCACAGTTGCCATGGAGGCCATGAAATCCTGAGCCGCTCCCAACAGGGTGGCCTCTACATGGATGTTGAAGTCTCCCAGCACTGCCTGTCTGATGACTCCAACACCATCCTCAAGAACACCCCAGCTAGCTCAGGCAGAAAGACTGCTGGGTAGTGGGGCAGGCAGTACAACATCAGAATCCCCATTCTGTCCCCGCCACCTATCCTCAAGAACAAACACTCAGAACTGGGAGATTGCTGAATCAGGCTTTTGGTCAGGGAGAGGGAACTATGATAAACCACAGAAACTCTACCGCCTCGCTCACCCACTCCCCCAATCTTGGTTGGTGCTGTATGAAGAATCCCAACAGGCAGAGCTGGGACAAATTTGTGCCACTCCCTTCTTCGAATCCTGTATCTGTAATTTATTTATTACATTTGTGAATCACCCATCTGGCCAGTCACCCGAGTCCAACCATATGACAAATGGCACCCTGTAATACCCTCATCTAGGTTCAAATCGTGGATGGCCATGCTCTTCCCATTTACTGACCTGGCATTCAAGAGCACCATCTTTAGACCAGAGTAGTAGACAGACAAACTGAAAAGTAGGGGGACCACCACCCAGTCAACCCATTAACCTTTAATGGCCAATCTGCCGGCCTTCCATGTTCTGCCCTTTACCCTTGTAATGGCTGCCTCTGAAAATCCCCTTTCATAACTCATACTTCTTAGCAAGGCTCACCACTACTCATAAGGCACCAACAACAAGACAGAGAGCAAGAAAAAAAACCCCAAAGATCCAAGAACGGATCCGACTGCAGCCTACATTTCACCATTCCTTAACAAGCAGTGTATCATTTCCTTATTCCCCACCCCAGCTACCTTCTTACAGAAGCCTCAGCCCTCAGTCAGGTAGCAGGCAGACGGAAAAACACATCCTAACTTCCAACCTCATTCTGCATCTACCACTCCCCTCTCACAGGAGCCTACAGACATAGAGAAAGGGAAAAGGCTACCCCCCTCCAAGACAACCCTTGACACTGTTCCCTCACAGTTTTTCTCTCTTATCAAGGCTGAAACCTAGTACCACAGAGTAAAAGAAGGACCACACTCACTCTCCAGCCAAAGGGACAATCCCTTTGGTGGTGACTTAGAGGCAGTGGCTCTCTGCTAGTGGCAGCAAGCTTCTTTAAATAGCCCTCCCACCCCAGAAGCAGCTGCAACTGCAGTGGAACTTGCTTGTTCTTGTAGGGCAGGGCAGGTCCATCTTACTGGGACTTCTAGCCTCTCTGATGGGCTTGCTGTTCTCTCACTTGGCACAGCAAAAAGAATTAGCTGTGGAGGTTTTGAAAAATAAATGAGTCAGAATTAGCGGTGTCTTCATGCACCTGTTAGCATGATGACTCACCTGAGTGTATCCAGGTCTTTACAAGGCCACATGGGAAGTGCCACTTACACTCTGATCCTGAAGGCATATACAGTATTTTTCCATGTATAAGACTATACTTTTTCCTAAAATTGTTAGACTAAAAATTGAGGGTCGTCTTATACACGGAAGTAAGCCGAGGAGAGAACCGCACAGTTGCGAAACTGCCCAGTGGGGGGCGTCTTATACATGGGGGCATCTTATAGATGGAAAAATACGGTACTTGAGAATAAGTTCCTCACTGATTTGTGTAGAACCACTTCCAAATACAGTTATAGTCCACCTAGACCTACTTACTAGGTAGTAAGTCCCATTAAACTTGGTGCAACTTAGTTCTCAGCAAACATGTTTGGGAACAGGTTGCAAGTGTGTTTAAGATTATAGACCTGATGAAGGCATGGGCCTTTGCAGTTGCCAATTCAGGATGAAGGGCTTAAATAAAAAATGTAATCAGATACATATGTCCCCCATGGCATAGAATGGTGGAACAGGATGTGCACTGTATGAGAACTTGAAACAAAGAGGACACTTGAAATAAACCCCTCAGTTGCTGAAATAAAAAGTTTCAATAGATAACTTTTCTGGTGTGGATGTAAGCTTCTTCCAGAATTTAAAATTTTTGAATATAGATTTTGCTGCCTGCGCCAATGCATGAAAGCTGAAAAGCAAAATAAATGTACCAGAAATGCATTTTTTTAATCCTGAAATGGTCCATTCGTCTATTAACACAAAGCAACAGAAGAAAGCCGGCTTTAAAATGTATTTCACTGTTAATGGAAGGCATCATTAGTTAATTCAAAATATTACATCCAAGCTTATAGCAGCTAAGTAATTTTTCAATCACAAAGCTGCCATTGCGTAGGAATGAAATCAGGAAGAAAAAAAATGCCTCCTCTATTCATTAGAGGCTGTACAAGACATGTCATCAAAAAGCAATGAGGAGGAGATGGGCCAGATTGCAGAAACAGGAGATAGATGATAATTTACCAGGTCAGAAATGCGCTGTGATGAACAATGGAGGCGGAGAATGAAACCTCAAAAAATAAAGGGAGCGAGGGTGATCCAGTGGACACTAGAGTTTGCCTTTGAGTCTGGGAGGAAACCTCGGTTCAAAGCCTCACTCATTTAGGGTACAATCCTATGGCTCTCCAACCTTGCCTAGCTTGCAGGGGGGAGTCCGTCCACAGTGTGCCCTCCCTCCAACCTCACAGTCAGCGTGGTTCTTTCCGTACTGGCTGGGAACCAACGACTGTCTTTCTGGACACCAACTCTCCTGCCTCCGGCCCTGCTCAGCCTGGTCCGTCTTGGTGCCTGTTCCTGCCTCTTCCCTGGAACCCTGCCTATTCCTGGACCCTGCCACTTGTCTTGACCCATGCTTGGACTTAGTGGTCTTACCTGAAGATGTGGGGGGGACTCGCCTCTCCGCCGCAGCGGGGCCCCCCTCGATCTTCTGAGAGGCGCGGAGCAGTTCTCCGCGCTGCTCGAGCCGCCAGCGCTGGTCCCATCGCATCACATCCGGCCCTGGAAGTGACGCGACGGGACCCTGCGCAGGTGCAGTACGTTGCACAGGGGGCCCAGCGCGCCTGTGCAGGGTCCCGTCGCATCACTTCCGGGACCGGCGTGGGCGGCTCGCCGCGGAGAGGCGAGCCGCCGCTGGATCCAGGTAGGCCCGCGCGAGCCCCGCGCGGACGTGAGCGGGGCCGATTTCGGCCCACGCGAGGCGAATGTGCCCATCCCTACTTGGACTCTGCTTGACCTTGTGCCTGTTGCCTGGACTTGCCCTCTGCCTCTGGCCCCTGTTTGGACTCTGTTGCTTTAACCCGTGCTTGACCGTGTGCCTGTTGCCTGGACTTGCCCTCTGTCTATGGCCCCTGTTTGGAGTCTGTCTCCCTGAACCCGTGTAGAACCTTGGGCCTGTTGTCTGTATCTGCCGCCCTCTTTCCCGGCCCCAGTGTTCCGGCCCTGAACCCTCGCTGTCCACGACCCGGACCCTGACACCCATGGAGATGGAATACCTGTGGAGAAACAGGTGGGCTATCTGGGGGAGCACTTGGTAACCTGAGGGTGGGGATGAAGTGTGCCATCTCGGTCAGCGAATCCACAACCACCAGGATCCCGGTGTTCTCTTGGGTGGGAGGCAGATGTGTGATAAAGTCCAGAGAAACAGTGGACCATGGCTTGGCGGGGCTTGGTAGAGGTTGCAGGAGTCTTGAGGCCTCTGGTGGGGAACCTTTGCTCTAGTGCACATCTCATATGACTGGATGTAGCACCTGATGTCTGGGCGAAGGGCTGGCCACCAGAAAGCTCCAGAAAGTAGCTTGAGGGTTTTAGATATCTCCAGTGACCTGTGGTGGGTGAGTCATAGAATCATAGAATAGTAGAGTTGGAAGGGGCCTATAAAGCCATTGAGTCCAACCCCCTGCTCAATGCAGGAGTCATGACATAACTGCAGGACTTCGAGTCTTAGAGAGCCCTCAGGAATGTAGAGCTGTCCCTGAAGGTATAAACAGCCATCCTGCACATGAGGGATGGGACCGCTGGGACAGTCTGGTGGCCTCACCTTGGTCAACCAGGGGCCAGCATAGGGGTCAGTGGGCAAGGCTTGACAGACTCAGGATATAAAGTCAAGGTTTATGGTGCCATGGAGGAAGTTGGCAGGGGTTAGCAATGGCGCCGGGATTATGTCCTCTCTGGTTGGGGGTTCACCCTTGCGAGAGAGTGCATCGGCTTTCCTGTTTTTGGTGCCTGGTTAGTAAGTGATCTGGAAGTCGAAGTGGGTGAAGAATAAAGTCCAGCGAGCCTGACATGGCTTGAGACATTTCATAGACTAGAAGTGTTTTAAATTCCGGTGGTCCCTGAGCACCTGTACGGGGTGTGGTACTCCTTCGAGGAGATGCTGCCATGCTTCGAAAGCCACCCTGATAGCCAGTAGTAATTTGACCCAGATATTGTAGTTCCTCTCCGTGGGAGTTAGCTGTTGGGAGTAAAAGGTGCAGGGATGGAGAGGGTGATGCGGTCCTTGGCACTGTGAGAGGATAGCTTGGATAGCCTGGCTGGAGGCGTCGGCCTCAACCACAAAGGGGAGGCTGGGATCCAGATGTCGCATTATTGGGGCCATGGTAAAGGCTGTTTTCAATTGAGTGAAGGCTTTCTGAACCATTCGAGTCCATGTAAAATGACTTGTTTCTTGAGCAAGGCAGTGATGGGGGCAATGATACAGGAGAAGCTCAGTAGAAATTGGCAAAACCCATTAATTTTGGCAAAACCCAAAAATTCAGTAGAAATTGGCAAAACCCATTAATTGTTGCAGTCTTTTCATGTCCCTGGGTGGATCCCAGTCCAAGATGGCTTGAACCTTCCGTGGGTCCATCTGAACACTGGTGTACCCCAGGAAGTCCATGGTTTCCTAGTCGAATGCGCATTTCTCTAATTTTGCATACAACCAATGCTCCCTGAGAGGCTGCAAGACCTGGCGGATGCGTTGGCAGTGTTCCTCAGGGTTTTCAGAAAAAAATCAGGATACTGTCAAGGTAGGCCACAATGAAGCGGTCCAGCATATCGTGGAGTTGGCAAAATGCTGGAAGGTAGCAGAGGCATTACAAAGGCAAGACCAGATATTCAAAATGGCCATAACAGGTGCGAAAGACGGTCTTCCACTCATTGCCTTCATGAATTCTAAACAAATTGTAAGCCCCCTGAAAATCCAATTTAGTGAATATCCTGGCCCCTTACAGATATTCAAAGAGTTCTGGGATAAGGGACAGAGGTACCGGTTCTTTATTGTGACTAGGTTCAATTTTCAGTATTCAATGCAAAGACGTCATAGCCCCCCCATCCTTCTTTTGTACAAAAAAGATCAGGGCTTCTGCTGGTGACGTGAATGGGCGTATAAATCCTCTGGCCAGATTGTCCTGGAGATATTCCCATAAAACCTTTAACTTGGGGGTCACGAGTGCATATATCCGTCTGAACGGGTTCTCCGCACCTGGCTACAGGTTGATGGGGCAATTGTAGGACCGATTTGGGGACAGGGTCTCAGCCCCTTTTTTCTCAAACATGTCTACGAGATCGTGGTACTTGGCTGGAAGAGTGACCGGTTCTTTGGACGATGGCTCACCTGCAGTGGTGCTGCAGGAGAGCAGGTCAAAGTGCGTTCTGGGGCTTCTGTGTCCACCTGGGCCAACACAGGAGGCTGGGAGCAAATTTCCTGGCAATGGAGGGACTTAAACTCAAGACTCCATTGGCTCCATGAAATGATAGGGTCATGCTTGGTCAGCCACAATATCCCCAGAATCATGGGATAGTGTGCGGTCCAGATGAGGTTGAATGACAGCAACTCTTGGTGGCGCAGCACGAGTAGCATCGCCAAGGGGCATGTTCCATGTGTAACAGGCCCAGAGGATAGAGGAGACCTGTCCAGCCCTTCCACTGGCACCAGAGCAGGCTTGGCATGGCAAGGGAATCTGTAAGTTCTTTGCAAAGTCTGAGTTCATGAAGTCAGAAGAGGCCCCAGAATCTATCATGGCTTCTACATGAAGGAGCCCACCTTCTGGAAGGAGAAGCCTGATCGGGAGCAAAAAAACAAGGAATGGGAGTCTCCACCTCCACCATGAAGACTTGTGTTGCTGTGGCAAAGGTGAGCAGGAACAGGAAGCCTTTTATAGGGTTAACTGTGGCTCCCAGCTGGTCTTCATGAGTGAACTGCTCTAACCCTGTAAGAACCTACAAGTCCGGTGCTAGTCCTGCAAGTATTTGCAGGTGGACTTGCCTGCCTTCTCCATCAGGCCACCAGCTGGAGCTGCAGCATTGTGCAAGCTGAGCAGATCCTGACACACACACACACACACACACACCTCCACAAAATGGGAATAACAACACTAGGCTACTTTGCAGGACTTATGCAACCCAACTTTCTCAGCCACAGCCCTGCCTCCTGCAATATGGGTATAATAATGAACTGCACATGTTGTCAGGGTAAGTTTTAAAATGTTTATAAACTCTGATATATTTTTTTAACACAACCTGAGTTAGAAGGATCACGAACACCTCCCCTTGCTGCCACCTTTTGTTTTTTGGTAGACACACTACTGCCCAAACCGAGCTACAGGAAACTCTTGGATTTCTAAATTGTTTTTTATGAGGCTGCAATTACTTCCTAACAGGGAAGACCCCCAAAAGGCTTAACACACCCACAAGGGTTAACACACCCAGATAGTGGGTGTGTTAACCATTGTGAAGACTGCATTCATTGACTAAAAATGCTAAAAGGTGGGAGCAGGTGAGTTTCTCACAAAATGAATACTGTGGCTGCACATTTTGCCTCATATCTCGGGGGAGTTGCTTGTAAGGAGAATCCCTGCCAGTCCCTGAATCACAAGGGAAGATGCACTCCTTGTGCACACTGCCAGTGTACACAAGGCGTGCATCTTCCCTTGTGATTCAGGGACTGGCAGGGATTCTCCTTACAAGCAACTCCCCCCATCCCACTTGCTAGATGGGCAACTTTCCTGTGTTCTCCTCCCACCTCACCTCTGGACTGGAAATGAGTAACGGTTCTCTGTAAATTAAAGTGAACCCAACCAGGGGCCCATGCCAGGTGGAACAGGATGGGAAGTCAGTGATTTGCATCCTCACAGTCAGCGAGGGAGGCCATCATACTGCTGCCTGTTTGCTTTACAAGGCGGGTGCTCCCACAGGCTACCAAACCGAGGGCCTAACAGGCCGTGGCACTGCCCAGCTGGGCCTGCCAGAAAGCTGGCCTCATCGCCCCTTCCAGGTCCGCATTCTACCATTTGCATTGCAGCCACTCTCACTCTCCACTGAGCTCAGTGGAATCCCCCCATGCCCAGTTTAATTTACTGACCTCTGCTGGCTGGGCCTCACCCACACGTGTTGTGGAGAACTGGAGAGTAGAGATAGATGGGGCAGGCACGCACAGCACGAGGTGCTGTTCCTGCTCTCAGAATCGAGCTACTTTGGCATGGAGGAGTCTGGTCATGCTGCTGCCTGCTACTAGGTAAACATAGGAAGCTGCCATTGACCCATCTAGTTCAATATTGTTGACGCTGACTGGCAGCAACTCTCCAGGGTTTCTGGAAAGAATCTTTCCAGCCCTACCTGGAGATGCTGGGAATTGAGCTTGGGGGACCTTCTGCATGCAAAGCAGGTGCTCTGCCACAGAGCTATGGCCCCTCACACTACCTCTTTGCCTTGGAAGAAGAAGGTGCTCCCACAACTTGAGGGCACCCCCCCCCCATGTTTAATTTACTGACCTCATGTCTTGTCCTGAGCCTTGCCCATGTGGAACGTAGAGATAGACAGGACAGGCACTGTGCAGCACAGCAGCCACTGTTGCTCGCAGAATGACATCATGACTGCAATCCTGTGTGTGTGCGGTGGCACCCCCTTGCCCCTATGAGCTGATGCCCATGCCCAAGTGGCTTACAAGAAACAACAATCAGACAGTCCCTGCCCTCAGGCTCACAATCTAAAAAGACAGGACATGCCACGAATGGGATTCAGAAGTGGAGGGGGGGGGGGAGCATGATGGTGATTCTTAATTCAGTTGTCCAGATCAGTGTTCTCCAACCTTGAGTCCCCAGATGTCTTTGGCCTACAACTCCCAGCATGCCCCAGCCAGCATAGCTGGCTGGGGCATGCTCGGAGTTGTAGGCCAAAGACATCTGGGGACCCAAGGTTGGAGAACACTGGTCCAGATGGATGGGAGTATATCAGTTGAACCCATATTTGTACTGCATGTATTGTTCTTCTGGACTGGCCTGTTCCTCTCGCTGTTCATTTATGCGTGTGAGAGAGTTAACTTTGGATGCAGCCGTGCATAGATGTTACAGTTTAAAATCTTAATCTGGGTTATCAAATCAAGTAGGAGCCTTTAGGCTTGTGAGGATGGCAGGAAAAATGGTTATAAATTACAAATTCATTGCAAGAGTTGTTCATCAGATTAGAGAAGCTTCTGTGCAGTTTAGCAGCCAGACTATGTTAATCTCAAGGATTCCAGTTGTGTACACATGGAAGTTACCAGTACATTTTAGGCAGTTATAAATTTACCAGTTGGCCAGTATCTATTGTATTTTCTATATATCAATCTGTAAAATATACAGAAAATAGGTCCTTCAACTTCTAGCACTCCTCTGCCAGCAATGCTGGCTGGGGAATGCTGGGATTTGTAGGATTTATTTTCTGTCTAACCATGCATAGGATTGCACCCTAAAGGACCTGCAATCCAGACCTGGTTCTCTTGGAAGAACAAAGAGCAAGACAATCCAAAACAAACAAAATGTGGCAGGTATTATTTTATTTATTTACTTACCGGTACTACTTTTATATTATACCACCTTTCTTTCAATGTACTCAAGGTAGCTGCCAATTTGAAATAATGGCTTACAGTCTAATACGTTACGTATGATACGCAAGGTGAAAGGGACAGCAAGGGAAGAGGGAAATAAGCAAGTTCAGGCACCCATTTTACTTAAAGAGCTATAGAAGGCATTGTCCTTTGTAGCTGAGGGAGCAACTGATGATGATGATTAATATATCCTGCCCCATCCTGAAGACTGATTTTAAAAAGTGAACAGAACAGAAATGCAAACATAAATGTCTGCCTCTCATGACCTTCAGCAGTTCAGCACCCATCCTCCAACCTCAGTCCCCAGTCTGAAAAATGGGAATATTGAAGATTTAGGTCCTTTCTGCACATCTTTTTGTACAATATATGCACATTGTTTCCCATTTGAGGTGCACCACTCAAATATTTTATGGATTGATTAAATGATTGGATTTATATCCTACCTTTTTACTAAAAATAGTATTCAAGGCGGATAACAATAAGATTAAAATCTACTTCAGTAGTAAGTATTTTTCTGAATTAAAATAATAATAAAGTGATATATTTTTTGGGGGGAGTGAACTATACAATTTATTAATGAAGGCTGTAATCCTATATACAGTACATTTACTTGTGACTAAGCCTCATTGAACTCAGTGAGACTTAGTTCTGAGCAAACCTGTAGGATTGCACTGTTAGCCAAAGATGAATAGCAGCAAGGTTACCTTTCCTGTAGCCATTGCATGAACCTTTAGTTTTTATTTTATTCTAATTCTTTCAAGGCTGTGTATTTCTTTCCTGTACAACACTTGCTAGAAAGCACGTATTAGTACAGCGGCTTGTGTACTGAAGAGGACATTGTAATGTGGAGAGCATGCACCTAAATATAAATAGTCTGATACAGTAATACCTTGGATTGCAAGTAACTTGGTTTGAGAGCGTTTTGCAAGACAAGCAAATTTTTAAATATTTATTTATTTATTTTTTACTTGATATACAAGCGACGTCTTGCAATACAAGTACTGTAGTACGGCTTAAATTAAAAATCTCTGTACAAATTTTTTTTGGGGGGATTTTGTTTTGATATAAGAGTGTTTTGGATTACAAGCACGTTTCCGGAAGGAATTATACTCTCAATCCAAGGCATGACTGTATGTTTAAAATTAATTAATGAAATACTTTTCCTACAACCAATCAATAATTGCCATGTACCCATCAATTATGGCAGTGACTGTGCACTCACTGTTCAAAAGCAGCAAGCAACAAAAAGCATCCAGAGTACAGGAGCAAATTTATTGAGATGTTGGGTGGAATAGAGGATGCACATTTTTTCCTCATAGCTGTATAGAATAAGAGGGCTAGAAACTTGCCTTTGTTTTTTTTGTCAGTGGATAATTCAGGGAAGGGGAATGGAAGGAAAATACTTGAGGGGAGTGCTCTTCTTCAGGCGCCCCCTGGATATAGCCTTGTTTGTATCTAGTCAGATTTTCTTTTTAAGTGATACAATCTGTTAAATGCAGGCGGGATAATGTATTATCACTGAAAAGGACTTTGGGTTGTGTTCAGCTATGGGGGAAGATCATGTCTAATAGTTATGCAGAAGAGGGAATATTGCCAGGTGCAGCTTGTGGTGTAGAAGTGAGAAGAGCCATGCCTGCTCAAAATGTCCTTTTCTGCTGCACAGATTTTGAAGGTACAGGACCCTTCCCCTCCATTGCATCTAGCCACTCTACTTACAGTGGCTAAAATTTGCCCTCAGTGTTGACACTAATGTGAGGATGAATGAAGCAATAATGGTAAAGCTACTATTAAAATGTTTATCACACTTTAAATATGCAATCATAGGTTCTGAAGCCACTGGGATTGAGATGCAGCGGCCCCAGGAGACACCTGAGGGGCATGCCTTACTTCTGCATGCATTTCCTTGTTGATGGACTGCACTGGATTAAATCATTCAGGCAGGGAGCCATCGCAACAGGCCCAAATCCAATCCACTAGTCATATAGAATGTCTCAATCGCCTTCTCTTAGGCTTGCGTTTTGCAACTTGGCCTCCCATGGAGATGAGGCGGTGGGTAAGGGTTTTTAGAGGAACTTAGCAGGACCCTCCTCCACCCCCTCTCAGCTCACTCATGCTATTTCAATTAAGCACCACAGAATTTAATCTCCTGCTCTTAATAAAGTTTATTGTTGTCTTGCCAACTCGCCTCCGGACACCAAAATGCTATTACAACTAACGCAACGGGAAGGGCTATTTTACTGCTGCAAACTTTCTGACTGAAGAGTCAGGGAAGAGAAACTCCCATGCCACAGCAGGCTGCAAGCCATTTGGATCCGGGGAAATTAACGGCTAGGAAATGTACAGGAGGCTGCAGGAGTGAGCCAGAGGGCAGAAGGGTAGAACCGGAAAGGCAGACACATCCACAACATGCACAGACCACGATGCAAATGCACAGCCGGGGAATGACACGTACTCTAAAATACTGGCAAACATTTCCTCCTGCAGTCCCATCATGTCCCAATATGCCGCCGTGGAAGTGAACTCACTGTAAGGATATTTCATTGGAATGAACAGTGGTTCAAGTCTAGCCCCCTCCACAGATCATTGTCAGTGGAGGACTAGAGCCTGTTTGAGGTTTGATAACTAACATACACCACTCCATCATCATCTGTTCTCCAGTACAGCCCATTCCTGCCCTGCTGGAATAGACAGATTTTACGACGACAACGATGATGATGATGATGATGATGATGATGATGATGATGATGATTAAAGAAGTTAACCTTTGCCTTCATCAGGTTGGTGCATGCAAGCTTCCATCTCCGCTGTCTCCCTCCTTGCTTGTGGGGTACTGGTAGGGCACAATTATTACTCACTGGTTTGGGATGAGCAGTTTGCCTCTGTTCATTTGCGGAAATTCCTTCCCAGCAGGAGGGGTGCTGTCAGGGCAGGACTTTGGGGCAGACATCCAAGGCTCCACTCCAGCAGCAAGAGGGCTCCCAAAAGTGTTGGCTTAAGTGAAGTAATACCATCTAAGGAGCACCCTCCCTCGGCCATAAGACGGTTAAGTCAGGAGTCTAAAATTACCTAACTACACCACTGCCCAATACATCCTTAGAGGATGAAGATGGACAACGACGTACCTCTTGGTCACTTTCCCAACACATCTCATGTGCTCCCCGCTTGCCCTATTTCTCAGCAGAATCGCTGTTTCTGTAGAGAAACAGGGCACATGGGAATGGCTCCCCTCGAATGCTCTACCTCTCTTCAGAATGGGGCTCCCCACAGTCTGCCAAACAGCTGTTTGGCAGAGCAGGCTGTTGGGAGCCTGATTCTGCTGGGAAACAAGGGGTGCAGCCACTTTTGCCAGCAGCAAGGGAGGAAAGTGACCTTTGCAGGATTCCAGGGGGCAGTGAGCCCCCCCAAACCCCAGAGATCGCCAAACTCTGAGCTAAACTTTATGTGAAGGATCCTTTGCGTGAGTTCGGCGCTTAACAGGTTAACCGGCACTGAGTTACAGCCCGTACAAGCGCTGGAGACCGCCTGGGAGGCTCGCGCACACAAGAGGAAACCAGAGCCCTTTAAATGACCAAATAAGGCTTTTATTTGTTTACACAAGATACGGAGCAGAACTAACAGCTTTCTAGGAATACTACAATGTCAACACAGCCTCAGTTGACCTCTGCGTTTATCAATGAAAACAGGCTTCTAGGCTAGCGCATTGAGATTAGTCAATTACCTCAGACCAAAGACGTTACGCTAGTCAATGTCAGCCTGGCTCCGGGTCGGCCGATCCGGGGATGGGAATGGCTTACTCCAGCTGCGGCGTGGAGGCTGAATCTGGTTCCGAAGTACCCTGGGTTCCCAACAACCCTTTACCGGAAGGGAGAGGGGTTTTCTACCCCTGAGTTCCCGCTCTCCCCACCCTCCAGGTCAGGTGGGGGCTTATGCCTGCCCCTTCGTATCAGGTGGGCTTATCCCTGCCCAGGAAGAAGGTGACGTACTGGGTACGTTACAGCTCTTTGAGACTGCCCTGATAGCTTGATGGTTCTTGATGGTCCTTCCTTGGGTTTTGTGGAATTTCACCGAGACTCTCCATTGTTGGGGATGACGATCTGTCTGGCTGCTTCTCCTGTGACTTCATCCCCCTTCCTCGCCCTCCTCCCCTGGGCGGAGACTGTGTGTGTGTGTGTGTGTGTGTGTGTGCGTGTAGACTCGTGTCAGGCTTTCTCCACACCCTCCCATTTGGAGAAAGATGGCATTGGGGTCCACCACCCCAATCCCCATCTAACTGTCTCTTACTGAGAAAGCCCGGGACAACCCATCTGCCACGATGTTGTCCTTGCCCTTGATGTGCTCTACTGAAAAATCACAATCCTGCAGGGCTAAGCTCCACCGCAACAACTTTTGGTTGGAACCCCTTCACCCTATCCAGCCAACACAAGGGGGAATGGTCGGTCTGCAACAAGAACCGGCGGCCCCAAAGATAGGGGCGAAGCTTGGTCACGGCCCACACTATTGCCAAGCATTCTTTCTCGACAGTGGCCAAGTTCCGCTCCCGGGATAAAAGTTTTTTACTCAGATAGGCGACAGGGCACAGCCCTTGCCCTGGCTGCTCCTGCAGCAAGACGGCTCCCATCCCTGCTTCCGAGGCATCCGTCTGCAGGACAAAAGGGGCTTCGAAATCTGGTGCTTGCAGCACAGGGGCTGCCATCAAGCAGGCTTTTAACCCTTCGAACGCTGCCTGGCAAGCGGCTGACCACTGGACCTTAACGGGTTGCCGCTTCTTACACAAATCTGTCAGCGGGGCGGCTAGCTGGCTAAAATGGGGCACAAATTTACGATAATAGCCAGCCAGCCCTAAGAAAGCCTGAACCTGCTTCTTCGTCTGGGGTTGGGGCCAGGTGCGGACTGACTCTATCTTCGCTTCTAGGGGCTTGACACTACCTCCCCCCACCTTATGTCCTAGATACTCTACTTCCCCCCGCCCAACCTGACACTTCTTAGCTTCACAGTCAGCCCGGCGTCCTGAATCCTCTGAAATACCTGGCGGACATGTTGCAAGTGCTGTTCCCAGGTGGAGCTAAAAATGGCTATATCGTCCAGATATGCACAGGCGAACTCCCCCAACCCATTCAGCATCCCATTCACCAGCCTCTGGAAGGTAGCCGGACTGTTCTGGACTCCGAAGGGCAGGGTGGTGAATTGGAACAACCCCAGATGGGTCACAAAGGCGGATTTCAAGGCAGCATCTGGATCGAGCGGGACCTGCCAATAACCCTTCGTCAGCTCCAGGGTAGTAATGTACTTGGCTCCCCCTAGCCGTTCCAACAGCACATCCATGTTGGGGATGGGGTATGGGTCAGGGACAGTCACCTTGTTAATTTTCCGGTAATCTACACAGAACCGAACACCCCCATCCTTTTTGGCTACTAACACTATAGGGGAGGACCTGGGGCTAGAGCTGGGTACAATGACTCCAAGATCTAACATGGCTTGGACTTCATCGGCAATGACCTGGGCATGGGGCCCCACCGCCCGGTAGGGTAGGGACGGTATAGGGGGGCTATTCCCCGTTTCAATGGTATGTTGCGTGAGGGTGGTGCATCCTGGACGGTCAGAGAACATAGGCTGGAAGTCCTCCAAGACCTGGATAATCTGCCTCCGCTGCTGCTCCGACAGAGAGGGAGACAACTGGATCTCATCCATTCCTCCCCCTTCCCCCCATTCCGCCAACAAATCCCCGTCAGAGGTTCCTTGATCCACACATTCCTGCACTCCCCCCACCTTCGTCCCCCGTTCCACATACAATTTTAACATGTTCACATGAAATACCCTTTGCCTCCCCGGCTGTCCAGGAAAAGCCACTTGATAGTTCACCTCCCCCGACCTTCCAATCACGGTCCCCGGACCCTCCCATTTCAAACACAATTTGTCTGTTTTTTGGGGGCGCAGTACCAACACCTGGTCCCCCACTTCAAAAGTCCGTGGCACAGCCGTCCGGTTGTACCACGTGCTCTGCCGCTGTTGTGCTGCTCTGAGATGCTGTTGTGCCGTCTCCCGCACCTCCCGAAGGACAGTTTGGAGGTGTTGCATGAAGGTATGCACCGGCATGGAAGATTTGGCTGCAACCCCCTCCCATTCCGCCCGTAAAAGAGCCAAAGATCCCCTTAGCTCCCTCCCAAACATCAGTTCATTGGGGGAGAATCCCAGGCTCTCCTGGGGAGAGTCCCGGTACGTGAACAACAGGTAGGGGAGAGCTTGATCACAAGTCCTGGGGTGCTTAGCCGCATAAGCTCGGATCATTTTCTCCAGAGTCTGATTGAACCGCTCCACCAGCCCATTTGTCTCGTGATGATATGGCACCGAAGTCAGATGCTCCACACCCCCCAATTCCCACATCTTTTTAAACAATTTGGACACGAATCCCGTGCCACAGTCCGAAACCACCGTGTGGGGCATTCCTAGGTGGGCAAAAAGAGAAAGGAGAGTCTTAGCCAGGCTGGTAGCGGAGATGGAGGCTAGGGCAAAAGCCTCGGCATAGCGAGTGGCAAAGTCAACAACAGTCAGTATAAACTTCTTCCCCGTCTTGGTGGGGGGATTCAAGGGTCCCACAATGTCCAACCCTATTCTTTCAAAAGGGGTGCCCACAATGGGTAGGGGTTGCAGGGGGGCTTTCGGGTGGTCACGGTTATGCCCCACCCGCTGGCAGACATCGCAGGACCGGCAATATTCTTGGACTTCATTTGCCACCATGGGCCAGTAAAACCCCTCTGTCACCCTGGCTAATGTCCGTTTCTGTCCCAAGTGGCCCCCCCACGCTACGTCGTGGGCCAACTGCAGTACAGCCTGACGGTACCTTGCAGGCACAACTAATTGTCTTTTCCTTGGCTGGAGACCCAGTTCGGTTTTTGGACAGAACTGTAAAGGGCTCCTGCTTCCCACAAAAACCGTTCTGACTGGTCCACTGCCCCCAACACTTGACCGGCCCGATCCCGGCATTCTCGGAGGGACGGGTCGCGCTGCTGCTCTTCTTGGAAAACCTTTTGAGTCCCAAAATCTCGGGTCATTGGGGCGAACCCCCCTTGGTCCTCCTCTCTCACTGAAGCAGGCGGCGGAGAACAGTCGGTTGCCGGGGTCACTTTACCGCGACCGGGATGGGGAGTCGGGGGGCTGGGAGGCTGTGGGGCAGGGGCTTGTTTGGCCTGACGACGTGTCACCACCCCCACCTTGACCTGGGCAGCCCGGAACGCAATGTCGTTCCCAATGATGATCCCCCATTCTTGCTGTCCATGTACTAGAACATCCACCTTCCCTTCCCATCCCTTGTACTTGACCCAGACCTGGGCAAGGGGAACAGCTATGTTGGGGGAGTTATAGGGCTTTATGGCACAGGTACGCCCTTTTAACAGCTGTCTCTTCTTTACCTTGGAGAGGTAAAGCAGTTATGTCCGCCCCGGTGTCCCTATACCCCATATGGGAAACATTGTTCACAGAGATGGACTCACAGAATTTGCTCTGGCTCCAACGCAGTTGCTCCGGCGAGGCAATGCGCATCAGGGATGCTTGCGAGATGGCCCCAAGGGAATGCTGTCCTCCGCTCATCAGGGGCTGCGCCGCATCCTCTGCTTCTTCTTCCAGGGACGAGACCGATTGCTGATCCTCCTCGTGTTCCTCTGGTTCGCGGGACTCGGGAGCGAGCATCCTCCCCACCTTGCCCAGGGCTGTTTTGGGGTTGCGGTTCTTTGCGAGGAGCTTGGGGCAACTCCTCTTGAGGTGACCCGGTTCCTTGCAGTAGAAACGGCCACTGGCGCTGGGGCTCTCTTTGGGCTTGCTTGGGGCTCCCTCCCGAGGTTTGGGGTTGCCCTTCTCTGCGCTCCCTCTGGCCCCGCCATGACTGAGGTTGCCCCCTTTCACTCCCTTGGGCTGCTGATACAGCCCCATTTGGTCTGCCAACTTGCCCATCTCTCGACAGTTTGGGGGGTCCCGGTCCCTCACCGCAGTAGCCAAATCCTCTGGGATAGTGGCACAAAATTGTTCCTGGATCAGGAGCTCTCGCACCCCCGCCAAGGTGGTCCTCCCGGTGGCCCCAATCCACGCATCCCAAACCTGCCCCAGATGCGCCATCCAGGAGGCATACGTGTCCCCTGGGGAAGGCTGCCTGTAACGAAATTTACGGCGACAGTGTTCGGCTGTGAGGGCAAAACGCTCCCTCACCGCTTCCTTAAAGGCAACATAGTCCAAAGGGGCAGTTTGGGTATGAATGCCCAAGAGATCAGCCAGCTCCCTGCTGACCTGAGTCCTCAAGGCGGACATTCGCAAATTGTCCGGCACCTTCTGCTCCAGGCAGGCAGCTTCGAACAGGGTGAAGAAGATCAACACGTCCTGCCCGGGCTTGTAGGTGGGGAATTGTTTCCGGTCCCATTTAGGGGTCGGAGTACTCCCACTCTGGGGTGCAGGGGGTCCCCCCTGTCCGGCACTCGCGGTCAGCCTTGCCAACTCTAGCTGCATCTGCAGCGCCGCTTGTTGATGCTGGATCATTTCCTGCTGATGTCGCATCACCTCCCTGGTCTGTTGCCAATTAAGTTGGGGGAAGAGGGCATCTAAACCTCCTCCTCCTATGGCCCCACCAGCAACCCCTCCGTTGAGGTCTTCCTCTAACCCGGGGTCCCTCCTGTCGCCTCTCCTGAGGCTACTCGTAAGGCTGGGGCTACCCCATTGCTTGGGTTCCTGCCCCGCCAGCGAGGATGAGGGGGCTCCCTCCCCCTCCTGGTGTGTATTCTTCGGCCGCACGACCCACTCCATTGTGGAAACCTGGCTCCCCTCCCTTGTTGGGGTCTCTGGACTGCTCCCTAGCTCCAGCTGCTCCTGGCTCAGGCTATTCATTTTACTTTGGCCTGAGTACTTTCCAGCAATCCGCTAGCCTGCCCTAGACCCTATTAGTTCCATCCGTTAATTATGGTTTCCAATTGTCCCGTCGTCTGCCACCATGTGAAGGATCAACACCTGGATCCTTTGCGTGAGTTCGGCACTTAACGGGTTAACCGGCACTGAGTTACAGCCCGTACAAGCGCTGGAGACCGCCTGGGAGGCTCGCGCACACAAGAGGAAACCAGAGCCCTTTAAATGACCAAATAAGGCTTTTATTTGTTTACACAAGATACGGAGCGGAACTAACAGCTTTCTAGGAATACTACAATGTCAACACAGCCTCAGTTGACCTCTGCGTTTATCAATGAAAACAGGCTTCTAGGCTAGCGCATTGAGATTAGTCAATTACCTCAGACCAAAGACGTTACGCTAGTCAATGTCAGCCTGGCTCCGGGTCGGCCGATCCGGGGATGGGAATGGCTTACTCCAGCTGCGGCGTGGAGGCTGAATCTGGTTCCGAAGTACCCTGGGTTCCCAACAACCGGAAGGGAGAGGGGTTTTCTACCCCTGAGTTCCCGCTCTCCCCACCCTCCAGGTCAGGTGGGGGCTTATGCCTGCCCCTTCGTATCAGGTGGGCTTATCCCTGCCCAGGAAGAAGGTGACGTACTGGGTACGTTACAGCTCTTTGAGACTGCCCTGATAGCTTGATGGTTCTTGATGGTCCTTCCTTGGGTTTTGTGGAATTTCACCGAGACTCTCCATTGTTGGGGATGACGATCTGTCTGGCTGCTTCTCCTGTGACTTCATCCCCCTTCCTCGCCCCCCTCCCCTGGGCGGAGACTGTGTGTGTGCGTGTGTGTGCGTGTAGACTCGTGTCAGGCTTTCTCCACACTTTACCATGCCCCCACAAGCAAATGGGGGTGGCAATGCCTGTCTTGCCAAATGGCCAAAATTTGCAGATGGCCAGCTTCCTGCATCATCAGAGCTTTTAAAGTAGTTACCTATTTTCACCCTCATATTTGGAACGTTGGGGAAAGTACATTTTCTCCTCTTCTATGCTTAGTTGTTTCTCTGGGTTTGCACAGGAGCATCACACACACACACACACACCTTAATATTTTTACATATACACATCAGCTTCTGTGGCTTGTCTCTGTGATGCAAACTCACATCTAGTTCACAAGACTACTTACTCTGCACCTGTCTGGGCTCTTTTACTTTCCTGCCCAGTTATGGCAAACAGGTTTTCTGAATCACCTGACACAAGCACAAACCACAATTTTTCATGGCAGCACAAACCTTCCAGATAGCTGGAGCTTTTCAAATGTCACGCACTGGAGTGCAAAATGATGATGAATGATTCACATGACTCATTTGCTATAAGTATGATGCAGTCAGGTGGGGGGAGGGGGGGAGCATCTGGACACACTCCTAGTGGTTGTGTGAACTGTTCTGCCCTCATATCACAGGTGCCGGCAAAGCAAATATACCCATTTCCATGTGCCGACATGTACACGGACACCTTCCACTTGCCTGCCTATCTGTACACCCCTATGACCCCTGTGATGAATCTTCACGTCCGCTCTCCCACTAGTAGTTCTATAAGACCCAGAGATCCCTCCCCTCCCTTCTTTAGGCCCCTGCTCAACAAAGCAGGCCCAGCTTCCTCGGCTCTCCTCTGCCTGACAGATGCCTCAGAGCCCGGGGCCGCAGTTAAGGTGACAAGATGCAGCCATTCTTTATGAACATTTCATTCCCGCTCGCTACACGACGTAAATTAGATTGGTGTGTTACATTCGGGTGAGAAGCAAGCGATGTCACCACCGCGCTGGCCCATTGGATGGAGAGGCTAATCCTGCCGTGAATTTCATTACTGCTTTTATACCCTCAGAATTAGCTGGGCGGCGGTGAGCCTGATTGCCTTTCACTAGGGGTTTGCCGGGGAGCTGAACGGATTCTGCTTCTGATGGGGAATGATGCCGAGTGACCCGAGCTCCCCAGCCACTTCGATGATTGAGCCTCTTCTTTTGTGTCTGTATGGGGTGGGGGTGGGGGATGTTTTTCTCTACCCCTCCCTGGCTGCACCATAATGGTAGGGAAAATGGAGCCCCTCCGTGAGAAATGGTCAGGGCCTAGCTAGACAGGAGTAATTGCTCCCTGTGGGGGTGCAATATGTCATTGGCTCTTCTACCTTCTTGCACTTGCAGTCTTTAACTCTGGAAACTCTTTCTGCTCCTTGATTGTTTCTCATTTACACTTTGGGCCCAGCATGGTAATTTTGCTCAAAATGCTATGGTTGGAAGGGTATGTTTTATCTCTAGAGATGTGAAGATAACCACACCAGCCCCTGCCCACCCAAACTTCTATCTTGGGGGTGGACACACCAAAAGTCACATTGGCAGTGGTGGTGGGCAAGCACACAGGGTAAAGTTACCCATTCTGCGGTAACGTGCTTGTGTGTGGCAAGCCCCTTTGGCTTCAGCTTGAGAAAGTAGATAACTATCCCTCCCACCTCTTCTTTGACTGCTGGTTCCCTTCCTGATTGTGCAGAGCTACAAGCACCTTGCTCTTCAGCCTCTCCCCTTCCTCTGCTTTTTATATATGAATCTCCAGCCATGGCCATTTCCTGGCTCCCTTGCCTCACACATGCAAGTAGGCCCTTTCTTGCAAGGAAGCCATTACTAATGAGGAGTTTTAAAGAATAGTTCTGAGCTGCCACAGTAGAAATGTCTTGTGTACCTTCCAGCAGTGACTGGTGCCTCCAGTGTCAGTGGGGCTGTGTATCCACTCTGGATTTCAGTCTGAACTTTAAAGGTGCTGAACCTAAAATCCATGGTGCTGAACCTAAAACAATTGTTTTGGATGGGTGGGTTTAGGGTTCAGCGCCATGGATAGCTCCTTAAAAGTTCAGACTAAAACCCAGAGTGGATACACCACCCCACTGACACTGAAGTTACCTTATACTGAGTCAGACCATGAGTCCATCTCACCCAGTATAGTCAACACTGATTGGCACTGGCTCTCCAGGGTTTCAGGAAGGAATTTTTCCACCCCTACCTGGAGATGCCAGCGATTGAGCCTAGGATCCTCTGCATGCAAAGCATGTGCTCTACCACTGAGCTATGACACCTTCTTCCTGGACTGGGCAATGGAGCCAGCTAGCTGCCACCTCTAGAGCAGACTGGCAGCTTTCCCTGTGACTCCCTTCCAGGGCCAGCCAAGAGACATTTGTCTGTCTGCCTGAGGTGAAGGACACACTGAGGTGAAGGACACATTCCACTTACATAAGCTGTTTGGATGGGGCAGTTGAGTCTTACTTTAACACAGTGATGATGGGACAGTGCCCTCCACCGCACCTGAGGGCAGCAGTCTGGCTTAGGTGCCTCACCAGCACCCTCGGTATACATGCCTTCCTAAACACTTGCCTCCTGCAGTTTGTATGATGAAGCAGTGAACAGCGAAGGAGAGCACACCAATTCACACAGCATGGAGTGGATGCCTTGCTAGACTATTGTTTGCAATACATACTTGTGGTGGACCGAACCTGGTCCGTTGTGCGGGTTTGGCACCTTAAGAGTTAACCAGCACCGAAGTCGTGCCCTGTACGCTGCTGTCAAAACCTTTACTTTCAGCTGCGAGTGAAATTGACAAGGAATCCCCTTAGAAACACAGGGAAGCCACAAGCTAGTCAGACAAAGGAGTTTAATGGAGCGGAACTAATAGACTACAGGAATTTCGCAGTATAAACAGAACAGTCAATTCAGACTGGAAACGGAAATACTCAATTTGCTTTCTAGGAGGCTTTGCTTGCATGCAGAATATTACCTGACACCAGAGACTCTGACTCTAGGTTCTAACGTAGCGGTTTGCTTTGCCGATCGCCGGGTGTCCCACCCGGGGTTGGAAGTTGCTTGGTCCTAGCCGGAGATAGCGACCTGACCTGTGCAAACCCACACCTTGTTCCCAACAACCCTTGGTTCTTTGGCACGTATCTTTTCTACCCTCCTCCGCCCCCTCCCCGCCCTTGATGACCAGGTGGGCTGGTCCCACCCCATGGGGTGGTGGCACCTTTCGGGTGCTGGCATCTCCATGGGTACTTTGGGGTACTTTGCAGCTCTTTGAGACTGCACCCCCTCACCTCCAGAATCTCATGCTCTTCCTTGAGGGAAGTGTAAATGTGTCCCATTGAACGTATGCAGATGTGGCAGATGTGTAACCGGTCTGCCCAGAATTGTGTCTCCTGTGCCCCGCGTGGGGATTATGCAGACAGAGGGGTGACAGCGGAAAAGGGGGAAACATGTCAGGGTTCAGTATGTCAGGGTTCAGCAGTGTACTCAGGCTTTCTCTCCACAATACTGTATTTCCATCCTGTTCTACTTTGTATACCTTCTTAAACTGTCCCCATGGAAGCCTTCCTGAGCCTCTCTTTATACTCCAGTCTGACTGACTGCCCCCTCCATTTATTCTATTCTCTTTGTCTGCATTCTTCTTTGCTCCTTCAAAGGGTAATACAACCATTATTTGGTTACTTGTGTTATAAAGTCATTCCTTCCTTCCCTTTCTTTCCTTCTTATTTAAGACCTTACCTTACTTTGCCTATTCATTTCCTCATGTGTTTTTGGATCAAAAGAAATGATATCTGAATCATGATCCAATGGACCTCATGCCAATGATGCATAGACAGCAAGTGCCTCTCATAACCCCTGATTCCTCCACTTGCTTTCTGCATTTTGTGTCTTTGAACACACTAAAATGGTACCCAAGTAGTCTACATGCACTCTCCATGCCCACATATACCTGTTTCTAGATGGTCTAATGTAGCCTTCTCCAACCTAATGCTCTCCAGATATGTTGCACTACAACTCCCATCATCCCCAGCCAGCATAGGCCATGTTTGTTGGAGATGATGGGATTTGTAGCCCAACACACCTAGTGGGCACAAGGTTGAGGAAGGCTGGTCTACTTCCTATTGTGAAGTCTATACAGCAATTGTTGGGCAAACCCAGGGCTTTCCTGGTTCTCAGGGCTGCTTTACACATACAGGTTGAGTGGATACCCACAGTGTACCCCATAACATATGAGGGAGATATCTGGCCTCACATGTATGGGGTATGCTGGCTGTTTATGTAGAATATCCACTATTCCATGATATGTGAAGCTGGAACTTATCCTGGCATTGAAAACACTGTAACAGCCAAGCGGTTGATGGTCCTTCTATTACTTTTTCCTCTGTAAAAGAGCATCATTGTTGATTTTTTCAGATCATATCTGCTTCTGCCTGGACACCATTCCAGATCTGCCTTTGCTCTCACCCATCAACATGCACACACATTCCTTTACAATTCAGTATAGCTAGCCTGTCACAAATATGACTGCTAAAATTCCCTGGGAAAACGTAATCAGTCATCCAAGGCTTATTCCAACATTAGGGCAAGAATACCCATGAAGAATGTAAAATCTATCTAGCTTTTCCAGAAAATAACCCCTCCCTCTTTAAACCCCCTAAAGGAGCAATCCTATGCATGTTTAGACAGAAAAAAGTGCTGGCTGAGGAATGCTGGGAGTTGTAGGACTTTTTTTCTGCCTAAACATGCATAGGATTGCACCCTAAGCATTTTTTCTGTTCCCTGGTGGCCCTGCCAAAAATGTTTTCATGTTATAAGAAATAAAGATTCCACACTTTTGGGTTACGCCTCTATTTGAGATTTTGTGTAAATATACATATTTATAAGTGACACTGTGCCTGAGCACATGTGCTCCAAAATGGTGAAGCCCTTACTGATAAGTGGTGCCAATTTTATTATGAAGCTGACCGTTCCCAGGCCCCCTAAGACCACAGTGTGGAGAACAGAGTAGCCCTTCAGAGTATAAAAGCTGCCATCTCTGCTTTAAATCAACCTGGCCTTCTTCCCTCAAATACAGGACAATTTTTTGCTGTGTGCCCATCTTCTCAAATCTGGAAAGTTTTTTTCTCTGGATATAGGAATCTGCATCGCCCCCATGCAGAAAGAAGCCAGAACATTGCGGAAACTCATCTTATAACATTAGCTTCCTGATTCAGTTAGTAGAACAGGTGTGCTTTTAAAAAATAAATAAAATAATTCCAAAGCATAGCACAGTTTGGGTTGCTCCGCCTGCGTGCTGCACACGTCATCCTTAACATTCAGAGTTTGCTGCTTAATCTCCTGCAGATCTGGGAGGGCCCTGCACTGACATTTAAAACCCTCTAAATGACAGCTATGTATTGAGGCACTGAGAAAAGATCAAAAGGATTGGAAAAGGCAAGAGAAAGTGTATAGTCTCTGTGCGTGCGTGCGTGCGTGCGTGCGTGCGTGCGTGCATGTTCACAGAAGAACTACAGGCATGTATGTGTACACATATGCTTATGATCATGTGTGTTGGTATGTCTACTCTCAACCCTAACAATTCAGGTATCATTAAGTCGTGGCCAAAAAGAAACCACAAGTATTTTGAACATCATGCTTCACCCCTACTTTTTAATCAAAAGGCTGTGCAATCTAACGTGGCTGCCCGTAACCCTCCGACTCGGAGAATTACAGGCATCCTAAGGAGGGCGGAAGGAGCACAGAGGCGAAGGTTGCATCCGTGCTCCTCCCACCCTGCAAAAGACTTAGATGGCCGATTTTGGCCGTCTATGTCTTTTGCCATGGAGCGCGAGGAGAGGAGGCTGAGGTGCCGCCAGGATACTGCATGTGCTGGCGGAGCCCCTCTCCTCCCCTCCCCTCCCCTCCCCTCCCCCTGGAACGCCCACAGAAGTCCATCTCTGAGGTTGATCTTCCGACCTCGGAGCTGCAGCCAGCACAGTTCTTTCCGCGCCTGCTGCAAGGGTGGAGGCTGGGTGCTCCAACCTCAGAGTCCCAGCTCCAACCTCGGAGCGCATTTCCGAGGCCGGAGCTGGGACTCCGACTTCTCCTGTGGCCATCTAGACTCTGTCTAGCAGCCATAGGATTGTTCCCTAAAGGCTTTAACGTTTGTGGCTTGGTCTCCTGTTCAATAGGGGGCTGTGGCTGTAACCCTAAACACACTTACTAGTGAGCAAACCCATTGAACATAGCTGAATTTATTTCTGATTAAATATGCATATGATTGTGTTGCACATGGGTTGCTTCTGTTCTCTCACTTTTGCAGAATGTGCCTTTCAGTTTGCATCATTTTGAAAGTGGCATTAATCAGGACATTCAACATTTGACTTCCAGATCTATAAATGGGGTACTACAGTTTGAGCCAAAAAGCCAGGCTAGCAGAGCAGCATTAGGCTCATATGCAGAGCTCAGGACGCCTAGCCTCCACCCTTTCTATGAACTTTTACCTTTCAATCTTTTAACCCATTTCCACTCACCAAGGCTTTGAGCCAGGAGTTTTGGAGCATATTTGGAATGTCAGAATTAGGATTACCAACTTCTCAACCAGCCACTGTAGCTGTGCCTTTAACGGCAGCTTGATCTGCAGACCTAAGCAGGGGACAGTGTTAGTGTTTATTCCAATACTGTGAAAAGCTTCACTTGCTGATTTCTGCACATCAAACTGCTGTACAAGAGCAGGCTAGCCTTCCCTCCCCTTGGTCAGTTGGCAACCTTAGTCAGAACTCGGGCCTTGAACATGTGAAGTAACAATAAAGTACAGGGTGCTCCTAGGCATGAACAAAGTATTATTCCCATGTTGCAGGTTTACTACGGAGGGTCTGGAAAGGTTGATGGCCACTGGCCTAGATTACACAATGTTCTAATTTGCTCAAATTCTCTAGTTTCTCTCCCGCCATGCATCCAGCAGCATCTGGGGACAAGAACTGCACATCAGGAATCAAATCACCTGTATGTGGAGATAGAAATGGGAGCTTGAATCTGGGAAGGGGAAGTAGAACTTAACAGATGAACATCAAACTACAGTCTGCCCTGACTAGGCATGAGACCCAGGAGAAGCAGACTGCAACCCAAGGCTCACAGACTGCCTGTCTGTCCCGGGTCAGGTCAAGACCTTGGAGAGTGCACTGCAGGAGGTGCTGGCTGGAGTATTCTGCCAAATTGAGCTGCTGTTCCAGCAGAGGACTGTAGTCAACTGAAACCTTAAGAAGGCCAGTGGAGTCTGGTCTTTCATTGGCTCCAGCCCTGCTGGATGCTGATTGTAATTCTTAAAGGGACAGTGCCTTCTTCTGCAGTCCTATGCTCCTGCATGGCTGAGGGATAGGAGAAGCTGCAGGGGAATCATCCACAGAGTCAGAGGTCAACAGGAGAGCCATGTCCTCTGGCCAAGACAAGGCATCTGAGCCCTCCTTGGGGTAATGCAGAGCCCAAGAAACAGGAGACATGATATAGCCTATTGCTCAAGAAATCATAAGAAAACTGAGTTCTTCAGCACTTGACAACAAAGACTAGGAACAAGTTAAAACACATGATGTAGTTGAGAACTACGTATATAACAGAGTTTTGATGGGTGGTTGGCTGAAGAATATTTCTACTCCTCTCAGAGAGAGAGAGAGAAAATTAATGATAAACATTCTTTGTTCATTTCAAGTCATGGGAACCCGTTTTAAGCAGTTCATTCTTAACACTGATATTAATTCAACCTTGGTTCAATGAAAGTAAGCCATTAAGGATTATGAGACAAGATTTTCAGATAGCAGCTATTGGGGAGGGACCATAGCTCAATAGCAGAACACATGCTTTGCATGTAGAAGGACCCGAGTTTAATCCCTGGTCTCTTCACTTAAAAAAACGGGAGAGAGATTAGAGATACCCAATACCCTGAGGAGCCACTGCCAGTCAAAATAGATAGTACTGCGCTAGACGGACAAATAGTCCAGCATCCTTTAAAATACAGCAAAACGTACTGAAAATGGCCAATACAATGCAACATGCATGCATAACCACAATAGGTGTGAATGAGTAGTGTCTGGGCATCCAGCATTGTGCTGTGCATAAAACTCAATGACATTGGTGTGCTTGACTCTATAGAATGGATGTTCCTTAGCTTCCTTAGCTTCATATTACCTCTGCTGGTGGACATCTGGCACACCAGTTTCAATAGCAGGCAGAAGAACCTAGTAAATTCCCAGTGATCAGAAAAAACAGTCAGGTGAAAGATGGCTGTTTCCACTTTCTTTTTCCTCTTCTAATTAATACTCTAATCTTCACTTCTACCATTTCCTTTCTACAATACAGCCCAATACTGGTGCACTGCCAGGTGCTGATATACGGTATACTGTCTTAAATGTGTAGAGGACCTTTTTGAGATCAGACCTGGCAACCGGGACACAAGCATGGGGTGTTGTACTTTGTTGAGGCCAGAGATCAAGGGGGGTCTGGCTCAGGATACAGCTCCATTACTATAAGGAGTAGAAATGAAGCTAAGGACATGCTTGAGGATCTTTGGGGAAACGTATTTCCTTGTATCTATAGACATATTGTCCACATCTTGTGAGATTTGCTAGAGCTGACTAGAAGCAATGCTGGAGCAGAACAAGCAACATTCTGAACAGTGAGTGGCTGGCCCTTCTCTAAAACAGAGAGAGTGTGGTCATGAACTAGGACTTGTACTGAGTGAGCGAGCGAGCGAGAGATTTGTACATCCCTGTGTGACATGCCCTCTCAAGAACTACCAGTCCCAGGAATTCCTTGTGCATAGGCATGGTAGGAACCATAGGCATGGTAGAAACACCCCAGTGTGGGCCATGATGTAATTTCAGAAATATAGAAAGTATAATTTCAGAATTAAAATAGAATCTTTCCTATAAAATAGAATCTTTTCTTTCTTGCCTCATGAGATTTTTATGTATGGGACAGGACCTAGGTATGTTTGTGGGAGGGGGCCCATGTTATAAATTTGTACTGGGGCCCAAAAATGGATGCTTGGGACTTGCTGGCAACCCTGACTGCATCACTGTATGTTGTAGTAAGTAAAATAATGCTGAAAGAGGAACCCCCTACTTGAGAGGCATTGCAGTATCATGAACTGTTGGGACACATAGACTTGGCTTCAAATCCCCCATAGCTTCAAAGTACACTGGGAGGCCTTGGGCCAAAGATATCACCTTGGTGCCCGAAGCAGAAATTTTAATTCCATGGTAGTAAACAGGGCTGGCCCTACCAATACGCAGACTGAGGCAGCTATCTCAGGCAGCAGTTTTTGGGTGTCATGAAAGAGCAGCAAATAGTTATTGACTTTGTTATTGTATTTTTACTGCCAGGGATGGGCAGAGGTGCTTGTGGGATTTTCTGCCTCATGTGCCAAAATAACTTGGCTGGCTTGGGGTACTATACACCTTGATTTGGGAAGGTGGGTGGTACCATTTGCTGCTCCACAGTAAAATTAATAATCATAATTAAAATATATATAATTGACCATTTGCTGCCCTTTAATAGCACACCCAAACTGTACCCCCTGAGATGGGCAGTTCCTCCTGGCTAAATGCCAGGGATGCCTTGGGTCAGCAACTCTCTCTCTCCTAATCTAGCTCAGAGAGAGGGAAAAACAGGTTTACCCCCAATGTATGCCATCTCGACATGTATGGAGGAAAGGTTGGATACAAATGAGTGGGATAAAGCAAGAGAGAGCAGAAGCCAGCACTTTAAGAGGGGGAAAAACTAGAAGTAATCACTTAAGGGGGGGGGGGGAAGCTTCCCAGTTGGGCTTCTCCACTCTGCCCTGCTGCTCTGCTGCCATCTCCACGCTGGCTCCAGGTGAGATGTGCAGTGCTGACAGATGACGCCCCTCTCTCCATCTGGGGCAGGTAAAGCCGGAACAACTCTCCAGTGTCTGAATGCTGCTGAGCTGTCATTAGTATGCAAAGAATGTGAGGGGAGTGAAAGACAGAGAAAGTGAGTAAGAGAGAGAGGGAGCCAGTTGTTTTATTCATAGCTGGTGATATTACAGACTGAGTGAAAATCACATTATCGTAATGGGAAAGTTAGAGTTGCTGAGACGATGCCCTGAAGCCTGCACGCTGATTGGGGTGTGATTGCTATCTGTATTTATATGTAGAAAGCAAAGTTCACTCTCAGTTCAAGATGGTGGCGCCCGCTTCCTTCATGCTACATAATTCTTCAACGGGGAGAAGGCTGGAAGAGAGAGGAAGCATGTGAGTGCCTAACCAGGCATAGGCGTATGTGTGTTGTGGGGGAGGGATTTCCAGAATGCACAGCAGCAAGTCCCTTCTTTTCCCTTCCCGTTTCATTCAGTCTCCAGCTGCCCCAGCTCAGGTGTAGTCAAGAGTCCTTGCTCTCGTTTTAAAAGATTCTGCCAAGGAGCTGGAGGAGGAGAATGGCGGTATAGATCAGCCTTACAGGGAGCTGATGGGAGATAAATGCTGGGAAGAGAACAGAAAAGAACTATAATGCAGGGGCCATTGGAGATGTGCCTGGAAGCAATCGGGGTGGCCCAAGGCCTTTGGTCTGGGGTGAAAAGACAAGATGGCGACCCCTCCCCACTGCTTGAACAGAAACCGACCGGAATGGCAGTTGAATCTTAAACTTCAACACCAGTGACAGGATTGTGTCTTCCACTGCACCCGAGGCAGCAAGCTAGTTTAGGGTGTTCAGGACAGGGCAGGCTGAGTGGCATACACAACTCTGCCCTCCAACACAGGGGAATGGCGGGCAACTCAGGAGGAACAGCCAGGGGGTGCTGCTGTTGATGCCTCCAACATGTACCGCCTGAGGTGGTTTCCTCACCCTGCCTAATGGGAGGGCCGGCCCTGAAAGCAATGCACAGCCAAATGCAACTCTGAGGCCTTAACACAAGTTGGCCACCCTCGATTTACTCTCTGCCAGCAGGGCCATTACAGACCTCTCACAAGGGGCATTGTTGGAAATCAGTATACATGGGGCACGCCATTGATTCTTCTCTGCCCTCCTAAAGGTCACCCAGTGATCTAAAACTGAGGAGACCAAGGGCCACCACCGGCAGGCTGTATCCCCTGCTTCCCAGGAAGAACATCATGGCAAGGGGAGAGGCAGCCTGCCTGGCCCATCAATCTGCCAGAGAAGGAGCAACTGCAGGGAGTATGTTTCTCTCCTCCCCCACAGAAAGAACACCTGGCTAGTTGCCCTGGGGCTGGAGAGCTAAAGGGAACCACACTCTGACCTCTGCTGTTGGCCAGGGGATGAAGGGCTGCTGGGTTATGTGTGTGTAATTTTGGGGAGGGTGGTATTATTATAACTTGTTGCTTGTAAACCACCTTGTGAATAATGTGATTGAAAGGTGGGGTATAGATCTTCAAAATAAATACATAAATAAAATTCTATATTGGCCCCATCTCTGGCATCTTAAGCTACAGTGAAGGTGTTCGATGAGCAGCTCCGTCTTCTGTCCAGAAGAGGGCACTGTGGCCCTAGGTAGCCAGGGTGTGGCCATAATAGCCCTTAATGTAGAGGTGAAAAGAACAACTTGCAACATAAGGCTTATGTGTGACAAGTTTAGGAATGTAGGGTGCTTCCAGACAAGGCTTCCAGACAAGGCAATCGCACTGCCTCATTCACATAATTTTGCGGGGTGGGTGGGTGGGAGGTGTGTGTCCAGATGACATTGTCTTCAATTCTGTAGCCCTCCCATGTTTTCCCACCGCTTCATCCATCTTCTTACTAGAAACAAAAATCTGTTAAGGAAGAAAAGATGGAATAGCTGTACAATGCTTTGCAACAGTTAGCACTGGGAGCCCTCCATCTGTAAGCCCCTGTAGTTCTTGCTAAGGCCAGGTCTAGTACTAGCAATGTTGACATACTACACGATGTGGTTTTTGCTTTCTTCAAGGAGGCACGCTCACGTCATACAATGAATAGCACTTGCCAGCCACCAGACATGCCATCACTGCCAGTTCCCCACATTAAAAAATGCCGTGACAGTGAACACCATGATGACGTCACTTAAACCAGTTCACTTAACTCATTCCACCCTCTTCTACACACAAGGAAGAAACATGCCAGAAAGAATCCGCAGAGTACAGTACAGTACAGCGAATGCCATAGCTCAGTCGTTAGGAAGGCAGCAACTGGCATCTGTGTACTCATGCCAGTGCTCCCGTCAGAGGTTTCTCATCCCGTGTTAGGACAAATGCAGAGAACCTGCAAACAACCATTCTTATGTGGGGATGCCAGGGAAATCCACAACAGATTAAAATGAGTTCAGGTTTCTATGAATCTGACCTGTGGATTTAGCAGCAATCCGGCTTTTTCTGAGTCATGCGGATTCTGCGGATTTGTAAACCAGTTTTTTTTACTTTTAGGGGTGATTTGCGCAATTTCATTCATTTGCAAGTGCGCATTTCCGCAAGTTTGCATTGGCCCAAATGAACATTTGCAAATGGATGAAATTCTGATACAAGAAACCCAATTCCATCAATGAGTGGACGATGGAACAAAAGCCGCCTGACAATCTGCAAAACACCGACGGAATGGATTTACCAAAATCCGTACACCCCTGCTCCTATGCCAGGCCCACGCAAAGAAGAAATGTGGCCATAGTTGTTTGAATGTTCTACCCTTTGTTCCCTTTCCTTGGTGGTGGGGGGCAATGTAGGTGTGAAGGATCACTAACAGGATCTTTTGCGTGAGTTCGGCGCTTAACGGGTTAACCGGCACTGAGTTACAGCCCGTCTGAGCGCTAACGACCACTTACGAGGCTTTCGCACACAAAAGGAAACCGCAGCCTTTTAAATGACCAAATAAGGCTTTTAATTGTTTATACAATAACACAGAACGGAACTAACAGCTCTCTAGGAATACTATACTGTCAACACAACCTTAGTTGACCCCCGCCTTAGCCAATGAACAGGCTCTCAGACTAGCGGACTGAATCTAGTCAATTACTTCAGACTAAAGACTATACGCGCCTAGTCAGTGTTAGCCTGGCTCTGGGTTGGCGATCCGTGGATGAGAATGGCGTACTTGGACTGCTTGTTTTGAAGGTGGATCTGGCCCCGAAGTACTCTTGGTTCTCAACAACCCTCTGCTGAATGGGAGAGGGGTTTTCTACCTCGGAGTTCTCGCTCTCCCCGCCCTCCAGGTCAGGTGGGGGCTTATGCCTGCCCCTTCGTTTCAGGTGGGCTTATTCCTGCCCGGGAAGAAGGTGACGTACTGGTACTTTGCAGCTCTTTGAGACTGCCCTGATAGTTTGATGGTCTTTGATGGTCCTTCTTGGACTTTTGTGGATCTCTACCGAGACCCTCTTTTGTTGGGGATGACGACCTGTCTGGTTGCTTCTCCGGTGATCTCATCCCTCCTCCCTCGTCCCCTCCCTTAGGGGAAAATTGTGTGTGTGTGAGTGCAGACTTGTGTTTGGGCTTTCTCCACACCCTCCCATTTGGAGAAAGATGGCATTGGGGTCCACCACCCCAATCCCCATCTAACTGTCTCTTACTGAGAAAGCCCGGGACAACCCATCTGCTACGATGTTGTCCTTACCCTTGATGTGCTCTACTGAAAAATCAAAATCTTGCAGGGCTAAACTCTACCGCAACAGCTCCTGGTTGGACCCCTTCACCCTATCCAGCCAGCACAAGGGGGAATGGTCGGTCTGCAGCCGGAACCGGCGGCCTCACAGGTAGGGGCGAAGCTTGGTCACTGCCCACACTATTGCTAGGCACTCTTTCTCGACAGTGGCCAAGTTCCGCTCTCGAGGCAAAAGTTTTTTACTTAGAAAGGCGACTGGGCACAGCCTTTGCCCCAGCCGCTCCTGCAGCAAGACGGCTCCCATCCCCGCTTCTGAGGCATCTGTCTGCAGGACAAAAGGGGCTTCAAAGTCTGGGGCTTGCAGCACAGGGGCTGCCATCAGGCAGGCTTTCAGTCTTTCAAACACTGCTTGGCAAGCGGCTGACCATTGGACTTTAACGGGTTGCCGCTTTTTGCACAAGTCAGTCAGGGGGGCGGCTAGCTGGCTAAAATGGGGCACAAACTTACGATAATAGCCAGCCAGCCCTAAAAAAGCTTGGACCTGTTTTTTCGTCTGGGGTTGGGGCCAGGTGCGAACTGACTCTATCTTGGCTTCTAGGGGCTTGACACTACCTCCCCCCACCTTGTGTCTAAGATACTCTACCTCTCTCCGCCCAACTTGG
Organism: Shinisaurus crocodilurus; assembly: GCA_021292165.1. Taxonomy (NCBI): domain Eukaryota; kingdom Metazoa; phylum Chordata; class Lepidosauria; order Squamata; family Shinisauridae; genus Shinisaurus; species Shinisaurus crocodilurus. Next base: position 66,691,092 of record CM037878.1, read on the forward strand.
CATTTTTTTGCCTTCACCGTCAGCCCTGCGTCTTGAATCTTCTGAAATACTTGGCGGACATGTTGCAAATGCTGCTCTCAGGTGGGGCTAAAAATGGCTATATCATCTAGATAGGCACAGGCGAACTCCCCCAGCCCATTTAACATCTCATTTACCAGCCTCTGGAAGGTAGCCAGACCGTTTCGGACCCCGAAGGGGAGGGTGGTGAATTGGAACAACCCCAGGTGGGTCACAAAAGCAGACTTCAAGGCAGCATCTGAATCGAGCGGGACTTGCCAATAACCCTTTGTCAGATCTAGGGTAGTAATGTACTCGGCCCCCCCCAAGCCTCTCTAACAGCACATCTATGTTGGGGATGGGGTAGGGGTCAGGGACAGTCACTTTGTTTATTTTTCGGTAATCTACGCAGAACTGGACACCCCCATCTTTCTTGGCCACTAACACAATCGGGGAGGACCAGGGGCTCGAGCTGGGAACAATGACCCCCAGGTCCAGCATGGCTCATCGGCGACGACCTGGGCATGGGGCCCCACCGCCCGGTAGGGTAGGGACTGTATGGGGGGGCTATCCCCTGTATCAATGGTGTGTTGTGTGAGTGTGGTGCATCTCGGACGGTCTGAGAACATAGGCTGAAAATCTTCTAAGACTTGGGTAATCTGTCGCCGCTGCTGTTCCGACAGAGAGGGGGACAGTTGGATCTCATCCATTCTTCCCCCTTCCCCCCATTCGGCCAACAACTCTCCGTCAGGGTTTCTCTGTTCTACACATTCCTGCACTCCCCCCACCTTCGTTTTCTGTTCTACATACAATTTCAGCATATTTACATGAAATACCTTTTGCCTCCCGGCTGTCTAGGGAAAGCTACTTGATAGTTTACCTCCCCCGACCTTCTAATCACAGTCCCTGGGCCCTCCCACTTCAAGCACAATTTGTTCGTTTTTTGGGGGCGCAGTACCAACACCTGGTCCCCCACTTCAAAAGTCCGTGGCACAGCCGTCTTGTTGTACCACGCGCTCTGCCTGCTGCTGTGCTGCTCTGAGATGCTGCTGCGCCGTCTCCCGCAGGACAGTTTGGAGGTGCTGCATGAAAGTATGCACAGGTATGGAAGATTCTGCGGCAACCCCCTCCCATTCCGCCCGTAACAGAGCTAAAGGTCTTCTGAGCTCCCTTCTAAACATCAGTTCGTTGGGGGAGAATCCCAGGCTTTCTTGGGGGGAGTCTCGGTAGGCAAACAACAAGTAGGGGAGGGCTTGATCCCAAGTCCCGGGGTGCTTAGCTGCATAAGCCCTGATCATTTTTTCAAGAGTCTGATTGAAACGTTCTACCAGCCCATTGGTCTCGTGATGGTATGGCACCGAAGTTAGATGCTCCACACACCCCAATTCCCACATCTTTTTAAACAGTTTGGACACGAATCTCGTGCCGCAGTCCGAAACCAACATGTGGGGCATTCTTAGGCGGGCGAAAAGAGAGAGGAGAGTCTTAGCTAGGCTGGTGGCTGAGATGGAGGCTAGGGCAAAAGCCTCGGCATGACGAGTGGCAAAGTCAACAACAGTCAGTATAAACTTCTTCCCCGTCTTGGTGGGGGGATTTAAGGGTCTCACAATATCCAACCCTATTCTTTCAAAAGGGATGCTCACAATGGGTAGGGGTTGCAGGGGGGCTTTCGGATGGTCTCAGTTATGCCCCACCCGCTGGCAGACATCGCAGGACCGGCAATATTCCCGCACTTCATTCGCCACCATGGGCCAATAAAATCTCTCGGTCACTCTGGCCAATGTCTGTTTCTGTCTCAAGTGACCTCCCCACGCTGCATCGTGCGCCAGCTGCAGCACAGCCTGGCGGTACTTTGCAGGCACAACTAATTGTTTCTTTCTTGGCTGGGGGCCCGGTTCAGTCTTTGGGTAGAATTCTCGGTAAAGGGCTCTTGCCTCTCACAAAAACTGTTCTGACTGGTCTTTTGCCTCGGACACTTGACCGGCCCGATCCCGGCATCTTTGGAGGGATGGGTCGCTCTGCTGCTCCTCCTGAAACACCTTTTGAGCCCCAAAATCTCTGGCCATTGGCGCGAACCCCCCTTGGTCTTCTTCCTTCCCCAAAGCCGAGGGGAGCGGCGGAGAACCGCTGGCTGCCGGGGTCACGTTACCGTGACCTGGATGGGGGACCGGGGAACTGGGAGGCTGTGGGGGGGGCTTGCTTGGCCTGACGTCGTGTCACCACCCCCACCTTGACTTGGGCAGCCCGGAACGCAATGTCGTTCCGAATGATGATTCCCCATTCTTGCTGTCTATGTACTATAACATCTACCTTCCCTTCCCACCTCTCGTACTTGACCCAGACCCGGGCGAGGGGAACAGCTATGTTGGGGGAGTTATAGGGCTTTATGGCACAGGTGTGCCCCTTTAACAGCTGTCTCTTCTTTACCTTACTCCGAGGTAAAGCAGTTATGTCCGCCCCGGTGTCCTTATACTCCACATGGGAAACATTGTTCACAGAGATGGACTCACAGAATTTGTTCTGGCTCTAACGCAGCTGTTCTGGCGAGGCAATGCGCATCAGGGATGCCTGCGAGATGGCCCCAAGGGAATGCTGTCCTCTGCTCCTCAGGGACCGCGCCGCCTCTTCGATTTCTTCTTCCAGGGCTGCTGATCTTCTTCGTGCTCCTCCGGTTCGCGGAACTCTGGAGCGAGCATCTTTCTTACCTTGCCCGGGATGTCTTGGAGTTTCGGTTCTTCGCGAGGAGCTTGGGGCAACTCCTCTTGAGGTGCCCCGGTTCCTTGCAGTAAAAGCAGCCACTGGCGCTGGGGCTTTCTTTGGGTTTGCTCGGGGCTCCCTCCCGAGGTTTGGGGTTGCCCTTCTCTGCGTTCCCTTTAGCCCCGCCACGAATGAGGTGGCCCCCCTTTGTTCCTTTGGGCTGCCGATATAGTCTCATTTGGTCGGCCAGCTTGCCCATTTCCCGACAGTTTGGGGGGTCCCGATCCCTTACCGCCGTGGCTAAGTCCTCCGGGATAGTGGCACAAAATTGCTCTTGAATCATGAGTTCCCGCACCTCCGCCAAAGTGGTTTTCTCGGTGGCCCCGATCTACGCGTCTCAAACCTGCCCCAGGTGCGCCATCCAGGAGGCGTACGTGTCCCCTGGGGTAGGCTGTCCGTAACGAAATTTACGGCGACAATGTTCGGCGGTGAGGGCAAACCTTTCTCTCACCGCCTCCTTGAATGCCCCATAGTCCAAGGGGGCAGTTTGGGTGTGAATACTCAGGAGATCAGCCAGCTCTCCGCTGACCTGAGTCTTTAGGGCAGACATTCTTAAATTGTCTGGCACCTTCTGCTCCAGGCAGGCAGCCTCGAACAGGGTGAAAAAGATCAACACATCCTGCCCGGACTGGTAGGTGGGGAATTGCTTCCTGTCCCATTTAGGGGTCAGGGTATTCCCCCTCTGGGGTGTAGGGGGTCCCCCTTGTCTGGCGCCCACGTTCAGCCTGGCCAACTCCAGCTGCATCTGCAGCACCGCTTGCTGATGCTGGACCATTTCCTGTTGGTGCCGCATCAACTCCCTGGTCTGCTGCCAATTAAGTTGGGGAAAGAGAGCATCTAACCCTCCTCCCCCCATGGCTCTACCAGCAACCCTTCCGTCGAGGTCCTGTTCTAACTCGGGGTCCCTCCTCTCACTTCTCCTGACACTACTTGTAAGGCTGGGGCTACCCCACTGCTTGGGTTCCTGCCCTACCAGCAAGGAGGAGGGGGCTCCCCCCCTTCCTGTCTTGCAGTCTTCGGCCGCACTACCCACTCCATTGTGGAGATCTGGCTCCCTTCTCTGATTGGGGTCTCTGGGCTGCTCCCTAGCTCTAGCTGTTCCTGGCTTAGGCTATTCATTTCTTTGGTCTGAGTGCTTTCTAGCAATCCGCTAGCCTGCCCTAGACCCTGTTAGTTCTGACTGTTAAATGTGGTTTCCAATTGTCCTGTCGTCTGCCACCATGTGAAGGATCACCAACAGTGAGTTCGGCGCTTAACGGGTTAACCGGCACTGAGTTACAGCCCGTCTGAGCGCTAACGACCACCTACGAGGCTTTCGCACACAAAAGGAAACCGCAGCCCTTTAAATGACCAAATAAGGCTTTTAATTGTTTATACAATAACACAGAACGGAACTAACAGCTCTCCAGGAATACTATACTGTCAACACAACCTTAGTTGACCCCCACCTTAGCCAATGAACAGGCTCCCAGACTAGCGGACTGAATCTAGTCAATTACCTCAGACCAAAGACTATACGCGCCTAGTCAGTGTTAGCCTGGCTCCGGGTCGGCGATCCGTGGATGAGAATGGCGTACTTGGACTGCTTGTTTTGAAGGTGGATCTGGCCCCGAAGTACCCTTGGTTCCCAACAACCCTCTGCCGAATGGGAGAGGGGTTTTCTACCTCGGAGTTCCCGCTCTCCCCGCCCTCCAGGTCAGGTGGGGGCTTATGCCTGCCCCTTCGTTTCAGGTGGGCTTATTCCTGCCCGGGAAGAAGGTGACGTACTGGTACTTTGCAGCTCTTTGAGACTGCCCTGATAGTTTGATGGTCTTTGATGGTCCTTCCTGGACTTTTGTGGATCTCCACCGAGACCCTCCTTTGTTGGGGATGACGACCTGTCTGGTTGCTTCTCCGGTGATCTCATCCCTCCTCCCTCGTCCCCTCCCTTAGGGGAAAATTGTGTGTGTGTGAGTGCAGACTTGTGTTTGGGCTTTCTCCACAGTAGGGTTTCTGGGAGTCATATGTGGAGACATGCACCACTCCCTTGCTCACCTGTGTGCGGTGCTTTGTCCTTACTTCCTGTGTGCTTGTTGGCTGGTTTAGATTCTAGCCCACCCTTTCATTCCAAAAGGATTGCTATGTATTTAAGACTTTTTTTAAAACAAGTACAAGATTTGACAATATTTATTTATTTATTTATTAAATGTATAAGCCCAATAGGCAGATGTCCTTGGGGCAGTTCACAATAAAAGCATAACAAGAAGAATAAAGCAACAGCAGAGCCTCACTACCGTACAAGGGAGAATTATACATATATTTAAAAAACACACAAACATAAGACAAGCAAAATGCTTTCCTAAACAGAAAAGAAAGCCTTTAAATGGCGACAGAAACCCATCAGCAATGGAGCAAGGCAGATTTCTCAGGGCAGGAGTTCTGCATTCTGGGTGCTGCCACAGAAAAGGCCCTTTCCCTCTTTCCCACCAATCATGCCTTGACCAGTGGTGGGACATACAGAAGGGCCTCTCCAGCTGACTGCTGGGGGCAGGCAAGACCATATGGGAGGCGGTCCTAAAGGGCATAGAGCCTTAAAGGTATACCAGCCCTTTGAAATGTGCCTGGAAATTAACTGGCAGCCAGTGAAGTGGATATACATAAAAGTGGAGTAACATTCTCCATAAAACAGTTGCAGCAGTGGAGTTGGTATTCCTGGTGGGTGGATGATCGTGGAGTCCTGAGGTCAAGAACCCATAAGGATTATGAGAAGGCAAATGCTAGTACCATGTAGTTTGTGCAAAGTGCTCCCTTTTTGTGCAAAGTAACTTTTCATGATCATCCCAGTACACATGAGTATGCTGTAAGCCAGGGGTGGGGAACCTGTTGCCCTCCTGATGCTGGATTCTAACTCCCCTCAGCCTCAGCCAACATGGCCCATAGTCAGGCACGATGGGAACTGTAGGCTAACAACATCTGGAGGGCCACAGGTTCTTCACTCCAACTCTGAAAATAATATGAGGGCAAGGCAGTGTAGCCACATGCCACGCACCTGATATATGAGATGGACTTTATATGCAGCTGCTGGTGTGCTATAATTGTCCAAAGAATTAGTCAAAATCCTGTCCCCTGCTGTGGTGTTGGTGGTGGGGTGAAAGGGGCTGGGGGCAGTTGTCTGGGGCTCATAAAGGACTCCAATGGGAATGTCTTATGTTACACCACCTCTTTTGCAGGGTCCATAATGTTGGGACTTGAAAAAGATACTAGGAGAGGATATATTGTGGAGTAATATCCTTCCTATCTCACGTTAGTGAGATCAGCAGAGTAGAGTCCCTTTCCAGCTTAAAAGAAGCTTAGATTTGGCTAGTGTTAGCCAGTTAGCATTTGGTAATCCAGGATGCTTTAAGGCAGACTGGATTTCCCTGGTTTTGCCCCCTTTTCTCTCCCTCAGAATAATAATCAGAGACACAGTCTTGTAAAAGTTAAAAGTAACATTTACTCACTCAGATTATGCAATTTCATTCAGGCAGGCTTAAAAGAGTTTCTTACAGTTGGTTACAAGTTCATTTGGAAATACTTGGGGTCTGAACTTGTGGAGTTCAGACAAGCAACTCTGGCTACATGCTGCTACAAGGACCACGTGGAGACAACAACCTGGTGGTGCCAAGCTCACTCCAGTCTGAACAGAAAGAGGAAGAAGCTGGGAGCAACGCCCACTTCCTGTTCAGGCTGTTAATAATTCACTGAGTACCTTCTAGGAAAACCACCCTAGAAGGTATCAGTGATCTTAACCATTTCACCCAATTACCTGGTGAAACATTAGCCATAGGTTTTGACTGCAATTTTTAATTATCCAACAGATAACATTACAGCAGTGTTGTGGGTGGGACCAACCTCTGAGCAAGCATAGGAGTCCTGCACCTTCCCCTGCCAAGCTCCCAATAGTGCCCATTTTTGCCTGTCATGCTGGTAGTGTCACTCTAGCACCACACCAGCACAAATCATTATACACTGGTATATCTTTGAGTTCTGCTGGCATAAGAGGACTTAGCAATGATTCTGTCCTCATCCAGTGGGCATAACTTCTGGTATAGGCTTGAGCTGTAATGTCATTAGTAATGGCTTTGGACTTTTTCCTAAGGGCAATCCTGCCACTGCCCCTCTGCTGTTCACTGGTGGTGCACTTGACCACAAGACACTAAATAAAACATACTCCTCTTTGACCTTAATCTCCTGCTCTAACTGAGCACAGATTGTCCCTGTGCAGAAGAAGGATGGTTTGGCTCAGCTTGTGTCCCTGATTAGGAAGAGACAGACATTTATTTTCCATTTTTTTGTATGCGTGCGCCCCATTCCCAAAGTCCACTCATCCCATATTCTGCTCAGTTCCATCAGTGAAAATCTCTGCCCAAGACTGCCCATCAGCAACATGTGGCTGGCTTTTTAATTTGTTGAGCGAGAAGGAAGTGCTGTCTCTATTCTCTTACGGACCTGTGGGATTTGGGCTGGAGAAAGCATGCTGGAATACGCTGCACAACTATTCATTTCCTAAAATAAGGTGGTTAAGCATGTTGGACTGGGCAATCTGGGTTCTAGTACCCACTCAGCCACAAAGCTCACCAGGTGACTTTGGGCCAGCCACTGACTCTCAGCCTAACCTAACTCACAGGGTTGTTGTGAGGATAAAATGGAGAGGAGGAGGATTATGTAAGCCACCTTGGGTTCCTTGCAGGAAAAAAGTGGGATATAAATAAAATAAATAAATTCAATGAGCCCTTCTCTGTCATCTCTGTTCTCTGAATGTTTGTTTTTTCCATTGTTCCCCACTCTCAGGGAACACATTCCTGCCTCTGCCTTCTTCACCTTGGCTCATTTCTCCACATTTGGCAGGGACAGAGAACATGTGACCCTCCAGTTGTTGTTGTACCACAACTCCCATCATCCCACACCATTGGTTATGCTGGGTAGAGCTGATGGGAGTTGCAATCCAACCACATGTTCCGTATTCTGGATGTATGGGATTTTCTCTTTGTTCCAAAAGGTGCTTGTGTTAGTAGAACATTTAGAAGCTAAACAATTCCCTATGATAGTAAGGAAAAGATTTCCACAATTCAAATACACACACACACACACACACACACACACTTCTTACATTATAAAGATTAGAGCACTGATTATTTAGCTTTAACCTTTGGACTGTCCCTGCCCATAAGCTACTCCTACAGACTTTCCACCTTGGACTGTTGTCCCATTTGCCCAATGGTACATTTGCCACTGGCTCAGTCCCAGTGCTGCTGGCGGTTCACTTTTGCATCAGTCTGGTAAATCTGTAACACAGCAAGCCAGGAGGGCAGTGTGTAGTAAGCACCAGCAATGATAGGAAATCTGCATGACTGAACACATGGAGATGTATGCAAATTAGACATGGCTAAATACTTTCTCTCATCCCCTTCCTCCCCTGCAGGGTGGCAACCCTAGCTGTGTACAGATGGGGATAAATGTGAATAACGATTAACCCTATCTGTGCTGGAGTTTGCTAACTCGTATTAATTTCTTGGGACATAAATTACATAAATAATTTACATAATTACATAAATAATTACATACAGTACAAAAATCTATCACAGCCTTTTATCCTATCTCCTCATCACAGAGTCTTTTCACCATCAATCATGGACTTTTACCAGCTTGCTCCTGAGCATTCCATCCAATGTCCTTATCATATGGTTTCTCTTACGACCAAAGTTAACCAATCCAGCTTCAAACCTCACTCTGCCCTGCAGCATACAAGGAAGAAAGCAAAAAGAGGATAATTTTGGCTGCATGTTTTGGCCACAGTGTTGAACAGCATAGCTGTAGCTGTGTGCATGAAGCAGAGTCATCCTGAGCCTGTGCCTTGGCAGGGATAGAGCGGAGTCACTCATTACTGAATAGTCAAACTCTAGGAGGACCCATGTAAAGAAAAAGAAAAATAAGACAGGGGACAGCGTAATGGGAATGTGAGAAGCAGAAAGAAGCCAGAGGAAGACCGGCAGGCAGGGGAAAGCACGAAGGGATTATACTGGGTTGTTTCACCATAGAGTATGACCTGAAAAATGAAGATGCCCAATGAATGGTGCCAGTTTTCTCATGAGAATGAGCAGAGCCACAGTTTTGCTGTCCTGGAACCAAAAATATTTAAACACTAAGTACCCCGAGGAGGATGCAACCCCTTGCAATGGTGGTGGGGAGAATACAGGCAGTCCCCAGGTTACGAACGACATCCATTCATAAGTCTGTCTTTAAGTTGAATGTGTACGTAAGTTGGAACAGAAGCTGCACAATGCTTTCAAAGTGTTGCAAAGTATAGTGCATACATTCGTAAGTATGAACCATTGTATTTAACTCAGAAATTTACATATATGGCAGTCCATTCTTAAGCATGAGTTGTCTGTAAGTCGGGATGTTCGTAACCCGGGGACTGCCTGAATTGGGAATTTTCAGATGGGAGGGCAAAGAGCACTTCGCTTTTGGCTGGGGGGTACTTAGAGTTTTAAAAGGAAGGTTGTTTCTTTTTTTCTTGTTTTGTTTCTTGAACTTTAAATAAGCAAAACCACTGTTCTGATAGGCGGGTAAGCTGATATCAGTAGCCTGGTTGCTGCTTGAAAATGGAGCTGAGAGGAAATGGGGAGGGAATAACACCAGGTGACAACATAGGCTCAGTTAATCAGGTAGCATAGTCATTCCCTTCCCACTTCCCCTTGGCTCTATTGTCAAATGGCTGCTGGGCTGCCAGCCTTACCCAATCTGCTGCAACCTAGATCAAGCTATGGGTTCCGGGGTGGTTTGCAGGGATGTTGAAGAGTCCTTGGTCTCGAGTCACGAGTTGAGTCATGAGTCTTTGGACCCAAGTCTCGAGTCCGAGTCTGAGTCCTTGGTCCAAAATGGTGACTCACGAGTCACGAGTCACTCCCAAAGCTGACTCCACGAGTCCCTATTAAAATCAATGGGGTTTCCCCCCAACAAAATAAGGCTACTTCAGATGTGTGGCTTAAATAAATTCTAGGCACAAGTGTGCCTTTTTATTTCAAAACTCTGCAACTGATTTTGGCAAGAATAGACCAGGCGGACAAACCCAAAATAACCAGGCAGGCAGAGGAGGCAGGGAACCCCAAAGCAGGCAGGCAGAGGCCTTTGTCTTGGACAATTCAAACTGTGGAACTGGCAAAGAAGAGACCAGGCAGGCAGAGGAGGCAGGGAACCCCAAACAGGCAGGCAGAGGCAGCCAAACCCAAAATGTCTGAAAGGTTGCATTTTAGGAAAACAATTTTAAAAAATAAACTTGCTGTACTTCCTAAAACTCATCCATGTTGCATTTGAGGAACACGATTTTTTCTAAATGTTTGGCCCCCATTCTGGAACGGTGAGGTCGTTGACACGTGTTTTGCAGTCTCGCCACGTGTGGCTGGGTTGTTGTTGCGTGTTGTTGTTTTTTAACCTCACCTGTCTCTAGCACATGTCTGTGTCTCTGTGTGGGGTTGTCTACGGGGGGGGCTCCAAAGCCAAAATCGGGGGGGGGGGAGGGATTGCGCAGCCTTAGTTAAAACTCACTTCTTTATAACCCGCCACGGTTCTGTCACCCCCTCAACTCTCTCCAGCGCCCCGTGTGTGGATGCGTAAGAGCGGCAGGCGGTCTACCCTGTGCCCAGACACCATCAGCTGCAGGGGGATGGAGGGACTTTCCAGCATGGGGCAACCCCCCACAAGAACACATCAATCAAAATAAATCTCAACACATCGTTGGGGCTGCGCTCCTGGTAGCCGTCAGTGGCCGAGCAGCGGCACACCTTGCTTCCATGCGCCCTTCGCCGGTGATCGCGCTCCTCTCTACTCCTTCTGGCACAGCCCAGGGTTGTTGACGAGTCCTTGGTCTCGAGTCCCGAGTCGAGTCTCGAGTCCCATTAAAAATATTGGGACTCGAGTCGGACTCGAGTCAGAAGGGGGACTCAGTCCGACTCACGAGTCGAGTCCTCGAGTCCGAGTCCCCATCCCTGGTGGTTTGTAAACCCACCTCCCTTGCCAGGTTTGGACAACATGACAAACTGCGCCCAGTGAGGGTAATTATGGTAATTCAGCGGTGGGCACCTAGCATGTGCGGGGTGGGAAAATAAGCCATCGTGGCAAGAGGTTAAAAAACCCTTAGCCTCTTTACATGCTAGTACTGCAGTGCCTCAAAGGCAGTTGGGATACAGGGAGGGAGCAGGTGAAGGAGGAGGGAAACAAACAACCCAAGAACTGAGAAAACAAACAATAGTTTGTTCGATCGTCTGCCAGACAAGCCCTGGGTAGGGCAACAAACCATGATTTAAATAAACCATGGGTTAGCATTACATGTGAACCAGGCACACGTGTCCTAATTTACAGAGGACTGTCCTGTATTTGATGGGCTGCCAGAGGACAGTCCTCTATTTGAAGGTGTCCTGTCTTCTATTTGAAGGGCTGTCGAGCCCAAGTCTGATCTAAAGATAAAGGACTAAAAGAAAAGAGAGGAGCAGCCTTGAAGTTACCAATCAACAGTTAGCACCCTGCACAGCAGGCACACAGCTCACCTGTTCCCAGTCTTACCCATTATGGTGAGATATACTGTATTTCTATTTAAATTACAGTATGGTAATTCTTTTAAAATCTGCATCAATACATATACATCAGCATATGCCATTGTTATGCAAATCAATGCCCTCTCTTGGCCTCTCTTTTGGTGAAGCATTTCCTCTTTTTCTGTGGCAATCCATAAGTGGCTATCCTACCTGCTTATTATAGTGATTTCCAGCTACTATATAACTTTTCCATATGGGACCACAGCGGTGGATGTCTCATATGACAATGTAACTTATGTTTGCACACGTTACAGTTTACACATGTGTAATTTCTGCATAGATACACCACCTGCATAGGTATTTTGTAATGTGCTAAGCAGTCTTGAACATCCTATGCTACCGAGCCGGAATAGCACAAGGACGCCACAACTATAAAATTCAAAATAGGTGCTATGCTGAAGCAATGATACACCATAGCCTGGTGGCTCTTTCTTTTCCCGGCTTACCTTTCTGAGCAGCCATCTATAATATTAAAGCAAAAACTGAAACAATTTACATGCAGTTTAAAAACCACAAAGCACTTTACGACCATTATCTCATCAGTCTTCACTCCCTTTGTCCCTTGGAGTATATGGTTGCCACCTGGCTGGTTTTAGGCCAGCCTGACTGGTCCCCTTCCCCTCCCTTTTTGTAATTAGGCTTAAAAAAACACACACCACTGTCTGACTAAATGTGTATATTGTGGAGAAACGAGCCTTTGGGGGTACACACACACACCTCATGTGTGAACCGGCTGGGGTGGGGCGTGCATAGTTAGCGTGTGGAGAAAGGGACCTTTGGGGGTTCCTGCATGCATGCATGCACACACACACACACACACACACACACACACACACACACCTCCTCATGTGTAAACCAAGTGGGGCCAGTTGAGGGGGCTGGGAGGAAACTAGAGAAGTTGGCCTAGGGCTTTCATATGTAAATAGTTCAAGTCATGAGTTCCCTTCCCCCTGCCTGGCCAGGTGAGGTGCATGGTGATTGGCTAAGAGGCAGCAGAGGAGGGGAGGGGGGAAAAAGGTATATTTCCCAAAGCGTGGTTTTTGGTTTGTCTTTGTTCTACCCGGCTGTGGTAATGGCGGTAAGCCAAGGACCCCAGGCAGCTCCTGGTGAAATTAGCTGGTTTGAGGGCTCTAGTGAAAGGCAAGCCTTGTTGGAGTCTACCCATCTCGGACCTGCGGGTGGATGTGGTGGTCTTCTCGGGCAGCGAGGCTGTGCTGGATTTAACCCTTGAAGAGAACACCCTCAGGTAACAGGTGTGTGCCTGAGAGATAATAAGGAATCAGGTTTTATTGTTTTGCAGCTTTACTGTGTACTAAAGTGTCTCTCTCTTTATTTTGTGTGCTTCTCTCATTTCCCTAATCTTGTTGTAAAATGCTACCAGAATAAACCTTGTCTTGGTTTTACCCCACATGGGTTTTGTAGTCACTCTGCTTGGTTCAGTATCTAAATCCAGGTTACAGAATTAAAGGCGAGTCCCTCAACAGAGATCCAAGTAGGATTGCAGACAGCTGAGGTTGGCAATCTGGTACCTTGAGATCTCTGGGGGCCTTGGTTCCTTTGGAGCAGGAAAGGGTGGGGGTGTGGCGGGCCAGCCCCCCCTTCCTCCACATATATGTTTAAAGGAACTTGCATATACAATTGAGTTTGCAACCGTAATAGAAGTAGGGCAGGTCAACTACTGAGTGTTTTTTAAAGAACATTTTCAGCAGTGCTGAAAAATGCTTCCATTTTCCAACCATTTTTTTGGCACTGCTTCTGAAAATGTTAATTTAAATTGCCATTGCAATTTTGGCTTTGACCCTGGGACTGTGATGACTACGGCTTATCTTGGAACAGGACGGATTTACGACACCACGTTTGGAGGCTTCCATCTAATGGGCAGCAATCCAGTAGGGCTGCGCTTGTAGTTAGTTTTGCTCTAAAACCTGGAAGTGGGGAAGTATTTGCTGCAGCCTTAGCTATGAAATATCCTTTTGACATTTCCTGTTTCAGAGACAGAGAACTGACGCTCAGATATGGCAGCATTCAGCCTGCCACTGCGCAAGCATTTCCTCGGGGACTGCCTGCATGCCTTTAGTTCAGCCTTCCCCAACCTGGTGGTGCCCTCCAGATGTGTTGGGATACAACTCTCATCTTTCCAGTGACCAGGCTGGCTGGGGATAATGGGAGTTGTAGTCCAACACATCTGGAGGGCACCAGGTTAGAGAAGGTTGCTTTACTTAGTGTACCTGATCACCACAAGAGCCACATGCTCTGCGCTGAGCCTGCGCTGGTCCTCTGCCCATCTCTGAGGAAGACCACAAACAGAAAGAGGCTGCATTACACAATGAAAAGATTATCCCACCCCTGAGCTCCTTGGAAGACGGACAGGATAAAATCAAACGGATTAGGGAGATGGATGGATGGATGCAGAAGGCAAACATCCAAAAAGTAGGTACTGAAGGCATTTTGATGCCTTCCTACAGCAGGAGTGTGAAAGTCAACTCTCTCTGAGTGGCAGTTTTACATTTTCATTAGCTCAAAATCTTCAATGGATTCAAATGAGTTCAGATGTCTATGAGTCCAACCTGCAGATTCTTCAGTGGACCTGCTTTTGCAGAGCCACACGGGTTCCAGGGACTTGTGGACCATTTTTTTAACTGGGGGGGGGGATCTGCACAAATTTGCACTTGTGCTAATACACATTAGCACAAATGCACACTTGCGCAAGTGGAATGAAATTCTCGTACATCCACACCTGATTCTGTCAATGCGGGACAACAGAATGAAAGATGCCCGACAATCCACGAAACACAGAAGGAACGGATTGAACAAAATCCGTACATATGAACCTTTCTGTTTCTGTTAACCCTCCCTCCATTTCCCCCTCTGCCTCATAACACATGAACTCTTCTCTGTATCTCTGCAGTCCAGTCTTCCAGTTTCCCCTTTTCTTTTGTCATTTCTTTGTGTCCCCTCCCCTTATCTCTACCCCTTCTTGCTGAATTCAGCAGCAGCACACAAGGCTTTCACTCTCTCAGCAATTCATAAAGTGGGGGAGACTCAAACATGGGTGGGCCATGCAGTGCAGCTGGCTAATTGGTGCCAGCTCCATCGCATGCCTCTGAATCCACGGAGAGGGGAAACAATGTAGACAAAGAATTTGGCCCTTTGGCTGAAAGAGGTTCTGCACCCCTATTTTAGAAGGAAGCTGCTACCAGCATGGTCTATTCTGCTCACAAAACCTAAAGTGAGGCTTTAGCATGGGATTCCTTCAGTGTACTTATTTTTCAGACAGCCTCACCCAAACTTCCAGTTCGGTGCTGAACACTGAAGGAGGAATCCCCATGCAGAAATGCAACCCTGGAACATCCATGTGGGCTTGAACCCAAGCCTCAGCCTTTGCCCCGTCCTTTGCAGAGATCTACCAGATACCTTCAGCTTTACTCAGCAGGCTCTCCCCTTCCTGCTTTCCTTCTAACTTCATCCCCGGTTTCCATGGTGTAACCAGACTCAGCAGCTTCTTACACCTGCTGCTAACCTGCTTCGCTGACTCTGCTGGAGCCCACAGATGTGCGCTCGTGATTAAATGCGAGAAATGGAAGCTTAGTGGAGAAATGCCACTGAGGGGGCCCTTATGGTTGTGGAGCAAGCAGTACAGCTGGAATAAGATTTCCTCCTGCTCTCCTCACTGATTTACATGGTCACTGGGGGATTTGGGCAGGGAGGAAGGAAACCAGGGAGAAGGAGAGGTATTAAAGAGAAAGATGTTAGTCAACTCAGCATATAAAAAAAGACTGTGTGTTTTGGCACAGGATGATCGGAGGTATCTCAGCGCAGTGTCCTGCAAAGGGCAGAATGGGGAGCTCATTTGGGCATCCGTGCTGTGGGGAAGAGTTGAAGTTGATAATTCCAGGCTCGCTCATCAGGAAATAAGTCCCATTCGCACTAGTGGGGGATTTCTCTACCCTACCCTCTCTCTTTAGCAAGGGGTGTGTGTGTTTCAGGCAGGGCCGGTGCAAGGCAGTTTGGTGCCCTAGGCAAGATCAGATATTTAGCGTCCCCCCTTCCCACTTGAGCCCTCCCTCCCTATTTCTGGTGCCCCCTTTAGCCCTGCGCCCTAGGCAGCTGCCTAGTTGGCCTAATGGTAGCACCGGCCCTGGTTTCAGGAATCAAGTGCCGGGGTGTAGGGAGAAGCTTAAATCTCCCCAACCTGTGTGCCATGTTCCTGATCTGGATCAAGCATCCACTTGTTTACTTGTACAGTAGATAAAAAGAGGAGGATCAGCAGCACGCTGCATCTTTAAATTATCACAGCCTCCCCCAACCAGGTGCCCTGCCAGAGATGTTGGACTACAACTCCCAGCATGCCCCAAACAGTCACGGGGCATGCTGGGAGCTGTAGTCCAACACTTACAGAAGGCACCATGTGTGGGAAGGCTGACTTATCATGTAGTTTGACCCTCAAGCAGGGCTTGCTTCTGCATAAACGTGCTTAGTTAGGACTGGGCTTCCAAAGAACCTGCAGGGAGATCTGTGCCTGATGGCGGAAAGAAACCTTGGCAGAGCGGAGATGGGCAGATAGCCTGTGCTTTCTTCAAAAAGCCCAAAGGGGCTGCTGCTCACAGGGCGCTTGCAAAGCATTTATATAGTTAGCATTTATTTATATAGTGCTTTAAAGTGTTCAAAGCGCTTCATGTACATTATCTTGTTGAAGTCATTACAACAACCTTAGGTAGCTTGTTGTTATTCTAGATATTTACGGTATGTCCCACTATTCAAGCCTGAAGGGCTCTCAGAGAAACTTACAAACAAGTTAAAACAATAAAATATAAAAATCAATGTAAAACATAGAAAAGGAGCAGAGCAGCAGCTGTTTTAATGTAAAAAACAAACAAACCTAAAAAACCTCCAGAAGGATTGGGGGGGGGGGATATGACATGCCTGAACAAATAAAAAAGGTGTTTGCATGGCACCGAAAGGACATCATACCCGGGGCTAGAGCTAGACAAGCTTCCCCAGAGGGGGCATTCCAGAATTGGGGCAGCACGGCTGAAAAGGCCCTATCTCCAGTTGTCAGCCGCCTCACCTCCAAAAGCAGGGGGACCTGGAAAAACGCCTCTGAGGATGTTTGGAGCACGTTTGTGTAAGCATATTGCAGATGGCGGGCAGGGGGGATGCTGAGGCTGAGGGTCAGTCTAAGGCTACGTAGTGAGTTCATGGCAGAGGTGAAATTTGAACTGGAGACTTCCTGATCCATACCTCTGCCTCTTAGCTATTATGCTATGCCAGCTCTCTCAGCCGCCGCACGTCATACCAGTGATTGCCTGATACTATTGCGATGGAAAGAAGATTCTTTTTCTGGAAAGAAAACGTGGTATCATTCCTTGTGACTGACCCAACCGAAGGCAAGAGAAAATATTAATTTCTTATCTATGAATGTAGCACCACTGGTATAATGGTGCATTATAAGTAACATAAGCAAAAACCAACCAACCAACAAACCCAGATCCCCACCCTGAAGAGCTTACAGCTAAAATTTATTTCATGTGGGAGGAGACAACAGAGAATGGGGAGGGAAGACAGAGATACAAAGGTACTCAAATTACGGAAAGATGGGAGGAATGGGGGAGAGACAAGGGTTACAAGGCAATTGTCACATGTGAGAGAGCCTGAAAGCCAATGGCCATTGCCAGCAGTCCCTGAGCGGGAACAATAAACTGCAGAAATGATAAATACTGTAGTTTAAAGTCCGTATGTCTGTAAGCCATATGGCTTTAGGATTCCCTGAACCACATATCTGCTCCTCTCCTGAAGTCCCTTCTTACTTCATTAGCAAAGGTTATGAGCAAGGGTCAGTTTGAATCCTGTATCTGAATTCAGTAATAGATTTTGAAGCCTCTCCCCTCCCCCCACTTTTTTGGAGTGGGTATCTATTTAGGTTCCATTTAATTAAAAATAATAATAATCCAGTTCATCATTGTATGTATATTTCAAATTTTGATTTGGTGATGATCTCAGAGTACGTACCTCCAGCTAACATCACCTATGGTCCAGGCTCTACCTAAAAAATGTAAGTGTGGATCCCTGATAAACAACTGCCAATCTATCATTGTGGTGAGATGTATTTTTTGACGGGTTTCATCCTCTCAGCAGTAATCCTTGCAAACACAACATGCAAAGTTCTTCATTTTCCACTAGCTTCAGGTGTCCTCCTGCTTACACCTTTTAGCATGAAAAGTTATTCACCTCTCTAATCTGCCTCCTCTTTTCTTCTCCTATGTCCTGCATCTTCCCACCCTACCATAAATCTTAATTGCATCTGTGATTTCCCCCCCCTGCAGCATTAATTAATCATATTTAGGCCTCTTACCAGCTGTTGCTACAAACCAACCTCCCCCAGCCCAAGGCAGGTGCCTATTACTTTGCATAAGCCCAACCAGTGGGAGGAGGGGGTTCTTTCCTCTGGAGTGCTGAGATACTAATTCATCCACCTTGCTTGTCAGCCGGCTGTCTTCTCTGTCTTGAGATGGTTCCCCCACCCTTGCTGTACTCTGCTTGCTCAGGGTTTCAGCTCATGTGATCTACTTGAAAATACAGCAATTGAAACAATACATTTATCATAAGAATGAATGTTCCAAATGATGGAAGCAAGCTTTTGAGTTGCACAGAACTCTTCTTCAGGTGTTCAAAGCAAAGACACACAGAGAGAAAAGCGATCACATGTTCTGGCTAATGTTAACCTCGTTAAGTGAAGGATATTTTTTTTTAAAAAAGGATTAAAAATATTTATGTCTGATGCAGTGTGCAATCCATATGGCTTTGCTGGAAGGAAAACAACAGAGTGTTGTGGCACCTTAAAGACTAACATCTTTAAAGCTGATGCCATAATAAATTTGTTAGTCTTTACGGTGTCACAAACCTCTTCACTGTTTTTGCTGCAGCAAACTAACACACCTACCCCCTTTGGAAGGAGAAGTGTGCATCTTTTCCCATTAAACAAGGGAGCAAGTAATTTCAACGATACATATTTGTTTAATTTATTTATTACATTTCTATACAGCCCAATAGCTGAAGCTCTCGGGGTGGTTAAGATAGGACAAAGAGTAAGAAAATAACTAATTGAAATAACCAGATGGATCTATTCATGTGCTGAGGGTGGTGGAGGTGATGGGGTGCTAAGGCAAAAATGTTCTCAGGACAGTAGAACTGTACTTTGTTCCCTTTGCCATACATGTGGCAGGAAATGATGATAGCCTTAAGTGCAGTCTTGGAATGTATATTGCTGGGTTTGCACTGCAAAATCTTATGGGTCCAGAATTTCTTTCTTTCTGCCATATTTCTGCCGTGGCTTAGTGTGTTATGCGAATCCAGTCAGTGTTTCTTAGCCATGGCTTCAAAGCCACCCTTCAAAGCCATGGCTTGTTCTAGGGCAGTGTTCTCCAACCTTGGGTCCCCAGATGTTTTTGGCCTACAACTCCCAGCATGCCCCAGCCAGCGTAGCTGTCGACAGTCAACCTGTCCTCCCCGATTCTAGAGTATCAATCCCAGGGATGGGGACTCGGACTCGAGGACTCAACTCGTGAGTCGGACTGAGTCCCCCCTCTGACTCGACTTGGACTCGAGCCCCAATATTTTTAATGGGACTCGAGACTCGACTCGGGACTCGAGACCAAGGACTCTTCAACATCCCTGGGCTGTGCCAGAAGGAGTGGAGAGGAGCGTGATTGCCGGCGAAAAGCGCATGGAAGCGAGGTGCGCCACTGCTCGGCCACTATGGACAGCTACCAGGAGTGCAGCCCCAACAGTGTGTCAAGATTTATTTTGATTGATGTGTTGCGTACTTGGGAGAGGCAGAAGAAGGACCTGAGATTACTCTGTGTGGCTGCTCTGAGTGTGTTTCTGGTTCCAGCAAGTTCATCACCAGTGGAGCGGGTGTTCAGTGAGGGTGGAATTGTGATGAGATCTCACCGTTCCAGAATGGGGCCCAAACATTTAGAAAAAATCATGTTCCTCAAAAGCAACATGGATAAGTTTTAGGAAGTACAGCAAGATTATTTTTTTAAATCATTTTCCTAAAATGCAACCTTTCAGACATTTTGGGTTTGGCTGCCTCTGCCTGCCTGTCTGGGGTTCCCAGCCTCCTCTGCCTGCCTGGTCTCTTCTTGACCAGTTCAACAGTTGAATTGTCCAAGACAAAGGCCTCTGCCTGCCTGCTTTGTGGTTCCCTGCCTCCTCTGCCTGCCTGGTTATTTTGGGTTTTTCTGCCTGGTCTGTTCTTGCCAAAATCAGTTGCAGAGTTTTGAAATAAAAAGGCACACTTGTACCTAGAATTTATTTAAACCACACATCTGAAGTAGCCTTATTTTGTTGGGAAAACCCCCAATTGATTTTAATAGGGACTCGTGGAGTCAGCTTTGGGAGTGACTCGTGACTCGTGAGTCACCATTTTGGACCAAGGACTCGGACTCGGACTCGAGACTCGGGTCCAAAGACTCGTGACTCGACTCGTGACTCGAGACCAAGGACTCTTCAACATCCCTGATCAATCCCTGGAGGAAAGCAAAAGTCACGGGTCTTGAAAAAGAAAAACACACACCCAAATTAAACCACTGGAACAAAGCTTGGGAATGAACAACATTGATGCAAGTTATTTCAGTCACACAATTTGTAGCTTCTGGGTGCCAAATTTAGAGCTTTCAGTGACAAATTGTAGATCTGGTTAGGGAGCAATCCTACAGCCTCTAGAAATTATTGGGGGGGCATAGGATACTCGGGATTCCCCCCCTTCCGAGGTTGGAGACAGTGCTCTGAGCTCAGAAGGAGAAGCAGGAGATCCGCCCACCCACCCCCTTCCCTGCAGCTGGTGAGGAAAGAACCACACCGGCTGGCCTCCCTGGTCAGAAAAGCGACCTTGGAGAAGGGGGAAAGGGGCATTCCGGTGGCCGGGAGGGGAGGAGACTGGAGAGGCCAGGATATGCGCTCTCCTGAGGCCTCTCCAGCCTCCTTCCTTCCCCCTCTGAAGTGCCATAGCTAGATGGGCAAAAAAGCCCGTCTAGCAGAAAATACAGGACAGGAGTGTTGGAAAGTCTGGTGTGCCTTACAGCAGAGTTGCCTTATACAGAGAAACCGTAGTAACACAGCATTTAGTATCAGAGGAAATAAACGCAGGCTAGAGCCAGTTTAGAAGACGTTCAAATCAACTTACTTTAGTTTATTAGTGCTTTCATACACATCATCAAAGAAGGCTATCTAACACAGTTTAACCACAAGCAGCCCCTAGAGCTGGGTGCGCGAGTTTAAGTGAGCGGGAGGGTGGGGGGAGATATGGTTACTTGCTTCCCTCAGGGAGAAAGCACATGTTGCCTGATGCAGAGGCAAAGGGGAAGAGGAAGGAGTAGGAGAAAGGAACTGATCAAGTTACAGGACAACAAGGGGGATGAACAAGACCAGCGGGCGGCTATTGATACAACCCGTTTTCTTTCGCCCTCTAGTGTCTGGAAGCATGCAGAGTTGTTCCTATTATCCAACAGGAAGGACAGGGAGGCGAAGAAGGCCTCTGCTGCTGCTCCCGCCCTGCATTAGATGATCGGAAGCCTCCAGGTCTGTGGGCTTCCGATCATCGAGGGCGCGATCGATAGGACTGCACCCTTAGAGGTCTTTGTTATATGAGTTCCACATAAGTCACCTCTGTATCAAAGTCAATCTTCTTGCGTTCCTGGATTTAAATGCATAGCGCAACTCAATGATGCCTCTGTGTGATGCCTCCAATTGTGTATCCCCCCTACAAGGAAGTATTACATCCAGTCTAAGCAGGAGAGTCCTGTGGGTAAGGATTACATTAGCCATAGTTAATATACAGGCCTGATTTTCCTCCATGACATGTGCTCCTTCCATTTTATTCCATGGAGTACCTGTGAAGGTCTTGGGCCATCACTGAATGCACACTAGCTCTCTCCCTAAGGCCAGCTCTGTGGAGAAACCGGCGGCAGGTTGGCAAAAGCATGCTACGTGTGCTCTGCAGTCTGCACGGAGGCAGGAATGACACCTGCTATTCATGCTATCACTTTTCTTAAACCTGCTGTTGATACTCCAGGGGTGGTGTTACAGAAGAGCTCAGATGTGCTGACTCTCCAGACACATGCATTTTGTTCTGTGCATTTCATTGACACTACCCTGACACCTAGGCAAACACAAAAAATCCATTTTGTTCTGGAAGCAGCAGCATGGATAGCTGCCAGGAGCTATACAAACCCCTTCCCCCTCACCTTTCGTATCCCTGCCCCCTCACCTTTCGTATCCCTGCCCCCACTGCTTCTGCCCACCACTACCTCCCTTTTCAACCCCTTTCTTCCACCCAAAACATCTCCTTTTATTTTTTTCCTAGGGCTAGATTGAAGGGAGGGGTCCTTGGCAATGGGGCTCAGAAACTCCGGAAGAATCTGGACAGACTGTCACTAGGGTATGTCAGGAAGTTTATCCCAAGCGATGATAGACTATCAGTAATTCTTTTTCCAGAGAGTCCTTGTAAAGAAGGGATCCACCAGGAGGAAAAGTTATCCTCCCTCCCAATCCATAACAGGATCTGAATGGGTACACATGGCAGCAGTGGGTAACCGGTGACCCTCCAGATGTTGCTGGACTGCAACTCCCGTCAGCCTCAACCAGCATGGGCAACAGGAGGGCCACAGGTTCTCCATCCCCGTTATATCTCTTTCTGGCTCAAACATTTCCCGCGTGTTCTCTCCCCCCCCCCCCCCCATTTCCTTTCTCCTACTTCTGTATCTATTCCAGCGGGTTGCTGTGATGCATCCTGTTCTCAGGCTCAACCACGGTACTGAGGGACGGAACAAAGTCACCCAGGCTGGTCAACCCTTTTTGCAAGTTGATGCCAATTCCTCATATCACACCACTTCCATTGATAGGGTGCGTCACTCTGGCACAGGTATGATTTCCTGAAATCCATCCTATTTACACCCCCATGTAGCTCACTACATAATCCTTCCTGCTCTTGGCTGCAAATATGTTACAAGATATTTGTGGCCTGCTGTCACATCCCGCACTGACTCATTGTTCCCATAAACAGCACTGTTACAATCTATCTTTGTACATTATCCTCTCCAGCCCCCATAGTCACTATATGATCTCTTTACTTCAGCATCCCTCACTGTGAAGGATGCCAAACATTTGGCAAGTTTGTACCGACCCTTGAAATATTGAGGAGCTGAGTGGGTTGAAAGCTATCTATGAGAAAGTGGGGCTTTAAAAAGGTAATGAAGGAAGGTGATTAGAGCTGTCAGAAAGATGGAAAACCAATAGCTGATGATGCCACTTATAATGAATGGGCCCAACTCTAATGTGTGGGTATTCTTCCGGTGAAGTGCAGCATGGAACCCAACATTCTAGATTTAGCTAAAGGGAGGCTTAGGGAGAGGGCAAAGTAAGTATGTAATGTACATCCATGCATCTTTAACATTTTAGAGCATACTCTGTCCTAGCAAGACTTCCTGTGCGTCACTTCAAAGATGAAACGGCTAATATTAAAAACATTTATGGGGACTCACAAAACTGTAACCTCTGCATGTGGCAAATGTGTACATGCAGGGGTTTCTCACACTGTCATTTTGGAAATATGCCTCACACACCTTGACCCTAGAATCTCCATTTTGTTTTGGAAGGCTGATTAAGCAGAGGCTCCAGATCAGTCAGGGAAAGAAAGCTGCCATTTAAACCTGCTGATCCCTAACCTAATTAAATTGCTAGGAGCAACCCTTGCTTGAATTCAAATCATGGGAACTCCAGAACCTACAAGTGTGATCAGTGCTGGCTCCCAGGTTTTCGAGGGCCCTTGGGAAAGACACCTTCAGCGGGGGCCCTGCCTTCTCAGTGCTCCTGTTTATCATTGCTACCACCTGCAGAAAGCCAACAAGCAAGCAGGACAGTCGCATCAACTGCTCATCCTTCTCACCCTCACCTTTGTTTGGGCCAGAATGGGAGGCAGATGAACAAGCAGGCTGCAATGATGAAGAGGAGCAACTCTAGGAGGCTCTTGTCAAGGGGCCCCTGCTGGAGTGTAGGCCCTTGGCAGTTGCCCAACCATGCCTACCATTGATGCCAGTCCTGAGTGTGATTGTGAGTCACCATTCTAACCAAGCAATCTAAGGTATATCTTGAATTGGCCAATCCAGAGCCTTGGTGGGTAAAATGCTCATGTAGTGCCACTACATGAGTATTTTATTTATTTATTTATTATATTTATACCCCGCCTTTTTTCCTGCAAGGAACCCAAGGTGGCTTACATAATTCTCCTCCTCCTCCTCTCCATTTTATCCTCACAACAACCCTGTGAAGTAGGTTAGGCTGAGAGTCAGCGACTGGCCCAAAGTCACCCAGTGAGTTTCATGGCCGAGCGGGGAATAGAACCCGGATCTCCCGAGTCCAGTCCAACCCTCTAACCACTACACCACACTGAGTAGTGCCACTATTGTTGGTAAACACTTGATTGATTGATTGATTGCACTTTGAAAACGCCCAATAATGAAAGTTCTCTGAGTGGTGTATAATACATCGACAATACAAAATACAAACAATGAATGAAAACAGCACATAATAAAACCAAGAGAAAACCTGCCAATGGAGAGTTTTTTTTCTTTCTTTAGCTCCCATGCATGGAGGCAAATTTAAAGGAAAAAAACAGCTGGGTGGGAAGGTTTAACCCTTCTACTCATGCACAGTGGTCCTGATCCAGATCAATTGTCCACATACTTTTCATAGATTTCATAGATCTGCTAGAGTTGGAAGGGGCCTACAACAAGGCCATCGAGTCCAACCCCCTGCTCAATGGAGGAAACTAGAGGAGGGGTCTCCCATCCAAGTAATAACCAGGCCTGACCCTGCTTAGCTTTCCACGCTCAGACAAGCTGAGCCAGCTAACACACACACACACACACACACACACACACACACACTGCATTTAATATAGTATGTAATTCAGCCCTGAGTGAAGAAAAAGCATGGGAGAATCTGCTACTTGCTTCTTTTCAGTCTGGTGAGCCAAAGTGAAGGAAAATTAGACTTGGAAAATGCACACTTTTAGAAGCTCATCTTCCAAGCCCAATTCCTCCTTCCAAGCTTAACAGAGTAGTGGGGCTTCAATTTCCCCTCCATTTGACAGCAGAGATTTAGATGAGCAGCTTGGTGTACATCCAGCCTCCAAGCAAAACTATCTGACATCTTTACTGTTTATATGGCACAGAAGTTAAAGCGGGACTTGAACTCAGAATTTCCATGATTTTTTGTTGCATGAGTAAATTTATAAAAGCTAAAACCCACAGTTGGGCAATATCTTTATTAGGGCCAACGAAAATGCCACTAAAGATTGTGCAAGCTTTGGAGTTCTCCAGAATTCTTTGTCACCCTAAAGAAATAATGTGGTTGGAGTTAGAAACATGTGAACTACGTAGTACTTTGGGGATTTTTTTTTTCCAAAAAAATGATAATAAATTGATAAAAAATATAGACAACCCTTTTCTAAGAAATTTGTTAATGATTTGGGGTACTATGAAGAGCATATTTATACCAGGGATATCTCCATTAACTCCAGTGGTAGCTCTTAAGGATTTTCCTGAAAACTTAAGATTAGAGCTGGAGAGTAAACTAAGAGAAGAAAGGGTTATTAGATTGACCGATTGGGTGGAAAAGATGGGGACTAGAGATCAAATAATGGAAATTGTTGGGAGAAGAAGATTATCATGGTTAAATTTATTACAGTTAGAACAGTGGTCGAAGAAATGGAAAAGGAAAACTGAGTACGAGAGAGATTTAACTAATTTTGAAAAGGTGGTTATGTCTAGAGACGGCCTACCAGGTAATGCATCAACAAGAGGTATAACAAGGGATTTATACAGATTGATCCAAAAAGCAAAAGAACAAGAGGATCAGCTTAAGACAGTATGGGATAATGAATTTGAAGAGGTGACCTCGAAGGTGGGGTGGAACAATATATGGGATAGACGGATTGTGAAAATGATGTCAATTAGGATAAAGGAAAATTTTTATAAACTAATTTGGAGATGGTATTTAACTCCAGTAAGATTAAATAGAATAGATAATAATTGTTCTGCATTATGTTGGAGAGGATGTCAGGAAAAAGGGACATATGCTCATATGTGGTGGAGTTGTAAAAATGTATTGGTGTTTTGGCGAGAGGTTTTTACAGAAATATCGAAAATTATTGGTACTAATTTAGAGGTCTGTCCAAAATTAGCAATGTTATCAATAACTGAGAAGCTTATTTGTGATCAAAATACGAAGGAGTTAATTGTAAACTTGTTAACTGCGGCCAGGCTAATGATAGCGAGAAATTGGAAAGTACAACATGTTTTCCTAATAACAGACTGGTATAAGGAAGTTTGGGACATAGCCCTAAATGATAAACTAACTAGTAGTATCAAATGCAAAAAAGGATTGCTAAAGAAGAATAATTTTATGGAGATATGGAATCAATTACTAGACTATGTATTAATAAAGGGGAAGGGTAACATGCCTTGTCAGGATATGTTATATTTTTGGAATTTAGACTTTATTTGATCAGGAGGATAGAAGTATATTAATTGGTCCCTTGGAGGGTGGGGGGGAGCACTTTATGATTTATTGTATGTTGATTATGTTATATTTGTGTGATAATTTTGTATTTTGCTAAATATATTTTCTGTGTTATAATTTGTTTTGAAAAATAAATAAAATATTTTTTTAAAAAAGAATTCTTTGTCAGGCTAGATGGTAAAAAAGCAAGGATTTCATAGATAGAGTTGGAAGGAGCCTACAAGGCTATCGAGTCCAACTCCCTGCTCAATGCAGGAAACTAGAGGAGGGGTCTCCCATCCAAGTAATAAACAGTCCTGACCCTGCTTAGCTTTCCACGCTCAGACAAGCTGAGCCAGCGTGAAGCACCCTCCACAAAGTACAAAGATTAGGCCAGATGTTGTGGTCTAGACTCAGTTTAGACTCAGATGGAGATTGCAGACTGACTGAATGATGTAGGCACTGGTATCAAAGTGTACTTAGCATACTGGGACACATGGCTGACCCCCATTTCTGAAAACAAAAGCCGACTGGAACTCAGATCTGTTTCTTCCCTTGATCAGGTTCATGGGTAGGCAGAGGGCAGAAGTAAAGAGAAACGTGACAGTCATTATATTAGCAAAGCCAGAGATTACTTTTAGGCATTGCACAAGGTAAAAAGAGTCAATAGAAGACAAATTTTGTAGTATTACCTCTTGGTTGGAGGGAATGGAACTCTCAAAATGCAAAGTCCCTCTTCAGGTGGTAGAAAATCATCTTCCTGGAGGTAGATGATGCTGTGCAGGCTAAATATAGTATTGTCCAAGGTACATAAAAAAACAAATATAGCTATGCTGGTCAATGAGAAAATAACATATGGCCAAATCTTTATACTTTTGGGTGTGTGTGCCCCTGCTTTCTGAACATCTAGCCTGATGAAGATTTCTGGAGAACAAAAAAACTTGTGAACTCTTTTGTGATGTGTTTGGTTGGTCCTAATAAAAGTATTGCTTAACTGTGGCTTTTGGATTCCCCCCACTTTCTTATGGACTAGTACAGCTATCTTTGGGGTTTTTTTGTGGAGGGAAGTTTGGGTAAAAGCTTTAACTCGTCTCAAACTGAAGTGCAATTGATCACAGAACATCCAACATATAGTACTGCAGTATACTGGGTCTATTAGTCCATCTAGCCTAACTGGGAGCAGGTCTTTAAGGTCTCAGGCAGAGGTGCCATCCCAGCCTTGCAACCTGACTTTTTTTTTTTTTTTTTTTGCTTGAGTCGAGATACCGATCACTGAACCTGGAACCTTTTACACCAGGGGTGGGGAACCTTTTTTTTTTTTTAGCCTGAAAGCAGAATTCCATTTTGGAGACGCTCCCAGGGGCAGCATTGCAGTGGTGGGCAGAGCCAAAGGCAAAAGGGGCAGGGCCAAAACCCCAGCATATTTTAGCTTAAACCTCTGACTGCCGGTAAACCTTTTAGAATGGGGAAAAACTGCACAAATGCCTGGAAAGTGGGTAGGGCCATGGGAATAGAGCATGACCCTCTGGGTAACCCCAGTGGGTTGAATTGGGACCCCGGGTGGGCTGGATTGGGATCATGGGCTATGGTTCTGCACCCCTGTTTTGCACACTTGAAATATGAGCTTTACCATTGGGCTACGGTCCCTCCTCAGTACTGCTGCGTCTACTAGTAGTAAAATGTACCTGTAGCATTAATATTCATACTACTATTTATTTTTTCTTAATCTGCATACAGTCAGTAGGTACTGTACGGAATCTCAAGGAGGCTACAATGCCATTCTGAAGATCAATGCAGGCAGGTGAGAAGCAGTCTGAGCTGGACTGCACCAGTATAAATTAATGGGAAGAGGCGGCTGTGTCACTTGATTACTGCAGCTGAAGGCAACATTCAACAGGTGCCTCTGATGTTAATGAAATGGATGTTCTACCCGGGAGATGAATCACATTTTCTCAAGGTAGAAAAGATTATGAGTGTTCGAGTGTTGGGAAAATGCAGGATACCCACATCCAAAGTGTGAGCTCAAAGGACTGATGTGTGGAATCTGTGCAATAAATTAGTAACAAGCATGCATTTATTGTACAAAACCCCCATGTGGAAAGGGACAAAGGTCCTAATCAAGGCCTCATGGATGTATAAAATCTCACATTTATCCTCCTCCACTCTTACTTGGTTTGCAACGGTATTCAGCTAGCTCAGCCTTCCCCAACCCCCTTGTGAATGCTCACTTCTCAGCTCTACCTGCCGATCTCCAGATGTGTTGGCCTGCTGGCTGGGCATGATGGGAGTTGTAGCCCAACATTTCTGGAGGGTGCTAGATTGGGGCAGGCTAAGCTAGCTCTCCTCTAACAGACAGGAAATCACAGTCAAGACAGACCTGCTCAAAGTCACAGAAAGTGCCTGTGGTAAAATAGAGCATTTCAGGCGATAAGCTTATGCACAGTTATCTGAGAGTAAGCCTCATTGAACATTGTGGGACTTACTTCTGTGTAAACATGCAGACAATTGTTCTGTCAGTCTCCCAGGTTTTTGGCTGGCATTTCTTCTTCTTTGGCCATTCCATTTCAAGTTCTTGATGGTCACAAACCAATGCAAAGTACTAGGAAATCTGTGACAAATGAGCAGACATGTCTAATCTTCCCTTTTAAATCTTTTTTTGGCTAGGCTTGCTTTCAAGCTCAGTTTACACTTGCCCAGATAGGATGTTGCTTGGAGAGGGAGGAGGTTGCTACCTGACTGTTTTTCTTTAAAGTTCAGTATTAGGCAGTACATAATTTTAAATGTACTTATATTTTTGGCTGCAATCCTATGCCCACTTACCTGAGAGGAAATCCCATTGAACACAATGGGGCTTACTTCTGATTAGACACACATTAGGATTGCTCTGTAAGTGTATTAATATATGCAAATAAAGATGTCTCACCTTGCAGACTTGGTTGATCCTCCTTGTAATTGAACCCATATGTGTACAGATATTCACAACCTCAGTCAGCTATTTCATGAATCTCATTTAGTAAGCTGTTGCCAATGAATGTTTTTTGCCAGAATTTTTTATTTATTTATTTATTATATTTATACCCCGCCTTTTTTCCTGCAAGGAACCCAAGGCGGCTTACATAGTCCTCCTCCTCCCCGTTTTATCCTCACAACAACCCTGTGAGGTAGGTTAGGCTGAGAGTCTGTGACGGGCCCAAAGTCACCCAGTGAGTTTCATGGCTGAGCAGGGAATAGAACCCGGATCTGCTGAGTCCCAGTCCAACACTCTAACCACTACGCCACACTGGCTCTCTAATAATACTCTCTAAGAATAAAACAGTTAGCTATGCTGGCTGGGGCATGCTGGGAGTTGTAGGCCAAAAACATCTGGGGACCCAAGGTTGGAGAACACTGCTCTAAGGGGCCGCATCATTCTTGGTATATTTATTGCTACAGATTAATGTACTTTAATTTATCTTTTCTGGATTTGATCCATTAGGTCAATGCCAAGAAAACTGTATGTACAGCATTTTAGTTACTAATCACACAAGCGTATACAGTAATACCTTGGATTGCAAGTAACTTGGTTTGAGAGCGTTTTACAAGACAAGCAATTTTTAAAAATATTTATTTAATTATTTTTTACTTGATATACAAGCGACGTCTTGCAATACAAGTACTGTAGTACGGCTTAAATTAAAAATCTCTGTACAAATTTTTTTTGGGGGATTTCGTTTTGATATAAGAGTGTTTTGGATTACAAGCACGTTTCCGGAACGAATTATGCTCTCAATCCAAGGCATGACTGTACATACCCACTCAGAAGTAAGTCCCACTGAGTTCAGTGGGACTTAGCTCCCAGGTAAATGTGTATAGGATTGCAGCCTTACAGCACAAGCCTATTAACTGTACATGTCTGCTCAAAAGTAAGTCTCATTAAGTTCATTTGGGCTTACACCAAGCTAAGCGGATATAATATTACAGCATCAGCCATCTTGTTTTTAACTGCTTAATGAGCTAACTAAAATATTACAGCACTTAAGCTGATCTTAAATTCTGAGGCTTAAAAAAAAAAAAAAGACAGTGGGTTGAATCCAGACTTAGTCATAGTTCAAGTAGACCCTGATTTTAATGGGTCGACTTGTAGTATGACTAAGACTGGATCCAATCCAATATTTTCTCTCTAATATGTGACACAGAAAAATGCATTGTCTGAATCTACATATGAACCTAGATGGTTTACATGATCTATTGGGTCTGCCTTGAAACCCATTTGCATGGGGCCATTCCAATTAGAATGCATAAAAATCAGTATTTAAAATTTGTAATGAGTGGTTTAATCAATTAATTACACTGAATGAATACTAGAAAGTTTTGTCAATTGCCCACCCCCACCCCCAATGTCACAAAGGTCTTCTGTGCTACTTATGATAAAATATTCTGATTAAGGTTATTCAAAACATGCCGATCATTATGAATATGCAATATCAAATCAAGAACATGCCCGGTAAAGAAAGTGTTCACCCAGGATAAGTTTAAAGATGTTTCCAGTAATAAATCAGGCTATCAATTAGGGATGTGCATTGTATTTGGCTGAAGCCTCAGCTGAACTGGGTCCCTTCGGACTGTTTTTAGTGCTTACCGAGGTGAAGCAGGCTTCACTCCAAAGTGACCAGAACTGAAGCTGGACCCTGCATGAGGTTTCGTTCACAATTCAGTTTTGGAAAGGCAGACAGCCTATCTCCAAACATAGCATCTTTTGCTTTTGTTTCTCTAAATGCTGATGGGGGGGGGGAGGGAGGGAGAGGGGTTGAGTGACTGACAGGTCCACCTCCTAGCAACAGGGCACATTTTACCAGGGCTTCTCCAATCACTGTGCTTTGGGGGAGGGCAAGGATGAGATCATGAGATGAACATTCTTTCAATGTTACCAATCTTCACTATGAAAAAAACTTTAAACCTCTGCACCTATCCTTCTGAAACATTGTAGGTTTCTTGCCTGGAGACACCTCTATGTCTGGACACCTCTATGCAGGTTTCTTGCCTGGAGACATTTTCATGCAAATTGCCCCCTCAAAAAAACCCCACAGGGGAAGGGAAGGGGAAGCAAATCACTCACCACCATCCCCAATTACATAAACCACTGCACCTATCCTTCTGAAACATTGTAGTTTTTGTACTTAGGACAACCACTCTGCTGTCTGACATTTTCAGAATAATTCACAAGGAACATAGGGGATAAGTAAGTGTGTCCTTTTTTCCCCTTGGATACCCTCAATGTAAAATGCTGCTCTTGCACAAAAATCCCTGAACCTATTCATATGAAACTTGGTGGGCTTGATCCTCTCAGAAGGGGCAATTATCCCTGCAAATTTCATCCAGTTCTGTCAAGAAATAAAATGTTATGAGCAGTTTCCTTAAAAAAAGAAAGAAAGAAAGAAAGAGTATGTACCACAAAATCCACAGCACCTATTTTCCTGATATTTGCCAGGCATAATATCCTCCTAAGGGGTTACTGTGCCTGCAAATTTCACCCACATCTGACAAAGAGAAAACACACGATAGCTATTATCTGATTTTCCATGATAGTCAATGGGAGGCATAAAGTCTCTGATTTCTGAAACTTGATGCGGGTTCAGTACCCGAATTGACGTGGCTGGCCTCCGGATTGCTCTGAGCAGAATCAAGCTATTTCCCAAAGTTCCAAATTGAGGACTGAGTTGAATCTTGTGGCTAGTGCACACCTCTACTCTCAATGCAACTGTCACTTTTGGATGAGCTGAAGAATCAAGTCTGTTCCGGCAAAGAGTTTTCAAACCAGCTTTGCTGGCCACAGACAAAAGTAACTAATACTGCTCCCCATCCCTTTATTTTTGTGTTGATAGCAATGCTACACTCAGGCTCTAATGCGTGTCATCTGCAGATGTGATCAGTCCCTCCTAGACTCTTACAAATGACAGTCCTTGAACTCATCCTGTGGCCGTGAATCTTACAAGCTATTGAATATGCAGATGGCATGTTACTTTGCTTCATTTGAAAATCTATGATCTACTCATTCATGTGATCTTTGTGCAGACTTTGATTAGGGAACCTTGTTCCCTGAAAAGCAGTGGTGTAGTTTTTTATTGTTTGTATTTTTATATTGTATTTTATTGTAAAATTGTATTTTATTGTAAAATTGTATTTTATTTTAAAAATTGTTGTAAACTGCCCAGAGAGCTTCGGCTATTGGGCGGCATAGAAATGAAATAAATAAATAAATAAATAAATAAATAAATAAATAAATAAAAGTCGAGCCAGCGCTTGCAGGGATGCAGCGGTGGCACTTTTTTTTTATTAGCAGGGGTGCTGATGTCATCTGCCACCCCCACTCAGATCTCTCTGTACTGCCTGAGCTTAGCTGCAATTCTCACAGTAGCAGGGGGGGGGGATTTTCCCAGCAACAATATATTGTTCCTTGTTGTAATGGAAAGTATTTTGGACTTGGGGTGGCTTGGTCTTGAATGGGCAATCAAGACCCATTAGTGGTGCAAATGTACCACTAGTGTACCATTAGTGGTACATCTGTTCCTGGTGGAGATAAAACTTCTAGAACTGGTTTGTTGATATAGATCAACATAGCTGCCTGTATTTTTGGACTCTCCTTGGTGGTGTGGCTATGGAGACTGTCATGATGAGTGCCTGAACTTCCAAATTTACCAGTACAGTACTGCTGAAAGGTATGGGCCAAAGACTGATGATAGAATTAGATGCTTGAGGGGGAGTGGGGTGGTGGGAGAATCTGTACTCTGTGACTGGAAGAAATGATGCGATTTACCTTAAGCTTTTTGGAAGCCATGCCACATTTTGGGCTGTCCTTCCTCTCTTGGGAACTGGGGCATTTTTTGGAGACATGAATAGCAGAAAGGAAAGATGAATTGTATGCTTGCGACAACAGCTCCTTGGGGAAAAGACATAGCTCGAATCTATAGTAAGGGACTGGAATTTTGGGGGAGTGATGAAGCCCCAGTTGTGGGACACTGGAAGTTTGACCAAGAGCCTATCAGTTCTTCTCCCCACTCTAGCATCTTAGCCTTTAGCAGATCCTGCCTTCACATCTTCAGGTTGTTTCCTGCCTCCAGTAAGGATTGGAATTTGCTTTTCAAAAGAATGAAATCAAGACACTCTTGGGTCTAAGGTGCACCCATATTCTGCAGTGGAAGATTGATCTGATGTTTCATGATGCAATTGCACCAACATTTATTTCTAGATTTCCCTGCCAATAGTATCTGAAGACAGGAGATGTGGAGACAGGATAGTAGCTGAGTGACTGATGACCTTCCCGGCTTGTACTACTTTGGGCAAAGAGACAGGTGTGATGACAGGAAGCGTAGGTGTGGGAGGATGGTGCCGCCGCTGCTGATGCAAAGGGCAGGGACATCAGAAAGGAAGAAGATGATAGACGCTGGTGTCATCACCAACTTTTCCTCTTAGCCTCTTGCTGAACCCAATTACCTTAACTGAAAGGAACGTGTTGTAATATGACAGAGTTTTCACTTTGATTAAAGACCTCCAGCCTCTTTTGCAGGTGGCACATCTCATAATTCATTGTGGAGATGGCTGAATTTTATAACCAATGATAGGCTGAGTTCTTTCTCCTCTCGTTCTCTCCCTCCCTCCCTCTCTCTCTGTTTCCCCTCCCTGCATCCACTTTCCAGTCGAGACCAAACTGGGTTTAACTAGGCCTGAATAATTTAAGAGAGTTATTATGCTCCTGTGTTTTTCCCTTACTGTCAACTGTAAAATCCATACAGTAGCTTCGGGAAATGGGGGTAATTTGAATTGATAATAGGAAGCTTTGGAAAAAGTCATCTATTGCCGTGCAATGGTGGAGCAGATGCGTGCTAAATCTTGTATAATGAAAGAATATGCCGATGTCAATTATGTAAGAAAACGACTTTACAGTGGTTTGAGGCAATGGGTTAGCATTCCGCCTGATATTATCACATAAAGAAACACCCATCAAAACCTCTCATAAATATGGAACGGCAAGTAAGATTACATTATAAATTTGAATGTTATGAATGTGTATGAGCAAGACAGATAGAGGCAGGAAGGAAGCCCACCTCACAACTGAATAGTAAAGAAGGACTGTATTTCAGAATTTACATAGAGGCATTAAGAAGAGTACAGAGAAGCGAGTAAAAAAAAACCTCTAGCACTGTGATCATCCAGTGCTACCAAAATACGTTTCTGGAAGTCAGTATCTCTACATAGGCCCTTGTTCACGGCGAGCTAGAAGTGGCAGGCACCGTGGTGGTTTATAGGCAGAAGGTAGAGGAGGAATAGCAGTCACGGCCCCATTGGCTCAACTGGTAAGAGACTGATGTCTGGATCTGACTTGGTTGCTGGCCTTCCCATCCCTTGCTTTGAAAAGGCTCTGCCGTCTCAAATTCATGATACCTGCAAAATGTTGAGGAACTTCTCTGTTGGTAGAGAGAGCCTGTCACTGGACGAAGTCACTTTCTAGGATCATCATTCGTTTTTAAATGTTGAATTGTTGCTATCACAGTGCAATCCTATGCATATTTACTCAGAAGTATTCCCTTGAGGCTGCAATAATATACCCACTTGCCTGAGAGTAAGCCCCGTTGAACTCAGTTGCACTTACTTTTGAACAGTGGTGCAGTTAGGTAATTTTAGACTCTGGATTTAATGGTCATATTCCACCCCTTTAGATGGGAAAGGTTACTTTCAAATGTGGCAAGTCGGGTCTGCTGTGTTTGGGGGTTCTCCTGCTCATTCCGCTGAGAGGGGCTCTGGATTTCTGCCCCAAAGCCCTGCCCTGATGGCCCCACTGCTTTGGAATACACATGTGTAAGATTGTGCTGTCATTGTATTAAGAGAAGGTAGAACCTAGATGACATGTTTTGGACCTTTTGTCTCACCATTGCAGTTCTGGTAAAAAAAAGATGATTGAGCAGCAAAGGCTGCTATCAGAATACAGTATTTCTTTAATTATTTAACCTAAATATTGTGTTTGAATATGCAGTACTTCTTATGACACTTGCGGGGGGGGGGCATCCAGGGATGGGGACTCGGACTCGAGGACTCGACTCGTGAGTCAGACTGAGTCCCCCCTCTGACTCGAGTCTGACTCGACTCGAGTCCCAATATTTTTAATGGGACTCGAGACTCGACTCGGGACTCGAGACCAAGGACTCGTCAACATCCCTGGGCTGTTGATGAGTCTTCTGGCTGTGCCAGAAGGAGCGCGATCACCGGTGAAGAGCGCATGGAAGCGAGGCGTGCCGCTGCTCGGCCACTATGGACAGCTACCAGGAGCGCAGCCCCAACGATGTGTTGAGATTTATTTTGATTGATGTGTTGTTGTGGGGGGTTTGGGTTAGGGTCAGACATTTTGGGTTTGGCTGCCTCTGCCTGCCTGTTTGGGGTTCCCTGCCTCCTCTGCCTTCCTGGTCTCTTCTTAACCAGTTCCACAGTTTGAATTGTCCAAGACAAAGGCCTCTGCCTGCCTGCTTTGGGGTTCCCTGCCTTCTCTGCCTGCCTGGTTATTTTGGGTTTGTCTGCCTGGTCTGTTCTTGCCAAAATCAGTTGCAGAGTTTTGAAATAAAAAGGCACACTTGTGCCTAGAATTTATTTAAGCCACACATCTGAAGTAGCCTTATTTTGTTGGGAAAACCCCCCATTGATTTTAATAGGGACTCGTGGAGTCAGCTTTGGGAGTGACTCAGGACTCGTGACTCGTGAGTCACCATTTTGGACCAAGGACTCGGACTCGGACTCGAGACTCGGGTCCAAAGACTCGTGACTCAACTCGTGACTCGAGACCAAGGACTCTTCAACATCCCTGGGGGCATCCTCTGTATTGTAATACAGTAGAGGAAGTAAACCCTCTGACTGAGCAGGGATGGAATGTTTAGAAAGAAAGCTGTTATCGAGCTGCTGTGCGGGAAGGAAAGGGGCTGTAGCTGAGTGGTAGAGCACATGCTTTGCATGCAGAAGGTCCCAGGTTTGATTCCTGGCAGGGGCAGTGCTAACTACCAAAAAGATTCAGGGCTCAGTCCCATAGGACAAAAAAAATATCACACAAATTTGCATATGCAATTATATGTGCATAATTAGAAATAATTACTAGAATTTAAATTTTATAGAAGGCAAACTAATTAACCTCTTACTTGCTTTCAGGAAAGTACTGTGCAATGTCTCAAACTGTGATTGCTTAAAACTTACCCTCCATGTGCCCACACCTTCCCTTTGTCTTTCAGGCCCAAATCCAGACGAGGAGGACGGAGTGCCTCAAACCAGAAAAGGGCTGTATGGCATCTTAAACATTTACCAATTAATTGCAAACTGAACATGGGACACTGGCAAGGAAGATTATGGCAATGTATTTTGGACTATAATAACCCATGCTTTTAGGCTGCAAGCTTACACAATACTAGGGAGTAAAAGATCCAGGGCCCATGCCTAGGTGAGCCACCCACTAACACCACCCATGGATGGCCAGGTGGTGGGGTGGTCGTGGGTGGCCTCTTAGAGATTGAGCTCCAGGTGAAAGATTTGGGGCTCCAGCCCT
The DNA here is from genome assembly GCA_021292165.1 of Shinisaurus crocodilurus. Lineage (NCBI taxonomy): Eukaryota > Metazoa > Chordata > Lepidosauria > Squamata > Shinisauridae > Shinisaurus > Shinisaurus crocodilurus. Next base: position 66,727,575 of record CM037878.1, read on the forward strand.
AGTGGGCCACCCCCTAAGACTGCCTCTAATCCCCAGCATCCCCAGGCAGGGCTAGGAAAGAATCCTGCCTGAAACTCGGGAGAGCCACTGCCAGTCAGTGTTGACAATACTGGGCCAGATGGACCAATGGTCTGATTCACCGCAAGGCAGCTTCCTATGTTCCTATGAAGGGAATGTTCTCCATATGTCTGGGATTAAACCTTCACACAGCTCCCCGGGATGGATGCATATAGCTTTGTGTGCAAGCTGAAGAGGTCACAGCAAGCAAGGAAGGTAAGGAGCAGGGAGCCCAGAGGCAAGGAGACCAAAGGAAAAAAAAGAAAAGAAAAAAGGCCCTAGTATAGACAGTGAAGACCTGGGGACCCCAGTGTGGTGCCCATGGGTACCACTAATCTAAATTATTTTTTAATTTAAAGATTGTTTAACTGGAAGGCAGGCATGCTGCAAAGCAAAGTGCTTGCTCCAGCAGGGATGGAATTAAGGGTAGGCATGGTTGGGCACCTGCTGAGAGTCCACACCCCAGTAGGGGCCCCTGGACTTGCTCCTCCTCTTCCCCATTGTAACCTGCTTGTTCACCCGCCCCTCGCTCTGGCCCAGACAACATTGGTGGTGAGGAGGAGGAGCAGTCGATGCCCCTGCCTCCTCCTCCCTCAGTATCTCTGTGCTTGTCAAGTAAGCAAGTGATGGCAATGATGAGAAAGGGAATGAGGAGCAATACCAGCTGGTGACAATGGTGGTGAGAAGGCAGACTCACTGAGGAAGGGGGCCTAGTGAGGGTGTCTTGCGGTCTAAAAACCCTCAGAAGCCCAGGGCCAGCACTGGGCTCCATTGCTATCTTTATTTCCGAGAATGCCTCTGAACTCCAGAGACATTCTTAGAAAATAAACATGGCGAGTTGCTGCAGCCCAGTGCTTTGTTTTGGAGTGTTCCCAGTCATCCAGAAAAAAAAAAGGAAAGGTAAGCTGGGGGTGGTAGGGAAGCCTCTTCCCACCATTCATACATCTGTTTTGCTATTAGATGGGAGAGGTATTTCATCATGTATGGTTTCTTCCACACTAGATCCCTTTTGTGCTGCAGAGGCATTGCTTTTCCACAATGAGCTAAAGCTGGAAGTGGAATTAAAATGGATGTTTCACTTAATATAGTGCTATATTATCCAACAATGACCTTCCCAATAGCCAAGATACTTCTGTAATGTTTACTACTAATAGGTAACTCCCATTCAACAAAGGTCCCTGCAATATTAATTAAAAGCTTTCTTCTTGCAGGTTCTGCCTATTATTACTTCTTCTTTTCCTATAAAAAGGAGAGGAAACTAGTAATTAAAGACAGCCCCTCATATGTGGAATTAAGCTGACTTCTTAAGGGGCAATTCATCACTGTACCCCCCACCCCCACCTTGGCTGAAAAGGAATAAACAAAACAGGCAGAACCTGCAAAGATAAAGCTTTTAATTAAATGCACAGTAGCCCTCAAAAGCCTCAATAGTGCTCAATTTGTGTGGAAAAGGTCTATGGACCAAATAAACACTGATTGATTGATTGAATAGTGCTTTGCCTGTCCAGGCTAGACAGAATAGTGCTTCAGTTGCATTTTATTGCAACCCCTGCCCACCAACCTCAGAAATCAGATCTGACAAAATGCAGGAGGACAACACAGAAAAAACACTGGAATGCAACGGTTTAGCATAATCTGGATATTTCATAAGAAGTTAGAGAAGGACTTGTGTAGACACTAGCTTAGTCAGGCTTCCGGTCATTTAATTGTGGAATTGTGTGTTGTCTGGGTAACAGCTAAAAGCAAATTCAAGATCCCTGCCCCATCTCTAGCTGAAAAGTGTTTGTCCTCTGCTTTAGGTGGCCACAAAAGCTGCAGGCAGTGATTTTTAGATGCATTGAATTATTGTGTCCTCCTGAGGGCCTCAGTTTTATGATTCTGCATTGTGCTTTGAAAGCTGGGGTTTGTGAGCTGATGGCACAGCCTGACAGATCATCATATCTTTGAATATTATTATGGCCTCAGATAGCAGCTGCCTTTATGGAGATATGGTTGGTGGTGGCAATGGCTGTTTCTATCACAGCAGAAGGTATTTGGGGGCTCATTCATACTTGTTTCTTCAGCTCATTATAATAAAGTTTTAGATTTAGTTAAAGTTCACACTGATGGTTGAGGGGCAATCGTTATTTGGGCCTTTGTTACTCTGTTGTAGACAGCTATCCATAGGAGATTTCAGGCGTAAGCAGGTCACAATTGAGGACTTATTTCTCAGTAGTAAGTCAAGGGTGAATCTGGCCCTATTCCTGTTCCCTGGCCACTGAGGGCTTCTCTAAAGGAGGCATTTATCCTGCACTCATTATTCCCTACTCACGGTTGTTTACAGCTTCTTTAGATGATGTCATCACCCTCCAGGTTCACTTCTGTGTCTAACCAGCACTTTTTGTGAGTTTTTTTTTTTTTTAGGGCAGGGAAAGTGCTGCATTTAATTGTGAAAATGAAAGAAAGCACAATTTCCTCTTGTGTATTTGCACTATTCTGCTATATCACAGTGCCACCTAGAGGTTATGTTGTGGGAAAGCAGGAAAGGAAATGTTCCTCATGCAGTGCTTGGATCTCAATTCTGCAATGAAACGGAAATTAGATCAGATTAACAGCCAATTAACAGCCTTGTGTAGAAAAGCTCTGATTGTTGGGGTGGTTTCCTGGCTTTTGTGCAGTTTTTTCCCTCGTTCTAAAAGGTTGAAATGCCTCTCCTAAGGCTTAGTTACTGACAGTAAGAGCTTTAAGCCAAAAATGCTGGTATTTTTTATATTGCGGGCCCTTCTCCTTTTGCCTGGGCCACCATTAGAATGTGGTCCCCGAAAGCTTCTCTGAAATGGAATTTGGCCCTTTAGACTGAAAGAGGTCCAAGACCCCTGTGCTAAAGGTATGCAAGTTCTACAGCTAGTCCGTTTATAGGGCTGGGGCACAGAAGGCAGGAGGAGATTGATTTGAAGTTTCAGCCAAGTTTTGCGATGGCCATTAATCGCTGCTTCCTAATTTCTGTAACTTGAATGTGGTTCTAGTTTGCTGGCAACAGAGATGGGATCAGTGCTTAATTTCTAAAGCAGTGTTCTAAAGACATAAGTGCTGAATTTTAATCTGTGTGGAAGATACACCATAACTCAGTACACCCTGTTTCTTAATGTTAAGTGTGGAGGGAGGGAAGAAACTGCAGCTGCTCAGAAATGAAAGTACTTTACATATGCTCAGAGGAACCCTGCTTTATTATTTCTTAACTGTTGTTTCTGCTTAAGAAACTTTGCCATGTGCTCACAGACTGATTTGGGGCTATTACTGAGCCTCCATGTGCCTCTGCTGAAAAATCGGAGCGATGTCCTCTAAATTATATAAATGCATGTATTTATTTTTTATGTATCCATGTCCTGCCTTTTGATCAATAAAGATCTAACAGCAACTTATAAATAAATAAATAAATAAATATATAATTTCTTAACAACATCATGCATGTATATTGTATTATTTGTACACTTGGCTTGTGCCTCATCTGCTTTTGCCATCTGTAGCCATCTGCTTACATGCAGGTTTAGTACTCCCACACCATAACATAGGATGCAGACTACATATAAGCCCTACTCAGGTGTTGGAACAAGGAGTAGGGCCACGTGAGTAGCTACCCCCCCCCCACATTGTATCTGCCAATTAGCCCTTCTCCCTTGCATTTGCATATATAGCACATCTGCAGGGATGGGAACTTCATGTGTGTGACTGTATGCCCAGAAGTCCCCTCCTTACTGATGTTCAGTCTGTACCCGTGAACGCCAGGGGGAGGGGATATCAGGGGTGTGGCTACTCGGTGCAGCCCCAATCCATTGACTGAGTTCAGACAACACAATAACCCACACTCAAGGGTTGAGTATGGGATGGGTGTGGGTTGTCGCTGAACCATGCGTGACCATGTTGTCTGAACCCAGCCATGCTAACAAATCATGGTTTGTTAACCACAAACAACCCACAGTTCTCCACCCAACAACAAACCATGAGTTCTCTTCATAGGTTGTTCGTGGTTAACAAACCATAGTTTGTTAGCACGGCTGGGTTGAGACAACACAACAACCCATGTTTCAACAAGAACCCACACGCAACCCATACTCAACCCTTGAGTGTGGGTTATTATATTATCTGAACCCAACCTTTCTTTACACAGATCCTGTGTAGGGCTATAAGCCTGGAGTACAGCCAGTGTTCTCCAAGTTTGAGATGGACCTCTTTAATGAGAAATGGACCATCACTCTTTAAGGCTTCTTGGTCCCTTCTCAGTTCAGTTCCTGCACAAATCCCCACTACATCAGGAGCCACACTGTCAACCTGTCTCACATCTGTCTATATTCCAGTCAGTATAATGCTGGCAATTACAGATTGTGTGACCTACTTTCGTTGCTTGACAGTATGTATAGGCCAACTTCTCTAGTTTTCTGCCTTTAGTTACTGTAAGGTCTGTCTGGCCTTGCAGCCTTCCTCTTAATTAAATCTGGGACAAACCTAGGACATTATATGGAAAGACACTTTAGACTGAGTAATTCACTCAGCAGATATCAATAGTTTTCCTTGAACCAAAAACTATAATCAAGAAATCTCAGTTCCAGAGGGGTGGGGGGTGGGGGGTGGGGGGTGGGGGGTGGGGAAGAGAATCTAAATATTGTATATTTGTACATCTCCCCCGCCCACTCAAAACATGGAATGTGAAGTATGTCCCCAAAGTGGTTAAGGTATTCACATTCGAGAGTGAAGCACAATAATTTATCTCAAAGGTTTATCTCCTATGTAGACTAAGCTCAGCCTTCCCCAACCTGGTGCCACCCAGAGGTATTGGACTGCAACTCCCAGTATCCCCAGCCATACCTGGTTGGGGGATGTTGGGGGTTGCCGTTCAACAACTCTGGAGGGCACCAGGTTGAGGAAGGCTGGTTTAGCACCTAACAGAAGCAAGAATTAATGGCTTCCATGCCATGGCTGAGAGTCAGTGTGCTTAAAATGTCAGACTAAGACTGGGGAGACTCAGGGCTTTTCTGCATGAGACATTTATTGTGCGCTTGTCATTCGCTACTCTAAAGAGCACTTTCAGCAAGTAATTTTTAGAGCAGGGAAAGTGCAGTATTTAATTGTAAAAGCTAAAGAAAAATGCCTTTTCACTTGTGTATTTGTGCTATTCCATGATACCACAGTGCCACCTAGAGGTTATGTAGTGGAAAGCAGGAGAGGAAACACTATGTGTAGTGCTTGAATCTCAATTCTGCAATGAAACCGAAAGTAGATACAGCAGATTAACAGCCAATTTACAGCCTCCTGTAGAAAAGCTCTCAGTCTCAAGGTTTAAATCCCCACTTAGGGAATGGGGAATACTGGGAAGTGTAGGATTTTTTCTGTTTAAACATGCATAGGATTGTACCTTAAGTGACTTTGGGCCACTCTCTCTCAGCCTAAATTACCACACAGGGTTGTTGTATGTTGAAGACTAAAAGTGGGATAGAAATGTTTTATACACACACACACACACACACACACACACATATATACAGAACTCCGCAAACGTAGCAGTTTGGCAAATAGCAAACATAGTCAATTTTTTATAGCAGCCAGGAAGACATATGTGACTCTTGCACAATGGGATGTTGACAGATTCATGGGTTGTGTATGTCTGTAACAAAATTAAGCATTCCATATGACCAAAGAAACTGAAATTTGGAACATTCATGGTCCAAGCCATTCTGATTACTTAGCAAAGTCTTTAATGTGTGGGATGGGCCCTTTCTTCCAATGTAAAACTTAAATGCCTCCTGTGACAAGTCCCCCGAAAGTAACATGAGAGCCATGTTTCCTTTCTGTACTGGAACAGATTACTACAATTGTATAGCTTCCATATCAGTCTCCTCTAATCAGGCATCCTCCAGATGTGCAGGACTACAACTGCCATTATCCCCAGCCCATGGACACCTTGGCTAGGTGTGATGGGATTTGTAGTCCAACACATCTTGAGGGGCCCTGGTTAGAGAAGGCTGATCTATATGGTCTGAATTTGCATATCTCCAGTAGTTTTCTGTACAAAGCAGGAACCCTACCTTTCCCAACATGAGCCTCGAGCACTTCCAAAACCCAGCACCATCCTGATTTGCAAGGCTGGCAAACTGTGGGGTTTTTTAATCTTGGCTGTGACAAATGCAATAAAGAGAGCCATTTGATAATCAAACACAAGGAAGACACATTTACCAACCTGCAGCGGAAGAAAGGTTGGATGAGACTGTCAAAACAGCCGTGATTTGTGCCAGCGATTGGAAGGGGAAGGAAGACAGCTCTGGCTCCCTCTGGTCCTCTCTGATCCCACATCCCTCTCTTTTCTCAGATAAAACAAAGATGTTGGCTCTTAAATGTAGCTAACTTAGACAGAGAATGACAGCTTATCTGTCAAGCTAACATACGACCTTGTGTAGCAGTTATTGCCGGCAGCACAAAGCTGGATAATTTAATATTCTAATAGAATTCGAACGGCCCTTAAACTAACAGTGATAACAACTCTATTAGTTGGTACACTGAAGAGGGGGAAATGAAAAGGCATTGGGAAATAACCACGGATGCATCAAACTCCAGCTTTGATCAAGGGACTCCCATCACCAAGGCTCTCTCCACTCCTTTCCCTTAGTATCTGTAATCTGTTTCTTGAAGAAAATACATTAATGAGAAAGAGCCAGAACATGGTTGTAAAAGGAAGAGACAATGTTCCAGGTCCCTAAGGCTAAATGCAGATGTGGTGTAAGTTGGCGAAACTCTCCTGACTTCATTAAGTGATCCCTTTCTATAATACAGTAAACTTTTGCTTGTGGGTCAGGTTCAGCTCTATCCAAATAGATTCACATCTGGTGCAGGTCTCCAATGCAAATGCTGGCTTACTGCAAAGAGCCAGTATGATGTAGTTGGCAGCATTTTGCTCTTTGGTTGGGGAGATTTGAATTCAAATCCCTGCCCAGCTATGAAATCACTGGGTAGCCTCGAGCAAGACATATATCTCTCCATTTAATATACCTCACAGGATTGTTGTGCAGATAAAATGGAATCATCTGTATGTCCTTGGAGAACTGTGATAAATGGAATCATTTTATGACATACAACTGGAAATTCTTCAGCCCAGGTTAGAAGACTTAAGCATTATGACAGAGTAAAAGTTGGGATCAAACTAGTGCTTTTCTGAACAGAAATATGACGGAGCATTAAGCAATAGGGGGCTGATTCGCACAATCCATTTAGCATGTCAGCATGTATTTCATAAATAGAGTTGGAAGGAGCCTACAAGGCTATCGAGTCCAACCCCCTGCTCAATGCAGGAAACTAGAGGAGGGGTCTCCCATCCAAGTAATAATCAGGCCTGACCCTGCTTAGCTTTCCATGCTCAGACAAGCTGAGCCAGCGTGAGCCACCGGCCATATCATATGTGAGTTGACTCTGTTCACAATTTTACCTGTGGCCACCACCTGTGGTCACCACTTCATTGCAACCTCAGCTCACCAGAAAGTGATACTCAGCTGACTGACTTAGGGGCTAACTATGCATTATGAGCAAATGCTTGTTACTTAGCCTCAATACCCTCTCTTTAAAAAGAAAGAATAGAAGATTTGAGAGGGGAATTTGGTGTACAGAAGTGGCAGGCAGAGAAAGGATTAGATGTACATGCTGGCTGGGGATGCTGGGAGTTGCAGTCTAACACTTCTGGAGGGCACCAGGTTGAGGAAGGCTGCTTTAGCTCATAACAACAGGAATCAATGGCTCCTGTGGCATTGCTGAGAGAGTGTTAGTGGATAGAGTGTCAGACTGGGGAGATTCAAGGTTCAGATCCATGCGCATGGTGGCTAGGATTAGTTGCACATGTGCGCATGCAACTGCCCCCGCCCTGAATTCCCCACTCCTAAAGCTCAAATCATTTATATTCTTTTAAAAAATGGCCTTGGCACTCAGTTATGCTTTATTTGTGTGCAAAATGTAGCTAATTCCATAACTACGCTCTTGGTTTAATTTGCAGCCAAAACCAGAACCTGAGCTTATGACGAAGCATTCTGAACAGGAGTTCATCCTAGCATTTCATTTCATTTTCACTTTTGTCCTTTTCTTCCCTTACCGTCCTGATATGGTACATCCCCCCTGGTATTGTGGCTTGGTTTTAAAAACACTTTTTCTTAATAAGTGCTGAATTTGCAGCAGTGGCCACCCAGGATTAATTAAAGCCTGGAGTCTTACACCTTTGTATTAAACACACAGGAGTGAGTGGAGCAAAAATACAGAACTGAAGAGGAAGGATATCCTATAACCCAATTTAGCCAGACTGGGCTGGTTTCCTTATTATATTCTTTCATGGAAACTGACAAAGACCTTGTACTTTACAGAGAAACTGCCACACCAGACCCTGAAAGCAATGTGTTTATTTGCAAGCAAATGGACAATGCTGCACTGAACAGGTAAGCAATGGAGCATTTTCTGAATTATTTTGTGAATCATTGAAACTGATTCACAACGTTGCATTAACTTTTGCTGCTGTTTCCACTGTCAGTGTGTGCACCAGCCTTGCAGATGTTTTGGCTTTCAGCCCCCAATAGCCCTAGCCAGCCTGGCCAATGGTCGGGAATGCTGGGGGGTTTAGCCCAAAACATCTGGAGGGCACCAGGCTAGGAAAAGGTGGTGTACACTCCATGCAAGCAGCCCTACATAGCATAATATCCAATTTTTTAGGTTCAGTAGGAATGCAGACCTTTGCTACCTGGGAGTAAGTTCCATTGAATTCAGTGGTGCTTACTTCTGATTGCATATGTTCAACTTGTAAAACACATATTGAGCTTTAACAAAAGCTTTTTTTCAGCCAGCTGAATGAAATACAACTTTAGCTTTCAATTAGAATACAAACAACCTTGCAAAGAAGTGTTACCATTTAAACTGCTAGTGTGAAGTAGGCACCCCAACAAAGAAAAGGAAGAAAGTATCCAGCCACAGCTTGAGTAGTTTCCTCATTCTCTTACTTCCTCTATTCCCAGCTATGCTGGCTGGGGCATGCTGGGAGTTGTAGGCCAAAAACATCTGGGGACCCAAGATTGGAGAACACTGCTCTATTCTAATCTGTCACAAACAACAGTAATACTTGTTATCACCTTATTACAAAATATGCTGGTATCTTGGCTTCACCCCTTTTGCCTTTGGCCCTGCCCACCACTGGAATGTGGCCCCCGAGAGATTCTCTGAAATGGAATTCGGCCCTTGGTCTGAAAGTTTCAACACCCTGCCATAAAGGGTGCTTCTAGACAGAGGGCTCCTAGCACTACCATTCAAAGACATTGTACAGCTGTTCTGTCTTTTCCTTTTATTCTGTGGAAAGAAAAAAGATGGGGAAAGTGATGGGAAAACACAGGAGGGTTAGAAATGGAAGACAATGTCTGTACCCCCCCCCCTAAAATTCTGTGAATGAGGCAGCGCGGATGAAGGATAAAACCCTCACCTGGATGTACCCAAAGTCTGCACTGGTCCCAGCCTTAAGATGGAGTGTAGGAAGAGATGGCAGACTTTAGTTGGATTGAGAGCCAGTGGGGCTGTTCGCATGTAATGGTGGCAAATCTTGGTTAATGAACCCACGATTTGCCACGGTGTGTGCTGAGCACATTCCGTAGTCTTTTTGAATATTTAACCCCCAACTGGGCTGACTGGGGGTTGCTACATGATGTCTGAACCAGGACACCATAGGTTAATCATGAGTTAAACAGTCCACAGTAGGTTAACGGTGGGTTGTTTAACCAATGATTAAGATATAGTGTCTGGGTTCTGATATTATGTAGCAACCCCTGATTAGCACGATTGGGGTTTGAATATTCAAAATGGCTATGGAATGTGCTTGGCACACACCATGGCAAATCATGGGTTAATTAATTAATTAACCCACAATTTGCCCATCCTTACATGTGAACTGGGTTGGTATGATGCAGTGGTAGGTGTGTTGGATTGGGATTGGGTTCTAGACTTGGGTTCTAGTCCCCACTCGGTCATGAAGCTGAGGTGACTTTGGGGAAAAGAATAAAAATACAGAGTTAAAATCTAAACAATCAAATTATGCTGATAAAACTGTGACTGGTTAGTCAATGAGGGCTCATTTAAATAAAAATGTCATCAATGGGTATCAAAAATGAAACAACGTTGGTGCCTGCCTGACATCAACAGGCAGGGATTTCCACAGAGAGGGAATAAATAAATATAATAAATAAACCCTTAAATGTAACAAATAAATAGGCTCTCTGCATGGTGCTATGCAAGTTTCAGGTTATACCTAAGGAATGCTGGGACAAAGATGGGTTGATTTCCCATTTTGAGAATATAAAATCTAATAGTTACTTGGATCAGTCTCAAAGCCTTAAATGAAACGCAAATGTTCCTTGGCAGGTGGAGAACAGCAGTAGAAACACAGCAGCTTTTATATTAGCAAAGCTGGAGATCAGAGGCGGTGTTAAGGGGTGGCCCACTAGGGCTGGAGGAGCCTCTAATCTTTCATTTGGAGCCCTGAATTTCTGGGAGGCCATCTGCCCCACCACCCTGCTGTCCATGAGCACTTGCTGAAATAAAGGTACTACAGGGGCCCTGATGATCTCTGTTGCATCTGATCCCCCTGGATTAGCTGGCTTTTTGCCCATGTGTGCTTTGCCTTCCCCCTTGAATCTTTCTGCCTGAGGTTTTTTCCTGAAATCAAATTCCCTCTTCTCCCCCTGCCCATACATCCCTTTTTACAAATAGGGGTGTCTTTAGGAGACAGAGTCCTTTAAAGACACGTACACACACAGAAAGAGAGACTTTTTAGAGCATATTAAATTAGCATATGCAAATGTGTGTGGGCCCCCCCTGTGGGCCAGAGCCCCAGATCTTTTCGGTACCTAGCCTTACCCCGGCTGGAGATTAATTTTAGGCAGTGTATTAAGTAAAAAAGTCAATAGAAGCTGAATTGGGTAGCTTTACCTAGTGGCTGAAGGAAATGAACTTTCAAAGAATAATGTCCCATCTTCAGGTGGTAGGAAATAAGTATTCCACATGTCTCCAATTTTGCCATGGGATGTGATGTCAAGGCACCCTGAGAATCAATATTTCTCCCTCCCTCCCATCCTCCTTTCCTTCATTCCTTTAGCTCTCATGTTTGTAGAGAAAAAAGTGGGAGATGCCCTTTTCTCACATCCCTCTCTATCACCTGTTTCCATGCAAAAAGAAAAGAAGAAATCCACATGGCATGGAAAGCCCAATCCAATAAGAAGAAGCCCAATAAGAAGAAGCTTAAATCACACACAAAAATGAAATAAATGCATGCAAATATACTTAATCTGCATAATACGATTTTGAACAGTAAACTTAGATTTCTGGGTTGCAGAATTTGGATTTCAGGAGCTGGGTGTCATAGAGGAGGAAGAGATGGATGGAAATTATATAGGTAGTTAAAAAGCTCTTTGCATCTGGATTGCCAGTGGAGGACATTGCTTACAATGTGCTGTAAAGATGTACAGTACTGTTCTTTTGCCCCCACTCTTGCATGAGGATTAAAATTGTTAACAATGTCAGCCTTGGCATCATCGCCTCTGAGCATCTGTATTAACCCTATTACGAAGATGAATAGGGTAGCTTATGCCCAGAGATATTGCAACAGACTCTTAGAGGACACACACATTCTAGGTCAAGCCCATTAAACTAAATCACCTCTTTTAGCTTTGGTTTGCACGGTGCAAGTGATGGAGAATCTATTCCCTTGTTGTGCTGTGCCAGAAAATGAGAGGCAGAAAGAAAGGTGGGCAACGGCATTTATTTGGCAAAATTCCCTTGTAATGCTTGGGAGTTTCAGAAGACTTCATGGGGATATTATCAGACTCACACTGTTCCATATTCAAATTTATCCATGTTAACTTCCAGATCTTGTTTCATTCTATTTGAGTCCTCTAGTACCAAATACTGCCCAGTGCCCACCCCCCAGTTCTTCTAAACCAGGGCCAGGGAACCTTTTATGGTCCAGGAGCTGGCTTGCCCCTGCTGGACCAATCCAGCAGGCTGGATGATGGGGGAGGGGTCAGGCCCCTCCCCCCAAGTCCCTCCCCCTCCCCTGCCATCATCCGCCCCCACCAGCCCATTTTTCTGTGGCTCTGTGCTTCTCTTTGTATGGAGAAAGGGACTCGGCTGGTGTTTGAAGGAGCTGCTCTTCCAAGGAAGGTTGAATTGGGCAACTCCTTTGTGCAGTGCTTGCCATCCCAATTGGGGAGACATGCAGCGCGTGAAGAGAAGGGATTTGGCTGGTGCTTAGAGGAGCCATTCTTCTAAGCAGCAGCCCAGTCAGGTGCTACCTTCGTGCACCGTGTGTTGTCCTGATTGGGGCAGCGTGCAGCATATGAAGGGAAGGGACTCAGCCAGCACTTCCAGGAGCTTGGGGCGGAGGAGGGGCCCATAGAGGGAGCTCAAGCCTCTGCAGGCTGGGTGGGGAACCTCTGCAGGCCAGATTAGGCCTGGGGGCCCAAGGTTCCCCATCCCTGTTCTAAAACTTTGTCAAGTCACATTTGACCCTGCTTTTTGAGAAACTAAACTGGCTTACTTAAATGATCTTCAGCTTTCATGGAATTCCCATCTCTCTTCCTTACACCCTCTGCAAATGGCCATCCAATACTGTTTTCAAAAACAAAGTCCACAGTTAGTGTGACTGTATTCAGCAGAATCTTACTGGTGCCAGTTGTAGAAGAATCATTTCCTCCACGAATCCTTGGTATGATATTAGCCCTTTCTGCTGCAGTCTCTCACTGTAGGCTCCTGTTTAGCCCTAAGACCCTTTCAGGATCTAAGGCCTTTTCAGGATCAGGGCCGGTGCTACCATTAGGCCAACTAGGTAGCTGCCTAGGGCTAAAGGGGGCGCCAGAAACGCCTTGGGAAAAAATACAGCATTCTCAAGTGGGAAGGGGGGAGCGCTAAATATCTGATCTTGCCTAGGGCACCAAACTGCCTTGCACCGGTCCTGTTCAGGATCAGTGGTTCCTGGATATAGCAGTTCTACTTGATGAACTCTGGGCTACACTTTTGTCCCTAAATTCTTATTGTGGGAATTTAAAAAAATAGTTGGAATTCCCTTATACCCTAAGGCTTACAGATAATGCTAAAACTGGATCTTTAAAGAGCTAGAGGCAGGAAATTCTTCATGGAAGTGAAATTCTTGTCTTTTTGGTCTGCTGGATCCCTGATTGTTTTGACCTTCGGAAACACATAAAAGCTTTCCTTTTAGAGCAGCTTACACTATATTGTAGAGCAGCCTTCCCCATAATCCCCAGCCATCATGTCCAATGGTCCTACTGACTGGGAATGATGGGAGTGTAGTCCACCACATTTAGAGGGCACTAGGTTGGAGAAGGTTGGTCTAGAAGTTGGAGCTCTGTTATTTTGATGATCTCTTTTATTTTCTGTTGTGTGCATCATTAAAAATGTGCATGTGTGAGAGGTGGTGGCAACGGTTGCATGTATGGACAAAATGTCATTTGGCTACAAAATAGGATGTCAGATAATTGAAATAATCTAAATAAAAGAAAATGACGATGGATTTATTTATTTTTTATAAAAAAAACCCAGAACAGGTAAAGATTGGGGAGGCAATCAGAGGTGAACAAGGTTCTGCAGCAGACAGGTGTAAGAGCCAGGAACAGAATCCAGGTGTTTAGTCTGGGAAGCTCCCATGCTATTAATTGGAACCCCACAGAGCTCTTCTTTACTCTTTTATGGGCATACTTATCCCTACTGCCTCTGCCTGCAGTTTGCATTATGGAAAGTCTAGAAAACTGGCTGAAGGTGAGATGGATGCAGCCCTGTACCTGCAGATCTCTAGGTGTGTGCACAGCACCCATAAATAAGGAGAACGCCACTGGATGTGATCATTGTTGTGCCCCAGGGAGGAAACGGCTATTAGAGCACTTACCGACATAGCAGTGTGTTACCTTGATAAGCCTGCTGGAGCTAGCAGTGGCTACAAGAACCAGAAAATTGCTGATTACTTCCTTCCCGCTGGGGCTGTTTGGAATTACCTGCCAATGCATCCTTGCAGTGCAGAGAGAGAGTGAGTTGCTCTGCACGGGGAGGGTGAGGTGTGGTAGAAGGAAAGTGTTGCGCCACTCCTGCACTCCTGTGATGGATTGCAGAAGAAGATCTGTCCTTGGTAATAGTTCCTTGGGCACCAATGCATAGCTTTCCCCTGTAGGAGCATTGCGGCTCACCGGCTTTTGAGGCAAAGAGCATGGATGTTAACACTCACCTAAGGGGTGGGGGGCATCCTGCTAAAAGCCTTTCCTCATTATTAAAAAGAAAAAGACCAAAACTATGCCCAACTACACATCATTCCTAGAGAGATGCTCATGCACAGGGGCGGTGCTAGGTACCAGAGCCCACAGCCCAGGTACCTATGGGCTCTGGCCCACAGGACAAAAAAATGCACAAATTTGCATATGCTCTATGCATATGCAAATTCTGTGTGTGTGTGTGTGTGTGTGTGTGTGTGTTTAAAGGACCCTGTCTTCTAAGGACACCCCTATTTGTAAAAAGGGATGTATGAACAGCAGAGAGGAGGGCATATGATTTCAGAAAAAAACCTCAGGCAGAAAGGTTCGGGGGTGGGCAGCAGCAGGAGGTAAAGCACATGTGGGCAAAAATCCAGCAAATCCAGGGGGATCAGATGCAACAGAGATCATCAGGGCCCCTCTACCTTTCTTTCAGCAAGTTGCCCATGGACAGCAGGGTAGTGGGGCAGATGCCCCCCCCAGAGATTCGGGGCTCCAAATGAAAGATTTGGGGCTTCAGCACTAGTGGGCTGCCCCTTAACATGCTTCTGCTCATGCAAGCCCCAGTCTACCAATAGTACAATATCCTATCCCCTTGTAATGGATAGGCATAACCAAATGAATTAATTTGGAAGCTAAAACTCAACAAGTAGCTTTCAGAGGGGAAACCCCCCCCCCCCGACATGTTTCCAGACCATTTCCTTGGTATATGAATATCTGATGGTGGGAGAAGAATGCTGTTGATGTCCTAACTTCTCCACTAGGGATCCTGTCTGGCATAGCTTACTGATACATTCCTCCTAATTGATGGCACCCATTTTTTTTTACAGACACCTCTTAAGTGAGGACAGGACTAGATGTTATGATAGGGACATCATGGCTAATGCCAAACACAGCAGCTGTATCTCTAGTTCAGCTGTCCCCAAACTAGTGCCCTCCAGATGTGTCGGACTACAACTCTAATCATCCCCAGCCAGCCTGTCACCCCCCATGGGGGTGATGGGAGTTGTAGTCCAATACATCTAGAGGGCACCAAGTTGGGGGGGGAGGCCGCCCTAGCCCTTTCCCCCATCTGTAACAAGAAGAAGAACGCATCCACGTCCTGACATAGGGTCACTGTGCATTTCCCCAAACACCCACGCCAGACAATTGGCTGCCACTGGTGCGGGGGCAAAGAGACGCACAACAGTGTGACATCCGGAAATGGGTACATAGCTGAAGACATTGCTGAAGGTAAAGGGGGATTAGAAAGGTGGGTGTTGTTCTGGTGGCAGCTGCAGTGCATACACATCATAACAGCTAGTTGCAGCCTGGGTCTTTTTGAAATTCACCCTCTCTCAGTTAACCAAATATTCTGAGTGGGCCCTGCAGATGCAAGGCTAAGTTTTATAAAGAGATAGGAGGGAATGCAGGGCAGGGGCACTGGTGCAGCTAGACCTGGGCCGGAGTCCAGATGGTCCCCAAATGACCACCCAGAGAGGGACAGCTGATGAAGGGGCCCGGCCGGGCAGCAGAAGCAAACTCCATTTCATTCCGCTAGTCATGACGGTGCTATGATTAAAGTGAATTTAAAACGCAAAGCTGCACAGGCTGGCAGTTTTGTTGTTGTCCTAACAAAACCAGCAAACAGTTTTGTTGCTGATCTGGTCTGGCACATCAGGAAGAAGAAGATGAAGACGAAGATGAGAAATGTTAGTTGTGCACTTCACAACAGAAGTAATACAGATGGACATTTAAAGTGGGCGGTGGTGGTGGTGGGGACTTTTACCTCGACTCCTGTGTCTTGATGCTGCTGAATCACGACAGGAGGGTCAGCAGGAAGAGTTTGCTGGGAGGGCTAAGGAGAATGTGCCAGCTGGGTCAGACGTAACTTACCGTAATTTCTGCCTGCCCACAGTTCACAGCTGGCTGGACCCGGGCAGTTCTCGGAGAGACACCCGGAAAGCAGCGGATGTGGCAGAGGGTGGCAACTGCAGCACCGCTGGGAGCAGGCTGTGAAAGGGCAAGTGGTTGGATAGGGAAGCAGTGAGCGTGTCACTTTTCGGAATGGGTATCCACAGGACAGAAGATCTATATATGAAAGATTTACCAGTAAGGCTCGAAAGCTGCCCATAAAGGCCAAGGAAAAGGATGAAAAAGCAAGCCTGGTGCCCAACTCCCCCTCCTCCCAGTTAGCAGATCAAGCCAAGTGTCACCTTACAGACAGCTTAATCCCTTTGGTCATGCTTCTCAAGTCAGGGGCCACTTGGGCCAAGACCAAGGTTTTGACAGCTACAGCTCTGGCTACTTGGACATCATGCACTTCACGCCTCCCACAGACATCAGCCCTCCGGATGAGTGATTGACCCCGACCTGAGACCCCCCTGCACCTGGATCCTTGTGCCTGGGATTCTCTGAGGCCTCCCTGCTCTACTCCAGAGGGTTGTTTTGATCTTTGCATGGGTTACCTTCCAAAGTTTTCTTCCTTTACTTTGGGAAGGATCAGCTTGATTTTTGTTGGACATCTTGCACCCAGGCAGGTATCCCTCTCAGATCTTGAGAGATTTTGTCAGTGTAGGTGATTTGTAAAAAAATATTGAAAAAAATGTACAGCAAAGTAAACTCTCCTACCTGCTCTTTCTTCCTCCAGGCGTATGTTGCACTGTAGTTTGCACATTCATTTTATCATGTTCTCTGGAACCGCTGCCTGCTCTGGGCCCCTCCACTGATGCCCTAACTGTGAAGATGGCAGCTGCGTGCATCTACCTATAAGAGGTAAAGACCAGCAGGAAATGCCATCAAACCAAGCCTTTAATGGTGTCTGTATAAAACAACTGCACCCTGCAGCGATCAATGTAATACCGGCATCACTTTCCCAGAGCCCAGCTGCGTGCTGATGCCTAAGAACAGCCTCACTGCCCTATACGGAAGGACCTGGACCGCCAACCAGGCGTGCTCAGAAATAGAAGCTGGACTGGGCGGACAGATTGAGTGATAGACATCATTCTTGGCAGCTCAGGCAGCTGGCACCCCCTACGGCGCGGCAGCCGCCAGTCACATGTCTGCACACGATTCCCATAGAACCGGAGCTCGGTGGAAGCTTGCGGCGTGACACAAAACAGTTTGACCTTGGTAAGGGGACAGCGCAACAGTCACAGCAAGTACTGGGTCTGATCTGGGATGAATCCTCACCGTGGCTATATCTGGGCGCAGGGCGGGCATCAAGGGTAGGCATGGTCGGGCAGCTGCTGCGGGTCCGTGGCCTAGCAGGGCCCCACTGACAAGAGCCCCTGGAGTTCCTCCTCCTCCTCCTCTCCACTGTTGCAATGTGCTTGTTCACCTGCCTCTCGCTCTGGCCCAGATAACAGTGGCGGTGAGGAGGAGGAGCAGCGGCTGCCCCTGCCTGCTTGCTCACTGGCTCTCTGGCCTGCCAAGCAAGCAAGTGGGAGCAAAGATGAGAACGAAGATGAGGAGCAAGAGCAGCCGGTGACCATGGCAATGAGAAGGTGGGCTCACTGGGGGAGGAGCCCAATGAGGATGCCTGGCCCAAGGGCCCTCCAAAACCTAGAACTGGCGCTGTCTGGGCACACCTGCCACCAGTACAGACAGACAGTATAAGAAGAAAAGAAGAAAAGTCCAGAGATATAAATACAAGCAGGGGGATGACTGGCAAGGCTGTAACACTGCAGCAGAGAGTCCGCTGCGATGGCTGCCCAGCAGAACGCTGGAGTAGGTCACATCGTAAGAGTCGACTCCACGATGGAAATGCTATTTTGGAACAAAACGAAAGAGAGCGTCACCTTTATCTATCTATTGATGGCCTTTACTGAGGCTGCCCAAATTAACACTGTGTTCTCTGGGTGGCTCACAAACAAAATAGTAAAATACGATACTAAAACACACAGCATCATAAAACATCAGTTTGCAACATAAAAACAAATTCAGTAGGGAGAGAACCAAAACCAGTTTCACAGTATGATTCAAAATAACACGACAGATAAGAAATGGGTTAAAATTCAATACTTAAATCCACAGATTCTAAAAGCCAGTCATCCTCCGGCTTCTACAGTCCCAGCAGTGACACTGGCCGTCTGCTGGCTCCTTGCAAAACTAGATTCCTGCTTATTGTGCTCCTGGGCTATGCCTCCAGTGCTGTGACACAGGGCTTGTTATCTAGTTTGCTATGGGGCATTGTTGAGACAAAGTTAGTTTTAATGAACATCTGACCAGCAGTGCCTACACTGAAAAATTATGTGAGAAACTGTGTAGTGGGTCCACATTCTGTGTGGTAGGTTCCCATTTTACCTCTTTTCAGAAGACCAAATTTTCCTGCTACATCTTAAAAGTGCCTTCCCCAACCAGGTGTTCTCCAGATGAGTTGGACTACAACTTACATCATCCTCAGCCAACACACCTATAGGCCATGCTGGCTGGGGATGATGAAAGTTGCAGCCAACACATCTGACACCAGGTTAGGGAAGGCTGCCTTAAAGCAACGGTTCTGTGTGGAAAGCATGTTAACATTTGGCTCAAACTTCATAGAACCATAGAGTTGCAGAGGGCCTTGTAGGCCATCTAGTCCAACTTCCTGCTTGATGCAGGAACCTAGATCATGCTCAATGGATGGTTATCCTGCCAATGCTTGAAGTCTTCCAGCAAGGGGGAGCCCATTACGCCTTAGATAATTGGTTTCATTGTTGAACTGCTCTTACCATTAAGCAGTTTCTCCTAATGTTCAACCAAAATCTATCATCCTATAACTTAAGCCCATTAGAAAGTCAGTGTGGCATAGTGGTGAGAGTGTGGACTGGGCTCGGGAGACCTTGGTTCTAGCCTGCACTCAGTCATGAAGCTCACTGGGTGACTTTGGGCCAGTCACTGACTCTCAGCCTAACCTACCTCACAGGGTTGTTGTGAGGATAAAATGGAGAGGAGGAGGAGGATGATTATGTAAGCTGCCTTCGGTTCCTTGCAGGAAAAAAGGCGTGATATACCTAAATATAATAAATAAATGAGATTTCGTCCTGCTCTCTGGAGCAGCAGTGAACAAGTCTTTGCTCTCTTCTGTGTGGCAGGTATCTGAAGAGTGCTACCATGGTTGCCATGTTTGAGCAGGGCCAGTCTGTTCTTATTCCATTCCTTTCTCAGTTACCACTGTCCATTTCTCATGACACAACAGATAATGGATTGGATCCAAATTAAGTTATTCCCATCTTAGGTGCATTGAAACAACCACCTTAGCTCTGGACCCGACCCAATGTATGTAACCCCAGGCCTGCTTTCCATCTTACTCTTGCTGTTGTTGTTCCTTATAGAGTTGCACAAATTGGCATCATGAATTTATTGCAATGTTTCAGAACAGAGAGAATGCACAATTGCATATTTCTTCCTAGTATTTTTTTTTCTTTAAAAGAGGAAAATGACAGACCAACACAGTCAGACCATATATCCCTAGCAAAGCCCAATTACCTTGCCCCAAATGGTGTACAGTCGCTGT
Organism: Shinisaurus crocodilurus; assembly: GCA_021292165.1. Classification (NCBI taxonomy): domain Eukaryota; kingdom Metazoa; phylum Chordata; class Lepidosauria; order Squamata; family Shinisauridae; genus Shinisaurus; species Shinisaurus crocodilurus. The sequence goes on from CM037878.1 coordinate 66,747,399, forward strand.
GAATAAAGAAAATGTCAATCAGATAAGAGGGTAGGCACAATATATTTATAACTGATCTGTAGATAGCACATTAAAATAGTAATCCTAAGCCTAGTTATTTACTTCCAAGTAAACATTCTAGGGTTAGCACGCAAAATATTTTGCAGTCCTTAACTAATTAATCCTAACAACAACATAACTTTATGTGGCAGGGCTTTATTATTTCCATTTGATAGAACAAGAATTGAGGTACGGAGACACTTATCACTTTCAGTATCAAGCAGAGAACTAATGATTGTCATTGGATTTGAACCTAAATCCAAAGTCCAACACTCTGTTCCTGAAACCAAATGGATGAATATGCTGTAAGCAAGCAATGAAAGCAACAGGAAGGAAGTGGAGCAACCTGCGCTGTAAAGGAGCCCGAAGTCCAGTCCACAGACCACCATGTGGACACATTTTTGTAGTTTTTTAGGGCACAATCCTATGGCCCTCCGACCTTGCTGGGAGGCCATAGCAGACATCGGACTCTGCTTGGAAATCCCTTCCAAGGTTGCAGTGAGGAGTCCGAGCACAGAGCGCCCTCCCCCCTCACCTGGCAGCTGGGACAGTTCTTTCTGCGCTGGCTGGGAACCAAAGCCGGAAGACCGACTTCGGTTTCGGCATGGGTGTGTGTGTGTTCCCATGGTGGGGAGGAGCGAGACACCACTGGCTTCTGAGGAATCCAGGCAGTGCCTCAGCCTCTCCTCCTCGTGAGGAGAGGTAAAGCATCTAGATGGCCAAAATCGGTCATCTCAATGTTTTTGAGGGTGAGGGGAGTGCGGCAGCAATCCCATTCGCCGCACAGCTCTCACACTCCATAGGATGCCCATAATCCTCTGAGTTTGGAGTGTTACAGGCAGTGCTTTTTTTCTGGAGAAAAGGGTACCGGAACTCTTGGGTTACATTTCCTCGGGAGTAGATGGCGATTAAATTGTAATGCAATTAATAGAAGAAAAGGTGCTGGAACTCAGTTCCGGTGAGTTCCACCAGAAAAAAAGCCCTGGTTACAGGTGACCCACATAGGATGGGGCTGCCCGGGTTGTCAGCAGGGCTCTTTTGAAGTGGCCTGACTCTTGGGGTTGCTCCACCCCTGCCATTTAGGTTCCCCACCCTCCAGTTCAGGTTCAATGAAACCATGGGCAACTCGAAATCACTACCATTATCCTCCTTTATGAGCACTGCCCCAAACCCAACTCATGATCTGACTTAGGTGAGGCTTGCTGAAAAGACCTTTTGAGGCCTAAATAAATCTGAGGGTGGCAGGTGTGCCAAGGTTTTGCTGAACAGCCGTATCCTCAAAGAACCTCAGAAATAGAAGGGCTTTTCTACACGAGGCATTTATCAGTGCTCATCACTCCCTACTCATGGTTGTTTACAGGTTCTTTAGATGACGTTGTGACCCTCTAGTTTCATCTCTGTGTCTAACCAGCACTTTTGGCGAGTTTTTTTTTTTTAGAGCAGGGAGAATGAGGCATTTAATTGAGAAAGTGAAAGAAACCGTGACTTCCCCATGTGCATTTGTGCTGTTCCGCTATACCACAGTGCCACTTAGAGGTTATGTAGCAGAAAAGCAGGATAGGAAGCGCTCCTCGTGTAGTGCTCAGATCTCAATCTTGCGACGAAACAAGGTAGATGTGGTGGATTAACAGCAGATTAACAGATTTGTGTAGAAAAGCTCGAAGAATGCTGGTGATGAATGTGGAGAACCCCACAGTCGTGTGTTCATGGGTACGCCGTCTTGTGGCGAAAGGTTAACATGAACTGGATGGGACGCAAAATGCAGGGACAGCGACACATGCGGACCCAGCAGCCAAAGTGGGGAAAGTCCAACTGTAATCTCAGATGTGGCTGCCTGCAGACCCAGAGCATACAGCCCATTTCGCTCTGACCTTTCTCCACTGCATTTTATTTTATTTTATTTTATTCGTTTAAACCAGTGTTCTCCAACCTTGGGTCCCCAGATGTTTTTGGCCTACAACTCCCAGCATGCCCCAGCCAGCATAGCTGGCTGGGGCATGCTGGGAGTTGTAGGCCAAAAACATCTGGGGACCCAAGGTTGGAGAACACTGGTTTAAATATTTGTATGGTATTTTATATTTTTAGTTGTTCTATGGCATTTTAGTCTTCTAACTGCTTGTAATCTGCCCAGGCAACATTAGTTATTGGGAGGATTAGAAATGTAACTAACCAACTAACTAACTAACTAAAGAAATAAATAATAAATGATATGGAGGAATGTGGCATTATGAACCAGCCCTAAGAAAGCACTGCTTTTCTCAAACCAAGGCTCTGCCAGGAATACTGATACTGCCGGAACCCACGTGGTAAGCCTAATGGTAATGCAAGACTTTTGGTGTAGGAGTTTTGTTTCTTTAAAAAAAAAAATCATGCTCTTTCTTTCCACGTAGGTTTAATTTCCTACAAAAATGCTGCCATGCCTTGCCAAACTCTGCCCTTGTTCCATGCATTCCATTTAAAGGCATCAAGGATCATTTGGGGAACCGGCTGCATGTCCCTCCAGTTCCAGCCCTTCCAGAATTCCTGGCCTTTGACCTGCAGGGTCAATTGATCCCACAGCTGCCAGACATGTTTATTGCCAATTGTTTTTCCTGACCTGTTTTAAGCCTTCTCAGCAGAGAGACTGGAGGAAAGGAATGAGCACACACACAAACGTTTACCAGGCATAGATTAAATTTTAAATTTTGTATGTTTAAATCTTGTTGTAATTCACCTTGGGTCTTTTCTTTTCTTCTTTTTTTTAAAGAGAAAGGTGACTAAGAAATCAATCATCATCATCATCATCATCATCATCATCATCATCATCATCATAATAGCTGAAGGATTGAGCAGGAGAAACCAAATGACCGGAGATGTGATGGAAGTCGGCAGCTACACTTTCTTGGGAGGCCTCCTCAAATAGGTAGCTCCTATTTTGGCCATTCCAGGCCATTTTAAAAAGACTCTAGGAGGTCTGGGAGCTGAGTGCTCACTTGAGGGCCTCCATCATTCTCTTCTCTGTTAGCGTGCACTGTATGTCCATGTTGATGTGGGCCCCCTCTCCAAATATGAGGCCCACAATTGCCTCCAAAGGGCACACTAAATTCCTTCCTGATGAGCCACTCTAAAAATGAGATCCTTTCTAGTATGGACGAGTTGATTCTCTGTGCTTGCCATGCTCGTGTCTACATATTTTTTTATTGTATTTTATTTATTTAAGACATTTATTAACCACATTCCCAGCCTAGGTGTGACTGTGACAGGGATGGAGCCTGTACAAGCATAGGCAGGCAATCAGGCAGGCACACAGAAAACTTTGAGGGCTCAGCCCCTGATTGGCCATTAGCTTGGCCTTGTTTGGTCAGGATTTTGCCACCAGTAAGGGCAGTATATGCCATGAACGCATATCCTGGATAGATAACAATGTTATTTTAAGTCAGGGATGGGCCACATGCGGCCTTTTTTTTTTTTTTTTCTGCACCTCCCCCCACTACCACCACTGAATTTGTTGTGGTGGCAGCAAAGAAGCAGCAGTTTGCCACTGAAATTCAATGTTTCTTTAGAACAAGGTGCGTAGGGAGCGCACGTCTTGTTTTGAAGCAGGGTTGTGCGCCTGGAAGTGTCCTGGGAGTGCGATTTTGCTGCAAAAGTGATTTATTTTTGCTTCAAAACAAATTCACTGGTGCAGCAGCGATGAGAGCAGGGGTGTGGCCCCCGGTGGGTTCTGAGCGGAGGGGGGAGGAATTGGCCTCTGGGCTTCTGGACCTTGCCTGCCCCTATTTTAAGTATGAACTACTGCCTCCTCCCCTCTCCACCCACATGCACATGTGTTAATGCAGCCTTCCCCAACCTGGTGTTCGCCGGATGTGTTGGACTACAGCTCCCATCATCCCCATCCAGCATGGCCACTGGTATGCTCTAGTGAACACAGATACAGTTTTGGGGGCAGGATGCAAAGTAGGTGTCTTCTGTTAGGAGCAACTACAAGGAGAGTTCCTGAGTGGGCATAGGAAAGGGGTGACGATGGGAAAGGGGTACAGTGGTACAATCCAATGGTACAGAATCTGCATTACGTGTAGGAAATGAGCAGAAGGGAGGTGGCATTTGTAAAAATCTCAAGAACTGCAAAAAATCCAATGGTACAGAATCTGCATTATGTGTAGGTTTGAAGATAAACCATTTGAAACAATATGAAGCAAGGCAATGCAAAATTAAGGCTGCAATCCCATGCATCTACCTGGGCATAAACTCCATTGACCAGAATAGGACTTACTTCCAAGTAAACATGTACTATGCTGTAAATTCTTGCATTCATTTGGCCAGCACAAGAGACAATAACTCCACTGCTTCAGATCAGTAATCATATCCGTACCTATTTCCTTCAGGAGAAAGTACTTTAAGGTCTGAAATATAAGGGAGAGTTTATATCTGTTAGATTTGGCCACAAAGCTCCTGGTATTCTGTACTATACTCACCACTTAACCAAGGTTGTTTTTTATACGGTGCAGATCTGATTCCTTCCAGTAGGTGGCAGCAGTGGCATACTAAGACCTCCCAATGAATCTGCATTGGGCCCCACATCATGATACCTATGCCATTATAGTACCACCTTGTGGCAAGGTGGTGAACGTACTCAGAACACCTCAATGGTTTTTGTGTTGAACTGTATTCAGGAGGAGTCTTATAGTAACGTCAGGCGAGCCACTATTGGGTTCATTGCTGGACAGAAGTACATTACGAAAGCCAGCTGGTACGATTCAAGCTGTTCCAGTTCAAGTCAATAAGGAAAAGGGTAAGAGAGAGACATAAAGGCAGAAAGTGACCCAAATGAAGCCCCAGCCCCAGAATCGGTGTCTTCCAAGGGCCCAATACAGTGTTTTAACCAGTGAAGCACCAGGTATTTCTTGTTAAATGTAAAAGGCACAATCCAACAAATTTCAGCTGTATCTAAGGATCAGTCCACACATGTGCCTTCCAGGTGTGTAGATTGTACCTATGCAGGAACAGGCCCCTGGTGAATTTGCCTACCCCACCATGCATGTACCCTTCAATGTGAACCAAAGTGTATATGCATAAACATGTGTGCAAATGATGGAGGACCTGCCTATTGCAAAAAAAGGGTGGGGTGGGCAAACAGATCATGTGATTTCAGGTTTACGAATATAAGAAACTGCCTCGTACCAGCTCAGATTATTTCTCCATCTAGCCTATCAATGTCTACTTTGACTGAAAGCCGACTATTCGCATTGAAACAATGATCCTTCAACGCCAACTTCAATGGACTGGTCATGTTCAAATGTCTGACTGCCGTCTCCCAAAGCAGTTACTTTATTCCCAACTCAAGGATGGAAAGCGGAATATCGGTGGTCAGTATAAGAGGTTTAAAGATGTTCTTAAGGCTAATCTAAAAAAAAAAATGAAGAAGCCCGAGTGCAAGGTGAAAGGGAGAAATGTGCTAAGCGAAAAGCACGTCAAACAAATCCTTTACAGGACCATCTTCCATCTGGTAACCTGTGTCCTCACTGTGGGAAGCTGTGTGGATCTAGACTAGCGATGCATCCAAGCTGGGTTGGCGCCTCCGAGTCGATTTTCAGGCTCGGCGCCAACCCGACTCCATTTTCTGAGCGGCGCAGCGCGCCGCTCGATCGGGCTGCTCTGGCCCATCCGACGCTTCCGAGAGGCGTCGGGACCCTGCGCAGGCACAGAACGCGCCACAGGGGTCCAGCGCGCCTGCGCAGGATTCCATCGTGTCATTTCTGGTCCCGGAAGTGACGCGACGGGACGGATCGGGCCGTGCGGGCGGCTCGCAGCAGAGTGGGCGAGCCGCCCCGAAGAAAAGGTAAGGTCTCGCCGGGCGTGAGCAGGGCCAATTTCGGCCTCGCTCTACCCAGGCGAGGCTCGATTGTCAATCCCTAAAATTGGCCTCCACAGTCACTTACAGACCCATCGCTAGAGTCTACACAATTTTATACAATTTCCTCTTTATACAATTTTCTTTTTGTAATTTTATCCTGGAAGACAATCTTACTCGGTCATGAGTGATCGCCTACTACTACTACTACCTCGCACTTTTAACTGGAGATGCTGGGGATTGAACCTGGGACCTTCCCCATGTAATGCATGTGCTCTACTACCACTGAGCTGAGGCCCCTTCCTTGTGCGCTATGACCTCTCCCTTATCTGAATAGGGCACTGTTGTGTGTGGCGAGTTCACATTATCCAGTGAGCTACACTTTCCTGGGGCTATGACAGCTCTCAGTTCTGCAGGATGGGCAAAAAAGGAGACATCAATTGCTCTTGGTGGGTTGGATCCAGGATCTGCCTTCCATGGACGGAAGGGGTGTGCTCACGGAAGGTCTCTTTGCCCGCTTTTTTGAGATCTCCCCTCTCCCCCACATGACGCCACACTCCATTCAGCATGCTCCTTTGACTCACTGTGTAGCATTTTCAGGAGACTGGAGGGGCTGCCGTAGGGAGGAGGGAGTGGTGAAGTCTGTTTCTGCCAGCTACGGGTGTTGTTGGAGAAATCCGCAACAGATTCAAATGAGCTCCGATTTCTATTAATCCAACCTGTAGATTCGGGAGCATTCTGAGACATGTGGATTGTGTGGACCATTAAAAAAAAAAAACTGTGGGGGGGGGGATTTGCACAATTTTGTTTGTTTGCAAATGCGTACTTGTACTACTGCACACTAGATTTCATAGGATCATAGAGTTGGAAGGGCCCTACAAGGCCAACGAGTCCAACCCCCAAGTAATAACCAGGCCTGACCCGGCTTAGCTTTCCATGCTCAGACAAGCTGAGCCAGCGTGAGCCACAGGCCTGCATTAGCACAAGTACACATTAGCACAAGGGCACATTTACAAACAAATGAAATTCTCATACAAAGAAATCTGATTCTGTCAATGAACAGATGATGGAACGAAAGACGCCTGACAACCCATGAAACACAGATGGAACAAACTTAACAAAATCTGTACATCCCTAGTGCCAGCCCAGCTGCACCTGCCTCTACCTGGATCCAACCCCGTATCTGTGATAACCTGGTTAGGCAACCATATACCTGGGGACTGTAAGCATGCGTGGAGGAAATATCTTAGAATATGGACCATCATGTCAACAATGCCTCACCCTCATATTCTACATTGATTTCCCTGGAATGATTACTGCCCCTAAATAAGTTTGCTCAGAACCAGTAACAGAGATTAGAACTCCAATTTTAAGCATAAACATGCATTGAAAGATTGGGAAAGATCCATTAACTTTCCACTAGTTAACTCTCCTGGCTGTAGTAAATAAAATGAAGTTGCTGCCAAATTTTGCCCCAACCAAAATTTGAGCTAGATGTTGTAGTTGTAATCCAGACACATTTGGATTAGAACCAAGACCAGACCTTACTAGAATGCTTCTGCAGGTCTAGCATGTTCTAGTAACTCCAGGGACCATGCTAGGCCTTACTACATATGCGCAGAAGCATCTGGCACATCGTATGGCATGAGTTCATTGCACCATGCGGCCATGTGTGCTGTGAAGGCAGCTTGTAAGACCCCTCAAACAGGGCCAGTGCAAGGCAGTTTGGTGCCCTAGGCAAGATCAGATATTTAGTGCCCCCCCTTCCCACTTGAGCCCTCCCTCCCTCCCTCCCTATGCTCCTGGCGCCCCCTTTAGCCCGGCGCCCTAGGCAGCCGCCTAGTTGGCCTAATGGTAGCACCGACCCTGCCCTCAAAGCATGGAGATGTCCCTAGGGCATGCGGTGCCTCCCCACACATGCACAGATGACTCTGCCAAGGCATACAGTCAATTCATTCACCCTGCAATTCACTGGAAGTCTCTGTGCATGTGCACCAAAGCCTACTGGCTGCTCCAGGGTCCATTCCAGACTCCACGTGTTTATCTGAGAGTACACAGATTCCAGAATTCAAACCAGAAGGTTCCACAGAATATGAATTTAAAAAATCCAGTTCCATCTCAACATTTCCAGAGTGGAATCCAGCAGTTCTGCTCATCTCTAATTCAAAGCACATCTAGGGCTAACTAATTCCTAAATTATTTTGAGTATGGGCCTAAAAACCACTGAAAACAGGCCTCATTCTAAACATCATTCCATAGCAGGTTCCATGATATCTTAGGGGTTTGATAAATGGAGGTGCTTTGTGTGTGTGTGTGAGAGAGGGGGGGTGTCAAATCTGGGGTGGGGGGAAATATGGGAATATTTTCATGTTCCTTGAAAAGCACCTCTCAGTTTTCGTGATTTTTTTTTGTTTTGAGGTTTGCTTGAAAGGATGTAAGAGTGTTCATAGGAGGGAAAAGGAGCATATATCTCTTATGCTGGCCAATTGGGTTGATGCTCCCTGTTTTGCCTTGCTGCACTGCAGCAATGAAAACATCACGGCACCATGCAGCAAGGCAATTCAGGGAGCATCAGCCTGGATGCACACCAGAATGCACATCTGAGTGTGCATATGATCTACCTGGGCTACGTTGCTCTTAATGGAATGCTTGCTTGCTTGCTTGCTTGCATGTACATTCTGATGTACATCCAAATGTGCATTCTGGCACAACTAAGAGCTGGACTGGGGTTTCAGAGTGAGGGCAATGCAGCTTTGTTTGCCTGCACATATGTCACCATGTAGCCAAACCTGACTGACAACGTGTCTTTGTGATGTCATCACATTCACAATGTGATCCCTTATTGGCTGGGATCTTGCAGTGGAGGCAAAAGAAGACCTGATTTTGAAGTTTTAAAATGATGCTGAAACAGCAGCAGATTGGGAGGCTTAATAGCTGTGAGCAGGGATGAAAAATAGCATCATCATCATCATCAGGCGATCACTCGTGACCGAGTAAGATTGTCTTCCGGGATAAAAGGAGGAAAATTCTAAAGAAGATTGTGTAGACTCTAGCGATGGGTCCGTAAGTGACTGTGGAGGCCAATTCTAGATCCACACAGCTTCCCACAGTGAGGACACAGGTTACCAGATAGAAGATGGTCCTGTAAAGGATTCATTTGACGTGCTTTTCGCTTAGCACGTTTCTCCCTTTCACCTTGCACTCGGGCTTCTTCAAAGTCCATGGAACCTTTGTGAAAGGCCAACCTCCATTTAGATCCACAGAAAGCTAGACAGTGGCGTGTTTTCTTTTTTTGGGAGGGGTGCTTTTAGCACACTTCTCACTTTGAAAATATTCAAGGGTGAAAATGGTTGGCTCTGAAAACGCATGCCACAATAAATTTGTTCATCTTTAAGGTTCCTCTAGACTTCGTTGTTTTTGCTGCAACAGCCTTAATGCAGCTCCTCTTTTAGAATTGTGGTTGGTGCGTGCCCTGCTCTTATTTCATTTATACCGATCTTTGCTTTTTCACCATGAACTAGCAGGAGAGTGGTGAGAGTCACCTAGAGACAGTCTCTCCCCATGAGGCAGAGGCTGCCACAGTGCATGTCAGAGATGATTTAATCAGCGGGAGAGATATGGAAACCTCCAGCACTGACATTAGGGGACAGGTAGAGGAGAGTGAAAAAGTGAGTGATAAAGGTAAGGTATAGACCCTCCTTCCTTAACATGGCACCTTACAGATGTGTTGGACCAACTCCCATCATTCCCAGCCAGCATGTGCAACGGTTGGGAATAATGGGAGCTATAGCCCAGCACATTTGGAGAGCAGCAGGTTGGTGAAAGCTGGTATTTATTTATTTTTATTTATTAATTATATTTATACCCCACCTTTTTTCCTGCAAGGAACCCAAGGCGGCTTACATAATCCTCCTCCTCTCCATTTTATCCTCACAACAACCCTGTGAGGTAGGTTAGGCTGAGAGTCAGTGACTGGCCCAAAGTCACCCAGTGAGTTTCATGGCCGAGTGGGGACTAGAACCCGGATCTCCCAAGTCCCAGTTCAACACTCTCACCACTACGACATAGAGGGGTGAGAACTGAGTTGGGGACACAGACCAAGAGATTTGCAGTGAAGGTGTGTAGAGAGGCTCAAATCCATGCCAGGCCCAGTCCTGTGAGTTTAAAAGTGATTCCTGGAAACTTTCCTTCCCTTACATACAGTAATCTGTACACTATGCACTTATACCTCTGGATGATATGCATGTTGTCCCCACTCAAGAAAGGCACCTCAGGCTACAATCCTTAGGTGCTCACTTACCTGGGAGTAAGTTCTGTTGAACTCAGTGGGACTTAATACCAAGTAAACATGCATAAGATTGCACCGCTAGAATCACAGAAAACATCTTCTAATATATCACAGCCATTAAGAGGCAAAATGGAATGTCAGAAACTATTAAGAAAAAGAGAGAGAGAAATAAATAAATAGATCACATCAAAACATCCCAGTATATTATACAGCAATTCTGGTCTTGCCCTCCTAAAGAAGAAGAAGAAGAAGAGGAGGAGGAGGAGGAGGAGGAGGAGGAGGAGGAGGAGGAGGAGGAGAAGGAGAAGGAGAAGAAGAAGAAGAAGAAGAAGAAGAAGAAGAAGAAGAAGAAGAAGAAAGATATACCAACAGGAAAAAAAATGTATAGATTGGCACTAAAAAAAATGTGGTCATATGGAAAGGCTATAGATTACTAGGTTATCTCAGATTATAATTCTTAAGCTAAGAAAAATGAGGCAAAGGGAAAATATGGAAGAATTATGGACAATTGCATGTTTGGAAAAGATTTACAGTGTAAATAAATATTTATAGATATGAACATTGTGCAAATACACTGTACTCAGCAAAAGGATATTAGACACTGTCGTCCCAACGGCGCAAGTGAAATCAGCACATGAGGACTGCTTCTGAGCCTGGCTTCCCTTGCTGGGTCAGGAACTACACACACAGGCTGGATGCGGATGTACATCGTGATCTCTATCTGCATTGTGATGCACATCCAGATGCAAAATAGCCAATGTTACCCCCCCCCACACACACACAAACATTTGCTCAATATGATATGGATGTTGTGCTTTTCAGTCTTCATTGCGAAGTGGATGGGAACGTGCTTCCCTGCTGTCTAGGGCTGTGTGTGCATCATGACCATATCTGGATTAGGGTCCAGGTATGTATCCACCTACCCAAAACTGTTCACGTAAAAGGGTGAAATATCTAGCTTTTTGTTAAACACATTTCCCCACTGAAATATTTAAATATAGGAAGCAGTTTAGGGTGCAATCCTACGCACATCTAGACAGAAAAAAGTCTTTCAACTCCCAGCATTCCCCAGCTAGCCATGCTGACTGGGGAATGCTGGGAGCTGTAGGAATTTTTTTCTGTCTAAGGAAACACATGCATAGCATTTCGCCCTTAGTCTGTCGGAATGCACAGAATTCGAGTCTTCCTGTTTAAATGATACTGAATAGATTCAAAACAAACAAAAAGTGTAGTTAATCTCAAAGCTCATGATTCTATGATTGCAACCTCTGCTTCAGGGTGTGGAGCTTGTGAGTAACATAATGATCCCAAAAGGAATTAAGCAAAAACATAGGAAGCTGTCTTACACCACACCAGGTTACACCATTGGCTCATCTAGCCCATTACATTGACTTCCAGCAGCTCTCCAGGGTTTCAGACCAGGACATTTCACACCCCTGCTGGAAGGTGCAGGGATTGAACCTCGTAGGAACCTAACACAGGAAGCTGCCTTATGGGTCCATCAAGCCCAGTATTGTTGACACTGACTGGCAGGGGCTCCCCAGGGTTGCAGCCAGGAATTTTTCCAGCCCTACCTGGAGATGCTGGGGATTGAACTTGGGACCTTCTTCATGCAAAGCAGGTGCTCTACCACTGAGCTGTGGCCCCTCTCCCCAAGAATATCAAGAGCGAATGGCTAAGATGGTCAAGGCATATATCCTGTTGGACTGAGGATGAACTCACTGTCAGAGTTCTGGAAAGTGGAAGCAAATCCCAAGCACTGGAGTTTTCTATTAACAGCTTGCTCTGTTCTTTACTGCCTTTCAAACATGTAGATATTGCCACTGTAGGAGGTGGGATTGTGGGCTAGATGGCTCATTGGTGTATTTGAGCAAGACTTGTTAAAACTTGGGATCTCTGTAGCCCAGACTTCTGGATGGAGGAGGGATGGCAGGGGAAAAGAGAGAGAAAGATGCTCCGCATTCATTTGCCTTTGATGAGGGCTCTGCATTTCCATCTTCATCTTCTCTCCTCCCTCCCACCTTCTTTTATTTCCTCTGGGAATGTTTCCTCCCCACACATCTTTTGATTCTAAGGGCAGGTTTAGTTGTGCGGCCTTGAGGAAGTTAACCTCTTTTAGCCTCTGATTAAAAAAAAAGAAAAGAAAAGGAAGGAGGTGCGCGCACACAATGCACAACAAACCAGAAATTCCCCAGAGGGCTGGAAACGGGTATATTAATCTCACTGAGGCGCACGCGCATGCACCCACCCACACATGCTGTCTCTCTGTCAAGTTCCTTTTGTGCGGTTCTCACTCATCCTTACACCTATTCTCTGTCTCCTTGCCTTTATTTATACTAAAACTGCTGCCAGAATAAAACATCCATGTAAAATCCAATTTCCTCTGAATCTCTCTCAGAGACGAAGCCTTCAGACTGAGTAGGTAACCTCTACAGTAATTGCCTGAACCACTCCTGTTTGCTGGAAAGGTGAGATCCATTTTTCAATTATCTATCTGCTGTGACAGCAGCCAGCCACCCAGCTAAGAAGAAAGGGGGAGAGAGAGAGAATCCAGCCAAACAAGAGCCGTCTGTGTCAATCCTAGCAAACGGGAGGTAGGATAGATGCGGTCACAGCTCCCACCATCAATATCCTCTAATATAAATGTCAGCGATGCCATTTTACCCACACTCATTTCCCACACTGCTGATTACATTATCGTCTAATAGAGGGGGTGCCGGTCTCACTGCTTTCTCTCCTAACCCTCCTCGCGGTAATGTGTCAATAGCCTGCCTCCATGAAACAAGTCAATTTTCTGCAGGCTTGGCAGAGGAATAAATCTGACGGATATCTGGAGAGCTGGAGATATTTATACACGCCTGCCTCTTGCGCGCACTCTCTCTTTCTCTAACCCCCCCATCCCAATATGTGTGTGTGTGTGTCTGTGTGTGCAAACGCATATCTGTGTCCTCAGCAGAATTGAATGATTTTCAGCCCAGACTCAATAAGAAGAGAATTTAAAGCAGTCCCACAGCTTGGCTTCCAGTAACAGCCGTACACGTTTATTTTCTTTCGCTTAACAGGAAAGAGAGAATTATGGTGGGATTTATATGACAAGGGCAAGCAACGCTACCCAAATGCTTTTCTCTGAGCATTGCAGGAAGAAAAAAGAGAAATCCAGGCATGTGTCGGACACAGGGGGAACAAACAAAAAAACAAACAAACAGGTTTGGGAGGATATGTTTTTAACAAATGTCTGCTAAAACATAGCAAAAAGACCAGAGAGGGTGTGTGTGTGCAGGCTACCTTGTAATGAAACAAAAGCCAGTAGCAAAGCCAATGCAACTTATGGATTAGCCTTGACAAGTGCTTGATACATTCAAAGGTTATATAGCTGGATGAGGTCAGAGATAATGTGGTTTAAGGCCACAATGTGAAGATAGCTTTAAATCACCCCATGTGGCATCTGTTATCATGGGATATAAGTTGTTTGTGTGCAGTGGAGGTTTGTGTGCTGTTTTTGTGCAGTGGCAATTGAAGAGGTTTTCTCAATGCAAGTACAAACAGTTCATTTTGGACATTTGTGGTCTCCTGGAGAAAATTGTCCCGACTGAAGGATGAGCTGCTGCGACACATGGTTTATTGCATGATAACAGCAATCACATCATGCCACAATTTAGAAAGGTCTCTCTACATAGAGGCCATAATGCACACACGGGCCCTAACTTTCCACCTGCCTCATCATGCACATAGGACTCTTCCTGCTCTTACCAGAAGTTTCAGTGCAAGTGGCCAAATTGGACTGGCCTTCCAACTGGTTAAAGGCTTTGAAGGCAACTGGATATTTTGATTTCAACCCAGTTTAAATTCATCATCATGGCATTTCGTCGTAGGGGGATTGCTCAAATACGGGGCTAATTTTTCCGCTTGAAGGGAAAAGGAGCTTAATTAGCACCGCATGTGAAGTCAGAGGCGCTTTATGTATTCTATTTTGTGTCGGGGAGCTGATTCAAGTATGACATCCAGTCGCATGCCCAATTTTAAGAGGGACTGAGTTTACTTTTAATCTCCCCTGACAGAATGTGGCTTGGCTCATTCACTTAGGTCACCTGAAGCACTCTGCTCTTCAGGCAACGTGGGGACAGTGAACATAGGAACCTGCCTTATATCCCGTCAGACTATTTGTCCATCTAGCCCAGTATTGTGCTCCGTTCCTCTACTCTGACTGACAGTCAGTGGTTTAGTGATAAATTTGAGGTGCAGGCATTCATCCTGACAGTCCCTGTAGCACTGCCCCCAAGGAGAGGCCAAAAACGCAGGCAGCTGCTTTGATCCTTATCAACAAACCAGTTCTAGCAGTTGTCATCTCCACCAGGAGCAGGTCTTTTGCAAATCCAATGGGTCTTAATTGCCCATTTAAGACCAAGCCACCCCAAAATACTTTGCAATACAACAGGGAACAATACATTGCTGCAGGAAAATTAATCCCCAGTCCCCCAGCTACTGGGAGGATTGCAGCTAAGCTCCGAGGGAACAGGGAATCCTAAAGGGGGTGGCAGACAACTCAGGCAGTATCCCTGCTAATAAAAAATGGCCAGAGCTGTGTCCCCATGAGCTCCATTACATGGCTGCTGTGCTGGCAGAGTGGCCTGGCCTGGCCTACGGCTCAGAGGAAGCGGACTGCAGCAGAGTCATGTCAGGCAAAGCAAGGCAAAGCAGAGTCACATCAGGCAAAGCAGAGGCTGTCATGACCTTGGACTGCACAATTCAAGAGGTGCTAACTGGAATATTTTCCCACAAAGGGAGCTGTTGCTCCAGCAAAAGACTACAGTCAACTGAGGCCTTAGAAAGGCTGGCAGAGTCTGGTCCTCCAGTGGCTCCACCCCTGCTAAATGCTGACTGTAGTTCTTAAAGGGCCAATATCTGTTTCTGCAGTCTCATGGCTAAGGGATAGGAGAAGCTGAGGAGAGTCAGGGGTTGACGGGTGGGCTATGTCCTCAGGCTGAGAAGGTAGAAGGGGGTGCTGAGGCACTCCCCCTGAAGTGGGGTGACCTATGACCCATCTGAATCCGAGTCCTCTTCAGGGTGATGCTGGGCCTCAGAACCAGGGGACATGACATGGTGGCTCATCCAGTTCTCCAGTAGAGTTCTTTCCCATTACCTGCTTCTTTATCCTTTTAACTGGCGATGCCAAGGATTGATGCCTGGGACCATTGGTATTCAAAGCATGTGCTCTACACCTGAGCTACTGTCCTTCCCTTAAGTGCACCTGCTTGACACCTTCTCTTAGCATGGGTTGGGCTGTTGTCTGGATTACTTGGGTGTCATGTTGTGTGGGTGGCTCTGCCTTTGCCTCAGTGACCTTTTCAAGGATGTCAGCAACACAGGGGAAATACTATCAGGTCATGGGCTGACAAAGTTGTTAACTATAACTTTAAAACAAGCAGGTTACCATCTCATGCCATGTAGTCAAGTCAAACAAGTCAGAAGTTCATCAACTGTTGGTATGGATAATGCTTCATCCCCTCTGGGTCTCAGCCTGCAAGATGAATGAATACTAATTAGGTTGATAGTGTCCTGCAATGGCTGGGTCAGACTCAGTGTTGGAGGTAAATCCAGTGGCCAGTCAGTAAGTAAATAAATAAATAAATAAATAAAAGGCCAAGCAGTGGTGTCAGTCCAGCAATAGGCAGTTCAAGGATGGAGCAGTCAGTAAACAGGCAAGGGTCAAAGGCTCCATATTACAAGGCAAGAAGTAAAGTTCCAAGAGCAAGGTCTGAGGCACAGCCAAGGTCCAAACACAGGTAAGCAATCAAATACAAATGCAGTCCAAAAGTACAAAGCAGTCTTAATAAGACATTCTAGCAGCTAGAAAACTCCACCTGAAGCTTATATGCTGGAGCTTTCAGAGCCCCACCCAGGATCCATCTGGAAGAAGACCTCCTTGTGAGGAGGGCCCTACTCATGAGGAGCCCTCCTTTGCAACTGAGCACTCCTCATAGGTGTCCTACGGATCTGCCTTGTGAGACAATGATGCTCTCAGGGACTAGCTGGCTGCTCAGCCTCTGTCTCAGAGGCAAAGTTCCCTTCCTCTTATAGGGATGGACCTGCGTCCATCTCCCCCAAGGACTCACGCTCCCCTGGGTCTCCTGACATGTGCTGCTCCTTGATGTTGCCCATCTCTGCAAGCTCTATCTCCTCCTCTGAGGAGGATTCCTCCAGATGGGGGTTGACAAAGTTTCTAGCAAAGTGCTATGCCAGAAAGGAATTATAAGTAGATGGTGCATAGAAATACAGTGTACATGTGCAGCCATGTCTTGGGAATATACAACAGTATTGTCTAGAATTTCTACTTTTAATTAATAGATCAAATCACAAACTAACCTAGTTATGGAAAAATATCAAGATGGATCATGGTTGATTAATGGACAGCTGTTGCTGTGGGTGTTTTCATTTCTCCATTTAAAAGAAAATGCTTTATTGGACTTTAAAAAATACAGTTTTTTAAGAAAAGAGAAGCAAAAGAAAAGAAAAGGAAGATACTTGCTGCTGGAATATTTCTTTCATTGATAATCGTTGACCACATTGACTATACATGCATGAAATGTTTGTGCTCAACATTACAACTGCATGTATTGGAAGAAAAAATGGGTGTGACTAAGAAAAGAAAGATGCAATTAACCTTTCCCCCCATTATATCCAGGTCTAGGATGACCAGCTTTAGCCTACTGCTCTGCTATATCTTGTCACACACAAAATCAAGCAAAAGAGACTGTGGCAAAGATAAAAGGAGTGCATGCGAAGTGGCATGTGAAAGCAATCAGCTATCAATTAACAGTGATTGATTTCCCTAATCATAGATAAATATTAGCAAAGCTTGGCTGCCAAGCAATTCTGTGTTTATGTTTGTTCTGATGTGCTAGCAGGGAGCGTTCACTGCTTTAGCTGAGCCCTGACAAGTTGCCATTACATAAATCGGATTTCTCTTGACGTGGGAGCAACTAGCACAATGCAACGAGAGGACATGTGGTGAACGAGCAGTTGTGAAATAAGAAGAGAATTTTCTTGGGATGTTTTTGAAAAACAAATTTATTAGCTTCCATCGGCACGATATAGTAGGCAGTAAGTCAGTATTTGAAGCATTTACCCAAATTATCAAAGGGTGCTATAAATTCACCTCATGGGACACTCAAGGCTGAAGGCTTCTTCATTGGTCACATCTCCCCCCCCCCCCATATAGAGATAATCTTTGTGTAGGAGAAATCATGTGCATCATCAAGTGTGACTTGTGGTGGGAGTATTTGCTTCACTTTTAGAATATGGATTGGACAGCCGGCGCTGATTATCTCTTTATAGGAAAACGGCAATGTATGAAGGAGCCCTCACAGATCATCTTTGTGGTGCTATCCAACAAGGCTACAGTTCACATCAGTTTCTACTTGATACTGTGTGTGTTGTAATAATGGAGCAAGTGTAAAGATGCATTGCTGATGCTGATGATGACCTTCTCGATCATCCCAGTTTGCAGGACACGGAATAATGGGCTCAAGTTACAGGAACCTAGATTCCACCTAAACATCAGGAAAAATTTCCTGACTGTCAGAGCAATAAGACAATGGAATCAACTACCTAGGGAGGTTGTGGGCTCTCCCACTCTGGAGGCATTCAAGGTGCAGCTGGACAGCCATCTGTCAGGGATGCTTTGACCTAGATTCCTGCATTGAGCAGGGGGTTGGACTCGATGGCCTTGTAGGCCCCTTCCAACTCTACTTTTCTATGATTCTATGATTCTATGATCTGAGGTACCTAAGGATATACCATATAGACCAGCAATGCTAAGAGAGATTTCTTCTCTCCAAGGCTTGTGTCACACGTTACATTTTCCCTACATGTAGGGGAAGCAACCTACACTGTTATGTGAAGTTGCCATGAACATTTATAGTGCTACCAGGATAGGAAAGTGATATCTAATCACTTCAAAAATGTCAGGGACAGGCCCCTGTTTTGTTGTGCAAGAGCCTCTTGATTTGCTCTACAGGCCACTCAGACCAGTACCAGAGTCTTGTTCTGGACAATCTGGGTTATTCTGATAAAATTCAGGATCAGGAAATAACATTCCTGCATACCAGATGGAGGTTCTTCAACGTTCCCTGTAAAATATGGCACAGTTGCCTACTTGTGGCATGTTTTGATTGGTTTATCATAGATTTCATAGATCATAGAGTTGGAAAGGAGCCTACAAGACTATCGAGTCCAACCCCCTGCTACCAGCCTCTTTGTAGTTGTGGATCGCTGCCTCTCCAGTTCTGTTGTGGTGCCCCATTGTAATTCAGATTGATCATAGATTAAAATTCTTGATGGGTTGCATTCATAGATTTCATATTTCGTAGATTATAGAGTTGGAAGGAGCCTACAAGGCTATCGAGTCCAACCCCCTGCTCAATGCAGGAAACTAGAGGAGGGGTCTCCCATCCAAGTAATAACCAGGCCTGATCCTGCTTAGCTTTCCACGCTTCCACTGTATGAACTAACCTCCTACATGTATTGGGATACGGAGTTTCCTAGTTCCATAGCTAGAATATTCTTCCAATGATATTATCTTCTGATTTTGTGAAGGTTGCCCTTGCATTACTATACATGGGACTGCCTTTGAAGATGGTCTGGAATCTTCAGCTGGTGCAGAACATGGCAGCAAGAGTTCTAACTGGGGCTAGGGGTCATAAACATGGGGCAGTATCCAGTGCTGCCCCTGTGCCTCTGCTGATTTTGTTGTGCATACAAGACCTACTGCTGGTGCAACAGGAAACGAGTGCTTCCTAGTGCAACCCCAGAAATGAGCCAAAACAGTCATTTCTGGAATGGGGCAGGCTAGTAGAGCTCCCTTCTACAAGCTCCATAGAAGTAACTCCACAGAAGGGCTTGTTTCCAGTTGCTTTAGAAAGCACTAGTTTCCCATTGCACTAACAGTGGGTCCTGCTGGTGCACAGGCAACATGGCATATTGCCCATGTTGTGCTAGTCCTTTCTCACCTTCACTGGCTTCTGATTTGTTTCTGGGCCCAATTCAAGTGCAGGTTTTGACCTATAAAGCCCAACACAGCTTGGGACCCCAGTACCTATGCTGTAAAATCTTCTCTGAGTGCCCTCTCAAACTGAAGTATTGAGGGTGGCTGCAAGAAAGAGGGCCTTTTCAGCAGTGGCCCCTCTGGCTGTGGAATGCTCTCCCTAAAGAGGCTTGCTGCCTGTCTACAATAATATATTTTTGGCTCCAGGCAAATATTTCTTCTTTTTAGTTCTTCCATGCCTTTTGACATTCTTTTAACATTTTAAACATCCTTTTAATACCAACTGTGCATTTTAATATCTTTATAGATTGATATTAATATTTTTGAGGGTGACTGGTTGCTTGTGTGTGTTTAGTATTTTATGAGATGGTTTGTAGCTCTCCTTCTGTGTCAAGTGCTCCATTGTGCTTGGCATTGGTTTTATCCTGTTGCTCTGGTTTTGGATTTTAGCATGGAGCGCGACTGTATCATTGTTATATTTTGTCACCCCATTTTATACTAACTTAATTGCACTTGCCCTGGATAATTTGTATTGGGAGGCGACAAATAAATATAAATTAATAATGCTGCAGCTTCTCTCGGACACAGGACAGTGGGTAGCCGGCCCCCAGGCTGATCTGGTCTGGTCTAGCCTCTGTGCAGGAAGACAAGATTTTGAGCATTAAGGCAGAAGGCAAGGATGACAAGAATCTGCCAGCTCTCCTCACCCTGCCTCCCAGCACACAGAATGCTGACATTTCCTTTTTGTTTAGGCTGACAGCGAGCACCTGGCATAGGCTGTGTGCAATATTGCTGCTGCTGCTATTCTCCCCCACCCCCCTTTACCCAGCACGCATACACACTCACGCACGCACACGCACACACACACACACACACACACACTTCCCCGCAGGTTTAAATAAATGCAAACATATGCTGCCATTAATGGGAGAATCACTCCTGTAAACACGAGTTCCTTTTTATTCACGGCTTCCTCTCCTCTCCCCTGCCAAGTCCTCGGGGAGAAGAGAGGTCAAGTAGGGACTACTCTCCTCCTTTTATTTAAACCCTACCTCCCCCTTCCCAGGCTCGGAAGAGGCAAGAGGCAAAATGAATTAAGCTAATTGGTGTGAGGGGGAGCTGGGGCAATAGCTGGCCCTGTCCTTCTGGGGATTCTGACTATCAGGAGCTGCATCGATTCAGCCACACAGGCTTGCACTTTCCTTGAAGGAACCCTTGAGTTGTCTCCTGGGTTCAAAAGATAAAAAGGGCACAACCCGCTGGGAAGTTCTCTTGCACAAGCACTATTAAAATGAAAGGGAATGGAGCAATTTTGTCTACTAGCCGATGCTGTGTGGGTTTGTGCATATGTTATAGCAATGGCTCCAATCTTCTTACTCGGATTACCAAAACCATTGTGCCATTGTTCAAAGATAACTGGACATCCTCTGCCTTCCTACTACCCCCTGCCCCAAATCCTTTGTGCTGCTGGATCACCCAAACCCACAACAGAAAGTATAAAGAAACAGATACAATTAAAGTCAAGATACATTGGTTCTGTTGTTGTTCATTACACAGTAAACTGCTCGAGCTGGGTGCTTTTCTAGCACTTCGTGGAAGCTGGAATGAATGTGATGATCCATTATGGCCAATGTCAGTGCCAAGAATTAATCTCGTTACCAATATGCTCAAGTCAAATCAGATGCCAGAAAATGCTACCTGGCATTGACCAGGTCTAAATGTGCCAAGCTAAAAAAATACTGCCGGCACCTTGATTATGCAGCCAGAAGATTCCCGATGCCCACTTGTTAATCACAACGAGGGTTGCTAGGGAATTCAGAATTGCCAGAATCCAGAAGCATATTCTGGATCCCATCCCTATCAGGATTTTCATGACGACTCTTGAAGGGGCATTACTGGTATGGAAAAGGTCCAAAGAGCCCACCTTGCAGAGGGTCTAACAATGCTTGTACTAAGGCAGGGGTGCAGCACCTCAAATCCAGGGGTCAGTTCTGGCCTTCTTGTTGCAAAAATGCTGTGAGTCCTTTCCCCAAAGAACTCAATTGCTCAGAGAAAGGGAAGCAGCACACACTAGCAGTGAGTTTTTCAAAGTTTTATTTCTGCGCAAAAAGGACCAGCTGGGGCGCGTGCCCAAATCAAAGCTGGACAAAGATCAGTGGGGCATACAAGCCTTCTTATACATTTTACAGCCATGGGTGTTTCTACTTTCAGCGAATCAAATACAGTCATTAAACCGTGCCAACCAGTTAGATTCCGTGCCCCCTTTATGACGACAACCAATCAGATGTGTTTCTCTGAGCATGGCAAGTTTTAATCTCTAGTTAGATAGAGGGCCACCTGGCCATCTTCTTGGCTAAAGACGTGGTTTCTCATGGACCTCTTAGGTCACCTAAGATATTGGGCCTTGCTACTCTTGGTGAACATCTTATCACTCAAAGGGACCCTTCTCTCGCTTGTATTCTGGGATTTGGCACCCAGAAATAGGCTTTTGGGACTAGATAACAACTTAAGCGAAAACATGGCGGCCAAACATACAATTCAGGACAAAGAATACAATACAATCAAAACAGACCTTCAAGGTTCTCTGTCTGAAACAACAAAGCAGGTGCAGTGGCAAATGGTATGCAGGCAGAATCTAGGTCAACTAACTGGGTGCAACACAGAGTTCATGGGGCTTCTGGATCTTTGTCTTAACTAATGCCTATGGACAGCAAGGTGGTCTTTCAGGGATCTTTGGCCTGTGTGAGGACTGTTCCCTAATGTCACTTTTGCTGGTCAGGGGATGCTGGGTCTTGCAGGACCTTTCTGTCTGTCTCAACATGCAGGGACTGGGTCTTCTGTGGAGCTTTCCAGGGATGGGGACTCGGACTCGAGGACTCGACTCGTGAGTCGGACTGAGTCCCCCCTCTGACTCGACTCGGACTTGAGTCCCAATATTTTCAATGGGACTCGAGACTCGACTCGGGACTCGAGACCAAGGACTCGTGTTCCAAAATCGTGTTCCTCAAATGCAACATGGATAGGTTTTAGGAACTACAGCAAGTTTATTTTTTAAAATCATTTTCCTAAAATGCAACCTTTCAGACATTTTGGGTTTGTCTGCCTGGTCTGTTCTTGCCAAAATCAGTTGCAGAGTTTTGAAATAAAAAGGCACATTTGTGCCTAGAATTTATTTAAGCCACACATCTGAAATAGCCTTATTTTGTTGGGGAAAAAATGCATTGATTTTAATAGGGACTCGTGGAGTCAGCTTTGGGAGGGACTCGTGACTCGTGACTCGTGAGTCACCATTTTGGACCAAGGACTCGGACTCGAGACTCGGGTCCAAAGACTCGTGACTCGACTCGTGACTCGAGACCAAGGACTCTTCAACATCCCTGGAGCTTTCTAACTCAGACTTCTGTCATGCCAGGTTACACTGGTCTTTTGGCATTTCAGGCTTGAAACTGGGACCTTTTCTGAAGGCAGGTGACTTCTGGGAATCTTTGTGTGCAAGGCAGGTGCCTTGTTGCTGAGCTTCTGTGTGGCCTATGTGAATGGGCAATGCCTCTCTCTCTCACCTGGGGTCTTAGGTGTTCTGGGTCTGGCTGGGTCATTATTATCATCATCCATTATGATGATGATGATGGCTCACTCTGCCCTTCGTTTGCCTGGCAACAGCTCTTCTGTATCTTATTTACTAGCAGGCGAAGCATGAAATAGAGGTCTATTGTTCAAAGTATCTTCTTCGGCCAGACAGACTATACATTCTTAAGTAGTACTTATTCTGGGCATACGGCCAGCTAACTGATAACACTTTTGCAGGTGGGCGGACAGGAGTGTGTGTCTGGCCTGTTTTTAAAATGGGGTTTGTGTTTTCTTCTGATGCAAGCTATGTACTTAGGTCTGTTTACACGTGAAAGGCAGGAGCTCTCTGTACATGCCTTGGGCCTATTTTTCTAACACTCTGAAGGTCCCAGAAGGCCACACTCTGTTGCCCTGGCCCCACCCCCTTTCCCCAACCATTGTTTAGTGGTTTTCTGGCTTTTGTTTTGTGGTTTTGTTCAGTGGTTCACTATTGTTTAGTGGTTCCTGACTTCCTGGTTTTCCACCACCCATTCTGAAAGATTGAAATGCCTCTCTTAAGGCTTAGTCACTGGCACTAAGAGCTTAAAGCTAAAATATACTAATATTTTTGGCTTTTTGGCTCTGCCTTTTTTGCGTTCAGTCCCATCCACCACTGGAATGTGGCCCCTGATAGCTTTTCCAAAATGGAATTTGGCCGTCAGTCTGAAAGAGATTCTGCACCCCTGCCTAGGGTGCTGCTGCAGGCCTCCTAAATCCATTTCAGTATGCCAAGCATAGGCCCAGACCTAGCAAGGCCCAGCCATTGCCATCTTTACTGAGGAAACACGGGTTTGCCCTCGCCTCCTTCTTGGCAAGAGCCAGGCCTCAGTAGTCCCATGGAAGGCTTATGCTGCCTGTGCCAATGTGTGTGGAGGATGTCCTTGGCTTACTTTGTTGGGCCAGGCCTTGGACCCAAGCCCAGCGAGGGCCAGCACATCATTGCTGCCTCCCTTCTGTTTCATGCTCCAGAGCCTGTCTTGCCTTTCTTCCAGGACTTCATCATCCTGACCTGGCGGTAGCTGGGCCTGAGACCCACCTACTTACCCAGGGCTTGCCCAAGATATTTTGCTGCCTCAGGTGAAGAACAAGATGGCACTCCTTCCCTATCCGCATAAAGAAGCTGACTGGACTGGCAGTTAAAACTTACTTCAGCACTGGTCCTGCACCACACCTGAGGCAGCAGTCTAGTTTAGGGGGGCTAGGGCAGTTTGTCTGGCATACACAGCTCTGTCCTCCAACAGAAGGGAACAGCCAGAAAGTTCATGAGCAACAGCTAGGAGGCTGCCACTGCTGCCCCCCACCCCAGCATCTGTGGCCTGCGGCAGTTGCCTCACCCTGCCTAATGGTAAGGCTGGCCCTGCACCGACCCCACAGTAGCAGTGGTGACTGTGACAATGGCCTCACTAGGTCAAGGCCTGGTGCCCTTAACAATGCAGGCTTGGTCTGGGGGCTGGCTGGCAGGGGAAACTCTGCCCCACAAATATCCTGTGAATTTCTGGACTGGATTTATTCATCCCTAACCTCAGTCCACTATTTGAGAAATACTCTTCTAAACACTATAGAAATGTTGGTCATTAGACACAGTGGTGATGGATAAGATGCCACGAAGAAAACATGGCTTGAATCTCAGATATTGGCCAAATGTTTGGAAGTTACTGTTCTGTTCCGTCAGGAGAAAAAACTTTTGTGCAGGCCCTTCCTCCAAACTCTAAAGCCCCTCACCCTTTCCTAAGTAGCTATAAAACATCTGAGCCAAAAAGCTCAAGAGGAAAATATTCATTCGCATTTCAAGCCAATGGTATTCGGAGGGTTGGAAATTCACTTGGCTCTTGTCAAACATAAATTCCAAGTTCTAAAATAGGCTTTAACTTTGAGAGATGCTTCAACTTAGGAAGGTGAGCAATGATGAAATGGATGGTGATCTTATATAAACTCCTCAGCAAGGAAATTTATATGCTGCCCAATATGCAGCCTGATCCTATGCATGTTGATTTGGAAGTACACCCCATGGGTTCAGAGGCATATACTCTCAAGTAAGTTCATAGGTGACTGCAGCATTAGGCTGGAATCAATGGGACAAGGGTAGGGTGGTGAACTGTCCTCTATTTGATGGGCTGTCCTGCCCAAGTCCTGTCTAAAGATAAAGAACCATAAGAATGGAGAACAGAGGCCATGAAGTCAGTGCCCCCCGGACAGCAGATTGAGCAGGGCACACAGGTCAACTGGTCACAGCCTTCCACACTATGGTGAGATGTACTGTATTTCTATTTAAATCATAGTGATTCTTTCTAACTTTGTGTCTATATGTATAAATTAGCATATGCAAATAGCATGCAAATCTGTGCCCTCTTTTCTCCTCTCTTTTGGTGATGCATTTCTTCTTTTTCAGCAAGGCATAAGCGGCCACCCTAGACATATGTGGAGAACTGTACTGAACCGAGACATTAATTAACAGCCGTTGATATTCGTGCCTTCATAAATCTGTCTAATCTTTTATTTAACCCAGTAATACAGCTGGCCATCACGTCATCTGATGGAAGTGAGCTCCAGAGAACAATGCTGGACTGTGTAAAGAAATGTTTGTTCATTTTTAAACTTGTTAGTATGTTAATTTTACCAGGTGCCTTCCTATGCTAGCATTATGTGAAGCAAATGTTCCCCGTTCACATTTTCTCGGCTGATGCAAAAGGGAAGGAGCCTCCTTAGCGATTGTGTATTCCACTGAAATGTGAATGCCGGCCCATTCTTAGCTGCTCCCCATGTTGTGCTTTTTTCTAACAGAATGGTGAGGTGGGAAAGGGGTAGCTAATTAATCAGTTAATTAATCCCACACTTTCTACCCAGCAAAGGGCAGGCGCATGCAAGCCAAATGTATGTCACACAACAGCAGCTGCCAAAAACCACAAGTGGGGCCACAGGGAGATGATGGCCTCTTTCACAACACACTTCTTGCCACCGGCAACATCATGAGAACATAAAAAGAGCCTTGCTGGATCAGACTGAGGCAGCTTTCCCCAGCCTGGCACCCTCCTGGTGCATTGTACTATACAATTCCCATAATCCCCCAGCCAGCTATGCTGTGGGATTAATTAACTATGCTGACTGGGGGATTGTGGGAGTTGTAGTCCAACACATCAGGAGGGCACCAGGTTGGGAAGCCTGGACTAAGGGCTCTTTAGTTCAGCATCTTGTTTCCAACCTCCTGGAAGGAACAGCCTAAGCAACAGCATAGCTGGCTGGGTGTCATGACCCCCCTCCAGGAATCCTCCTCTGAAGACGAGGGTGACTCACCCAGGGCCCTGGACGCTCCTCAGGAGCAGAGTGCAGACACTGCTGCTCCAGACGGGGCCGACCGGGCAGCTGAAGAGCTGGCAGGCCCCTCTGGCATGACCCGTGGGAGTTCCCCAGCCTGAGAAGAGTCAGAATCAGAGCCGGAGATAGCGCAGGCCCCAACTCCCAGACAAAGGCGGGTGATGAAAAGGCAGGAACAGATGCAGGCCCCTCGACGCAGCGTCCGGATGCAAACCAGGACGTCGGCCTTGTGAGGCTTTTATAATCAGCCTGCTGTTGAAGAGCTCCAGCTGTGGGACGGGCGTGCCCAGCAGCAGGCTGTAGAAAAGCACGCACTCACTAGAGCATGGGTATTGGGAAACAACGTCCTCCTTGATTCGTATTCCTGATCCCTGACCTTGCTCCAGAACCCTGCCTTGCTTCCCGGACTCTTGGACCCGACTTTGGACTGACCCTGACACTGCCTCTGCTCGACCCCTGGACTTTTGAACAACACTCTCGGCTTGACTCCTAGGATTGTAAGACCACGCTTCTGTTACCCATCCCGCCGCAGCTCCCTTATCTTATCTCAGCTGGACATTTGGCAGCGCTCCCAGGAGTAAAGCCAGCTGCTGGCTGCCGGCCAGCCTTAAACCGGACACTGGGGATGATGGGAGTTGTAGTTCAACACATCAGGAGGGCACCAGGTTGGGAAGGCTGGATGAAGGGCTCATTAGCTCAGCATCCTGTTTCCATCCTCCCGGAAGGAACAGCCTTCCCCCACTGTATGGCCCCAAGAAGTATTCTTCCTCCGAAAATGCAGGTTTCATTTTGCTGTCATGGCTGATTGCTATTGATAGATTTATTTTCCACAGGTTTGTCTAATCTTTTTTTTTTTTTTTTAATCAACTAAACTAGTGGCCATCACTACATCTAATCTTGTAGCAGTCAATTCCATTACCTAACTGTGTGTTGTGTGCAATACGACTTCCTTTGAACCATTCTGAACCTATTGCCATGCCAATCCATTTCTTTGGCTGATCCCATATTCTAGTGTTATTATGAGAAAGGGAGAAAAAATCTCTCTCTGCTGTTCATAGTTTTATAAACATTTGCCACACTAGTTGAGTTGCATCATATATTTGACCTGCTTGCGTAATGGATCTTTGACTTCTACTTGTGTAATGGAGCTTTCTCTTCAACTACTCCCCCACTGCACCCTCTGTGCACCCCCCCATTCTGTTCCCCAACCTTCTGAAGCAGATTTTTGGGGAGCATGAGGGAAGGAGAATCGCATTCCACTGACCTTCTGCCTGTGCTGGGACACCCGTTGGATTTCACCCACTGTCTTTTGTGTTTTTTGAAGTTAAATTACCCAGCCCCAAAATGCATTAACGTTTTCTCATACAGAAGATGATCCAATGCTCATTGATCATTTTTGTTCCCCCTTTCTTTCTGTAGTTGTGATATCCCTTTGAGATGGGACAACCAAAACTATTGCTGCCTTGAGCCCCATTTTTGGTAGTCAGGTGGGATATATAGCTATAGATAAAATAAATAATAAAACAATACCCAAGTGTGTATAAAAGTGTTACAGTGCTTGCATTTATTTTTCAATCCTTTCCCCAATTATTTCCCTGCACCAGGCTTGCATTTTCCCTACACCGCCCCTGCACACTGAGTTGATGTTTACCACAAACTGTGATCCCAAGATATCTTTCAGTTCAGACCCTCTAACTGTATATAGACAGGATTTTTTGTTGTTGTCCCAACGCACATTACTTTACACTTACTTACACCGAGGGTCCTCCCAGATGGACAGCTCCAAGTGTTGCCACCAAACAACATTGTGCAGCTATTCCATCTTTTCCTCCTTAACGGATTTTCTGTGGTAAGAAAAAGGATGGAAGAAGCAGTGGGAGAACACGGGAGGATTACAAATGGAAGACAGCAGTGGCTGGACCCCAATAAAATTCCATGAATGTGGCAGGGTGATTGCACAATAAAAGCCTCGTCTGGAAGCACATGAATCTCATTTGACATTTTGTTGCCTATTCACCCAGTCTGAAGACAACATTCTGGAATTTTTCACAGTCTCCTTAGGATTTTACCATCCTGAATAATTTTGTATCATCTGCAAACATGACTACTTCATTGCTCACCATTGACTCCAAATAAATTATGAACGTTAAATAGCTCCGGTCCCAATACAGATCTTTATGGGACCCTATTGCTTCCCTCCTTCCATTGTGAAAACTGTCCATTTATTTCTTTGCTTCCTGTTCTTTAAGTTAATCAAATACAAATCAATAATGAGTTCTGTCATCTCTGGAGCTTCCTCACTCCAGAGCATGCGCTCCAGAGCATGGGATACAAAGGCCATGGACTCTTTGTGTCCAAGAGGTTTCTTTCTAAAATGAAGAAAGGCACACAGACTTTAAAATAAAACAAAACAAAACCCCAAAAACAAACAGAAGGAAAGCGTAGCTATTATTGGGCAGCTGTTATAGATCTTCAGAACAGAAGTTGGTGTACAAATGTTGTATGAACTCTGGAGCAGATATCTGGGGACGGGGAGACTTGAAGAATTTGGAGATATTCCAAAATACATGTTTAAGGCAGGGGTGTTGAACCCCTTTTAACCCCAGGGCTAAATGCTGTTTCAGAGAAGCTCTTGTGGGGTGTGTATTGTTGCATTGCAGTGGTGGGCAGGGCCAAAGGCAAAGGGGGTGGGGCCGAAAATAGCAACAATACTAGCCTATTTAAGCCTATGGCTCTTAGTGCTGGTAACTAAGCCTTAGGAGGGGCATTTCAACCTTTTAGGGGAGAAAACTGCATAAAAGCTGGGGAGCCATCAAATGATAGTTTGTTGGGGGAAGGGGGGGTGGGGCAATGGAAAGGGAGTGTGACCTTCTGAGGAACCCCAGAGGACTGGATTGAGACCCCAGTCCCCAGGAGGGCTGGATTTGGCCCCCAGCCTGAGGTTCCCTACCCCTGATTTAAGGTTGGCCCTGCATTGACACCTGGCTATGTAATCCAGGCTGTGGAATGTTGTCATTTGCCATGTCTATGCCTAGAGGAACAGCTCAATTTTTTTTTAATAAATGTCTCTTAAGAGTTCATTGCTGTAATTTATTTGTGATTATTTCTAGCCCTCTGTTTTCTCCATGACCGAGTTGGTCAGAATGGGCAGCCTCAAAGCAAAATCTTTGTTAAGTGTAGCAGTTATTAATGTCACTAAGTTTTCTCTATGACTATAAGCTACGTAAAATCTACTCATAGCTTTGAAAACTGTCTCCCTGATCTTTGCTGAAGGAAGTCGTTTACTGCTTTATGGTTTCAAACTATGCCCACAATCTATTTAGAAGGGAGATACATAAGAACCAGCTATGAATCCTACCTCTGTCTTTGTGGGGTCAAATCAAATTGAGGATCTTCCACATTATTTATTATATTGTAGGTTCTGTGCCAAGTTAAGAAATGATCTGTTGTTGCCATTTTTGGACAGGATTGCTTTTCTTTCTATGTCTCATAATATTTGCTAGCCAGTAAATGCATGGGGAAAAATACTACTTTTGCTAGTGCAGCAAAACTAGGGAGCTGTCATCATGTGTTCTCTGGCCTCCATCTCTCCTCATTCCTGGTGGTCTGGACCTTTCTGCATGGCTGTGAAGGAGAGAAAATGCAGCTTCTCCTGTCAGTGAATGTGGTGCTTGCTTCCACACACTGCTGTCTGGCATTACTTTTGTGCAGGCTCTCCTTCCCCCCACCCTCCACTGAGAGCCCTCTTTCAGTCTCTCAGCTCTAGACCGGCAGGCCTGTCAGCCTGGGATGCTTGACTCCAGCTGAGAGCATTGGGAAGGCCAGCCTATCAGAGGGCGTTCGGATGCATAACTCCAGATCCTAAATGACACTTTGGCACCATTTCCCTGATTGTTCTGCCTTCTCCTTCCCTGGGTTTTTATAATGTGTCTTTGCACTGCTCTTGCTGGTAATGAGGCCCCGCCTAATTGCCATTCAGTAAACTCCAGTTAAATTAACAGCTTCATCAGATGAGCATCAACATCTGCTCTGTGACAGCCACACGACCCCCCTCCATCTCCCAGCCCCGATGCCATGACACTCAATCCGTTGACTGACAGCCAACAAACCCAAGCCGTGTGCTGCTGCCTATGGCCTGAACTGTCACCCAGTGTCCAGTGTGTCTGTGTCTGCACATATAAAGTGTGTGTGTGTGTGTGAGAGAGAGAGAGAGAGAGAGAGGGAGGGGAGAGAGAGAGAGAGGGAGGGAGGGAGGGAGGGAGGGAGGGAGGGAGGAGAGAGAGAGAGAGAGAGAGAGAGAGATATTGTAGATGTGTTTTAAGATACAGCTGGGTCATACGCAGTCCAGGTGTGTAGGTCTATCAGACCTGGTACACATGTGAGAACTATAGAGAGAGGGATGGGAAGAACCTCTCAGCCAGGCTATCTTCACATGAAGATAAGTGCACAGTTATTTCTATAGGGGCTGTTCATCAGGGCACAATTTACTTCTGTACTGTTCCCACTTGAGCACCTAATGCTGCTTTTCCACTGAGTGAAGTCATGTGGGGATATTCTAGAGTTCTTCTTGGCACTACTTCCCACACTGCAAGTAGCTGTGTTCCCTGTGGCAGACAATGGCATCATGGGAAGGGGAAGGGTATGCCCCACTCCTGCCATGTCCCAGTGAAGAAACTGTAGATGATTACAAATCTTTCATATTAATAATTGCAATTATTTATTTATTTATTATGAAATTTATAAACTGCTCTACATCGAGAGATATCGGTGCAGTGTACAATAAATTAAAATACAAAAGGTTGCAGTAAAAGCAAACAGATAAGTTAAAATTTGTATCCTGCTCCTCCTCGGAGTGCAGTGTAACCTTTAAGCTTTGCATTGTAGTCCACAAAAATGTATGCCATAAGCCCATAATACATTTGTTAGTCATTAAGATGCCACAAAATTCTTCATTGTTTTAGCTGCAGCAGACTAACCCAGCTACCCATCTGACTCCTGTGAGGTATGTTAGGCTGGGAAATAGTGAATTACCCAGGGCCTCCTTGCAAGGTTCATGGCTGAGCAGGAATCTGAATCGGAGTTTCCCACAGCCCAACACATGTTCACTGTCATGTACACTATGTTGGCATGAAACATTGCCCATGTTGAATGCATGCCCACAGAAGGTTGGGACTTCTTCATTAGAGAGGAAAACCTCACGTGAACCAGTCCTACAAGTGGCTTCCACCACCCCCACCCCCACCCCCAGAGCAAGGAATGTGGCACGCTTTAATTGTGGCTGCACATTCCGCATATTTGTAAATAAACTCTTGCCAATATTAAGAGTGTGCTCCGTGCACAGGAAGGCCATGCAAGCCATTCTAAAAGGTCACCTGCATTATCAACTCCAAATCTAATTAGTTACTGCTTATCTGTAATGAAGGCTTGTTCCTGGAGAGCTCTCAGGCAGGAAGAATGAGCAGTTGCGAAGCACAGTGAAAGGAGCTTCCCTGGGACCAAAAGAAGAAAGTCGGACTGGACTCCGCATTTTCCATTTGAGAATGTAATCTTTACAGACTGGCCCTTTTCAAAAACAGGAACGTCTTCCACAATATTGATTAACTTGCATGTTTTTGTTTCTTTTTATATGAAAAAGCTAGGCATGTTTTGGGTTTGAGCAAGCAATCTCATCTCTCTCAGTAGCTACCAGTTCAAGCTCACAAACTGAAGATTTCAGGCAGATAGCAATCTTAACTTACCAGAAAGTCCCATTGAACTCAGGGAGACATTCTTCTGATGAATCATAGAATCATAGAAAAGTAGAGTTGGAAGGGGCCTACAAGGCCATCGAGTCCAACCCGCTGCTCAATGCAGGAATCCAGGTCAAAGCATCCCTGACAGATGGCTGTCCAGCTGCACCTTGAATGCCTCCAGAGTGGGAGAGCCCACCACCTCCCTAGGTAGTTGGTTCCATTGCCTTATTGCTCTAACAGTCAGGAAATTTTTCCTGATGTTTAGGTGGAATCTGGGTTCCTGTAACTTGAGCCCATTATTCCGTGTCCTGCAAACTGGGATGATCGAGAAGAGATCCTGGGCTGGCCCTCCTCTTTGTGACAACCCTCTTTGTGACAAGTACTGGAAGAGTGCGATCATATTTCCCCTCAGTCTCCTTTTCTGAAGGCTAAACATGCCCAGTTCTTTCAGTCTCTCCTCATAGGGCCTTGTTTCCAGTCCCTTTATCATCCTTGTTGCCCTCCGCTGAACCCTCTCCAGTTTGTCTACATCCTTCTTAAAGTGTGGTGCCCAAAACTGGACGCAGTACTCAAGATGAGGCTTAACCAGTGCTGAGTAAAGGGGAATTATCACTTCCTGTGATTTGGAAGCTATACTTCTATTAATGCAGCCCAAAATAGCATTTGCCTTCTTTGCAGCCACATGAACATGTTTAGGATCAAGCTATCAGGTGTTATGAAACCCCAGAAATACCCCACACAAAAAATCCCCCAAATCACTCCTACAGATTCATAAAGACTAGTTTTTTCTGATTTTCTGCATTGCCGCCCTGCCCCCCCCTCCAAACCAGGAAAGAAGATATGAGACTTACATGGGTTTAAAGGGGCAGCAGCTTTATTAATATAACAGAAGCTGCAATGAACAAACAATTCAGCTGCAAGCTAACCATTTAGTCCAGCCTTCCCCAACCTGGTGCATTCCAGATATGTTGGACTGCAACTCCCATCATTACAATGGCCATACTGGCTGAGAATGATGGGAGTTGCAGTCCAACACACCTGGAGGTTGTCCCTATTCAGTGCAGGGCCCTGCATTCCAGGTGAGAACTAGGAGAGGCCCTCTCCTGCTGTCAATCCAATATGAGTGGTTCTACCCCGGCTCTAAGCATCGGGGTGGGCTACCTGATCTCTGCTTGTCCTTGCCTGCTTACCCAATGATGGGCTGAGGAGGTCCTGGAAGTCTGGGAACACCACAACTATGAAGCCCTTAGATGTGATGAGGCTTCCAGAGCCCAAAGGCAGCTCCTCTTCCACATCCCTTCTTGTTGGCTGGCTGTAAGGGGACATCTGAGCAAGCAGCCCTTCACCCTCAGGATGCCGCAGGGTACTCTCCAAGCTATCCTTAGCACCCACCAGATCTGCCTCCCAAGGTACAACCAATCAGCCAAGATAGTCCTAATGACCTCTCCCAATCTGACTGCTTGAAGTAGGCAAAAATAAGCTGGTCATGTGCCCTCATTTACAGAGGAGTCTTTTGTTTGAAGGGCTGCCAGAGGACTGTCCTCTATTTTAAAGGTGTCCTCCGCTTGAAGGGCTGCCCTGTCCAAGTCCAGTATAAAGATGAAGAACCATCAGAAGGAAGAGCTGGGCCTTGAAGTCACCCATCAACAACACCTGAGGCAGCAGACTGAGCAAGGCACACGGGTCACCAGGTCACAGTCTTCCACACTATGGTGGGATGTGCTGCATTTCTATTTAAATAATAATAATTATTATTTCTAAATTTGCATCTATACATATACATAAATTAGCATATGCAATTTTTAGGCAAATAAGTATCCTCTTTTGTCCTCTTTCTTGATTAGGCATGTCCTTTTTTGGCAATTCATAAGTGGCCACCCTAGCGAAGAAAGGTGCTACCAATTGGCCAGTCACGTGAAGGCACCCCCCCCCCCAATTCCTAGTTCGCCGCAAGAATCAACAACTGGCTAATCCCAAACTGCCATATTGGGGTGGGGGGGTGGGATGGGATGCCACTCAAAGTAACAGTCTGTGGAGTGGGAGGTGGGGCCAGCTTTTAAGGACCCTAGGATGTCTGGCTTTCATTGGCTAGCCTTCCCACTCCTTTTATGGGTAACACAGCCTTTGCCTGTCTTCCTTCCCAGCAAGGGGATGGGTAGGGCAAACTTGTCCCTTGCCTGATACATGGGGCACCAGGGGGTCAATCTATAGTAAGAAAAACAAATTGAATACTGTATTCGATGAGGCTCTGAGTCTTCAGGAGGATGCATTAAATCACAGAAATGCAGACTGACAAAAACAGAGATAGGCACATCCAAGACCACCCAGGCAGCTGCATGGCTCAGTGGGGATTTGGAATCAATCCAAGGACTTGCTAGAAAGAACTGCTTAAGCCAGTGGTCTGTTCTCAGTACTTAGCCCCAGAGCTAGTGGAAGAAGTAAGAAGGAGAAGCTGTCTTGTGCCTTTCCTTCACCAGTGAGTAACCAAAATCAACACTGCACCACAGTGACACACCCACACTGGATTCTGCTCCCCACTATCCCTTCTTCATCCTCCCACATTTTCCAGTGACTAGCCAGTAAGTGGGTTCAAGGGGCATTCCCCCATTTTCACTTCTCTTCATCAGTTGAGTAATTTACAATTTCTGTTACATTCTTTTAGTGTGTTACATTCTAAACTCCCTTGTTCTTGTTTCCCATAGCAGGTGGTGTTATCATGAAGGGAAACATGCTTAAATCTCTCACATGGTGTTTTACAATCTCCCATCTGTGGCGAGACACAGGTGGACAGCTTTGCGATAACAGGCTGTGCAACCCTATGGATTTTCACGGCAATCCATTTCAGTGTAATCCAAAAGGCTGCAATGAGATTTTGTATGTAGCATCTGCCTCCAGAAAGGAAGGAAACACTTTCCAATGCATGCCCATCAATCCATGGAGCAGCCTGTTCACCTGGGAGCGGCTGTGAGATATTCATGTTCAGTATTAGCAGAAGAGCATGAACAAGACAGCGGCATCATGGGGAAGTGGAGAGGGACAGAAAATGGTGGGGTGAATGTGCTACCCGTTGCAAAGGTGTAGGCAGACTCCCTTCCTCATAAGAAGCTGCTTTATACCAGGTCAAACTATCGGTCCATCTCACCCAAAGTAGTCCAACTTTGACTGGCAGTGGCTCTCCAGGGTCTCAGGAAGGGAGATCTTTTGCATCCCCTGCTACCTGAACGTTTTAACTGAGGATGCCAGGGTTTGAACCTGGCACTTTCTGAATGCAAAGCATGTTCTCTCCCACTGACTGAGCTATAAACCCTCCCGTAAAGAAGCTTTCAGCATCTCAGTAGGAGATGCTTCTGGTATTGCTTCTGAGTAGTCACATTAAATAAAAAAAAAAAAGTCACCACCTGTTCCATTTTTCCACAAATGGCAAAGTTCTTTGGCTGCGTTGCAATTTGCCTGGTTACATGTGCACTCCCAAAGTTCATGTTCAATGTAACCTTGGCTCTGGATGTGGTCACACATGTTTTCACTTACAGTCAAACAGTGTGGATTTTGTAGCTTTAAAACAGTTTAAATTGTCCGGGTGCATGCACATTTCTCTATGTCATATGACATTGCAGGGTAGCAGTCTTCCAGCTTCCCAGCCATTTACTCATTCTTATTCATGCTGCTTGTTTGGCATTGGCATCAAGGATAATATTGCAGGAATTTGCTGCATATTGCTCATTGCTCATTGCTCTTTGTCCCGGGTGATTGTGTAGCAGGTTACAGGGTGGCTGGCAAAATAGTGAAGGCAGGTTTTGAATGTACTGGGACTGCAACCCAAATTCCACTTTTTGTGGCTAGTCCAGCGTTCTGTTCAGTCCTGATTTTTGTTTTCTAGACAGCATGATTTAATGGATGTGATCTAGAAAGTGAATTATGACTGAAGTGGTTTGTATATTAGAAAAATCTTCCAGATGGTCATCTAAAAGGTTAATGTTAATGCTATGTATCATAAAGTGGATACACACATTTTTTTTCATTGCTCGGTGATCTTTCAGTCCCCTTGTAGGCAATATGTGCAGGCACATATCTATGAGCACCGGTAATTGATTTCAAAAGTGTTTTATTCATGGGCTTTCCAGTGTTTAGGAGACTTGATTTGAAAATTTTCACACTCAGATTGGCCCACAGTCTGAACATGTATTGAGCCACTCACAATATTGGGATGTATGTTTCCTCTGCAGTGATAGGGGAACATGTCTTGTGATGAAACCAAAAATTGGATTTAGAGACAACACAGATAACCTGATTTAGCCTCTGTTCTGTGAAGCTGGAACGCTTGTGCATACTCAGCAACAGAATCTGGGAGCTTCTCTACATGAGGCATGTATTGTGCACTTGTGATTCCTCGCTCACAGTATTTTGTGGGAATTTTACACAACATCATCATCCGCCAGGGCCTCTCCTGTGTTTTGCAGCCATTTTTGCGGCTTCTTTTAGAGCGAGGAAAGTGCAGTATTATTTCCTAATTTCGCCATAAAACGCTATGAGAAGCTTGTGTATTTTTGCAATTCTGCTATACCACAGCGCTACCTTGTGGTTGTGTAACAGAATATATAGAAAGGCAGAGAAATAAAACCCCCAGAAAAAAACCACATGTAAAAGACGCTCTTAATCCCACAAAGAAAACGGAAGCAGAAGCCTGGGTAAAGAGGCAAGTTAAAAGCCTCGTGTAGAGAAGCTCTGGATTGGAGGTGTCAAATCTCTTTCAGCCGGAGGGTTGTATTCAATTTTGGAGAAGCTCTTGGGGGCTGCATTCCAGTGGTGGGTGGGCCAAAGGCAAAAGCGGAGGGCCAAAATATAAAAAGTAACAAAAATACCAGCATGTTTTAGCTTAAAGCTCTTACTGCCAGTAACTAAGCCTTAGGAGAGGCATTTCAACCTTAGAGAGGGGGAAATCCATGAAAATTCTGGGAAATCACCAAACGATTGGTAGTCAGGGAAAGGGAAAGGGAATGGGGCCAGCAGAAGGGGGTTTTCTGAGGAACCCAGGTGCGTGGGATTTGGCTGTCAGGTCTGAGGTTCAACACCCCTGATCTGGACCAATGAAATCAATCATAGTAACCTATTTGTCTCTCTTCACAAAATGTTCCTTTTTTTACGTAAATGTATTTATGAGCATTTCTTGATTGTCACACTTTTCATTGTGCTTCAAATTTCCAAGGAAGTGTGGTTAATTTTGTTGGTATTTAATTGTTAATTGTTTTTAGCTGTTTTAAAGTCTTTTACATTTTGGGGGGTATATTTTAATCCCTGTTGTAAGATGCTTTGAGTCTTTTTTCTGAGAAAGGCATCTAATAAATTTAGATGATGATGATGATCATAATTAGTCATTTCAGCCAGTTTTGAAAAAAGTGTGTGTGTGTGTGTGTGTGTGTGTATGTGTTTGTGTGTGATTAAAAACACACCCAGTGGGTCCTGCTTTTCATCCTTCGTTCTTTCTATCCTTTCTTTTTAAAATTCACGTGTTCCTGAATGAAGAGTGGAGGTGAGCCACAGTCAAGCCTTTTCGGCCAACCCGATGGCAAAGCAGAGCCATGAAGCATTTTCACTTGTAAAACAAGAGACAGAGGAGGCAATGTTGGTAAATAGCCCATTAACACACTGAGTCACTCCATTAACTTCAAAGAGTAAACATCCCTTTTATTTCCCCTCCCACTCTCTCAGTGTAAAAATTTTGAGATTGTGCAGTGTCCAGGGCCTGTCCTGGTGGTAGTTGGCGTGAGGGGTAGAGGGACATCCCATGGTGTCAAAATTTAAGGTGCTCCTTATGTGGCATGATATACAAAATATGTACATAGGGTTCCCAGGCAGTCTCCCATCCAGCCATTGATCAGATCTACACATGCTTAGCTTTAGCAAGATTTTATTTTATTTTTATTTATTACATTTCTATACCGCCCAATAGCCAAAGATTGCTGCATGATGTGCCTTCATCTTTACCAAAAGATCAGCTCAGGCAGCTCTCTGGAACACAAACCAAGCCTGTGCAGGGCATTGTGACAGCTAGTCGGACCATCCTAACATCCCAAGCTCACCTGTGGCAGTGGCAGAGCTGTGGTTAAAGGGCCAAGAACTTCACCTGGATCACACAGGTACAGATGGCAGTTTACCAAGAGACATAGTTATCTGCTTGTGACCATACCCCCAAATAAAGAGGCAGCAACACACAGAAGGTTGGTTGAACTAGGGCCACAATTTTATTAAATTAACATAAACAGGATCTGCAGCAGTGAAAAGCAGTACAGTATTAACTGCTGATGTCTTAAGGGCAAGCATACCAAGTGGTAGGGCAAAGGCAGCCTAGCCACCGTTCCCGCCCCTTGGCACACTTTAAAGCAGTGTTCCTTGGGTCCCCAGATGTTTTTGGCCTACAATGCTGGGAGTTGTAGGCCAAAAACATCTGGGGACCCAAGGTTGGAGAACACTGCTTTAAAGTGTTGAGCGGTGTCCTCCTGCCCCCCCTGAGTCCCAAGACTCTAGGTGTCAAGCCCCAAAAGGGGGTTCTTCCCTGTGCCAAGTCCTAAGACCCTAGGTGGCAGGTAACAGGTGCCCCCTTCTCACCTTAAAGATGCCTCTGGTTGCTCACCGGGTGAGCCCTCACAATTTCCTCACCCACACCGCCCATTGTGACCAAGCAGCCTATTAAACATACAGCCACCCATGTGAACCAGTTGCCAGCCTGGCAGATAGTATGGAGTAGGCAAAACACTCAAAGCCCCTAGCCAATCAGGCTCCTTGGCAACATAAAAAATAAAAATCCTTGTTCTCAGCCCCTAAGGCAGGGGTGCAGAAGTTCTTTCAGCCTGGGGGCCGAATTCAATGTTAGAGAAGCTGTTGGGGACCACATTCCAGTGGCTGGCAGGGCTGAAGGCAAAAGAGGTGAAGCCAAAAAAAAAAAAAAACACACCCAGCCCCCCAAATACCAGCATATTTTAGCTTAAAGCTCTTACTGCTGGCAACTAAGCCTTAGTAGAGGCATTTAAAGCTTTTGGAATGGGGATAAAACTGCGTAAAACCTGGGAAACCACCACACAAATGGTGGTTGGAGGACAGAGGGTGGGGCCAAGGAAAGGGGGCATAGCTATCTGGGGACCCCAAGATGACTGGGGAGTGCCGGATTTGGCCCCTGAGTCCGAGGTTCTGCACCCCTGCCCCAAGGGAACC
The DNA here is from genome assembly GCA_021292165.1 of Shinisaurus crocodilurus. Classification (NCBI taxonomy): domain Eukaryota; kingdom Metazoa; phylum Chordata; class Lepidosauria; order Squamata; family Shinisauridae; genus Shinisaurus; species Shinisaurus crocodilurus. Next base: position 66,786,455 of record CM037878.1, read on the forward strand.
AGTCCAGCTCTAGGGTAGGCAGGTGGGTGCCAACCAGGGGTGGTGCTAGCTACCGAAAAGATCTGGTGCTCAGGCCCTCAGGACAAAAAAAAAAAAAAGAGCACAAATTTGCATGTGCTAACTTAATATGCTCTAGTCTAAAGTCTTTCTGAGTGTGTGTCTTTAAAGGACCCTGTCTCTGAAGGATACCCCTATTTGTAAAAAAAACAAACCTCACTGGGTGACTTTGGGCCAGTCACTGCCTCTCAGCCTAACCTACCTCACAGGGTTGTTGTGAGGATAAAATGGAGAGGAGGAAGAGGATTATGTAAGCCGCCTTGGGTTCCTTGCAGGGAAAAAGGTGGGGTATAAATATAATAAATGAATGAATGAATGAATGGACAGGGGAGAGGAGGGCATTTGATTTCGGGGAAAAACCTCAGGCAGAAAGATTCAAGGGGGGGGGGGCGGCAGGACGTGAAGCACATGTGGGCAAAAAGCCAGCTCACCCAGGGGGATCAGATGCAACAGAAATCATCAGGGCCCCTGTAGCTTTATTTCAGCAAGTGCCCATGGACAGCGGGGTGGTGGGGCAGATGGCCTCCCAGAGATTCGGGGCTCCAAATGAAAGATTTGGGGCTCCAGTCCTAGTAAGCCACCCCCTAACACTGCCTCTGGTGCCAACAAAAGAGCAAGTGCGAGGGCTGGAGATGGGGCTGGCTTATATAACCTGAGCCCTGCCCCTTTCCATCAAGATGCTGATGGTACGTGCAGGATGTAAGCCAGGATGCCGCCCCCAGTCAGGAATCTGACTGCTGCTCAGCACAGGCCAGAATCAGACTACAGTCAAAGAAGGAAGCAGATTTTGCATATATCTCCCTCTACAGTGAATGCTTCATCCCGGCAGCTTCTGCTGAGCCACCTGGTTTCCTCTCCATGTTAAGAACCTCTCCCATGCAGCTGGAAATACTCATGTTTGCAGGAATGAGTGAACACAGAAGCCTTTGCATGGCCTTGGATGCAAAAAGCCCTGCTGATGGACTTGAGGATGTGGAAGAGACGAAGGAAGAAAGACATATTTGATGTTATCACCGCAAACTCTTCATCCTGATCCTTTGAATTTTCCCCTGGCAATGAACGGAGAAACAGCAAAAAGGACCATTTTCTAGACTGTCCATGACAGGACATAAAACCCCATCCCTTGAATATTTTTGCAGAGTGTTTGAGAATCTGATCTGAGGCTTAGGTTTCATGACTTCCCTTGGCAAACGTGACTTTTCACAGGGAAAGTGTCAAAATCCCACTTCCCATTTGTTTCTGTGGGAATTGGCTCATGCTTGCAACCTCTCTCACGCCTTACGCTTGTTATCGGATCTGACATGAATGCCTGCAGTTTGGTCATTTGATTCCTTCCAAGATAGCTAATTTGTTTGTGGCTGCACCCTTTTGCTTGGTGAAATGTACAGCTTTTAATCCTTTTATGAATACCTTGCACATTAGACATGGATGGGAGTAGAGTTATCCGTTTGGTCCTAAAATAAGATAAAATTGGAGAGGGTTTAGAATAAAGACACAATAAAGAATTTGGCAGTCAAGAAAACCCACCCCACCCCACCCAGAAACTGGACATGCTGTTAGTTCGGGGGTGGGGGAAATGAAGAGGAGATACGTGAGAGCAGTTCTCAAATGTGTAGGAGAAACTTGAAAGCTTTTATCATGAACCTCACAGTTCCTTCTGTAAGGCCCACTGAATCAACACATAAAAGCTCAGGAACACCAAAACATGGTATTATGCTGGTGTTGCAGGAGAAGTCACAGTGTAACAGATCAGCCAGTGTAACTCTTTAGAACTGGTGAACTACTACTACTACTACCACTACTACTACTACCACTACTACAAAAATAATATCAATGATTAGCATGTGCAATTCTGCTTTTTTCCTACTTTTTATCTTTGGGGAAAGGTAACTGAAAGGTCTGTCATTTGGTTCCTTTGGATTGGCAGGATTCCATAGCCCTAACCATTCACAACAGATGTTCATCCAGTCTGCTTTCATTAAGATTAGCTGATGTCCCTCATTTCAAGACAACTCAATGGAGAGCCTTATGTTTGATTATCAAAAATGCAACCACAACTAAAAAATACATCTGAGAAGGGGGTGGGGGAATCAATGATCAAGTTTTAAAGCATGGCTGCCTTTATTCATGGCTGTTAAAAAGTTGGGGAAATACTCTTTAAGCAGAGGTGGAAGGCAAACTATGACATCCTAGAGCATGACTGTGCTGAGACATCTCAGGAGCTCTTGATAAGAATTAGGAGGATGCTGACTCCCCCAGCAGTCTTGTATCCTGAGGTGGTTTGGAGGATACATCTTCTTGCCCTATCTCTTCAATCAAAAGCTGAGGGTCCTTTCTCCTCCTGGTTTTCTGATGGAGTGTTGCTCTAAAATTAGGAGACAAAATGCAGCTGTCAGAACAAAGAGCTCAAGCTATGATGAATGGCCACTGAGATGACTGTGGCTGCTCGTTATCCCCTGCCCTGCCTTGGCGCTCGACAAGGAGGTGATGCAGTGAATTGCTACCAGCCATGGAACAGATACCAGGGAGAGAGACAACAACAGGAGTGTCAACTGCCGCAACCCTGGTCTAAATGGTTTGCTTGTAATTCTAAACAGAATTAACTTTCAATTTACCTGCCTGTCTTTTAAGACCAGCTGCTGTACCCCCCCCCTTGCCTTCAGAGGCAAAGTTGGCAGCAATGTTTGAGAGGGCTTTCTCAGTGGCAGTGCCCCATATGTGGAATTCCATGCCCCAAGAGGTTAGATTCATAGATCATAGAGTTGGAAGGAGCCTACAAGGCTATCGAGTCCAACCCCCTGCTCAATGCAGGAACCTAGAGGAGGGGTCTCCCATCCAAGTAATAACCAGGCCTGACCCTGCTTAGCTTTCCACACTCAGACAAGCTGAGCCAGCGTGAGCCACAGGCCTGTATATCTTCCTCTGTAGCTGTGTTCTGCTGGCAAATGAAGACATTTCCCTTTAAATAAGCATTTGACTCTACTCTTCCTTAATTTTATTTATTTATTTATTTATTTTATCAGACACCTTTCTCTAAAAAAAAAAAAGAGAGACTCAGGGCATCTTACAGCAAGGGTTAAAACATACAAAGAGTTAACACAATTTTAAATAGCTAAAAACAATATACAAATGCAAAGACCCAGTGAAACAACAAAATTAAGAAGCCCCCCCCTCCCTCGACTTGGCCATGCCAGCCCAGCTACATCTTCTTGCCCTATCTCTTCAATCAAAAGCTGAGGGTCCTTTCTCCTCCTGGTTTTCTGATGGAGTGTTGCTCTAAAATTAGGAGACAAAATGCAGCTGTCAGAACAAAGAGCTCAAGCTATGATGAATGGCCTCTGTAACTTTAGGTGTCTTCCTTGCTTGTATCTCCTCTTCTTCATTCATTTTTGGTCTTCAGGAGGAAGGCAAGAGTTGTTGGGCAACTGCAAGATGTTTACTGACTACTTCCCAAAATCGACTGACTGGTGAGTATGTCATGTCCTGTACTTGGCTAGCAGCTAAAAAAAAAAAAAAGACTGCCCCGCAGCTGGGGAAATGGATGATGGGAGTTGTAGTCCAACACATCTGGAGGCCACTGGGTTGGGGAAAGCAGCCCTGGCTCTGGTGTTAGAGCTGAAGTGCATTCATTCTATCCCCTCCCCCCCGCTGCCTGCTTTCCCCCAAGAAGCGTGGGCTACCTTGCAGGCTGTGTCCCAAGTGAGCCTGTCTTACTGATTATTACTGAGTGAGTGGCAGCAGAGCAGGAGAACTGTGCAGCTAGAGAGTTTGTCTCTTGAGCGATCAAACATCTCATGTGTGGAAGTCCTGGCATCCTGGACACCTTCCAGCTTGGGAAATTACCTTCTGCCTCCCTGGATACCCCCTGCAGTTTAAATTGGAAGCAGTCTTCTTTCCTCTGCCTCTTCCAACTGCTCCATGGGGGTTTTGTGATCTGTAAAACAGCTGCCATCAGAAGTGGGGAAAGCAATGAGTTGCTGGGACTGTGGGACTCAGTAAGGACTTGGATGACGGTCACCTGCTGACTTGTCAACACCATTGGCTGTAGCACCTTTGCACAGGATGCCTTCCAATGCCAGTATTGACCAGGTTGGATAAATACACTCAGAACTGCTGAGTTCATGGCATACAGACATGAGCAGAATGGATGTCCTACATTTCATTAGCAAAGTCTGAAGTGCAAAGCAAAATTGTAACCTCAGTAGATCTTGTGTAGCTTTTAGACCAAGATCAGCCTTATATTGGGTGTAGCTAAGAAAAGGACCCTTAGTTTTCATGTCCTACTGAACACTGTGTCAGCAAAACCACTGCTGAATATTAACAGTGCCACCCTATGCATGTTTAGTCAGAAGTAAGTCCTCCAGTGTTCAGTGGAGCTTTCTCCCTGGTACGGTATGTGTGTTTAGGGTTGCAGCCTGTCATGGTCTGGTTGGCCACTTTTGAATCAGGATCTTGAAAACTGGAGAGGATGCAGTGATGAGCTATAAGCATGGATTAGATTCTAATTATTAGAGGTTGGCAGACAAGCATGATGGAGAGACACTAAAGGACATTGGCCTGTTTATCATTAAAAGGAAGATGAGATGAGTGAAATGACTTCTTCATTTGGGTTCTAATGTGTTCCTTGTGAGCAGAGGGTGAAAAAGAAACCATGTGCAGGAATTAAAGCTTGACCAATTCAAATTAGAAGGAATGGCATGCATTTCTATAGCAAGGTCAGGTGCTCATCGGGTTGGTCTGCTGAGGCAGGAGCTGAATTCTTAAACACTTACATAACCTGCAAATTGACACTGGTGAGAAAGTCTCTTACTGTTAACCAAATCTACTTTAGTGATTTGATTTTGTAATAACTGGGGGAAAGATGGTTAGCAAATGCTATGTTGACCCTGGGATCAGACTGGATTATCTCAGAGAGTCCGCCTGATGTTTCAAGTAGGTGCCAAGCCACTTCAAAGGTATGAATTGGAGGGCTGATGGTGCAGAGAATGGGCTATAGTATCACCTTTGGTGGCAGTGCATGTATGGGAGAGAACATGAAGAGCACAATCCTACGCATATTTACTCAGAAGTAAGACCAACTATGTTCAATGATGCATTCTCCCAGTAAGTGTGCATGGGATTACAGTTTAAAAGCAATAAGAGGAGGATGAACAATTCTCCAGTATCTACAAAGGAAAGAGTGAAAGAAGAATTCTTTCATCACCCAGTAGCTAAATGGGCTTCAGCCTGCAGGGACTCAGTTTAAATCTTAGCTCAGACATGAACTGGACTGGTTGCTAGACACCATCTAGGTTCCTTCAGTTCTTTACTTGTAAATCAGGAAAATGATCTGTCTTAGAGTGAATGAAGGAAAAGGACTGTAAAGCATTTAAAAAACATGTTATATAAATAATATTCAACTTGCTTTCCACTGCCAGTAGTTCAGACAAATCAAAAAGTTGCTGCCTTTGATCATCCTTAATGAACTTGTCATCCTCCTCCTCCTCCTCTTCCTCTTCTTCTTCTTCAAAACTAGTTATATTAAAGAATCCATAATGACTCTTTTTCATATCCAAGAGTGCACTAATATTAAACTACTGAAAATGCCGTAATAGAAATTAGACTTTCTAATTTTCCCACTTGTGAAACCTGTTTGCAACCCTTGGAGGCTGTCATTTCCCTATGCCAGAATAGACAGGGCAGCATGGAGCAGCTTTATAAATGCACTTGGTTCTGACTGTGAGAGGCGAGCAGGCACAGGCTTGTGTGCTGTGGGACCTGTGTTGCATAATCCTTTGGTGCAAGCACTTCCTGGCAATTCTTTAGCTGCACTCCTATAATGGATACATATTTTACCACAAGTCCCCAGGAACTCTCTCTCTTCTGAAAGACGGATCTTGCAAAGGGAACCCTGAACTTTTCATCATTTGGGGAAGCGAGAGAGAAACAATACCAAGCAAATGATACTGATTCTCCAGTATCAGAGGTAGTGTGCCTCTAAGTACCAGTTGCTAAGGATCATGAGGGTGAGGGTGCTATTGCACTCATGCTTTGCTTGTGGGCTTCCCATGGGCATCTGGTTGGCCACTATGGGAACAGAATGCTGAACCTCATAGGCCTTTGATCTGGTCCAGCAAGTTCTTAAATGTGGAAAGTATTCCTTATCCTAGTGTTTCCCGAAATATTGATTCCCAGGCTCCATGGATTTTTCCCCCTCCTGGAACAAAATTGATCTTCAGTCTTACACTCAAAAAGAAACATGCATATAATTTTCTTTGTCCAGGACAACTGGTAAGCAACCTTTTTGCAACTACAACTTATTTGGCAACAGTTATCCAAGGCCCACATCCCAGCAGGGGCCCCTGACAAGAGCCTCCTAGACTTGCTCCTCCTCTTCACTGCTTGTTCACCTGTTTCTTACTCTGGCCCAGGACAATGATGGTGGTGGTGAGAAGGAGGAGCAGGAGATGACACTGCCTGCTTGCTCGCTGGCTCTCTGCCTGTCAAACAAGCAAGTGGTAGCAATGATGAGAAGGAGGATGAGGAGCAATAGCAGCTGGTGACAATGGCGGTGAGAACGTAGACTCACTGAAAGAGGGTGCCTTGCTGAAGGGCCCTCCAAAAACTGGAGCTGGTACTGCTGTCTGCTCTAATGGTGGAATAATGAAGCCATGCCATCACCTTTAGCTTTGTGCTAAGGAAGAAAGGCACAGCACAGCCTGTACTGGAATGCAAAGGCAGACTCATTGACTGCGACTGTGAGTGATTTGTGGATGAGGAGAGGGCACATTGGCTGCTTTTAATGGAGAGAGATTGGGGGGGGGGAATACTTTAAAACAGGCTCTCCAACCTTGGGTCCCCAGACGTTGCTGGACTACAGCTCCCAGGATCCCTTGCCATTAGCCATGCTGGCTGGGTATGCTGGGAGCTGTAGGCCAGCAACATCTGGGGACCCAAGGTTGGAGAGCCCTGCCTGCTTTAAAAAATCATGATTGAATTATTTGCCCAGAAAGTAGAACAAATTTCACCACCACCACCCCTGCAAAAATTGCAGTGCCCCTGCATATTGTCAGGTTAAACTCTATCTTCTCTCAATGAATAATAATAAACAGATGAGGATCAGTGAGGAAGTTGAATGCAGCACTGGAATGGCCTTTATCCCTGGATTTTCTGTGTTCTCCCTCCTCCTTGTTCTCCTTTTCTCTCCCTCCCTCCACTGCAGGATGACACTCATCCATCATCAGCATTTTAAAAACAAGCACATTGCTGAGTTTGTCGCCCCTGCCCCCAGTTTCTGCTCATTGCAGGGCTTGGCCTCGCTCAACCACCTTCTCGCTTTCTGTTGCCTGCTGAAGTTCCGTAATCCTCTATTTGGTTTAGTTCCACATGGTTTCATTGTGTACGGATGGAAGAATCCAAAGGGAGAAGAGTAAATTACACTAAATAATAACAGGCGGTTTGCTCTGATAATTTTCATAATAGCATAGGCATGCACATACTCACATGCATATATTCATATACACATGTCCTTCTGAGCAGCTACAAGCACCAGATGTAAAAGTGGAGTGATCCCATAGAAAATGGGAGCGTGGAAAGCTAAGCAGGGTCAAGCCTGGTTATTACTTGGATGGGAGACCCCTCCTCTAGTTTCCTGCATTGAGCAGGGGGTTGGACTCGATAGCCTTGTAGGCTCCTTCCAACTCTATGATCTATGAAATCTAAAAAAAATGGTGAACCTGATCATTGTACTATGTACCTGGTAGAGACAAATCTTAGGAAATTGATTACTGCAATCCATAAACCTAATTATTTATTTAGATTTTCAGCCCACTGTATTCCTAAAGCATAAGGTACAGAGTTTTCTTGTCATTCATCTTCACAACAATCCTGTAAAAAAAAAAAAAAAAAAAAAAGGACCATCATCCACATTTTGCAGATGGTAAATTAGGTGTAGAGGCAGCAACCTGCCTATGGTCAGCCTATGAATGCATGCCCAGTACTTTATCCCCTGGATCATTCTATCATATTCTGGTCTGCTGTATCAGAATACAAGAATTTATGTCAGTTGTAATTATGAAAAGCCATAGCCCAGTGGTAGAGCACATACTTTGCATGCAAAAGGCTTAATCCCCAGCGGCCAGCATCTCTAAGTAAGGCTGGGAAAGAGTCCAGTCTGAACCCCTAGAGAGCTGCTGCCAGTCAGTTTAGACAATACTGAGCTAGATGGACCAATGGTCTGACTCAGTATAAGGCACTTATCCCATGTTCCCGTGAACTAAGTCATTGGAATCAAGTGCCCTTATGATGACCAGATTCTAATCTCAGTCAAACTGGATGTGAGCAAGGAGAAAATCCACTGACATTCTTACATTAACTGGAGCAATCAGACTAAGGTCAGTGAATGTGATACACACAATTTGATCTGTTACAAGCTTCTGCTGGTGTGGACCCCTTAGATATCAAAAGGACCCAATGCTCGGATTCTGCTTTCCAACATGCCATGCGTAGATTTAGAGTGATCTCCCTATTAAAACCTGTGGCCCTGGATTCTTAGATTCCAATCCTTGTTACACCAGGTGTAAATCCAAAATAACTCCACTGACTCCTTTGGAATCACTCTGGATTTATGAGGGGTGAAACCGAGCTTGCTATCTGTCCTGACTGATTTACGGATGTAACTGATCCCTGAAATCCTGGCCCAGTATCTTTCCTAGCTGCATATGGAGAGTGGGAGTGGAGATGGGCTTGCTTTAGGAAAGTCTGAGCAGAGTGCCAGGAACAAGTCATGTCATTTGCCTCACTATCCATTTACCAGCGGGGCAGCATTTTGCTGAGCTCCATCTATATTTCATCTCATCAGATAACCATGGCTCCATGTCAAATGTGTTCTTTGGTCAAGAAATGCCCGGGGTGGGGGTGGGAGATGGTACAACTAATTGGAATTGGGCATCTCTTACCTGCTCCCCTCTCCCACATAACCTTCCATTTCCCAAAATGCTTGTTAGAGGGAGCATCTCCCTCCCTTGAAATAGCTGGATGCTTGTGGGTGGGTGGGGGAATATAGAGAAGAAGAAGAAGAAGAAGAAGAAGAAGAAGAAGAAGAAGAAGAAGAAGAAGAAGAAGAAGAAGAAGAAGAAGAAGAAGAAGAAGAAGAAGAAGAAGAAGAAGAAAATAGATGCCATCAAAGCAAAATGAGCCAGGAGTGCTTGCTGCCTCGGTTGCTCACATGCCTCTTAACTTCTGATATGTCATGCATGGCTACTCAGATTTAAATGGTGTGGCTTATTTTAGCTGTGGTTTGTTTTCTCAGCGTGCCCCTTCAAAATAAAAGGAGAGAGAGAGAGAGAGAGAGAGAGGATTATTTAAAGGGAAACCCCTGAAGTGGGAGACCTGAACACTACTAATTATAGAAAGCAGAAGGTGCACTGAAGCTAAAGGAGGGAAACTGTTTTTCTCAGCTAGCGGTCGGGATTGGCATTCTGTGGAGGCAGAGCCTCATTTAAGCTGCATGAGGCCTAATGCGAAAGCAGAACATTGGCCATGTTCAGATAGAAGTCAGATCTAGGGAGGATCATGCTTATCCACGGAGGGCCTGAGGCCTTGGGCTGAGAAGAGCCAGTCAGTTATGTAAATTGAAGCTAATGAAATCCAGCCCAGGTGGCATCATCAATTAGAGTAAATCAGCCTGTGTTGCCCAGGTGCCAAAAGAGGGAAGAGATGGTGGGGGGTGCAGTAGAGGGATGGAGTAGGCATGGGACATGGCCATAGAGAAAAGCTTGAGGAAACCTGCATCCCAGCATGCCATGGGCCTACAGGCACCACCGCTTCGATGTTTAATAGACACAGTGGAGTCGTAATGGTTGTTTCAGGGAATTCTATGGAGTTACATTTCTGAAAATAAAGGGTACCCATTATGTCTGATGAAACTTTGATGTTCTGAAATATGGGATTCCAAAATCCATATACAGTAATACCTTGGATTGCAAGTAACTTGATCTGAGAGCATTTTGCAAGACAAGCAAAAAAATTTAAATTTTTTTGACTTGATAAACAAGCAAGGTCTTGCAAGACATGTAGTCGTAGGGATGTAACCACTCGCCTCGAGTGGGCATAGCAGGCCGAAATCAGCCCCGCTCATGCCCGCCAGAGACTCGCTTTGATATAAGAGTGTTTTGGATTACAAGCACGTTTCCGGAACGAATTATGCTTGCAATCCAAGGTATTACTGTAGTGCAATGCCTTTATTAGGCCAACTCAAAGGTCACCAAAACTGTGCAAGCTTTTGAGATCTCCATTTTTCAGATCTCTTCCTCAGGCAAGATGTTACAAGAAACTTTTGTGTAACATCTTGCCTGACGAAGAAATGTGGAGATCTCAAAATCTTGCACATTTTTTTTGGTGATCTTTGAGTTGATTAATAAAGTATTGCACTATATGTTTTTTGGATTCCCCCCCCCCCTTATGACCAACACATCTGCCTTTGTTTTCTGAAATATGGGGCAAGGGGCATCTCTTAAAATAAGAGACATTGGGCAACACTACAGGGGTTCGCTTGGAGATGCCAGCATTTGGTTCATCCTAAGGTCTGGATATGAAAAAGAAGGGAATCAAGGGCATTGATAGGCAATAAGAAAGAAAGAAGAGCAGTCAGCTTGACCAGGATTGTTCAACCTATGGTGTACTGAGAACAGCCCTGTGGAAACCTTGGTAGATGAGGAGCAGGGAATGGTGTTGGGACAAATCCCTGCTCAGATTCAAATCCTTGTTTGGGTCTGAAGCTTCTTGGGTGGCCTTGGGCAAGCCTTTATTTTTTCCACTGACCTAATCCCTCCCCCCCCCCCCCCATGGTTGTAAGGCTAACATGCCACTCAGAGCTCCTCAGAGGGCAGGATACAAACATAAGTCAGAAATGAGCTTTTGCAGCCTTATACATGAGGGGGAGAAGGACTTTATGTGTCTAGAAATAAACTCACCTGAAATTAGAAGCAGATTAAATTCTTGCTCAGCATACTTTTGGAGGTGCTGGGGTTCAGAAAGGAGTGCATAGATAGATGATAGATGTCATAGAGTTGGAAGGAGCCTACAAGGCTATCGAGTCCAACCCCCTGCTCAATGCAGGAAATTAGAGGAGGGGTCTCCCATCCAAGTAATAACCAGGCCTGACCCTGCTTAGCTTTCCACGCTCAGACCAGCTGAGCCAGCGTAAGCCACAGGCCTGTGTGATCTTCTTTGGGAAGTGTTGTCATCATGCATATGTATGTATGTAACATCTACACGAAGCACAAATTATCTAGTGTGGAACAAGTGTCCTACTGCACACGTTACATTTTTTAAAAGTGTACACTTAAAGGTGTTTTAAGTAAGAATTTGAATGTTTGACTGTGATAAACATGCTTTTGCAGTCATCTATATTGCTCAAGTAGTCTTGTCAAGGAGCTGCAATTGACATCAGCTTGCTGTTGACTGTACTTGATGGCAAACTGCGATCTTTCCTCTGGGTAATGTGTGAAATGGCCCAAAGATCTTTCTCTTAAGGTCTACATTTTAAATGCACAACTTCCCTTGCAAATTGCTCTCTCAGAGCCAAAACAGACATTACTTTAAAAACATAGCACCATTTGCTTTATGGATCACTGTTTTGCAATAGAAATTGAACCTGCCCATCCAGATTGGACCCATAGCAGCAGGGGGGGGGAGGGTTAAAACCTCCATATCCCTCCCCCCAAGCTGGGGTCCCAATCCAAAGTGGGACCCTGTGCCTAGTCTAGAGTAAAAATGAGAGTAATGTCTGTTTTGGCCCTCAGTGAAGGGTAATCCAGCAGAATAATAGCATAATTTTTCTAGCACTGTGGCTGTATGCCCTGCTTAAAGAGTTATAGACCGCTTACATCAGGAACACGGTTGCATGGATGGACCTGATGAAAGCCCTACCCTGAATCCTGTACCAGTGTACTAACAATTGCTCTGATCTGCTGTCTGGATCCTCAGCTCAGTTGGGCGTTGCTGCACAGGCAGTGCAAGACCAGCCCACCGCACAGAGAGTATGCACTGGTTGTACATCAATGCTGAGCCACTGCACAACCAACTAGTGGATGTGCACCTAGCTAGGAAGCTATATTTCAAGATGCCCCTCCATTCTCTTTGTGATGATGTTCTTGGACGGTCCCCCTGCTCTCTTGGTCTGCGTCCAGAGGCTGCAGGTTCTGCCTGCAGTTCCTGATCATGGCCATAAGGGGCTCTAGTGGTAAATGCCAAATGGGAGATCGATTATTTCTAGCTTCTCCAAGACGCACGAGAAGAAATGATGGTGGTGGCTGCTGCTGCAGCAACCGAGGTGGGAGATGAAGGCAAGACTCTCCCGGCATGCTATAAAGCTGGCAGCCCCTTGCTCCTCCCTCCAATGTACCTAGTTCCCCACAGCTTTACATCTCTCCAGTCTTCTTAGTTTTGCTCTCAGGACTATTAGATGTCACTTATTTTGAGGGAATGTCCTTATTTCAGAACTCTCATGCTCCAGAGAGGATCATAAAACAAACACCCCACCCCCCCACACACAGACGCAGAGAGCACCAAACGTATCTTAGGTTTGTTTGGGGGATGTCTGCCAGCTTCATCTAGCTTGCTCTCTCCTCCCTCCCTGCTCGCCCAATGGGGCTGCGTAGGCTCCCATACACTGACACTAGCCAAACAGATGGAAGGGGGAGCTAATGTGTGTACATCAGCTGCATCCAGCCCAGAAGCTGATCTATAAACTAATCCCACCCTGATCTATAGCCTAATTCACCTAAAACACAATTACAATCTGGAGGAGAAAAATATTGATTTCAAAATTGCTTTGCAGCTGGTGGAATGGAAGGGAGGGGGCACAGAATGGGGATGCGGAGGGAGGGAGAGGCAGGCGACAGGTCCTCAGGAGACCGCAAGCGTTCTGGATGTGGAGGGGGAACAATCTATGAGGTAGAAACATGGCTGTCTAGCCTAAGGGCAGCGGGGAGTAAGGGCAGTATTGTTCCCCAAGGCCCCTGAATTAGCATTTGGCAACTGAAGATCCCTGGGCCAAATCTAGCCAGTGAGTGTAGCAGAGCAGACTAATGGGGTGGGGTGGGGGGAATGAAAGACCAATAGCAGGAGCAGCAGTTGGAGCAATGGACCCCACACCCAGCAACGGTCCAAGCAAGTTGAGGATGAATCATTATAGCTTGGTGCAACGGGGAGAGCGGGAGAATTGCAATGAATTGTGGTCAAAAGGTCATGTGGCAGTGTGTGCACAAGTTTCAGCTGGTTGTGTTGAAGGCAGGGAGATCTGGAGTATGAATCTCATATGTCTGGGCTTGCAGCAACCCAGCGTAAAAGGTTCCTAAAACGGGGGTGCATCCATTCCAGTTCTACTACTTGCAAGCGGATCAAGTTGCTGCATTCATTTGGCCTGACAATTTCCTAGAGACCTCTATAAAGGACATTGTCTCACTGTGTCCAGGCTGTGTCCACTTAATACACAATTCCTGATCTGAATCATTCAAAAAGGAATGCAATAAAGGTGCCAGCAGAATCAACAGAGCCCATCCAGCCCCTGCTGTTCTAAGTGAGAAGCAGAACTGAGGTCAGACCAGATTATATCATGGAGCTGAATGATTTTGTTGTCCTGGAACTAACAATAATCTGAAATCATGGAATATTCATTCTCATGCAGTGCAATCCTATGCATGTTTGCTCAGAAGTAGGTCCCACGTTGTTCAGTTTGGCTTATTCCCTAATAAGCATGTTTAAGATTTCATAGATTCATAGATCATAGAGTTGGAAGGGGCCTACAAGGCCATCGAGTCCAACCCCCTGCTCAATGCAGGAAACTAGAGGAGGGGTCTCCCATCCAAGTAATAACCAGGCCTGACCTGGTAGATCACAAACTGAATATGAGCCAGCAATGTGATGTGGCTGCAAAGAAGGCAAATGCTATTTTGGGCTGCATTAATAGAAGTATAGCTTCCAAATTGCGTGAAGTGATAATTCCCCTTTACTCGGCACTGGTTAGGCCTCATCTTGAGTACTGCGTCCAGTTCTGGGCACCACACTTTAAAAAGGATGTAGACAAACTGGAGAGGGTTCAGAGGAGGGCAACGAGGATGATAAAGGGACTGGAAACAAGGCCCTATGAGGAGAGACTGAAGGAACTGGGCATGTTTAGCCTTCAGAAGAGGAGACTGAGGGGAGATATGATAGCACTCTTCCAGTACTTAAAGGGTTGTCACACAGAGGAGGGCCAGGATCTCTTCTTGATCATCCCAGTTTGCAGGACACAGAATAATGGGCTCAAGTTACAGGAACCCAGATTCCACCTAAACATCAGGAAAAATTTCCTGTCTGATTGTCAGAGCAATAAGACAATGGAACCAACAGGCAACAACTACCTAAGGAGGTGGTGGGCTCTCCCACTCTGGAGGCATTCAAGGTGCAGCTGGACAGCCATCTGTCAGGGATGCTTTGACCTGGATTCCTGCATTGAGCAGGGGGTTGGATTCGATGACCTGGTGGTAGGCCCCTTCCAACTCTACTTTTCTATGATTCTATGACCCTGCTTAGCTTTCCACACTCAAAGACAAGCTGAGCCAGCATGAGCCACAGGCCTGTCTTATACTCTTGTTCTTTTGGTCACAAAGCCACATCGCCTATAACTTCAGCTCAAATATATGGAGGATGCTACAAGAATTTGTATATATATTTAAATTCATCATTCCCACATAGACTCTTTTCATATTCATGTTGCAGGGCCAGCACTGAGCAGGGCGTTGGGATCTCCAGGGTCCCTTCCAACTCCATGATGCTCATGAAGACCAAAAAATCAATCCAAATCTGAAGATTGTATGATGACATCTACAGTAATGAGGTTAGGCCTAAACTGCGAGCTCTGGATGGGTGTGTGTGTGTGTGTCAATTCTTAGTTCTCCCTGAGTAGTCCAAGAAGACTTTACTTCCCCCCCCCCCTTTCTTCTGAATTTGGCCAAATGTCCAGGTTGGGTCTTTAGCAGCAGGGGTGGCCCAACAGCATTCAGGAGATGCAAGAAGAAGGAAGGCATCTGGAAATAGGATGTTCAGTCCGTGGTCCCTGCAGGACAACTGCATGGCACATATCCCCTATTTACTGCACAGGCTCTCTGACCCTGCTCAGTTGGGTGATACATTTTAGTGTGCAATTTATCAGTGGCTTATCCATAGGGAATGTGTAGTAATGTGGAACCTCAGATGGAAACGTTAGAAATGTGCGAGTGTTTTATGTATTGATGCTAGATTCTGTCAACAAGGACATCATTAACAAACCAAATTATTTTGCAATATCTGGAAGAAGGAAAAAACCCAGTTCTGCAGCCAGCCAACTCTAGGCTGAGTCCTCTCTCCTGGCAGCAGCATTTGAAAGGATGATGTATGGCATGCAAAGGGAGGAAGGATGTGTTCAATGGCAGATGGAAGTGTTCTATTGATTACACAGACAAGACATGAAATACTGCCATAGATGGCCTGTTATAGAATTTACTAAACATTTATGGAGAGCAATGGGACAGTCCGTGGGCCGACACTCAAACACTTCCTTTCCCCAGGAAAGTACTGAGCCTATTTCTCTATTCCAGCCTTCCCCAACCTGGTGCCCTCCAAATGTATCGGGCTGCAACTCCCTCCCCAGCCACTGGCCATGCTGGCTGGGGAAGATGGGAGTTGTAGTCCAACACATCTGGGGAGCACCGGGTTGGTGAAGGCTGCTCTATTCCCTATCCCCGGCCAGATTATAAAGTCTCTCCCACTTGTTCCTGACTGGTTCTGCTCAGTTCAGCTTCTTATCAGCCAGACTGGCTTTTAGAAGGCTGCAGCCAGGAGTAAACTGTTGTTCATATTCTCAACCTAGACGTCCCTCTATATTTCCTTATAAGTTCCAAAAGTCCTTTCCAAATCCTAGATGCTGGGTTTCTATTGCCTGCTCCCTCTGGCATATGGTACTGACAATTTTATCTTTATGCAATTATTTTATTAACTCGAGTTATCCCACTGACCTTCACAATGACCAGGCTTGCATGGCCCACCATGGCTTATTTTCTGCCACAGTGGTGCGTCGTGCTGGCATGTGCCAGGTGGCTTTTGAATATTCAAGCTGCAACTGCAGCTTGTTGTGTCATCTGAACCTGGCACGGGTGGGTTATTGCTGTGGCCAGCAAACCACCCAGAACCCATGGGCTGTTAATTAGGGTTGTTGTGGGTGGTATGTTAACCATGCCAAAAACCCCACCCTCACAAGGTTCACATGACATGACAAGCCGCAGCTGTGGTGTGAATATTCAGAATGGCTAACCGCATGTGTAAATAAGCCATGCTGGGCTGCTTGATAACGTGAATCAGCCCATTGTATCCCTTCATGGCAATGAGTTCCACAGGACAATCACAAGTGACATACGTTGAGTTCTTGGTATCTTGCTGCTGTTAAAGGCATCAGATAGCTCCCAATTCTTGCATTTTGAAAGCAAGTAAATAATAAGCCCAGGCTAATTTGGTTCGCACTATTTGTGATCTTATGTAGGATCCTTTATGGTGTGGTGCCGGCTCAGTAACCCTTGTAAGGTGCCAGATGAAGCTCCTGGCATATTTCATTTCATATCCTGCTTCTGGTTGTCTTCTTAACCTTCTTACCATGCCCATCAGCATGGTATCAGTTCATTTGGCGCAAAGATTGAAATCTGGGGGAAAAAGAGTAACACAAAGGTAGCAGCTGGTAAGACAACAGCATCAGATGCATATAATTTCTTTCAAAATTAGATTTATTGAAGTCCTGTCTGGTGGAAATCACTGTAGCATGGAACACTCAGCATATGGATTTTGATCATTGACTTATGCCTGACTACATTTTTCATTAGGGGAAATATTGGCTGTGAATGTTTTTGACCTCATAATCTCTGTATTTTAAACAATAACCAGTGGGAAACCAAACTGGAGCGGGGAGCAAGACGTTTTGTCGCAAGTGCTCCATTGTGCTAGGTATGAGTCCTCCACTGTGATTGCTTGAAAATGACTGCCCCTGCCAGTAAAAAAATAAATAAATGCAAACCAGAAAGTGTGAAAAGGGGCTCTGCTCTGCTCTATTGCAGACGAGTGTGGCGTGGGGGCGGGGAGCAGGTGGCAACCCTATTTTCTACACTGGCTAAATGAAGGGTATCCTTGCCTTCATGTTCACTGATTTATTTATTTTTCTGGTAAGTGTATCAAAACTGTTTCCAAGCTTGCTGTGGTTCTTCAAAGGGGCTACAGGTCCCAGTGCACACTGCAGAGGGACAGGAGCAGGGTAGGGAGGCAGGGGGTCCACTCTCAACTGGCAAATAAAAGGGCCGCTGGGACTAGTAAGCAAGCACAGTCCAGCTCATGCAGCCCCCCTATCCCCGGAAGGAGTCATGAGCACCGAGGCTGACAAAGCCGCCTGTCTCCCAAATGTGCTTTACTCTGCACAGGACTGAAGGTAAAAAGGATGAAGTGGGCGCTCTGGCATTAAGAAGCTGAATCTGGCATGGACAGAGGTTCCAGCCAGCCAGCTAAAGGGGTAGAAAGAAGTGGGTGGCTTCGCTGAACAGGTCAGAATCTTGCCCCTTGATGTGTTCGTCCTGTGGCCCCTTTTGCCCTGCCCAAAAAGAGGACGTGTACCTCCAAAAAGAGGGGACAAAAGGGGGCTCCAAATTTACATAGCATTTGCATGTGCTAATTTATAATGTGTACTCGCAAATTTAGAAATTATTACTATAATTTACATAGAACTATAATACATCTTACCATCGTGAGGAAGACTGACTAGGACGGTGAACTGTGGGCCTGTGAACAGTGATGGGAGATGTTGCCTCTGCTGCATTCATCCCAGCCAAGCAACTATTTAAAAACAAACAAGCCAGAACGAGCGGTGTATTGCATCTTCCTGGACGTCACAAGAATTGGTGATAACTGTTGATGGGCCACTTCGTGGCTCCTGCCCTCCCTCCTCAGGGTTCTTTGGCTTTAAACTGGACTTGGACTGGAGAGCCCATCAAATAGAGCAGTGTTCTCCAACCTTGGGTCCCCAGATGTTTTTGGCCTACAACTCCCAGCATGCCCCAGCCAGCATAGCTGGCTGGGGCATGCAGGGAGTTGTAGGCCAAAAACATCTGGGGACCCAAGGTTGGAGAACACTGAAATAGAGGACAATCCTCTATAAAGCAGGACACATGGCCACTGAGCACCCGATGTATTCAGGTCAACCTCTGCCATAATGTATATGCCATATTTTTCTTTTGTAAAATGACAACTTGCACGTCCAAATGTACAGATATGATGATGTATAATAATACATCAATGGATCTTTGGAAGTGCCAGGTACTCCTTAGTTTAATCTGGGGATGCATCTGACAATCTTCATTCTAGACTACGGATAAACAATATGATCCATCCTGCTCCGGGATGACTCCATACTGGCATCTCTCATAGTACTTACGTAAGTAATATGGTGACGGGTAGAAGTTGAGCATAGGCGACTCCCTTGAGCCAGGCATGGCAGCCCCATGCATTTTGGGGTGGCATTCTGGAGTGTCCTCCAGTGATTCAACATCCAGATCTGCTGACATAATCACAGGGGCATAGACGTGGGAGGAATTAACACAACCACTTGATGAAGGACCCTAATAAAGTGTATCTGAAAATGCACACGGATTAGAAAGAGTTGAAATCACACTGTGCTCATGTTTCCACTGGCTGTGGGGATGAAACTGCCAAAGGTCACATCAAAACTGGCCATCAGAATAGAGGGCCTGCCCTGTCTTAACCCTGGGGTGTGGATTTTAGGTTGGTGAGGCCAGCAGGGTACACAGTCAAAGCCCAAGCTCCAGCACACCACAGGCTTTGATTGATTTGATTGTGGGTGATTCATACTTAATCCCGACAAAGATCTGAGGGTTTCTCACTAAACTTATAGTATCCGCTGAAGGAAGGACCAGGGTCAACATTTTTGGTTCCAGACCCAAATGACCATGACTGAATACAACCTTTTTTATAGCATCAGGAGGAAGTGAGATTCATATCATCCGTTTTGCCACACCGAACTGCATATCAGACACTTTTATAGCAACAACAGTGGGATTAATAAAACTTGCTTTATATCATGCCAGATCAATTTGTCCCTTTCTTTGTGGGCATTCCTTTGATGCCACTGAAGGAAACCTCAAAATCTGTATTTCACTTTTGACAACTTTGGTTTGCTTTCCAAGTTTTGACATCGTCATTAGTTATTGAGAGAAATTATTTCTGTTGTTGTTAGATCATTTTTTAAAAATTGGCTCCAGGCAGCATCACAGAACTAAGAAACAAAATACCCGTGAAAAGAGTTAATCACAAATGGCTAATTATTTCCCCCACCCCCCACCCCCTTCCCCAAATCATGAAATATTATCCCCATGAAAAAAGGAGAGCGTATCTTCACTCGTGATCTCTTCATGGATTTTATGCACCTAATTCATCAAACTGGAAACACTTCCTGCTTGTCTCCAATCAGTTTAAAAATAAAGCCTGTGATGACCCCACTGATTTTAGTTGGTGGATGGTGAAGATTCTGATTTATATCTCCCAGGACGTGTCCCAAAGTTATCGGCCTCCTGGCTTTGGACAGAGCTTTATGGAACATTCCTAAACTGAGGCGCACGCACATTGTCCTTCCAGTTTGAAGGGTTTAGTGAGATCAAGACCTCTATTTAGCCTTGAAAGGTGTGCACTTGTGTCTGATAACTACATGGCAGCACAAACTTTGGACAGTGATGGGAGATGTTGCCTCTGCTGCATTCATCCCAGCCAAGCAACTATTTAAAAACAAACAAGCCAGAACGAGGGGTGTATTGCATCTTCCTGGACATCACAAGAATTGGTCACCCATGGAGAGTGAGGTGGGTGGATGGATGGTACAGCCTCCCTTGGCCACTGTAATCCTCCCCTCTCCTGCAGGCTTTGCTGTAGGGTGGGTGCTTTTTCCTCCCCATTAGCTAAGCAATTGTTTAAAAACAAAGCAGGAATAGCTACAATTTCATCATGTTCTTATTTCTGAATGGAGATTTTCAACAAAAATGAAATATTC
This sequence comes from Shinisaurus crocodilurus, assembly GCA_021292165.1. NCBI lineage: Eukaryota > Metazoa > Chordata > Lepidosauria > Squamata > Shinisauridae > Shinisaurus > Shinisaurus crocodilurus. The sequence goes on from CM037878.1 coordinate 66,806,604, forward strand.
AAGAGAATTCATACCCAGTCTAATGGTGTGTGTGTGTGTGTGTGTGTGTGTGTCAAAATATTTCTCCCCCACCCAGTGCCCAAATCCTGATTCTTGCCACAAAACAACTGTATTTCCCATAAGGCTCTGTTCTCAGTTCTCCCTCACATTCTGGACCTCCCCATCCTTACAATATTGTACTCTAACACTAAAAGCTCTTTAATATTGTGATGTGTCTCCCACATTGCTGCCACCAGCAAGCACTTCTACAGTTGTTTTTGGCTGTCTCATCAGCTTTGGCTTTCTTTGAGGTGTGCTGTTTTGGCCAGCCACATTCAGAAATTTCATTTTCATTTATTTCATTTCTATACTGCCCAATAGCCAAAGCTATTGGGCGGTTCACAAACATTACAAAACAAGAACATAATATAAAAAACCTTAACATACAAAATTTAAAAACAATTTAAAACAGCTAAAAAACAGTTACAATAAGATACCGGGGCCTGATAAAACAACTAACATTAAAATCTCATCATATGTCGCCAAGTGCCTGGGAGTAGAGAACAGTCTTAACCTGACACCGAAAAGATGAAAACTTTGGTGACACATGGATCTCAGTGGGGTTATCATTCCACAACTATGGGGCTACCACCGAGAAGGCCCTCTCCCTTGTTGCCATCCTCTGAGCCTTCCTTAGAGAAAGCACTTGGAGGAGGGCCACAGATGATTAACGTAGTGTATAGGTAGGTTCATACCAGGAGAGGTGCTCCACCAAGTATTGTGGTCCTGAGCCATATAAGGCTTTATAGGTCAAACCTGGCACTTAAATCAGCCTCAGAAACATACAGGCAACCAGTGCAAGTGGGCCAGAATTGGTGTTATATGTTCAGACTCCCTGGTCCTTTCTTTCAATCTGGCTACTGAATTTTGCACAAGCTGCAGCTTCTGAACCGTTTTCAAAGGCAGACCCATGGAGAGCATTTTGCAGTAATCTAACTTGGAAGTTACCAGAGCATAGACTATTGAAGCCAGGTTATCCCTGTCCAGATAGGAGCATAGCTGGGCAGCAGTCAAAGTTGGTAGAAGGCACTCCATGCCTGAGCCTCAAGTGACAAAAGACAACTCAAGGAGAACCCCCAAGCTACGAACCTGCTCCTTTGGGGGAGTGCACCCCTATCCAGAACAGGTTGAGCACACTCCATTCAGAAAAACCACCTACCAACAGCATCTCAATCTTGTCTGGCTTGAAATTCAGTTTATTAGCCCTCATCCAGTCCATTGTTGGACTGCATTCAAAACGTGGTCTTAAAAGGAAAAAGAGAATCTAGAAGCATAAAAACTTGCTGAAGCTGAACCCCGACAAGACCGAGGTACTGCTGGTGGGGGACAAGGGGAGGTTAGGGGATGTTGACCTGGTGCTGAATGGGGTACATCTACCCCTGAAGGACCAGGTCCGCAGCTTGGGGGTCATTCTAGACTCCCAGCTGTCCATGGAGGCTCAGGTGGCAGCTGTGAGCCGGGCGGCGCTGTATCAACTCCATCTGATACGGCAGCCGCGCCCCTACCTTCCTAATCACCTGCTCCCATCAGTGGTTCATGCCTTGGTCTCTTCTCGCCTAGACTACTGTAATGCGCTCTACGTGGTGTTACCCTTGAAGACGGTTCGGAAGCTACAGCTGGCGGCTCGCCTGGTTAAAGGCAGCCGCCAGCGGGATCACATCACGCCAGTGCTGAAGGATTTGCACTGGCTACCAGTTGCTTGCCGAGCCGAATTCAAGGTGTTGGTTTTGACTTCTAAAACCCTATACGGCTCCGGTCCAGTCTATCTCAAGGAGCGTCTCCAGCAACACCAAGTGGGCCGCTCAACAAGATCTGCCTTGGATGGCCTTCTCCTTGTCCCTTCAGCCAGAGCAGCTAGACTGGTGGGGACGAGGAAGAGGGCCTTTTCTGTGGCGGCCCCCGTACTGTGGAACTCTCTCCTGAGTGACCTCCGCCATGCCCCCTCTCTGCTGAGCTTCCATCGCTCATTAAAAACCTGGTTGTTCAGGCGGGAATATGGGGTGGGTTAAGATTTTAAAAAAATTATATTGTTTTAAATGTATTTTATTGCTTTTATTCTGTGTACATCGCCCAGGGTGGCCGGTTGCCGGCCAGATGGGCGATAAATAAATATAAATATAAATAAATAAATAAATAAATTGTCATAGTGACACATTGATTTAGCACATCCACACAGCCTCACCTGATGAAGATGAAAAGGAGAAAGAGCTGCATGTCATCAGCCTACTGATGACAATGCACTCCAAAACTCTGGATGACCCCGCTCAATCGTTTCATGTAGGTGTTAAATATTATGGGGGACAAAACCGATCCCTGCAGACCCCATACTGAAGAATCCATACAGCTGAGCAATATCCCCCAAGTAGTACCACCTTCTGGATCCAAGTAGGAGCAAAACCACTGCAATGCAGTACCCCCCATTCCCAACTCAGACAATTGCCCAGGAGGGATACCATGGTTGATGGTATCGAAGGCTACTGAGTGATCAAAAAGCATCAACAGGGTCACGCTCCCCCTGTCTTTCTCCCGATACAGGTCATCATACATGGTGACCAAGGCTGTTTCTGTGCCTGAATCCCAATTGAAATGGATCCAGATAATCAGTCTCATCCAAGAGTCTCATCCAACCACCTGCTCAAGGTCTTTGCCCAGGAAAGGAACCTTTGCCACTGGCCTACAGTTAAGATCTTCTGGGTCCAGGAAGGATTTCTTCAGGAGTTGTCTCACCACCAGCAGTCTGAGGGTGCTGGTGGTGAGCACCTGAGCAACAGCGCACCTGAGACCACCTCTATCATCACAGGTAGGGAGACTGTTGGGCTGGCAGTGGGGTGTGCAGTACATCAACAGAATCCCCAACCTGTCCTGCTGGCCCAACACAAGATGCAAGCACTCAGGACTAGTAGTCAGATGGACAGGGAGCCTGGAGAAAGAGAGATGGAATTCCAATAGACCACAGTAAGCCCTATCCCTGGCCCCCAAGTCTATCCTTGTGCTGAACCAAGTACCCTGATGGGCACAGCTGGGAAAGACTAACTCTGCCCTGCTCACTCACCCAGTCCCAGGTCTTGGTTACACATGCCAGATTGGCTGCCTCCTCCACTATTAGGTCATGGATGAGTGAGATCTTATTTTGAACTGATCTGGCATTTAAAAGCAACATCACCACCCTAATTGGGGTTCCCTCACTTGGCCCCATACCTTTGCTCCCAGGCACATGATCAGGTCCTAAAAGAAAAAAACCATCCCCCCAAGCCCACCCCCCACAACAACCGGACAACCCAATGTTAGAGGGGTGCCCCTTGCCCTTGCTTCCCACCCTGAAGCAGCTCCTCCCAAAGGGGCAAACCCCCTTTGGATGCAGCCCCATTCCCAGGTAGCCCACCTTTTTATGCACCAGCCCCAAGAGGCTGATGTAAGCTCTTGCCAGGTGGCAGGGAGTCTCCGAGCAAGAGTGCCAAAACAGGAGTCTCGAGTCTGGTCTTGCAAAGAGGCAGCACTCTCTGGCCCCAAATTAAAGGTGGCGACCCATTCTAGTTTCAGGCAGAGGTAGTAGGACAGAGACTTCACACACACACACACACACACACACACACACACACACACTGTCTTGCCAGTATTGTCCATTCTGACTGGCAGCAGCTCTTTAGGTTCTCGGGCAGAGGATTTTTCCCATCACCTTCTACTTTGACTGGAGACGCCAGAGTTGAACCAGGGATGTTCTGTAAGCAAAGCATATGCTCTACCACTGAGCTATGGTCCTCCCCACACATTTAACATGGTAAATGTGAGTTGAATCCTGAAGCAATCACTGAGCCATGGCGACCATATGCCAAACTCTTCGGTGACACATGCCAAACTCTGCATGATCCACTCGGCATACATTCTCAATCAATGTGACAATTTGGCCACTTGGCCTGACCCCAAATATCAAAATTGTAGGGAGGAAATCCAGTTCAAAGTCTTGGAGCAAAATCACAGACACAGACACACACACCATAAAGAACTGCCTTTATAGATGAGAGCAAAGTCCACCATTTTTATTTCCAACAGTGACTATCTAGATGCTCCTGGACACCTGTGAGCAGGGCATGAAGATGGGAGCTTTTCTGTGTTGTTTGTTTGTCCTCAGCATCTAATATTGAGAGGTATACAACCTCTGTATATGGAAGTTCCATTTAACAGACATGGCTTGATAGACCTAGACAGACCTATCATCCATGAATTTATCATTTTTTTAAAGCCACTTAAGCTTAGGCCCCATCAACACATCCCTATTTATTTATTTTGCATATTTATAAATCGCCCCTCCACCTACTAGGCAACTGAGGTCATGTATGATTCAGATAAAATATTAATAAAAACAAAAATAAAACTCATACACCACCAGAATAAGAATAAACACAGGATCAAACCCCTCCTCCTAGTCAATACAATAATGTGAGAGAGTGACTGACCATTAAAAGCTGGGCAGAACAAACATTCTTCACTGCCCATCTGGAGCACAATAAAGAGGGGCCAGATCTAACCTCCCTAGGAAGGAGCTTGCGAATTGGGGTGCTGCTACTGAAAAGGCCCTGTCTCAAATACCTACCAACCTAGCTTCTCTAGTGGTGGGATATATAACAGGGCCTCCAATGACAATTGGAAATTATGGTCAGGTTCATACAGAAGGAGGTGAAAATGAAATGAAAATGGTCTCAGGGCTTTATTGGTAAGAACCAGCCCCTTGAATTGTGCCTGGACGAAGTTGGTTACCTGATCTATAAAATGCTCTCTTGGCAGCAGTCTGGCTGCTGCATGATGCACTAGTGGCCTTTTCCAAACACTTTTCTAGGGCAGCCCCATGTAGAGCAAATTACAGTAATCTAGATGAAAGGTGATAAAGGCATGGATCACTGTGGCTAGATCCCCTCATATTCTTGTGCTAGTGAACTCTGTAAAGGTAGTAGTAGTTGTTGTTTTTAAAAGAAAATTAAATGTTTAGACATTATATATTACCTTGAACACCTTGTGGCAGCAAGGCAATTAATACATGTAATTAATTAAGGCTGCAGTCCTATATACACACGTACCCAGGAATGAGTCCCCTTGAATTCAATGGTGCTTACTTCTGAGTAGACATGTATAGGATTCCACTGTAATTAATTGAGTGTTGTGTTGTGTTAAGAAGTAGCACTGCTATCCAAACTCTTAAGGGAGGTGAAATGTCAAGAGATGTGTTGGGATGCAAGCCAAAATCATGGCATCATAGGTTAGGTTACAGCAGCCTCCTCCATCCAACCTGGTGCCCCCCTGGTGTTTGGGACTACAACTTCCAGCATTCCTGACCATTGGCCATGATGGCTGGGTCTGATGGGACTTGAAGTCCAAAACATCTGGAGGGCACCAGGTTAGGGAAGGCTGGCTTATAGAGCAAAAAAAGGAGGAAAAAAAGTGGGGGAAGATGTAGAAAGGTTTATTGCAGAAACTTTAGCAAGCCTGCCAAAGAGCTACCGCCCAGGAAACAAGCACTAGAATGTCAATATGGTGGCATTTTAACAGCTTTTATTAATGTTTGAAAGCAAACAGCAGGTGTGGAATGAGCCAGGAACAACAATTGTATCAACAGAATCTTATAGCTTGTCATCTGCATACCTATAACCCACTGACCTTTGGGGTTTCTTTCTGCATTCAGGAGTTATGTTCTCATTTATTTGTTCCATTCTGCATTCAAAACGTGGTCTTAAAAGGAAAAAGAGAATCCAGAAGCATAAAAACTTGGGGGACAGAGTCCTGGTGGATTTCATAGTGAAGCCTTGTTATATATTGCTTCCAGCACGAGCCTGCAAAAAGCAAATGCAAAAGGGGACCATCTGGGGGAATGAAAACACGTTTGAATCAATAGGATAAAGTTAACAGAATAAAAATAAAATAAAATAGAATGAACCAAATGGGATAAAAAATTCCTGTGGATATATTAAGGCTCAATACCAGATTGCAGGGCAGCTGTGGAATCATATCAGGGGCCAAAACCTCTTCTGGTGTAACTCTGATAGCTTTCATAATTGATGCTTTACACTGGGCTGGGTTTTCTGGACAGTGTGAGCATCCTCCCCCTCTCCCACCCCACCCCACCCCACCCCACCCCCATCTTCTTCCTAGATCTCGACAGAGGGGCAAGCAGCCAGGCCCAACCATGGCAGAGGGGTCCCTACAGCTGAAGATTCTCTATCCACTCCAGAGGTGGGCGCAGGTGAAGGCTCAGTGAGGTTAGGAGCTATCTTTGTCCCGATTGGTTACTGTGGGATGAGGTGGCAGAGGGCAGGGCTTCAAAGGGGTAATGGAGAAGGCGGGGTGGGGGGAGAGGGAAGCCAAGCCAAGCCATCAAGATGGAGCAGAAGTAGTGCAGCTAAAGAGGCGGAGGCAACCTGTGCCACCTGTTTGTCCCCTAAGAAAACTACTGCTTCTGGGCTGTCCTCTGCCTGAACAAGCTGCCTTACAAGTAAGCCATTTTGATTCCCAAAGAGGTCATCTAGCCTGACCCCAACATTGCTTGAACAGTAGTGTGGGAAACAAAGACAAGGATTTTCAGATGGGGGAAGCCCCCTCTCTGTATGCAAAAAAAGAAAAGAAAAGAATACTTACCACTGTGAGTCACTGGCCGTGTTTGCCACCGTGGTTTCTTTTCCCTGGTGATTGTGAGAACCCAGCCTCTGTCTCTTCCTTGAGCTCCACTCTGTGCTTCCCTATCAGTTCTAGCATATCAGAATCTGGAGCAGCTCTCTGACAGTCTGACCCAGGTTTCTCTCCCAGTCCTGCTGCCCCAGATCCTTTGGCTGGAGGTGTCAAGTACTGCTGTGCTGAAAATTTCTTCCACATCTTTTGACCATTCATATTCAGTTTGATAGAAAAGAAATTGCTTTCGAAAAGAAATTCAATGGAGAAGAAATTTTGGAGAAATTCTCACGGGTTGGGCTCAGGGTTCTTGTGCTTACCTGACTTATGAGGTGGCTGAGGAGAGTGTACAGGTGTCCCGTCTTTCACTGTACAATCATCTGTCTGGCAGCCTGTCGCCTCCTCAGCTTCCTGCACTTCAGCTAAAGTCCAGGGGAAGACATCATGAGGTACATTCATCCATGGGGCTTTTTCAGATCAGAAAGTGCAGGGAGCCTGGGACTGGGAGACAGCAGAGCAATAGAGATATTTTTTTCCTTTTTCTTACCCCCCTAGAAATAAAAGGCCACTTTGCAGAATTTTCTCCAAATTTTCTTCCCCGTTTTTTGGTGGGGCTTGCCTTCCCTACCTCCCCCACCCCACAATGCCCTGAAACAATGCTAGATGTGGGGTGCTGTGGGGGCCAGGCTACCAACCAACCAACCAACCAACCAACCAAAAAAAAAAAGCCCTTAGGAAAAAAGAAAGAAGTTGTACTATAATCCTGTGCTACAAATGGTGAGCCCTGTGAGAAACTGTTGAAGAATGTCTCCTCCCCCTGGAGAAATTCTGTGAAATTATTTCTCCCATTTTCTCTGTCCGCAAATAGGGTGGAGAATTTCGAGAGGCCATTTGTGCACAGCTCTAGTGTCAAGGACCAAGCCATCTACATGTAAATAATGTTCTCTACCACCACACTGTAGCTCTTCCCTAAGGGTGCTTCCAGACGGAGGGCTCCTAGCACTACTAATCAAAATGAAGTGTGCAGCATTTCCATCTTTCCCTCCTTAACAGATTTTCTGTGGTAACAAAAAAAAAGACAGAACGAGAGGTGGGGGGGGGGATTATGCGAGGGTTACAAATGGAAGACGACAACATCTGGACCTCCTGTAAAATTCCATGAATGAGGCACGGTGATTGCACAATGAAAGCCTAATCTGCAAGCACCCTACAAGGACCTCTTGCTCCCACTCAAACCTGCCCAGCCACTAACATCTTCAGAGGCTTCAGGTTTCTGAGGGCCCTTGGGCCAGACATCCTCAGTGGGCCACTCCCTCAGAGAGTCTACCTTCTCACTGCACTTGTCACCAGCTTCTATTGCTCCTCATCCTCCTTCTCATCATTGCTACCACTTGCTTGCTTGGCAGGCACAGAGCCAGTGAGCGAGTAGGCAGGGACATCTGCTTCTTCTCCTTTCCACCGCCACCATTGTCTGCGCCAGAGCAAGAGGCCGGCGAACAAGCAGGTTGCAATGGCAAAGAGGAGGAGCAACTCCAGGGGGCTTTTGGCAGTGGACCCCTGCTGGGGTGTGGGCCCTCAGCAGGTGCCCGACCATGCCTACTCTTGATGCTGGCTGGCTCTGTTCAGAGGCCTTGCTTAGAGTGCCCCCCCCCCCCGACCTTCTAAAGTAATCAACAAGAAGCAGGACCTCAGCTCTGAAAAACTCTTTCCCTGTCCATTTGCCAGGTTCCATCCCTGATGACCTTTAGAAAGAAGTTGAAAATGTTCCCCTCAGCTTTTAAGGAAAGGTAATGCTGCCACAGTGTTGTTGGTTTTCACTCTGCCGTTGATTGTCGTCTATTTTACCTAATTGTTTTTGTTCTGACTGTTCTCTTTTATTATTTTCTTGCTATTTTACATTGTTACTACCTGCATTGTGAATCAGGATAATTAATAGGCAGGACGGAAATATTTCAAATAATATTTCAAATAATTGCATAAAAGCAGTAAAAGTTAAGAATAGCGAGTTCATTGCTTTTTAGGAGACTCTTCTGGGTGCTCCAAAGGAAGTGGGCATCTTGACAAGTGCCACTTGCTAATTCTCCAGTCCCATTTCCTGAAGCCCTGAGGGTATTCCCACCCTAATACTGACCTCAGAACATTACTGCTCAGCTTAAGAGCTCTGTTTGGAGGAATGGCTGCCAGCCATCAGCTAAAATACTTACTTGTCAGCATCTCCTTTGTCCAGAGAATACTTTGACATATTACCCTCCAAGGGCTTCAATTGGGATATTTTTATATGCTGATCTGAATGGTTGATCTCAGCCTCAGCCTGAGATATTTCCTTTTATCTTCCCACATCTCTTTCCTTCCTGGATTTTAGCTAGAGCAGGGGTAGTCAACTTGATGCTCTTCATATGTTTTAGACTACAACTCCCATAAGCCCCAGCCAGCAGGGCCAATGGTCAGGGATTACAGGAATTGTAGTTTAAAACATCTGGAGGGCACCAGGATGTCTGCGCCTCAGCCACTGATTAATCAATATGATTGTTTATTTGTTCATTCAGTATATAAATTGTGTCCTCCGCCTACCTGCTTCGGACAATGTAGTACAAGAAACACATAAAACCAAGAAACACTGGAGCAAAAACACATACAATAAAATTTGAGAATGGCCTTAAAATGAACAGGTGACAAAACATTATAGAACATCAAAAACCGGAGAGAACAGAGCAATCTTTACTGCTGGTCTAAAGCAAAATAAAGAGGGTGCCAATCTCAACTCTCTCAGGGGAGAGTTCCACAATTGGGGTGCTGCTATCAAAAAGGCCCTTCCTTGAGTCCCCACCAACCTAGCCTCCCTGGGTGGTGGGGCATATAACAGGGTCTCCAATGGTGACCATAAATCACAGTCAGCTTCATATTGGAAGGAGATAGCCCTTCAGATAGCCTAGCAAATAACCACAAGCATTAAAAATAATAATCATCATATTTGAATAGTTTAAATCAGGCTTCAATTGGACTTCTTCTGTGAGCGTGAGTGTTCATTGCTGATGGCATTGTTGTAAACAGCTGAGTACATATATATTGCAGCCTTCTGCAAACTGGAGCCCAACAGATGTGTTGGACCACAGCTCCCATCATTCCCAGGCGGCAGTAATGGGAGTTGCAGTCCAACGTATCTGGAAGGCACCAGGTTGGGGAAGGCTGCTATATTGATTCAGGCCATGATTTGCCTGACAGTGAATGGTTGGTTTGTGAAACAATTTTCGTTAAAAGATCTTGAGAACATATCGCTTTATTGAAATGCTGTAGTACTTCCCTGAGTCAGTTAATTAAGCAATTAATGGGTTGAAACTGAAAGCAGAACAGTTATCTGGCCAAACACTTCATTCGGTTGACACTTTGAGCATTCTGTCCCTTGCATTTTCCTCTGATTTCGCCGATCGGAAGATGTTAACTAACTCTAAAAATAACTCTGCAAGGGAGAATATAAATTTCCACCATTCCCATGCCATGAAAACTTAAATGTTACTATTTTCCACCACACATCAAGGGGACAGAGCAGGCTCTGGGGTTAATACGGATTTACAGAACCTTCTCTGGATCATGTGCCTCGCTGGGAGGGCTTGGGAAGAACTGGGATCCCCTAATCAGATTTCAACTGGACTTGTCCTGTGTGAGAGGGTGTTCAATTCCATGGGAGGGTGTTCAGTTATATAGAAATGGATATCATGTTGGGCAGCAGCATGTGGAAGCTTTGACTGAGCAGCTGACTACAGATCTCTCACACTGGTCACATGTACACAACAGATTCATATCCGTTTTAAAATAACTGCCGTGGCTCCCCCCCCCCCCCAAGAATCCTGGGTGGGAGCTACAGATAGGTATGCATGCAGAGAATTCTCTTACACGGGTTCCCTAACCCCCACATGGAACTACAATTTCCAAGGTTCACTGGAGAGGGAGAATGATTATTAAGCTGGTTTATGTCTCATACTGGCTGGCCCTACCATTAGGCAGGGTGAGGCAGTCACCCTGGGTGGCAGCTGCTGGCAGGGGCCTAGGGTGGCCATGTGTCCTCTTTTACAGAGGACAGTTTTTTATTTCAAGGATGGCCAGAGGACTGTCTGTTTTCAATGTGTCCTCTATTTGAAGGGCTGTCCAGTCCAAGTCTGGTACAAAGATAAAGAACCATCAGAAGGAAGAGCGGGGTCTTGAAGCTGCCCATCAACAGCACCTGGACAGCACGCTGAGCAAGGCACACAGGTCACCTGGCCACAGTCTTCCACCGAATAGTAAGATGTACTGTATTTTTTATTTAAATGGTAATAATTCTAAATTTGTACATGTATAAATTTGTACATGTATAAATTATCTAGGTGGTTCAACAGCTGGGACCTTTGCTTCATTTCCAACCTCAAAGAGAGGCGGGGTTTGTTTTCAGGAGATGGGGATGCCATGCTTGAACAGAGTTCACCTAGTATCTACCTGGGTTGGTGTTTCTCAAAACCATCAGGAAAGCTTTCTTAGGAAGATGCAGATGATTGCTAGGGGAGATTCAAATCCAACACTGATTTACTCCAGGGTTTCATGTATGCCTTGACTGGGCCGGGAGGCAGAATGCTGGCTGGCTGGCTCTTTCTCCCAGTAATGCAATCAGTGTGTAACACAAGTGGTTGTGTGCCATAATAGCTGGGAATGAGAAGATACCTTGCCTTAGGTCAAACAGACAGACATGCCTAGGCTGTTTTAACTTTCCATGCCAGTGGGCAGCACAGTGAACTTGCCTGAAACATCTGGATGTGTTTTCACAATAAAATGTACCTCTAGGGAGTGGCTGTGGCTCAGTGGCAGGGCACCTGCTTTGCATGCAGAAGGTCCCAGGTTCAATCCCTGGCTTCTCCAGGTAGGGCTGTAAAAATGCCTGCCTGAAACCCTGGATTGCTGCTGCTAGTCAGTGTCGACAGTTCTGGTCTAGTTGAACCCATTGTCTGACTCAGTATGAGGCAGCTTCCTATGCTCCTATGCCTTTCAGGGACATAAAATTGGTACCAGTTGCTGGGGAACATGGGGGGGAGGGTGCAGTTGCACTTATGTCTTGCTTGTGGGTTTCCCGTGGACATATGGTTGGCCACTGTGTGAACAGAAAGCTTGACTAGATGAACCCTTTTTCTGATCCAGCATGGCTCTTCTTATGTTCTTATGTTATGCCCCTAAGCCTTTTGGAATCCATGCCTGCTTGTTGCACACACACGCTATACAACCTCCATACTCACAGGGTGCATGCACACACGCGCGCGCGCGCGCACTCACACACACACACTTTTTGTGGTCTGCACCCATGCTTTAAGGCCTAAAGTATGGGACAAGCAAACTTTACTTAACACTGCAAATTTTACTACAATTGATGTCAAAATTGCTGTTACCCTGGGTTTCAGTTCTCTGTTGGTATTCCCCAGAACTGTTTCCCCACATGTACTTAGAGAAACCTTGAATTCTACTATTGTTACAGGGCTACTTGTCGCCCTTCCTAACCACCTAACTAGTTCCCCACCCCACTTCTGATATTTGTATCTTATTACCACTGGATCTTGCCTGATATAATATTCTTGGAGCTGACAGAATCTGGAAAGGGATGACATAACCTACAAGTGGCACATATTTTTTTCCTACCCTTTCCTTTGAAGCCTTCCGTATTGCCTATTGCCAGACAGGGCCGGCATCTACACATGGCATCTTCAGGCAGCTGCCAGGGCCCCAGCAGGTCCTACCAATGATGCTTGCATTTGGCTCCCCATTTAAATATTTTACCCCCGCTCCCCAGTACTGTGCTCCAGGAAGTGGCTGGTGGTTGGGTATAGGAGCTGCCATTTAAATTGCCCCTGATGTAGCGTCGCTCTGGGGCATTGTGGGAAATTAAAATGGCAGGTCCCAGCCACTGACTGGAGCACTGCTGCTGTCTGCTGTTGCTGCTGCCAATAGATAAGCCCACTAGGGTGGGTGGGGTACCGATGTAAGAAGGGGTCCACCAGAAGGCACTTTGCTGAAGGACTGAAACCTGGAGCCGGCCCTCTTGGCAGAGGCAGAATCCCTTTTGTCAACATGCAGGAAAACATTAGCATTCTCCAAATCATCCATGACTCAAGTATATGATAGAAAAACTGTCATTCTGGGCCACGCCTGTGGGCCATACATCCCGGTATCTTGCCTCCAACTATTACTAATGTCAGATATTACAGAGCAAATATTCAAGAAACAGGGCAATTTTGGAAAGATCGATCCCCTGCCACCCACTCACTTGTTCTGATTTTCAGTTCAGTTCTGTTCCCCAGCCACTCAGTTTTATTCTTATACTGGCCATAACAGAAATCGCAAGGTACACTACATGAAATCTTTAAGATCAGGACGCTTATCTTACAGATTGTTGTAATAGGCAAGAGGTAGGTCGATCAAAATGAATTGTCATTACAGAGATCATGGTTGTCATTTGCAACAATGGGCTCAACAAAAGTCATGTGAGATTTAGATAATGGCAAGGCACACTGTTGCTGACTTGCGTAACCCTCCTTGACACCTCTTTGGTAACAGAAAGACAGTCTTCTGAAGGCCTGACCAATTTTCCTTACCCTGTCAACAGCTTGGGGAAGAATGGGGAATGCAAATGGGGCCTGTGAAAAGATAATGTAGAATAAGCTCAGGTTCTCCTGTGCTGCAAAAACATAAATGGGCTTCGTACTGGGGTGGCCACTTCTGAATTGCCAAAAATGAGGACATGCATCACCAAAAAAAGAGGACAAAAGAGGATACCTTTTTGCCTAAGTACAACTAATTTATATGTATATATGCAAATTTAGAAATAATTATTAAAATTTAAATAGAAATACATCTCACCATAGTGTGGAAGACTGTGACCAGGGGACCTATGTGCCTTGCTCAGTCTGCTGTCCATGCAATGTAGACGAACAACATCAAGGCCCCTGCTCGTTCTGATGGTCCCTTATCTTTAAACTGGACTTGGATTGGAGAGCCCTTCACACAGAGGACTGTCCTCTGTAAAAGAGGACACATGGTCACCCTACTTCATACAGAACATGGGGGAAATTTCCTTTCCAAAACAACTGTTGGCATCAGATCAAGCCTTAGTAGGGCAAGAGCTCTTTATAGTGGAAAGTAAATAATTTGAACAAGATAATCTTCTAGAGACAATGCTGGTATTTAACCAAAACAAATCATAGTTCAATTTTGTTGCTACTTACTGTGGCTGTATCAACGTTGGCTGAAAGTGTCATAGACCTTGGACCTAAATTGCAACTTGCCCAAACACTGCAATATCTTATAGTGCAATGTCATAATATTGTCAGACATCAAGAGTTCTAATTTTCTTTTCACAGGCACTTTGAGGCATGTAGCCTCTGGTCTGCGTGACCTACAAATGTGTCTTCTCCTTAAAAGCAAACAAACAAAAACAAGCCAGTCATAGAGCTCCATTCACAACACCCAGTTATGTTTAACCACATCAGTAAATTTTGATCTAGTTTACCAGTTTTAGACATATAGCCTGTCAATTTTGGAGTAAGTCCTTTTCTTTCTTACTTTCCACTTTACTTTATATTATAGGGTCTATAGTGTGTGGCACAACTGAGTTGCTTGAGCCGTTTGATTTTGGTTACTCTTGCATATATATTATCCTAGAAGGCCTGTTACATATGCCTTGGCCCCTCATGCTTGTGCCATATACTAAGCTACATTCTTTTTGTTTTATATTTATTACTAAATGCACAATGTATTTATTTTATGATAACCAATTAACCCCTTGGATATTCAAATTCCATCTTCAGAGGGAGGAGTTATAATAAAAGATGTTCATGTGGCTCACGCTGGCTCAGCTTGTCTGAGCCGCAGAAAGCTAAGCAGGGTCAGACCTGGTTGTTACTTGGATGGGAGACCCCTCCTCTAGTTTCCTGCATTGAGCAGGGGGTTGGACTCGATGGCCTTGTAGGCTCCTTCCAACTCTATGATCTATGAAATCTATGAAATGTCTATTCATGACTTGACTTTTCATGATTCAGTTTGTAAGCCTAATCATATGGTAGTTTCCTGTTCATTTCCACTGGGGACTTCCTTCTAAGTATATTGCTCCCCACACAGTGATCCTTCTGACAGGGGTTGCCTCATTCACATCAGCATTGGGGGAAGGCAGGACCAGCATCAAGGGTAGGCATGGTTGGACACCTGCTGAGGGCCCACATCCCAGCAGGGGCCCACTGACAACAGCCCCCTGGACTCGCTCCTCCTCTTCACTATTGCAATCTGCTTGTCTAGCCTCCTCTTTACTCTGGCCCAGGCAATGGTGGTGGTGTAAAGGAAGAGCAGTAGATGCCACTGCTTACTTGCTCACTGGTTCTCTGCAAGCAAGTGGTAGCCATGATGAGAAAGGGGACAAGGAGCAATAGCAGCTGGTAACAATGGCAATGGGAAGGTAGACTCAGTAAGGGAGGGGGCCCATTGAGGGCGCCTTGCCCAAGGGCCCTCAGAAACCTGGAGCCAACACTGGGGGAAGGTGTGTGTGTGTACAAATATGTATGGATACCTTCTTTCAAAAGAAACTAAA
This sequence comes from Shinisaurus crocodilurus, assembly GCA_021292165.1. Classification (NCBI taxonomy): domain Eukaryota; kingdom Metazoa; phylum Chordata; class Lepidosauria; order Squamata; family Shinisauridae; genus Shinisaurus; species Shinisaurus crocodilurus. The sequence continues at coordinate 66,821,890 of CM037878.1, forward strand.
GGACCTTAAAGGTCAATTCACAATAATTGAGTTGATGTAAATGGTTTTAAATCAGATTAATCTAACAAGTCAGTGGAACTGAATCAAGTTAAAGTCTGGCTTTACTGATTTGTGGACTTTGGTGACAACAATGCTGTAGTGCAGGGGGGAGATAGGGGAGCATGGCTCCAGGACTTTTTTCAGCACAGCAGTGGTGACATCATCTGCTAGATCACCCAGGCAAGGTTGCTCTGGTAAGGGAATGAGATATTAACAAGGCTTTCAAGCTTTACTATTGTTTGTGACAGATTAAGATATAGGAAGTCAGAAGGAAATAATCCAGAGACTGGATAGTTCTTTTCGTTTTTGGTTGGGGTTCCTACTTTACTCTAGCTAGCCCTTTAAATGGTAGCACTTCTTTGCAAGATTGTTTGCATTTCTAATTAAAAGCTAAAGGTTGCATTTCAGCTGGCTGAAGATCTTTGGTTAAACTTAAAGCCCAGTGTGTTTTACAAGTTGATCTTATGCAATCAAAAGTAAGCACCAGAGTTCAATGGAGCTTACTCTGAGATAACTATGCACAGGATTGCAGTCATGCTGATCCTAATAAATTGAGTGTTATGCTATGTACTGCTGCTCTTTGGGGGGGGTGCGTGCGTGTGTGCATGTGTGTGCGCACTCATGAATATGCAATGTCATGATGAGCTGCTGCATTTCAGAATTTGCCGCTACACGACTGGCTGTAAGCCTTTTGAATCTCTTATCGATATCACTTACTTTTTATTCTCCTTCTCAGCACTTTTTAAAGTCTCATTATATCCTCCTTAGGATAGTGTGTCAAGACCCGCACAGAGTATTTAGAGAAATTGATATGTTGTTGTGTCTCTGTTTAATGGCATTATGATTATATAATGTGCACAACATTTGGTTTCTCAATTGTTTCTCAATTTCTGGTTACATTTTTTTTATGCTGCACCAAAAAGATCAGATTCCCCCCTCCCCCATTTCCACAGTGATTCCTGATCCCTTTCCAGAGCTTGATTAGGGCTACATTTTGTCCAGTGTGGATTGATGCGTAGTTTGTGCACGTATCATGGCCAAAACGTGTAAGTGCTGAATCTCATTGTCTCAAGTAATATTGAACCCACACATTTAAAAACCACTTGTGCACAAAACGGTTGTGAGCACCTTCAACCACCTCTTTTTCATGAGTCTGGGTTCATTACTTTTCAACACTATCAGAAACAACAAGATTATTAAAATAGCTGAGGGAAGCAGGGAATGCTGGAACTGAAGTGAATGTCATCCAGTTGAGCTGAGGGACATTTGAGAAGCATGTCCCCTAATTTTCACATGTCCCCCCCACCGGCCCAATTGCTTCAAAATTCAACATGGCTGTCAGACCATTCCTGACCTCATCTATCAGTCGGCTGAGTAATGCGCTGCTGATGGGAGAGCAAAGAAAGAGAGAGGGCGTAAATGGAGACGGAGTGTCTCTGAAAACTGAGAGGAGGGTAGGGGGTGGAGAGCAATGGAGACATCTGACCTGGACACTGGGACAGCAGATAAATTAGAAAGAGCATAACCCCACGGAGATGCATGCTCCGGCTCATGCAGCAGGCATTAAGGATGAAATATTTTCAGAGTAACAATTCACCTCTAACTGGAAGGACAGGGACTCACTGACATTTTGGGCAGTGACGCGGCCTGCTGGTGTCCATCTCCTGCATGCTTTGATGGAGGAGACGGTGGGGCTAGAAGTGAGGAACAAAAGGCACAGTGATTGGAGTTTCTTCTGCTGGACCCCACTACTTATGTGATCTTGATTCCATACGTTCCAGGTTAGACTTGTTCTACTCATCTGAGGCAATGTTGAGAGATTAAGCTATTCTATAGACCTGTGTAGGACCAAAAGGGACCAAAGACTCCAGTTCAGCCTTTCCCAACCTGGCGCCCTCCAGATGTGTCTGACTACAACTCCCATCATCCCCAGCCAGCACTCCCAATTGGGTGTACTGGTTGAGGGTGATAGGAATGGTAGTCTGACACATTTGGAGGGTGCCAGGTTGGGACAGGCTGCTCCAGTTCATTAAACACTCTAATTTGGAAGTAAGGAGCAAAACAAACATGATGAAATGGGACATCTTCTATGATTAGATTTCCTGACTTTAATGGTTAAAAAAGCAATCGCTGGGGCCGGGTGGGGGAGCTGTTTAACCCATTCCCATGCACCATTTCCTAAATCAAAATCACAGGCACATACACAGACACACCTGATATTAGCCCTGCTGGATGGCTGGGGGCAGGGCAAAGATAGTATTGTGCCTGACTTTTCCCAGGGGAAAATATTTAACATCCTCCTACCCCCAGTACCGCTGCTCCAATGAAAATTGGGGCTCTCACCCCCAATTTCACCCTCACCTGATCAGCTGGGCTGCAGGGAAAAAACTGCAGAAAGGAGGACCTCGGAAAGACTGAAGAATGGAGGCTTTCTTTGGCAGTAAGCAGGGAAATGCCATTTTTATCTCCAATCAGTGATCGGAGATAAAAGTAATGTAAAAACATTTAAACTTTAAATACTCTTGCTGGCTATTTAAAGTTTAAATGCCTGAAAAGCTGTTGCATCGGGGCTTACTTCAGAGTAGACATGCATAGAGTGGAGCTATGCTTTGTGGGAAATGTCCACATTGGTAAGAATTACATTTGTGTATATGTGCATGTGCAAATGCTTGTGCAGCCTCCCACCCAGGTCAGAAAGGTGGGAAATTCCAGAAAGGCAGGTGAAGAATCCAGAGACGTGTTTAATGCTTTTCACTTTGACGACAATGCAGATAAGGAAAAATATATATATCAAGTTTTGTTTGATATGTCTGAAGCGTACCATGCTGCAAGAAGAAATGTTTCTATCTGAAAGTCATATGTTCTTCACTAAAAACTCAGTAGGATGGTCACTTATGCTTTGCCAAAAAGAGAAAATGTATCGCCAAGAAAGAGGAGAAAAGAAGACACAGATCTGCATAAAATCTGTACATGCTAATGTATATGTATAGATGCAAATTTAGAAATCTCTATAATTTAAAGAGAAATATAATACAATTCACCATAGTGGGGAAGACTGTGACCAGGTGATCTGTGTGTCTACCTGCTCAGTCAGCTGTCCAGGTACTAACTTCAAGGCTCCTGCTCTCTCTTCTTGTGGACATGGACCAGACAGCCCTTCAAATGGAAGACTCTCCCCTGTAACATAGGATAGACGGCCACCCTAAAACTGAGAGCGAGAGAGTGAACTCACACAGACCCATAAGTGACTGATTTAAAGCTGTTGGCACAAACCTGCAAATCTGGGGAGCTGTACCAAATCACTCCTTAAAGATCAGAGATCATGTGGCATCACTGGCATAAACTCTGACACCAACAGACTGACGGTCAGATTACGCTAGGGATGCCAGAGAAATCCGCAGTGGATTCAGATGAGTTCGGATTTCTATGAATCCAACCTGTGGATTCCGCAGCAGACCAGCTTTTTCTGGGTTGCATGTGGATTCCACAGATTTGCATTTATTTATTTTTTACTTTGGGAGGGGGATTTTAACTCTAATGTGCATTAGCAGTAACGTGCACTTGCACAAAATTCTCATACATTCCTAATAAAAAATTCTAACTCCAGCAATGAGAGGATGACAGAATGAAAGATGCCTGACAATCCACGTAACACAGATGGAATGGATTTAACAAAACCTGTCCATCCCTGGATCACAGAGAGGGGTTTGCCCAGTCAACAGAGCAGTACTGTCTACTTGCTGCAGGCCTCAGCCTCCAGCTCAAGTCATTGGGCTCAGTGACCCTGAGCTGGAGTCTAAAGAACATGCTTTCCAGGTCTAGATGTGAGCACCTATAGTCCACTTGTCCCTGTCACAGGTTCAATTTGTGACCAGCAAGCCTACCAGCCATATATTATGGCCTGCCAGGTGTCTGACAACCTCCTTCCTCATTTTTGCAATCCTAGGCACTCAAATCCTTGCTGAAGCTCCATAGACGGGCTGTATTCGGCTTGTGGGTCAGACGTTTGCGAGCCTGTAGAAAATCTTTGTAGTCTTCTGGTTTGTTGTGACTTGCCTTCCTCTGTCTACCTTCACTCTCTGTGCCCTGACTGCGTGGTCCTCCCTCCCTAAATTCTTAAAGGCAACATGAAAAACACAAGGCACACAGATGAAAGCATTTCATTGGTGCAGCATATATTAATACTTTTTAAAGCTTTCCCAAACCCGGGGGAGGGAGAGAGGGAGAGAAGTCCATTGATGCTCGGGGCATCTGCTGAAATATTTGAATGGATTTGACCCAGCTCCAAAAAGTTATTATAGTGTAGACAGGCAGACAAAGAGATGCGGAGGGTAGGGTCTTGCAGTGCTCTGCCAATTAACGGCAAAGACTGGCTCCAACAGCCCTGTGCAGATGCTTAAGCTTTTAAAAGGCCAAGACAACCTGCTACAGCCATTTTGTGCAACATCAAATTTTTACTCCTCTGTTGGCAGCTCTCTTCTCGTAAAGTAGTTAATTTCCTTTCCCCTTATGCCTGCCAGTTTAAAATGATCGGGTGTTAATGGTTCAGGCCAAAGCACATTTTTTAATTTTCCAAATTGTGGCTGCTCTCCCCATCTCTCCGCCATTATTCCTGACCAAAGCCCAGCATGAGGTTGTTTGCGTTGATGTATTTTTAATCCCACCCTCCTCGTTTCCCCAGTTTCACATGGCAGCCGACCACATTAGCCTGTGTAAAAGCTTTTCCTCTGGATTGCTGGCAGCCAGACTTCCAAGCCCAGCTTGCCGTTTTCCCCCAGAGTGGCTGGATTGATTGGCTACAGGCAGAATGGGCACCGTTCTCCACTGCTTGGACTGAAACGGAACCATCTGTTACACCTCTAGTTAAAAGTACATAAAGTTGAGCATTTGTGTGTAGACAATACCACCCCTGATACACTCCCCACCACACATCTCACTCGCACTTTGGCAGAATCTCACACCATGATGGGGCCCAGTACAGGAAAACCGGCACTTCAGCTCTGCTGGAATGAGGCAGAGCGGAGACTCCAGTGCATAAATCAACCATTGCTTGTTTCATTGCAAGGCTTGCCACTGACAGACCCACTCAAAATGGGGGTGGGTGCAGACTTGGTATCATTTGAGTGACTGGGGTCCATCATCTCTGCACTTTGGGACTTGACCAACGACAGTTGTATTCCCAGCCTATCTGTGACGCATAAACAGAGCCACATCAAATCACTTCACTTTAGGTTGTTCAGACTGGCCCTAGAAAACAGAGGTCTGTCCCTGAAAACCACCATGCACGACTTATTTATGAATTTATTGGGTGAGATCCATCCAATGTTATGTACTTCTAAATTTTGCTGGCCTCAGTGCAAAGGTTAAGGAAGTGCTTAAAACCCTCCCATAGAAATCAGTGTGGCAGCATCATGCCCATTTATTTTATTTTTGCTTTTCATAGGTGGGCCACATGTCTATGGTATGTTTTGGACCACAGATTATCCATTCATCTTTGCCCAATCCCATTTTTTGCTAGTTGCCACAAGATCCTAGTTGCTCTTATGCTAGGGCATAACTGACACTGTTGTGTATACATACAAACAGAATTCATTTCATAGATTTCATAGATCATAGAGTTGGAAGGAGCCTACAAGGCTATCCGAGTCCAACCCCCTGCTCAATGCAGGAAACTAGAGGAGGGGTCTCCCATCCAAGTAATAACCAGACTTGACCCTGCTTAGCTTTCCACACTCAGACAAGCTGAGCCAGCGTAAGCCACAGGCTTCAACATCCTTCAGCAAGGTAACCTAAATTCTGTACCAAGGAAAGTTCAGTTTCAACATACATTATGTTAATGAATTATGTCATTGAACTAGAGGTATCATTAAGAAAATTTGCATATATATGCTTACTTTGCGTAATTTATTCTGCTTCCACTAGTCATTGAGGAGAGTGCCAAAAGCGCAGGGTCATAGAGCTATGCCTCAGGGTCACTGGAAATCAGGTTAGGCTGAGTGAATGGGTGTAGACAACATGATAACCCACACTCAAGGGTTCAGTATGGGTTGGGTGTGGGTTGTCGTTGAACCATAGGTTGTTGTTGAAACATGGGTTATCGTGTTGTCTGAACCCAGCTGAGATAACAAACGCTGGTGAATAACCCACAATTCACAACTCAACAATAAACCATAAATTCTCTTCATGAGTTGTTGTTGGTTAACAAGCCATGGCTTGTTAGCACAGCTGGGTTCAGACAACACAATAACCCATGTTTCAATGACTGCCCACAGTTCAACGACCACCCACACTCAACCCATACTCAACCATTGAGTGTGGGTTATCATGTTGCCTGAACCCAGTCAGTGACTGCCCAAAGTCACCCAGTGAGCTTCATGGCTGAGTGGGGACTAGAACCTGGATCTCCTGAGTCCCAGTCCAACACTCTCACCACTGTACCATACTGGCATGATACCAGCACTGCTGATGGTAGCTGGGCTGGGAATGACCCTTGCCTGACATACCAGGGAGTAGAGAATACTGGGTTAGATGGACAACATAGTCCGACCTGGTATAAGACAACTTCTGATGTTGCAAGGGTAGAATCAGATGCAGGGTTACACAAGTTCCAGAATTAGCCTCAGAACACAGTCCATTCTCTCCAACTGCTAGACCTTTGCTCTCCCAGTAAGTAATGCCACAGTGCTTTCTGCGTTGTGTTATCACTAGCAGTACTGCCTCCAGCATTATGAGGGCCCTTGGGCAAGATTCCCTCAATGTGCTCCCTCCCTTAGTGAGACTACCTTCTCATGGCGATTGTCACCAGCTGCTGTGCCCCTCATCCTATTTCTTATAATTGCTCCCACTTGCTTGCTTGACAGTCAGACAGGCATCTACTGCTCCTCCTACTCACCACCACCATTGCCTGGGCCAGAGTGAGAGGAAGGTGAACAAGCAATGGTGAGCAGGTGGTGGTGGAACTGCAGGGAGCTCTTGTCAGTGGGCCCTGCTGGGTTGGTCAGGCCCTTGGCAGGTGCCTGACCATCCCCACCCTTGATGGGGCCCTGATAACACACTTGGCTTTCAGTGGCCTGACATGAAGATCTGTTCCCAGGCTCGTACCTCTTGCCTTCTGGCATCTGCAACCACAGGAACCTTCCTCTTTGCCTAGGAGTTGCAAAAGTCCCACAGTCTTAAAAACCATCTCTGTGGGAGCACAGGTCATTTTCAGCCCCCAGTTTCCTCTTTGAATATGAACTTTTATCTCTCAGCTCTGCACAATACACCCCAGCTGCACGGCTAGGCCGTGAACCCAACCGATGTGGAAGTCCAAGGCTAATTGCTTTCTTGTGGATGCTGACACGTGTTTCTTTCCTGTGATTGCTCCACTATTGTATCTGAGTGACAGCTACACGCGCTGGTCCAGGAACCTACAGTAGGATTTCAATCTCACCTTTTTGCTCCTCAACTGTTGCGGTTTCTTTGAGCTGCTTCGCTTCAGTTTCATGTGCGCTGCTATGGGTCACAGGGAGGGGAGGTCGTTGGCTTGCATTTTCGTAAGCATCAATGGCACTTGCTTATTTCTCTCTCTATTGTGTCTCAGACAGCTCATCCCTTTCTCTTGAATAAAGCCACCATTCAATCTCTGCACACACATTTTCCATTTATGCCCTGCACATTTTTCAAAGGGGGATAGACTTTTATTACAGATTCTACAGTTTTTTGCCTGGCCATTTCTTGTTCTTATGCCAACATCTATGCCAGTGGGCTCCATCTCTGATTGGGACTCTTTATCTTCTGCCGCTTACAGCTCCTCCATTTTTCCTTACATGTTTAGTGCTTTCAGTTATATGTTCTGTGCTACTGCGTGCAGCAGACAATGTGTATCTAACATATGCCCATGGCTTGGTTCTGTTTGAGGAGCCTTGTGTGACATATTCTGAGTGTACAGAATGTACATTTATGGTGTGCTCCAATAGACATACAAAACTATTTTGGACCTGGATCCAGAAAACCTGGGTTTAGTTCCTAGCTGAACTATGAATTCACTAGGACAAAGCATTATTTTTCCATTTCAGTTCCATCTTAGTAAAAATCTACATCACAGGATTGTCATGAGGAATGCCAGTGGATCCTAACCTACCTCACAGGGTTGTTGTGAGGATACAATGGAGAGGAGGATTATGTAAGCCGCCTTGGGTTCATTGCAAGAAAAAAGGCGGAGTATAAATATAATAAATAAATAAATAAAATATGATATAATTGCATGTTAAAAAATACAATAGATGTGAACTTTCTCTTTAACACGAAAAATATGTTTTATTCCTAGTAATTGGAAAGAAAAACTTGCAGACATGAGCCCAGCATTATCTGATGCTGTCTAAGACACATGTGATTTGCACTGTGTTGCATTGCAACAAGACTGGGTACTCCCTTGGTACTGTTGTGAGCATTTCGGAGCACTATCATCCAAAGCAGGAAGTGGAAGGATAAATTATAGGATGGGTAGAGATATGCTGACCCTAGCAGCAACACCAACCTAATAATCATGTGCACCAGGGTAGCAAAACTATTCCAGCAAGAGCATCAGGCTTCTGTTTAGATCAGTGTTCTCCAACCAACCTTGGGTCCCCAGATGTTTTTGGCCTACAACTCCCAGCATGCCGGGGCATGCTGGGAATTGTAGGCCTAAAACATCTGGGGACCCAAGGTTGGTTGGAGAACACTGATTTAGATGTTCCAGTGCAGAGCTATAGCATAATAGTCTGGTGGGGATACTGTTGAACCTGGGGTGCTTCCAGACAGCTCCTAGCAGGACCAATTAGAAGGCATTGTGCAACCTTCCCGTCTTTTTCTCCTTAATGGATTTTCTGTAGTAAGAAAAGATGCAGGAAAAGTGATGGGAAAATGCAGGAGGATTGTGAGTGGAAGACAACAGAATACACAGCTCCAACTGACAATTCCCTGGGACGACAGACTTTGGCCTCATCCATTGACCAGAGAACCAAGGACCGCTGGGAGACTGCACCACCTGCCTCCCAGAAAGAACATCACAACAAGGGGGAGACCAGCCTAGCCCCATACATTGGCCAGAGAAGGAACAGCTGCAGGGAGCTTGTTTTGCCTTTCTTTCTCTGCTAGAAAGAACACCTATAAGAACTTTGAAACTAAGAACTTGTGCCAGAGTTTTGCTTTTTCCCCCTCCTCCCACCCAATCCCTTTTCTTTTTGTGTCATGTCTCTTAGAATGTAAGCTTGAGGGCAGGGATTTTCTTATTATTAATCTATGTAAACCACTCTGGGAGCCTTTTTTGGCCAAAGAGCAGGGTAAAAATGCTGTAAATAAATGATAATCAATAAATAATTTTGGCACCTTAAAGTCTAACAGTTTTATTCTGGCACAAACGTTCATGGACACTGTCCACTTCATCAGAACCTTCATCTATAAGAACCTGAGTTTTGCTTTCTTCCTCCTCCCTCCCAATCCCTTTTCCTTTTGTGTCATGTCTTTTAAGATTGTAAGCCTGAGGGCAGGGACTAATATTAATCTTTGTAAGCCACTCCGGGAGCCTTTTCTGGCTGAAGAGCGGGGTAAAAATGCTGCCAATAAATAAATAAATAATAAATCAGTTGAAGGAGATGATGCCTGGACAGTGCATCACCCACCCTTAACATTCCATGAATGAGACAGGGAGCACCCAATGTGGATCCTACGGAGTGCTGAAAGAAATGGGTATATATTTGTATCCCTTGCTCAGAGCAGAGGTTTGTCCTTTCAGCTCTGATAGATAGGCCACACATTGTGCTTTACAAGTGAGCAAAGACTTAAGCATGGGTTTCCTGCATCCAAGCCCTGTGTTCTGGCCACTGTACCACACTGGCGCTAGCAAGGCTACTAACAGAATCCTCCAGTCCCAATCATCATCCCTTCCATCTTCAAACATGTCTGCTATAACCATCTCTGTGGCAAGAAAGTATATGCCTTAATCATTTTAGGGTGCAATCCTTTGCATGTTTAGACAGAAAAAAAGTCCTACAACTCCCAGCATTCCCCAGAGAGCCAGTGTGCCATAGTGGTGAGAGTGTTGGACTGGGACTTGGGAGATCCGGGTTCTATTCCCCGCTTGGCCATGAAATGCACTGGGTAACTTTGGGCCAGTCATTGACTCTCAGCCTAACCTACCTCACAGGGTTGTTGTGAGGATAAAATGGAGAGGAGGAGGAGGATTATGTAAGCCGCCTTGGGTTCCTTGCAGGAAAAAAGGCGGGGTATAAATATACGGTAATAAAAAATAAATAAATAATAAATAGGATTGTGCCCTTAGATAATAATCACTGATATATCTATCTTCCATGAAAGAGTCTAGTTCTTTTTGACTCCTGTTATTTTGTTGCTTGTCACCACATGGCATGGCAGTATGAAGAGCTCTACAGTCCTTGGGCCACTTCTTCTTTTAAAAAATGGAAACTTTCTATTTTGAGACACCAGGGTACCCTTCTCATCCTCCAAAGATCACTTGAAAACTAGAATAACAAAAGAAGAACAGCACGGGGAGTCATCTGAGCCAGCAGAGCTTCCGCCTAAGCTGGTGGTTTTCATGAAGAAGTCTATAAAATGCTGCACGTGGCTTTATTTAGCATCGTGTCTTTTCTTGGCCCAAGCCAGCTTTGGCCAGTGCAACCACCAGCCATTTTTAATAGGAACATTAACTTAAGAATAGCTAACTGTACTAACTCCTTGCTATGGGGAAGCAGCATTTTATAAATGCTTCGCACAGATTTTTCCCCCCTTGCATAATAAAGATGAATATATTATATCCTCTTCCTCTCCCAGAATGAAACAATAACAGAACATAAATAGAACATAATGGCTGTACTGGTGAACTAAACTGACTATATAACATCTGCCTTGTGAACGTAAACAAGAATTCCTGCAAAGAAGAATGTTTATTAGCCTAACTTTTCTCCCCTACCCCCACTGAAAGCAATCAGTATTGATGCCCTAACTAGTTTGTTTCTGAGCACAAAGGATGACTTGCAGCACAAAGGATGACTTGCAAAGTATTTCTGAAAAACACATTCCATTTCCCACTGCCTTCATTTTGCTGAGTCATTGTCACAAGCAATTGCCAGCTATTGCTTGCCTGTCTCCCAAGGTTTTGATGCTCTAGCCCACACACAGTATTTTGAGCATGGCCTATGGGCAGTGAATTACCCAGAATGCATCAGACTGTTGAGATAGAAGGTTTCATATACAGGGACTGACCGCCACATGTGAGAAGAAGCAGTGCATAAGTAGTAGATGAAATGTCAGACTTGGTGGGGGCAACCCACATTGAAATTCCTGAGCCATGAAGCTTACTAGATGATCTGCAGCCAGTGACTATATCTCAGCCTAACCTACCTCACAAGGCTGTTGTTAGGAAGGAATGGAGGCAGAAAACCTTATGTCTGTTGTCTTGATCTCCTTGGAGGAAGAGTGGGATCATCATCATCATCATCATCATCATCGTGGCTGGGGCGGTGGGGGGGAATCCACCCCAATAGATGTAAGGTTTCCCCTGGGCTTTTCACCTCTCCTAAAGAGTGAGGTTCTCTATCCTCTGCTCTGGTTGATATGAGATGTGTTTTTACAAAAAGTGATCCATGTCCAACAGGGCTTATGTTTGTATTTACACTTTCGGAGAAGGCGAATGACCTTTGACTGACTTCAGAATAAATAATTAAACTTAAAGCAAAGGTAGCCATTTGGGCCATAAGAAAAATAAATGCGAAAATCCATATTAGGATAATACCTTTATTAGGCCAACTCAGGGTCACAAAAAATGTGCATGCTTTTGAGATCTCCAGATCTCTTCATCAAGCAAAAAGCAGGTTGAGGTGGGGAGGGACTGGGAGAGAGCAGAGCTGGGAAAGCTGACTTAATGTTGAAGTCATGAAGTCTGCATGGTCAGAATCTTAAGATGAAATGCGGGGCGAGGATTTAACTTTGCATGCATTCAAATTGGGCTCTACCAGGTGATGTGATTGTTTCTGGTTGCACCTGGCACTGCCCCTGCTGGGACAAAGAAAGAAGCAAACAATGGTTGATCCCCCATTTTTGAAAATATATAATCCAGCTGTTGATTTATTTAATTTTACTTAGTACACCATCTAAAGTTATCTCCAGCTTTGGTGATATAAAAACTGTCCAGTTTCTCTCTGCATTTGTTTTCCACCTACTTACCAAGGAACCTATGTGTTTTGCCTAAGGTTGGAGACAGCTCCGAGTAAGAGCTGGATTTATATTTTCAGAAATGGCATAACTGTCAGAGTCACAAATTAGGGAGTCACAGATTAGTACAACAATTAAATTTATTGCCTTACTCAGGATGGGGTGCTTCATTGTTTACAAGAGGGGTAGGCAACTGGCAGCCCTCAGACTGCATGCGGCCCTCGGCCTAATTTCAAAAACCCTCTGCAAGTGATCAGTTCAGACCTCTGGCAAGAGTACTGTCTGTTCCCCAGCAGCCCAGTGAAGGTGGGAGCAAGAGCAAAGGAGTATGTGTGCGCGAGAGAGAGAGAAGGGGACAGGAGAAAGAAAGAGAAGGGGGCAGTCCCACCCACTTTTGGCTCTGGGTGTGCCCTCTGCTAGCTTCAGCCCCAGACAGATTACTCCTGAAGTAATCTGCCCTCAACAACAAGTTTCCCACCTGTGGGTTTACCACTTTACACTGGGAAAGACAATTGTTTGGGGCCTGATCAAGGGGTGTGCCAGGGAAATGAGGGGGCTTTGGATCTAACTGATCCATGGTCGCCCCTGCCCTAGGGTGGCCACTGCTGAATCACCAGAAAAGAGGATATGCATCACTAAAACAGAGAACAAAAGAGGACACCTATTTGCTTAAAATTTGCACCTGCTAATTTATATGTATTGTTGCAAATTAGTATAATTTAAATAGAAAGACAGTACATCCCACCACAGTGTGGAAGGCTGTGACCAGGTGACCTGTGTGCCTGCCTGTTCAGTCTGTTGTCTAGGTGCAGTTGATGGGCAACTACAAGGCCTCTGCACTCCTTTCTTATGGTTCTTTATCTTTATACCAGACTTGGACTGGACATCCCTTCAAAATAGAGGGCAGCCCTTCAAACAGAGGACTGTCCTCTGTAAAAGAGGACACATGGCCATGTTACCTTGCCCTACCACTGGAATGCCCCATTTTGGGGCCTGTCACTTGTGGAGACACCACTGGCAGTGGATCTAGGCCCGCAGAGATTTCTATGGGCATACTCAGGGCCTTCCTGGTGGACGTGTCATCCCACCAATAATGAAGCAGTCCTGATCCATCCTAACTCCCTCAGCCAACTTTCAGCGGGGTGCTCCCTCATTTAGGTAAGTAACTCTGTACAGCCGGATCATTCCCATATCAGTACCAAAAAAGTGGGCACTCCAGAATGGAATCTATGCCTTGTACAGACAAGAATCATATTGCAAGATGGCAATCCCATGGAAGATATGGCATAGTATGGTGATGGTAGTGTTGGGCGGTGGGAGTGCATCCTGTGCAAAGGTGAAACAAACTTCCCCCATTTCTATCACCACATTACCATTTGATCAGTTTGCTGTGTGTTTGGCAAATATGTTGGGTGTGGATGTCTCTGTGTGAGAACAATGTGGGAATGATTTTAGTCTTGTGGAGTTCAGCTAGGCCTAATTAATACACAATGTAGGTTTTCACAGCTACACTGTAGTTAGACCCATACAGTGTGGCCACAGTGGTACAGGCACTAGTAACCTCAAGACTGGATTACTGCAATGCGCTCTATGTGGGGCTGCCATTAAGGAAACTGGAGCTAGTGCAGAAGGCAGTAGCTTGGCTGTTGTCGGGAGCTGCCTCTTTTCAGCACGCAACTCCTTTGCTGAAAGAACTGCACTGGCTGCCTATTCGCTACTGGGTCAGGTTTAAGGTTCTGGTACTTGTGTACGAAGCCCAAAACAACTTGGGACCAGGTTACCTGAGAAGCGCCTCCTCCCATGCCAACCTGCCTGGTCACTGAGGTCATTGGATGGCATGCTCCTGGTGGTTCCTCATGGACCTATGGCCCGATTAGAGTCTGGAGAAGAGGCTTCAATGTGGTGGCTCCATTTCTGAGGAACTCCCTGCCTCTGGAGGTCAGGCAGGCTCCAACTTTATGTTGCTTTCAGCACCTGCTGAAGACCTCCTTGTTTTGGGAAGCCTTCTCTGCTGTCCAACCATCATGTTAATGATACCTTGTTTTCAATGTAGTGTTTTTGTTTCTTTTATCTGTTTTTATCTTTTTATTGTTCACCGCTCTGGAATCTGCTTAGATATGGAGCGGTATACAAATAGTGTAAGTAAATAAATAAATAAGATTCCGAATGATCTCCTTCTTATTGTACAAATTCATTTTACAGGCTTAGATCCTTCAACTGTTACAGAGGTTAAAAGAATTGTTAACTTCTTTAACAATTCATTTAGGGAAACTGCCACCATTCTGTCGTGTTCCGTCAAGGTCTATGTTGAGGAAGCGCCCTCGTTCTGACATTATAGCGGCCTTTCTGGTTTGCCTTGTAACTACCTAACATGTCTGTTGATGGGAGTGGGGAGGATACACTCACACCCACACAATAAATTGAGAAAAGAGCAACAGAACCAGGGATTGCTTTAGATGTGAAGATTGAAAGTGCAAAAATGACTTTATCTTGGGGATTTGACAACTGTTCACATTTTCACCTCTCCATTTGTCATTTTCCTTGGGAGCTCTCGATCCCTGCTTGTAGTTTATCTGTGCAGTAAATTGTGCATATTGTTAATTACCGAGTGTGGAGTCCCAAGGGGCTTTTGGCCATGGGGTGTCTGATATTTATTATTCATTATTTCTTCTTATTAATTATTATTTATGATCACGATTACCTTTGCAAATAGCCCTGTGCCTGGAGTGATGGGGGTGCCATTTTGAGAACTGCAGGCTGTATCCATCCATGGTTTCAAGGACAGGGCTCATGGGGAAATAAGTGGGGCAGGTTTACTCCCTGTCTGAGTGATTGGAAATGACTGGTTTTGCTGTGTGTGGGTCTGGAAAAAAGCAACACTGTTCTCCAGAAGGCTCTATCTTTAGCACTGCTAGCTGGGAACCCAATGGGATCTTCTGTGAAGATCTAAATAGTAAGGGGGAAATCTTATGGGAGGCTTGGGAACAAGAGCAACGTTTGCCACAGTGCCAGAAGTAAGCCCATGGATGAGGAGACAAATTGGGCAGAGTTTGTAGGAAAGTGACTATTTCCCATGTCTCTCTCAGGATCTGGACCCAAACCTAGGGATGAACGGACCTGTCAATTTCAGTTTTCCTCAGTTTCTCATTTTTCCAAGCTTAAGTTCATTTCATCTCAAACTATGAGAATTTCTACAGTTGTCCCAATCTTTGAGAAACTTGTTTTAAACATTCATGTGAAAATTCATAAGCATTTTGTGCACATTTCTCCTAATACATGCATTTTTGCCTAATGTACACAAGTTTTGCAAGCAATTTTCCTAATAAAATCCATTTTTACCGTTATTTTTTCCTAATACATACATTTTTTAACACATATTTTTGATTGGAGAACTCCTTTGCAAATTTTGGAGAAGTGCGAATTCTGAAGGATAACTGAGTTTCAGTTCGCATAGTGGTTCAAAAGCAAACTGAACAAATTGCTCCCCCATCCCTACGAGGTGTGTGTGTGTGTGTGTGTGTGCTGTCTGCATATATGTTTGTATGTAAATGGTTTTTATACTATGTATAAATGTATTTTTAAGGTTTTTAATATTTATAAATTGCCCAGAGAGTTTCGGCTATTGGGCAGTACAGAAATGTAATAAATGAAATGAATGAATGAAATCTGACAACAGTCCTTTGGCCAGCACCTTCTTGGAACCATTAATCTATAATATATCATTAACTGAACTTATTATCTTTTAACCTGAATAAGCACATTGTCTATACTATGTTATCATCACACATAGGAAGGTGAGGATGCTAGTCAGTGGGAAATATGAGAGGAATGTATCGTAGATAATAACTATATAGGATAGGTGTTATGAGAATTCAGGGCTTCATACATAGCCTTCCAGTACCTATTTATTTATTTAATGCATTTACATCCCATCTTTCTTCCATCATGGAACCCAAGGTGGCTACATGGGATTCCTGGGTGGTCTCCCCTCCAAGCACTGACCAGATCCAGACCTGCTTAGCTTCAGCAAGGTAGCTGCCTCATGTGCCTTCAGACCACACCCTGGGACCTATCCTTGGATACAAGTGAGACCTGCAAAACAAAACAAAACAAAGCTGCAGTATGGAATGTTCCTGTTCAGGCTTCCATCCAATCAGCTACTCCTCCCAGGATATCCTTTGCAATCCCGCCCCTCCCAGTTTTCTGTTTCCCCCATCTCAACAGTCAATCAGTGTTCTGTGACCACTGAGTATGCCCAATCCTCATTGGGCTGTTTTGGGATCCAACTTCCTAATTTTTCCTCTTTGTACTTCTGTAAAGCTTGAAGTTCCCCTGAGCCTGCTGCTACCTCCCTCTTGTGGGTGAATGGTGCCATTTTGGCTATATAAGGATCCACACTCAGAGAATGAGTTCACTATCAGTATGTATAGTAGTATATAGCAGTGGTGGCCAAACTGTGCCTCAGGAGCCACATGCAACTCTTTGACACTGCCGTTGTGTTTCATGAGCAAAGGTGTCCATGCATTTTGAGGCTCCTGGCATCCTCACTTACATGCCAACAGACCAGGCAATCCTGGTCTTGTGCAGCCACCTGAGCTGCATATGCTGCTGGAGGCGAAGGGGAAGTATCTGGCATGAAGGAAAGGGAAGAAGTAATTGAAGAGGCAAGGACAACATGCAGGAGAGAGAAGAGGTAGGTGACAGCTGAAGAGGCATGGAAGCAGGGAGGAGACAGAAGTAAGGATGGACAAATCTGTCAATTTAGTTTTCTCTCCATTTCTCATCTTCCAATCTTAACTACAGCTCATCCCAAACTTTGAGAATTTTTTTTAAAAAAAGATTTGTGTGAAGATTTGTATGCATTTGTGTGCCTTTCTCCTAATGCACACACTTTGGGTGCAATTCGGTATTGTATTTGTATTGCATCGCATTGTATTTCTTATACTTCTATACTGCCTTTCCAGGACCAACCAAAGCAGTTTACCAAAGGTTCAAAACATAAAAACCATAATCAAATAAAAACATAGTAAAGCTTTCCTCAACCAGGTGTTTTGGACTGCAGCTCCCACGGTCCCTCACCACTGGCTAAGTTAGCTGGGACTGATGGGAGTTGTAGTCCAAAACACCTGTAGAGAACCCAGTTGTGGAAGGCTAACACAGTAAAACACTAAAAAGCATAACAACAATTTAAAAAGCTGGAACCAGTCCAGATAGTGTCTCTTGCTCAGAAGAAGTAGATGGATCTTCATTCCTGGGCACTAGAATGTTCCTTCTCTCCAGCAACAGCACCAACTGTCAATTTTGTCTAATATGTACATTTTTTGCAAGCAATTTTCCTAATAGAAAGCATTTTTAACATTATTTTCATTTGTGTGTGTGTGTGCGTGCACGCACACTTTCCCCTAATATATGCAGTTTTGTACATATTTTTTAATTAGAGAACTTCATTGCAAAAATTGGAGAAGTGCAAATTTTGAAGGATAGCTGACAATCAGTTAGTGTATACTGGTCGGAAAGTGTAAAATTAGGTAAATTCACATTAAAATGCAAATCAGCCCAATCCTCCCACTCCCATCCCTAGACGAAGCAGTTGCCTAAGAGGTGTGGGAGAGCGTAGAAAGGAGAGAGAGAGAGAGAGAGAGAGAGAGAGAGAGAGAGCAGGCTCAGCCAAAAAGGAATGAACACAAGCCCAGGGCAGAGATAAAAGAGAGGAGGCTGTGAGGCATGGAGAAGGGCAGAAATCCAGTCAGCATTGCTCCTTTTTGGTACCTGAGGCCATTTGCAGGAGTTGGGCCCAAGCTATGGGGCTTTCCTTAGGCTTTTCCCTTCCAGCGATGCCCTGCAGGGCAGGCCTCACCTAGGAAGGGAGATTTAATCTTCCTGCTCCAATGCCTTTCCCCTTATCAACTGTACTTCAAAAGACTTACAGCTAGCTTGGAGAGCCACAAGGCCTCTAGCTCTCTAATCAGATGTGATATGGTAAGGTTAATATTATTTTATACTATTAATATAACATGAATATCGAATGTGTGTGTAAAGGTTGTGCACATCTTGGGGGCTCTTGAAATGTCAAAGGTACCTGTGGCTGTGCCTACCACCTGTGACAGTATTACTGAGACAAGGCATACAGTTCTAGAACCGACACTTCAAAGAAGATGTTGAGCTGCTGAGTTAGAACAAAGTCAGAAAAAAGTTATCTACAAACATAAATAGCCAAAAAAAAAAAAACCCCTCTCCCTTTTTCCATCCAAGTGCTCTGAACACTCCATGGATCTGCAGGCAACAACTGATCAAGGTATGTCCATGGCATCAATACAACATATATATGCCGTTTAATTAACTAAAAGTTATTCACAGACATCAAGATTCAGACTCTAGGGTTTTCCATTAAGCTCTCAATAGTCTGGCCCATGGCTTCCCAAGACATTACAGACTGTGCACCAGGGGAGGCTGGTGGCCAGTCTGAGTGGTGGGGCAGAGGGTAGGTCAATAGAGGAGGAGCCAAGGGGTCAGCAGAGGTGGAGCCAAGGGGTCACGGGAGGCAGAGCAGAATTTGAATTCCCAACAATCAGCAACCCATACCACAGAAAGAGAAAACTGAGGCACAAAACATGCAAGGGGGGGGGGATTCACCAGAGGAGGCTGGTGACTCCTATGTCAGTGGGGCTCCTTATCCATTATATCTTTTTGTTTGAGCTTTCTAGGAGCTACCCATGGTGCTGCACTCCATCCCCAAAATAGGTTCACCACCATGGAGCACCATGAATTGCTCCTATAAAGCTCAAACAAAAAGATGTAATGGATAAGGAGCCCCGCTGACAGGTGTCACCAGCCTCCCCTGGAAATCACACAGCCACACAAAAGTACCCCTTTAGACCCACATTCTCCTATTTCAGCAACAACTCCCATTCCATCGAGAATGAAGTGAGTCTAAAATGATGGGTGGGAGGGGAGAATCCACACAGCCAGAATAACAATGATAATGACAGTAATTAAAATAACACACTCTATTCTCAGAGCCACATAGAAAAGCCGCCTTTGGAACACTGGAACGAGTTCTGAAAGCATCCAAAAATCCATGCCTTTGTATATCCATCACAAAGCATCCACTAGAGCAGGCCTACTCAGAAGCAGCACTATACAAAATTCCAAATTGTGCATATCTTGTATGAAGGAAGGACTGGATTGCTTAGGAGAAAGTATGGGAATCCCTTTGCATGTAGTAATAATAATGATGACTATATCCCTTGGGAAGCCAGCAGGAACCCTTTGCAAAACACACAGACCTCCCTCCTTCACACCCACACAGGCACCCCCCTCATCCACACCCCTCCCCAAATCATACACACACACACACACACACACACACTAACCATGATAATCATATTTTTTAAAAATATATTTATTGCATTTTCAAAAGAAAAAAATACATATAAAAACCAAAACAAAACGCATTAATATTAATACATATGTATTATGTACAATGATAATGATAATAGCAATGATAATGATAATAATTAAAATAAGATGTGATATTCTCAGAGCCACACAGAAAAGCACCCTTTGGAATGCGTGGAATGCACACACACACACACACACATACACAAACCCCAAACCATAAACACAAACCTCAGACCAGACCATACACACACATAGAAACCCCAGACCATACACACAACCCCCAGACTAGACTATACACACTCACACATAGAAACCCCAGACCACACACACACATACACGCTGCTACTGCTGCTGCTCTAACCTCACCTCCATGAAGAAAGGCATGCTGCACTGGCTGCTGAGCGCCTCAACCTCACCCCAAAGACCACCTCCCTTGCAGAGGGAAGGGGTTGTCTCTGATTGGGCAGCTCAGGCTAACAGCTAACAGCCTGAGCTGAGCTGAGCTGATTTTTTCTAATACTTGCCCTCTGAGGAGGGGT
Source organism: Shinisaurus crocodilurus (assembly GCA_021292165.1). Lineage (NCBI taxonomy): Eukaryota > Metazoa > Chordata > Lepidosauria > Squamata > Shinisauridae > Shinisaurus > Shinisaurus crocodilurus. The sequence goes on from CM037878.1 coordinate 66,842,061, forward strand.
GCTAGCACTGCCTGGAGCTGGGCACCAGGCAGACTCCAAACCCAGGAATGCTCTGAGCATGTGTGGGAGTTTGCACATGGCCACATGCTCAGTTGTGTAACTAAAGCTGCTGCGCTGCCGCAGGAGCTCCAGGAGCTCCTGCGGTAATGCAGCAGCAGGTACAGCCGGCCACTGCGGAGAAGCAGGTGATGGCTTGGTGAAGAAGAATTTTTATTTTTAAAAGGTAATGCTGGGGAGGGGGAGGGGAGAGCACAATGGCAGGTTGGCACCCAGAGCACCCTCTGATTGGAGCCGCCCCTGCTATTCACGAGAGCCTCTGATGTCACAGAGGAGCTTGCAATGCTAGGACCACCCAATGGAGATCATCTAGTCGCTTTGTCAGTGAGCGGGGAAGCACCACTCCATGGTGCCCATGTGTCCTACTTTACAGAGAACAGCCTTCTGTTTGAAGAGCCATTAGAGGACAGTTCTCTATTTGAAGTTGTCCTCTATTTGAAGGGCTAACCAGTCCAAATCTGGGTTAAAGTCAAAGAACCATAAGAGCAGGAACCATGAAGTTGCTCATCAATGGCTAGCATCTGGGCAGCAGGCTGAGCAGGCATGCGAGTCACCTGGGAATGGGATACTTCCAGAGGGAGGGCTCCTGGTGCCACCTATTTCATAGATTTCATAGATCATAGAGTTGGAAGGAGCCTACAAGGCCATCGAGTCCAACCCCCTGCTCAATGCAGGAAACTAGAGGAGGGGTCTCCCATCCAAGTAACAACCAGGCCTGACCCTGCTTAGCTTTCCACGCTCAGACAAGAGAAGGCCTTGTTCCGCTATTCTGCCACTTTGTTCCCTTAGCTGATTTTCTACAGTAAGGAAACAGAAGAAGTGGTGGAAAAACACAAGAGGGTTACAAATGGAAAACGTCATCATCAGGACCCACTCTCCCATAAAAGTCTGTGTGCATGAGGCAAGGTGATTGTACAATAAAAGCTTCACCTGGAAGCACCCCTGGTCAGTCTTCCCCACCATGGTGAGATGTTTTGTATTTCTATTTAAATTTTTGTTGTTATATCTAAATTTGTATCTATATATACACATTAACATATGCAAATGTTGTGCAAATTGGTGTCTTTTTTCTGGGTGATGTATTTCCTCTTTTTTGGCCACCCTACACTACTCTGCTTTCCCCCAACAAGGTAGGTGTGTGTGTGTGTGTGTGTGTGTGTGTGTGTGTGTGTGTGTATAAAAAAAACAGGAAGTTGAAACTCTGTAGACAATATGTTCCTCATTTGTTGTTGAGCTGAATGACAGCACTAGAGGCCAATAGGACACACATCTACACACATGTGGCCCTATTCCCTCTCTGCTCCCAGAAGTAGGATAAAAGTGATTGCTGCCGCATGAGCTTTCCATCTTTAATTTGCCTTTGTTGTCCTTCGGGAGGCCTGGATAGACTCCACCCCCCACCCCCAAGAAATTAGAAATAGGGCGCTCACTATTAGGAAGGATGCAAACCTCTGTTTCAGCTCATCTTCTCCCCTGCCATTAAACCAGAAAGTATGAGAGTTTAACACAAATACCAGTGGGAGAGCAAAACTGTGCAAATTAAGGTCAAAGCTAAATCCTGCAGGTAATGAGATGTCAATAGAAGGAGGACAAGCTGCAGAGGGATGCAGGGCAAGCTCATTATTGCACTGCTTAAAAGGAAATGAATAATAAGCTAGACATATACATAAGAGAATAACCACAAACGCCTGTATCTTACTGTAAAAGGGATGACGTTTCTTAATCGATTCTATCAAGTATGGGAGAATAGGAAAGAAAAAAGGGAAAGAGAGGCTGTAGAGGCTGCAAAATATGAAAGCTTTAGCTGCAGAATATGAATGTATCAATTTATGCATTGAATTCTGTACTGCTTTTCTTTCAAAATGTCAACGCAGTTTTCAGTATCAAAAGATTCCTCAGTAGAATGCAGATACAGAAAATGTAACTACTTATGGAGTGTGTGTTTACTCAGCACCATTGGGCTCAATGGGGCTTACTCCTTAGTAAGTGTGTTTAGATTAATGCCTTAATCCCACTAAGATCATAAACATAATCATCATAAACATAACCATCACAATCCAATACAGAGTTGAACAAGCTTTAGTTCAGTTATTTCAGTGGCTTTGTGTGCATATAGCCCTGAGTTGAATTGTGACTACCATACTCTGTAAAAAATCTGCATCAAAAGTCTTCAATATAAAACAAATATACAAACCTCACTTTATAAACTGGAGGTGAGGATAAGTACCTTCTCCTGCCTTCTGAAACTCTGTAGGGTCAGGCACTTGTAGGCATCACTGGAGAACATATTTTAAAGGGCTGGGACCATAACACAGAAGGCCCTATTTCTACCCCTACCCCCACCAACAGAAAATATTTTCTTTGGTGTGGGGATCTAGAGCAGGCCTCTCCAGCTGATCTCACTGGGTGTAATAGTTCATATGAGGAATGAAAGGTTTCCTATCAGGAAATCAGAACTTGGTTTCCCTGGAAAGCTGTTCATTACAGTGTCCTTTGAATTGACATGGCTTTTTGTGTCTCATTAGATTAGTACAAGACATGCAGTGCAATCCTATGCACGTTTATTTGGAAATAAGTCTAATTAAATGGGATGGCATGTGCTCTCAAGAAACTGTGTGTGTGACTGTAGCCTTAGGAAAACTAAAATCTTAGCAGCATTCTAAGTTCTTAACATGATGTTTGGTGTTGTGAGCTTTTGAACTGAGGTTCTTGGAGGAGAGATGGCATACAAATGTGATAAATAAATTCTCAGATTATATTGCAATAAGCCATATGGGCAACACATAAAGGATGTGATCATAATTATCTATCAATACAAAAGTTCAAAGAATGGCATTTGCAATGGCTATATAGCTTCTTGTCAGGATTTTTGCAGTGCCTCTATGGACTCTCACTTATTAAAAACAATAAACAAACAACAATGAAAAAACACTGCAAAATCCCAAGATTCACTTAACGTGTAAGCTAACTTAAGATCACATTGTTTATTTGGGTTAGCAACCTCCTATGAACAACACAAAGCACCACATTAGTCCCTGTTATATCTGTTTGTGGCAAGTTATTACTGAGAATTGGATCACGCTGCTCAATCTACTAGAGCCATGGTTTGGTTTTTAAACTTTCTACTTTTAGGAAGCCCTTTCCACATCAGTTTGTCTGCTGTGGAACCTCTGCACATTGCATATGATTTTGGAGCATGTGTACATTCAGGACATGCAGGCTAGGTCTGTTGAACTTCACCCTGAATGAACTGAGATGTCCCCAACATTCCCTTTCAGTTGCACATTGCAGGAAGGAAGATGACAGTACTGGTGGTGGTGGTGGTGGGGGGGGGAAGCTGTCTTTCATGGGATCTTGTCTGCCATTTCTGATCTCCTAAGCTTTCAAGGAAACCCACGATTCCCTGGAAAACAGTTCGAAAACCACTGTGTTAAGATAGAATGGCTATGGAAGAGGCTGCCTCCATGCAAGTGACAGTACTATGTGACCTTTAGGTGGTGTCTTCCAGCCCTGCCATTCTATGAATGAGGTGATCTCCTACCATGAAATAAAACTAATAATCCGGGCTGGCTCTACCATTAGGCAAATTGAGGCAGTTGCCTCAGACAGCAGATCCTGGGAGGTGGCAGCAAAGTGTTGGAGGAGAGAGCTATGTGCCACGGGGCCTGCCCTGCACCCCCTAACCTAGCCTTTTGCCTTCCGGTGCTGTGGAGGATACTGTCCCATCATCATTGTTGAAGAAAGATTCACCTGCCAGTCCGGTTGGGTGTTGTACAGGGAATGGAATGGGTCAGGGAGCTCTATCTTATTCCCCCCCCCCCCGGCAGCTAACTGTTTTGGGCTGGCCCCATTAATAATGATCTGCACTTGGACTTCAGAAACATAGCTGGAATTCTTGCACTTCTTTCCATTAGGGTAAATTCTCCTAAGATAAAATGCTTGGAGGGAAAGGCCAAAGAAAGAACCACCTTAATTTTTCTCCTGTGAGGAACCCCCAAACCTGGACCCTTGTGGTCCTCCCGAGATGGCTCCAGCCTCCAGCTGCAAGAGGACCCATTTGCATGCATTCTTGGTCTGACTGCCTTCTTAACTCCAAATCCCAGTCAACATTATCTGTGTCTAAAGTAAATAACAGTGGGCTCCGTGCTTCCAGAGGAGATTAGCAACAGCTGTATTTTTCTTTAAGGGAGTAACTTTATCAAAGGAGGGTGAAGTGGTAAACTTTCCACTAGCATTTTTAAAGGGGGAAACTAGACCCTGTTCTGAATGCCTACGCTACTCAGAAATGCAGCCTGGCTTCTCTTTCATATGAAAACCCAAGATGACTTTGTTTTTCCTTACACTTAGTATAAAAGGAGAGAGACGCACAATTGTAAGCAAACTCTTCTTTGCTGGATGAGTTATTCCTGTGTTTATTCTTATGTACACATATGGTGAGATTTCAGAAAATTTCTGTAAAAGTGCCTTTTTGAACCTGCCGCTGAGCAGTGGTTCTAGAAGGAAGAACATTAACCCAGTATTTTCAATGTGATTTTTTAAAAAACAGCAAAACCATAGGTTCTAAGAACTGATTCCACAACCTTATTTTCTTCACATGAATATGAGGGTTAGGAAAGATTTTGCCTCCTGATTGATTAAATGCCTGGACTTGGTTTATGTAAGAGTTCTTTGCTCTTTCTTTTCATGTTTTAAAATGGCAAATGGTTTGGATTTCAAAACCAATGAATGGGTCACAGTATTTTAATGGCTGCATGGAGTGTGGGGTGTCTGTAGAATTCTTTTTTGTGTATCTTATTTTTGGAATACATAATCGCCATAATGCTTCATGCTGTTTCATGAAGAGTGTGAGGCATTTGTTCTGAGTACCAGAACTGAATGAAGCTCACAGTCCTTCAACATTAAAAAAAAAACAAAAAACCCACTTCTGGCTTCCCTCCTCTGCTAAGCTTTCTTCCTTTCAGCAGTATAATGGGGGGGGGGTGTCATTTTGTTGTTGCTACTGTTAAAACAATTAGCAGTCTGAAATCCTTGCTGTGCTACTGCAAAACACCCAGAGATCTACTAGTAGGTCCTGATGTAGCTTCTTATACCACCCCTGGCATAAATAATACACCCTTTACCTCCAGGTGTAATCCCCTGGAGACAGATGAGAATGCATTTGTATAAATGGCCACAGAATTACAACCTTAGAATTTTATTCTTATTCTAAACAGACTTACTTCTGAATAAATATTGTTAGGAGCAGGCGGCACAAAATCTACATTATCCCCTATGATACCTGTAATTACATTCACACTCTCGGTGGATTTGGAAAAATAGCATGGGACTGCAATAGAAAAAAAAAGTGTCTCTGGTTTGTTTTCTTTATTTTAACCAGCCCATTCCTAATATTTGAATGGTGAGTGGTGAGAAGCGGTGACAGATGCCACTCAAATGCATTTGGCTTTCTTCTCTGAATATTCTCCGAATACAGACAACAGAGATTGTATTTTCCATTCAGATCAGTTTCTCACCTAATCAGAAAAGTCCCAGAGGATAAAGTGTGCACTATAATTGTGTTGATCTTTTAAAAAATAATAATTGTGTGCTAATTACTTATCACATAGCTTTTAATTATGTGCATATGTCCAGGGGCCTTTAACTTTTAGGGACATTTCCATGATGAAACTCGTAATATATTTACCCCAGCAAGGTATGAGTTCGGAATGGGCTCCTATAAATCCTAAAAGCACCTCCACATGAATAAATGGCATGATACATTTGTATTACTTGTGCTGAAGCACATCCAGAAAGTGAGAAAATTGAAGGGAAATAGTTGTAATGGACAATGGGTTGGATCCAGACTAAGTTAATCATGCTTTACTCCCATTGAAAACAGTGGGGCAAGTTAGTAATGAGTCATGACTAACAAGTCGTATTGATTTCAATGGGACTTAAAGTGTGACTAACATAGCCTGGCCCCAACCATATTTCTTTAAAGCAGCAACTTTGTTTCAGATACTTCACAAGTAAAATATAGTTTGTGTGCTTCCAGGTTATTATTTTACTAATGATAATACTCCTGTGGCTAGGGATGGGGGAACTTAAGTGATAATATTTGGCAAAAACAAAACAACCCCCCCCCACTACTGCTGGCATCAAAAATAGATTATTGGGGAGGGGAGGAATAAACTGAGAAGGAATCAGGAAGGGAAACGACCAAAGTTAGGCTTTTCATGGCCTTAGAATCCACAAAGTTTTTATTAAATCTGGAGCAAATGTTGACAGTTAATTCTATTTCCACCGTCTTGGTTTTATTTCAGCGAGGGGGAAAATATTACTTTTTAATTAATTTCATCACTAGAGTTGTTAGAACTGCAAAAAGAAAATTAACACGAAGGGGGAGGGAGAAAGCACCTCGGCTTAAAAATAAGCAATACGAAGAGCCACTTGAAATGAGAACTTTTCCTGGGATAATTTATTGGAAGGTGAAATAAAATATTATTGCCCTGTCTGTCCGGATTGCCGCTGAAATGCATCAATTCTCATATTGCGATATAATCCAATGATTTGTTTATTTGGGAGTCTTGAATTATTAACACCAGCTGTTTTATTATAAGAAGGTTTGGCTGGATTATTTCTTTGATTTCCTCCCCCGCCCCCCCGTTTATTAAGTTTCCATTGATTTCAAACACATCTTCCTGCCCCCTAAAACAAAAGAAAATGAATAAAAAATCAGAGCATTCCACAGACCAAACTCCTTAATTTCTTCAAGAAATGCTAGTTGCATTTGGCACTCGGAATAAATTATTCAGGCGCACTCTCAGTCGCCGAAGGAAGCAGAAATGAAAGGTCTCCGCAATGAAACGTTCATTTTGCATTTCGATCTATATTAGAATAACCACGCTGAAGGCGGCCGCAGCATCCCTACGTAAAAAAGAAAAAGAAAAGAAAAATGCCGCGTCGGAACTCCTCAACTAACAGCAAGGAAGAAACTGTTCAAAGTGGGAGCCGAAGCTATTCTAGCCTTGATTTTCACACCCACCGCCCAAGTGCCAGGACCAACTTCACTAGAAATGTATCAGTGAATTGATCAATGTATTTGCTTTCCAAGTTAGAAGAGAATGAGATCACCCCGCCAGGAAAGGACTGTCAGAAAGGAGCTCAACTACGGTATTTCCCCACACGCAAGCCCCACGATCGGGCTGGAGGACTCCACCCTCCTATTAATAAGTTCATAAGTTTCCTGGTTTGATGATCTAAAAGTAAGATGCACACGCACACAGACTTATACAAAACTGTACTTGAAATCAAAAAGGACGACAAACTTCGGCTGACAAGGGTTTTAGAGAGAAGACTGAAGATATCTGCAACTCATGAGCTTTCGCTAGTTGGATGGTGGGAGCTTGTTGTTAAAAAGGCGTTGGCTGTGAGTCAACAAGCAGCCTCTAATCTGCCCAGATCAAGAAAGTTATCCGGCTTGGAATGAACATGAAAACTGAAATCTCTCCCGCCCGCCCGCCCGCCTCTCTCGGTGGTGCCGTCAGGGCAGGACTTTGGAGCAGAGGTCCAGGGCCCCGCGCGCAGCAAAATGAGCAGGAGAAGCCCCAAACGCAGCTGGGCTGGCTTACCACATTTTTCAAGTGAAGGAATATATACACATTACCATCTAAGGATGGGGTGGGAGCTGTAAGACCATTAAGTCCAGAATCTAAAATTACCTAACTGCATCGCAGCTCGCTCGCTCGCTCGCTCGCTGCCCCCCCCCCGCCATGTGTGTGTGTCCCGCTGAAGATGGAATGGCTTCCACACTTTGGCAAAGTTAGCAAAGTTAGCCTAATGCCTTCCAAATGAGAGCTCCTAGCAGAATAAGGAGCTAGAGTAGAATATTCTTCTGCGCTGTGTTCTCATAGCTTTTGCTCTAATGTTCATCTTTAAAATAAATAATTACCCCAAACCGGCCAAATTAATGTGGGTTGGATCCAGGCTTCGTCATACTTAGAAGAGACCCGCTGAATTCAATGGGACTCAAGTTAGTCATTTCAGTCCCATTGATTTCAATGGGTCTCCTCTAAGTAGGACTATGGCTGGATCCAATCCTGTACGAATAAATGGTCTATGCATCCATATTAAGGCCACCGAACGATGATTGAGGAAGCCTGGCTGGGGAGGGATGGAATTTTCAAAATAGGACTCAGACAATTTATATTGGACCCCCGGTACTGTTGGGGGTGGGTGGGTTTCGTTCTCTTCGGATTGTTAGTTTAACCAAGCCCAGCTCCAATCTCAAGCATACCGACAACATCCTAGGAGGTTGTATATTGAAATCATTGGGACACTTTCGAATAAAACCAGGGTAGGGCTATGATCAGCACGTTGTACCTCGAAACCTGAAAACAAAACTCAAAACATTCCCAGATATCGTTTGCTTACATTACTGGGTCTGCAGCTGTTGTCTGAAGGAGTGACAAGTGCATGATTTGAGAGAACGTCGTCACAAATTAACGCAATTTAGTGCAATAGACGGAAAACTTTTCCCACCCAGATCTACCCAAGTGACGGGGGAGCTGAACAAAAATCCTTACCAATTGTGCCCTCTTTTAGACCAAGTTCAGCAGAGTATAATTAAATTCACAAAGAGCACTTCGTCTCAAAGAGTGGATATAGCAGTCCTGGCTTTGGAAATGTGTAATGCAGTGTTACTAGAGGGAAACCAGCATTTTCTTCTTCTAAGTTTTTCACAGCTCAAGCAGTCTTTTTTGCAGCAATCTTTTCAGTGGGACATGATAGAGAAAGCAGCTGTTTCTAAACAATGAAGCCTCTCTTTCTCTCTTTAAAGTAAAAAAAAACAAACACTTTTTAAGAATTCATGGAACGTTGAAGCACCTCTCCTTCAGAGTTAGGTAGATTTCATTGGTTTCAATGAACGTGCCTAAAGCTGCTCAACACTTTTTCACACACTAAACTTGATAGAATGTTTTATTCTACAACAAAAGCTTTACATTGCAAATAAATATGGCTTGATTTTTTAAAAAAGCTGATGGTGCCTTGCTTTTCATCTACTATTCAAAGGATCCATATTTCTAATCAGAATCCGGGGATTTTGGAATGTTTGATAAAGATGGCGTCAATTTAGACTGAAATGCCCTTGGGGAGATGTCCCCCCACCCTCTCTCTGATGGTCAGACTCTACAATGTGTCATGTACAGGGTATATAACACAATATTTTGATATTAACGTTATTATTACCATTAACAATAACCACAGTTCATCTAAGTAACACATATATGTACATCATTTATAGCTGAGAGAAAACATTAAATCCCTTGCTTGAATGAGGAGATGTAGCAAGGCCAACTGCTTACACCACGGCCACAATGACAAACTTCACACTGCTTTGAGAGGAGGAAATTTAACTATGGTCTGTCTTTAATGGATTGATCTTACCAATTAACCAATTAAGGGCACTATCCTATGGATGTTTAGACAGAAAGAAGTCCTACAACTTGGCATGGCTGGCTGGGGAATGCTGGGAGTTGTAGGACTTCCTACAACTTGCGTCTTAGGGTGCCACTGGGGATCATTTCAATGGGGCTAGCAGGAAAGAACTTTCTGAAGAACTTTCTGAGGAGTTGAGCCTTGTAGTGCAGCTTTCCCAACCCCACATCTCCCAGATGTGTTGGATTACAACTCCCAGTCACTGACTCTCAGCCTAACCTACCTCACAGGGTTGTTGTGAGGATAAAATGGAGAGGAGGAGGATCATGTAAGCCGCCTTGTATTCCATGCAGGAAAAAAGGAGGGGTATAAATATAATAAATAAATAAATAAATTCAAAATTCTTAGCAAATTAGGGTCCAAAGCACTTGCAGTGTCAAAAGTTGGCCTGGAGTTGGAGTTAGTTTACAGATGTGGTCCAGGGGAAAGATGTATCAGGAAATATTTGGGGTGGGGTTTAGAAACTTTCATGATAGAAATCAGCCTTCCCCCAACCTGGCCCTCTCCAGATGTACTGGATGACAACTCTCATCATGGGCTGGCTGGCTGGGAGGTATAGTCAAACACATCTGTAGGGCATCAGTTTGGGAGAAGGATGCTATAAATGATGTCAAGGTTGGATCTGCAATAACAAATTTAACATTTGGGGAAGTCATTTTCATAACAAGGCTTAGGGCGGGCAAGGCACTTGCAGGGAGGGAAATGGGGCCTGACTGCAGGCTGCATCATTGGGAGGGGGCTCTCCCAGAAGGCCTTCTCTTTCCTCTGGTGGCTCCCTCCCTCCCTGAACTCAGTGTGGGATTAGCCAGCTGCCCCTGGGGTGGGGATAGAGGTTTTTTGTCCACCAACAAATTGGCCTCGGTTGGTGGATTGTATATTGCCTACTTCATCCTGACTGTCAGGTCCAGGGTTGTCAAGTTAGTTGGCTTTGATTGGTCACACTTTGCAGGGATGTGCAAGATCCAGCAGGTAAGTTTAGTAGGAACTTATGAGCACCTTGAGGCACCTTTAAGGTGATTGACCAGTCCTGAGACTTGCCACTTAGAGCTGTGAAACCTAGTGGTGGGGTCAGGTTGGCCTTTGGGGCTAACCTGGCTCATCCACTAGGAGTTTTAGAGAGGGGATGACTCAGGAAGGCCACCCTGCTCACTTGAGGGGTATGGCATTAAGGGAGGGGTGGGAACTTCTTCCCATCCCTCCCTTGAAGCAGGGTTGGGCTGCCCTAATGGATTACAAGTGGTAGGCCTGCTGGGTTGAAAAACAGCTAGCCTCCCACACAGCCATTTCCTGCCTTCTGCAGATCTTCACTGAAATAGTGAATTAATTTACTGAGCCCAATAGCCTGATACCAATAGCTGTGTCTCCCCTCCCCTTGTTATTTCCATTCCTTCACAAAGGGTAACATGAAATGCTAAGAAGCAAAGGGACCTGTGTGGCATGTTGGTTACAAGACTGAGCAGGATGTTACAATCAGGATGTCCCCAGTTCAAATTTCACCTCTGCCCTGCACTCACTGACTAGGGGCACAATCCTATGCATGTTTAGACAGAAAAAAGTCCTACAACTCCCAGCATTCCCCAACCAGCCATGGCTGGCTGGGGAGGGAATGCTGGAAGTTGTAGGACTTTTTTCTGTCTAAACATGCATCGGATTGTGCCCAATGTGGCCTTAGGCAATCCACCCTCCATCAGCTTCAGACCTTCCCTCCACCCCCATTTCCAGTAGAGGGGATAATAATGCAGACTTGCAGGGTGCTGTATGTATTACTACTGGTCCTGGAAAATGCATACAAAGGCCAAGTGCAATTATTTAGGGATATGGGGTGTGTTAAGGTGACTTGTATTCATTGGTTTCAGCAAAAACAAGTGTCTCAGGGCCCCATAAAGTCTAACAAAATGTATTGTGGCATAAGCTTTTGTGGGCTAGAGCCTTTTTCATCAGCTGCAAACTCTGAAGTCAACTGCAGCATTTGCTTAGGTTTCAACTATCTGGATTGCCACTACCAACCTTAACTGGGCCCTATCATTCCCAGCATACCACGGCCAGCATAGCTGGCTGGAGGGATGCTGCTGGGAGTTGTAGGACTTTTTTTTCTGTCTAAAAGTGCATAGGACTGCACCCTAAACATATTTACCTGAGCAGAAGCCAGGCTTGATTCAACGTGTAAACCTAGGGACAAGGTCTAACATGGCACGACCTTGGCTGAAGTACTTTTTTAATGAAGAGATGATCCGTACTTACTCTTACTCTTACTCTTAGGCTCCATTTGGGAGTAAGTACTACTACTACTATACTCATTGGACTTATTTCTTCGGAATAAGCAAGCATAGGATGAGGATGCACAGTAATGTGTTCGGGGCGAGAATACTAGCGTGTTAACGGATAAAAATGTTATTATTTGTCAGGAGCGGGGTGAGTGAAAATTCATAAAATTCATTTTAAAAGAACCAGTTTTAAAGTGCCAGTCATCCCGAAAGTTGAGTAAGACCCGACAAATCGAAAAGATCGAAAACAGAGGGGAGAGAGAAAGTGGGGTGGGGGTGGATTCCTTCTTCTCAGTGTTCAAGGAAAGAAAAAATGGCAAGACTGCCACTCTGGGGCTTAAAGGTGGAGAGAGAACTGGCACGCATTGTAAACGTTTAGTGTGGCTTGTGGAGGGGGCAGATTTATTTGAGAGAACTTTGAGGAAAGTGGAAATGTTTTAAAAAGCTATTTTGCAGAAGCCCCCGTTCCCGAACGTTTGGGAACTAAGAAGGTTAATTCCACTCCTGGCTGCTTTCTCTTCTTTTGGCAAGAAAAACACTCACAATGGGCGTCTCCGCTTGCTGGGGTTTGGATCGTGGGAGCAGAACACTACGGCGAAGTTCTGAGCAGATGGAAACCAGGGGGATTGCCTATGGATCAAAACTAAACCAGAAATTTGCTCTCTCTTGGCATTACTTGATCAGCGGCGATGCATGCAGATGATGTATCCACCAGTCCCCCACACAAAGTCGAAGATAAAGGCTACCAGTACCGATCCGACCCGGCCTGACGAGCTGGATTCGAATTCCGCGGGCTGGCGCGCAGTCGCTCATATTAGAAAGCGACGCAATCCTGGTGAGTTTCCCCACGCGCATCTTCCTTACTCTGTCACGTTTCCCCATCCAGATTTCCTAAACTGGTTTCTGAAAAGCCAACGGAATCGGTGCGTTTGAATCAGCAGTTCGTTTTTCTTTTCGCGGGATCGCCCGCCACTGCCAGTCCAAGGACAGCGAAAATTGTCCTATTGAAGAGGAAAGAAAGAAAGAGCAGGTAGCAGTCTGAAAGAAAAAGGGAAAGCGAATCACTTCACCTGGCAATTCTCTTTGAACTTGGCCTGGCCCTTTGGAAGGGAAAACATGCTGTAGTGTGCTGCCCCTCTCACCTGCGCCTTGGCTTGCTACACACACACACACCGTTAACTTCTCCTTCCCCACGTCCACCTCCACCCCAGCCCCTAGGAGAAACAACTGAAGTGGGTATGTAAACTTCCCTTGAGCTTGAGGCTATGCCTGGCTACCTCCCGCTACAAAGGACTTAAGTTCGGGGTCAACCCTGGATCAGGGATGGGCTGCTTTCAGTTTAGCGTGCGTAGTATCGTCATTCTCCTCCTCCTCCTCCTCCTCCTCAATCTCCGTGGTTCAGAGAGACATGCTTTAAATTTACAAAGCAGAAGTGCATTCTCCGGCCTTTTCGAAGAGAGGTGAGATAAGAAATATTGAGTAAGCACGCTTGCGTAAGAACATCGGGAGTGTTTTGCGGGAGTCTGACCCAGGTCCAACTTAGTCCAGATATTTTGCAAGAAGTACAGTTGCTGAGTGGTCTACCAAAAATTGGCCAGTGATCCACTGGTGGGCCGCGATTATCTTCTCCTTAACCCTACATTACAATATCTGGTGGAACAGCGACCACTTCCCCATTCAAAACTTGGGAGGACGCCCCCCCCCCCCGCCGCTGATGTCGGAGGGATTCCAAGCAAGTGAAACAAGTGACAAGCGTGTGCCGCAGTCTCGTTTATTACAAGACCCCCGCACCCCTCACCCCACCCCTGAAAATGACGAGGTGGATAGGCTGGAAGAGGCAGAGCTTCATCCCTGGTGGACAGAAGTTTTGATTTGAGGGTTTTCCTTTATTACAATCTCGACATTACCTTGGTCCGAAAACTCGCAGAGCCCTGGGTTTTTTAACATTCCGAAGATATGTTGGTTCTCTGTCCCAGGCCGATTTGCCTTTAATCGCCCCGGCCACCCCAGTTTGGAGAGGAGTAGCCAGAAGTGAAGGGGTTCTACGACTCTGAGTCTCCGTTTCAACTTTGTGACGGATTCCAATCGTATTGTGTGACTGCTTGGAAGCTGCCCCCCACCCCCACCAAGATCGAACTATTTGGGCAGAGATTATCTCCCCCACCAAAAACCTACATGAACCACATTAACTCCACAGAGCGATCCTGTGAATGTTTAAACAGAGGTGAATCCCAATAAGTTCAGTGGAGTTTACTCCCTAGCAAGCGGCTTTAAGACTGCAGCCTTAAAGTCTTTGGGCACAAACAATCGAGGCACAATGAGTGTCCCCTTGGAATCAATGAATAAAGTAAGTGCTTGACGACGTGCTGATTTCAATGGGACTTGCTCCCGAGTAAGTGAGCCTACGGTTGCGTGCCTATTTTCCTCTGGATTGTACTCCTAAACTAAAGCTTCACTCCTTTCATACGATCGCGATCAGAGTTATTTCAAAATATCTGAGAGATGTAGAAAAGCATTTCCGGTGTTTCTTACAACTTGCGGACATAAGCGGTATTTACAAAGAACACGTGGGCGATGATTCTGGCTTTTGCTTTCTGATCTCGCCAGGTGTTAATCGTCCTTGGCCTTTGCAACTGTCCCCCCCCCTTTTTTTTACACTGCTAGGAGTATAGATTCATATAGGAATGGGACGGATTACAGGGTTTATTGCAAATAGTCATGTTGACGGAGAACTCAGATGTGAGCTTGCATTGAAACGGTTGGCTTCCTTTTGTATTTTAAAGGACCTTTGTCGTCCCGTACTGACATTGAGTACTCTGTAGCAGCCTGTGGAAGTTTCTTTAAAAATAAAACACCGTGGCTAAGAGAACAGGGCAGCCAATGTGGTTCTGATACTCCTTTTCGGAAGTATATATTTGACCGAGCAAAATCTAATGCTGGTCGTTTGAAAAGGTCCATATCTGCTGTTATCCTGCTCTTTTTTTTCCTGCAGCGGCCGCATAAAATGCTTCTCTGGAAAAGCCGCTGGTGACTTCAAAAACAAAAATGAGTGCCTTATAATTCTCCCTTCTGCGTTGTTTTTACCCCATAGGGAAGATGCCTTGGGGCGCAATCCTATGCATTTTAGACAGAAAAAAGTCCTACAACTCCAAGCATTCCACAGCCAGAGCTGGCTGGGGAATGCTGGGAGTTGTAGGACTTTTTTCTGTCTAAACATGCATAGGACTGCGCCCTCAGATACGATCCACTAGTAGATTCTCCTGCGCAAGCCCCGTTACAATGAGTGTAGCTCCCGTTCAGCGAAGCCTGAGCAGGAGAATTTGCTGTTGGATTGTGCCCCTTTCCATCTGTACTTACTTGGATACTTTTTATTAATATAAATAAATTAATATGCAAATTATTAATCTGCAAGAGGTTTGAGCCTCTTTCGCAGCTGCCAGCAACAAATAGGTGCGTATCGTTTGAAAAGCAAAACAAATACTCATCCACAGTTTTTAACCTTCTCTTTAAAAAAAAACACAGGCAAAAGCTGGTCCACTGTGTGCATTAAGGGATTCATTTTTAAAATAACTCCCTAAATAATTAAAAACAAAACAAAACATTGCTTTGGAAATGTAGAGTGATTCTTTCAGAGGGAGGACTGCTGGCGGATCCTCACAGAGTACAGGGGAAGAATTTTCCTGCTCTGCCTTAGGTTGTAGTCTTATGCACACTGACAGCATAATCCTATATGCCTACTCAGAAGTACGTCCCAGGTTAGTGAGTACAGGATTGCAGCTTTATCAGGGAATAAGTCCCATTAATAAGAGCCAGTGTGGCGTAGTGGTGAGAGTGTTGGACTGGGACCCAGGAGTTCCGGGTTCTAGTCCCCACTCGGCCATGAAACTCACTGGGTGACTTTGGGCCAGTCACTGACTCTCAGCCTAACCTACCTCACAGGGTTGTTGTGAGGAAAAAATGGAGAGGAGGAGGATTATGTAAGCCGCCTTGGGTTCCTTGCAGGAAAAAAAGGTGTGGTATAAATATAATTAATAAATAAATAATAAAAAATTGAACACTGTGGGACTTATGTCTGAGTAAACATGTATAGGGTTTTGCTTCAATACTCCCCCCCCCCTCTGGTAAATCAGTTCACAGATAAAAATCAGTTTGTTTGGCTAGACTTTCTCTTTTTGATTTTAGGGATTAAACCAATGCATGAATCCTAATTTCATGGGGTTAATTGTTATTATTGTGTTTTAATTGCATCATTGTAAACCGCCTTGGGTGCATTGTATGCAGAATTGTGGAATAAAATAATAATACAATACATTCTCATTGACTTCAAAGGGGGTCAGACTCTTGGCATACTTCATTGTACAATGCTGCTGCTGCAATCCTATGCATAGTTACTTGAGAGTAAGCCTGATTGAACAGAGTAAACATGCAAAGTATTGCACTGTTTGTCTGAACAGCTACATAAAAGGAGCTCCTTTAGGAGTTTATATCTGGGCTTCCTCTGAAAATGAGCCTCAAGAAGAAGCCAGTGTTAAAAAGAATCCTGTGCAACCTTAACGAGCAACATATTTATTGTGGCATTAAGGTTTTGTAAATGACAGCTCACTTCATTAGCAGAATTCAGGCCTAGAGAGTTAATAGAATAGAATAGAATAGAATAGTTCTGCCTTCCCAATCTGGTGCCCTCCCGATGGGTTCAATGTCAACTCCCATCATTCCTATTTCCTAGCCCACATGGCCAATGGTCAAAATGCTGAGGGTTGTAGTCCAAAACAACTGGAGACCAGCAGGTTGATGAAGGCTGGAATAGTTGATCAACTGATAGACATAGGAGTTAAATAACGGGAGGTTATTTAGATTATTTCTAACCCTACTATTCAGATTGGCAAGGGAAGAGATCACATGCTTCAGTCTGAGCCTTGACGCTGAAAATCAAGCTTTGAATGAGTGGCTGCAACAAAATTGTTGCAGTATATCTCTGGCATGTGTGTATTACCTGAGTCTGTGGGTGTGGGTGTGGGTGGGGGGTGGGAGAAACCCCCCCCCCAAAAGTTAGCATCCAAGACAGGAGACTCTGTTCCTGTGCAAGATTTATTGTATTTATTTAATGCCTTTTTGAACGTTAGAAGTGCGAACAGTCAGCATGCAAGGTTTCTGAAATGCAAGTGCTTGATTTGGCCTGGCAAGCTGCCTGCAGTCTGAGTAGCAGGGGGGGGGGGATTTTTGACTGGGCATCCAAACCAGCCTCAGCTCCACCTCTGAGCTGCAATATTAGCAATATTAAGCTCTCTCTCAGAACAGCCCTCCAACCTATTACTGGGGTATAACACTGAACTGGGATATAACATTTCAGACCAATCTATACTGTGGGGATAAAATCAATGGGTAACATTGCAGGGTTGCTGTACTTTCTCAGCTCAGACCAACTCCCAACCTTCAACAGGGGGCTATTCTCGCAGCACTGCGGAGGTGCTTGTTGTAAACCACTCGGAGCCTGGCCTACAGTATTCAGTGTGAAGCACACTGCACTGCAAGGCTGTCGTAAGCCACTCTCTCCCAGACAGGGCTCCTTCCATCCTGCAAGATGGAGAAGGAACTACATCTGCATTGGAAGGTAGGTGGGGTGTTTTGTTTTGTTTTTAATGTTTCACATTAAATAAAGATCTGGGAAATCACCTCGGGGTGCTCTTTCTACCTCCCCCCCCCGCTGCCCCCAGCACCCTTCCTCAGTGGCTTTGTATACTTCTCCTCGCCATTTGCCCCCTAGTTGCTTAGCCTTAGGGCTTCTGGAACTGGCTGCCCTCTGTGGCAGACGAAGGGAAAGGATCTCTCTCTCTCTCTCTCTCTCTCTCTCTCTCTCTCTCTCTCTCGGTGTTCCGCCCCTTCCAGCTTCACCTTGGAGTTCTCGCGCGTAGTGGAGGGTTTGTTGCTGTCAGCCCTGGGGCTGATGTCGGTGTTTATCTCCGCTGTCCTGACAGGAGAAGTCAAAGCGTGTTTGGGTGGCTCAACTAGGCAGACCTAAGTAACTGAGACCCAGGCAGGGATCAGCTTGGCTAGGCAAGGAGGTGTCACTTGTACGCAGTCACTTTGGTGATCAACACTTGAATGATTTATGCCTTCGACTTTAATTATATTTCTGTGACAGGTGGCACTCCCCTGGACAAAAGTTAGCAGAGGTCAGCCAAGATGAAATGTCCGTTTATCAAGCCTGAAATGCAACGGGACCGGCTGCAAGGACCAGGCAGCGTATAATATTAACTTGTCCCCTTTGCCTTTTCTCCCCGCCTGCCCCATTGCCCAGTATCTAAAACGGGCCCGGCACTGGGGATGGGGAAATCAAGGTCAAATCTTGCCCTCTTTTCCAAATAAATGCAGCCTCTCCCCCTTTCCAGGCTCTTGCACGGTTAATCAGAGGCAAAATAATGCCTCAAGAGAAAGACTTTGGGGAGGGCGGCTATAACCGAACTAACTTTGAGGTCCAAATGCTTGTGAGCTCGAGCTCAGGGGAAAGGATCTGTCCTCCTCGAGAAGGCAGAGGAGAAACGGGCTCCTCCAGACTCCTGAAACTGAGCTGACCTACCACTATCCAACCTGATCTACTATCCAGTTACACGGAAATGCATGCAATCCTGTGCGTGGTTACTTGAGAGTAAACATGTCAAGGATCCCGAAGAATCTGTCCCACTGAAGTCAATGGAGGAAAATCAGCTTTGGATCCAAGTGCTTTCAACTATCGGGTAGGGGCTGTTTGCGTCGGGGCTTACTGAAAATTAGCCAGAGAGCCCCAAGGGCCTCGGTGGCTCCTGCCCCAGCCAGTATGCATGCACTCAGAGACTTACTCCTCTTATACCGGATGTCAATTAAGGCTTCTGAAGTCTGTTCAAAGGGAATTTGGCTCGGTGTTCGAATGGGCATTGGACAATCAGAACGGTTAAAGCTGGCTGCAGCTTACAGCAGAGGGTCTTACAGGCCAACTTGTCTGCTGAAAAGTAAGTAAGTGGGTGGGTGGGATGATCCTTACATCACAGGATCGGTACTTAGCATTGCAGCCTTAAGATTATTGCCTTTCATGCTTCTTATCTACCGTCTGATTCGATTTCTTGGCAATCCTTAATGTCAGGAGAGGTCCCACTGAACCCTGCACTGAAGTCAGTGGGATCATTCCATAGTAAGTGCCTTGGCAATTAAAGCCCATGCTCCCAGCAAATTGGAAGGCTATGAGGACCCCAGGGACTGGCAGAAGACCCTCCATACAGTACACAGACATCATGGCCCTGTCTGGGCTTACAGACTTGAGACCCTGGATTGTGCTTTGTCCTTCCCTCCTACACAGACTTTGTGCCTTAGTTTACTTTCTCCTCTCTGCTTTGATTTGCTTGGCCCTGCTTCCTTCCTTGGGCACCGGGTATATCTCACTTCCTTGGTGCCATACAGAGTGGTCTGATCTCTGCACAGGTCAAAGTCTCCCTGCGGTGGGGGTGGGGGCGAGGGAGGGTAGGAATCATGCACACAGAGAACCCATCTGTTTCAGGGACTTCAATGGCATAGAAGCGCATGTGCCCAGCCTCCTAATCCCAGGTGGCTGTGACCTTGACCTGCCATTTGCTGTAAGCAAGTTAACAGGAACCCTTCTCTGCTGTCCAACCACCATTGTGATTTTAGTTTGTTTTCAACATATTGTTTTTGTTTCTTTTATCCGTTTTTGTCTTTTTATTGTTCACTGCTCCAGAACCTGCTTGATGTGGAGCAGTATACAAATACAACTCAAAACAGGAGAGTGGAACTCATCCATAGGGACTGAAAAGAGAATGAATGAATAGAATGTAAATAATAATAATCATAATAACAACAACAACAACCTCTAGGAACATTCCAGCCTCCCCAGCTCCTGCAAAATGGAATGCAGCCTTCCCCAGCCTGGTGCTCTCCAGATGACTTGGACTACAACTCCCATCACCCCAATCAGCATGCTCAGTTGCCACATTGGCTGAGGATGATGGGAGTTATGATCCAATGCATCTGGAGGGCACCAGTTTGCGGAAGTAACTTACTCCTGAAATGAACTGAGGCTGCATCAGGATCATTCCTGGAAGACATTCAAGCTGGAAGACACTGATGTGTTACACCCAAGATCTAAGGCAGGGGAGGGAATCTATGGTCCTCCAGATGTTTTGGCCTACAACTCCCATCAGCCCTCACCTCTGGTTATGCTGGCTAGGGCTGATGGAACATGTCAGCCAGAACATCTGGAGGGCCTCATGTGGCCCACCTCTGATAAAGTCCAGACCAACAAACAAGTTGGATGGTTGAAGAAGTGAAATGTTTTCCTCACCAGCCAGCAGGCAGAAGCAGCCTGCTGCTTTACTGATTTACAGTGGGAGGAACTGAAACCCTAACTGTATATTCCAAAGGCCTGCCTACGATCTGGAGTGTATTCTGAATACATACTTGGAAGCAAATTTGTTTTCATGCTCCCCAGTAGAAGGAAAGACATGGAAATCCCAGTTCCAGGCAACCTAAGAAAGTCCTATTATTATTTATTATATTATTTATTATATTTATACCCCGCCTTTTTCCCTGCAAGGAACCCAAGGTGGCTTACAGGCTTACATAATCCTCCTCCTCCTCTCCATTTTATCCTCACAACAACCCTGTGAGGTAGGTTAGGTTATGTATTTCAATCATCTTTACATGCTCTTCTAACTAAGTGAGCACGCTCCAAAAGCAGGATTGCACAATATGCAGTTACATTTCTTAAGTTTCTTGGGATCAAATTCCCCCAGATGAGGAGCATCTGTTCCAAACATGTTGTGATTCCTGATCTTTGAATACATCTTCTTTTGCACCTCTTCATTCTACTCTTTTCAATCCCAGTGGATGAGTTCCACTCTCCTGTCTTGCTATGCATAAGACTGCAATGTCTGATCCATTACCAATTGAAGCTTTACTGCGGGTTTCAATAGGATGGAAAGGGTTGTTCCTAATTCCGGTATGTTTACTTTGAAGTCCTATTGATTCCAATGAAATTTATCTCGAAAAATTGTCCTTGGGATCATAACCATATTGTTCAATCCCACTGAGTTTATAGGGTTTGCTCCCAAGTAAGTGTGCATAGGATTGCTTTAGATTGTGTCCACAAGCCACTTACTGAAATCCAAGCCATTACCACCAAAATATATTTACCATTGACTTCAGTTGGATGTGGATTTATACCTACTTATTGATTTCCATGGCATTTTAGTGATACAGATTTAGAATCAGTAGTTTTGAGATAAACAGTATAATATGTATCCCAGTCCCAACACAGTTACTTTGAAGTAAGTTTCATTGATATCAAATTAAAACGAATACCTCCCTTTCCACGTCTGATTTCACTTCCATGGTTATTCCAGGGCAAAGTACCTCACTTCTGATGCACTACCCCCTTTAGAATCTAGCTATTCCTGTTCCTCGTTTGTTTACTCTACATGATGAAGCCAGCAAAGTTGTGGCTAACCCATAATTTCTTGCAGACACCGAGGCAGATGCTGGGCATTTTAAAAGGAGACTCTAGACCGAACTCACGTCGTATGGGGAGACATTTAACTTTGAATTGTCAACCCCACACAGCCCTTCCGACACTTCCAAATCGCAAGCAGTATTTGGGGGGGGGGGATCCCTCACTGACATTTACTCTGAATCAATGAACTCTGGATTAAAAGTGCTCAGGTGAACCGCGGTGTCCGCAAAGGCTCTAGACAATTGCAGGCGAAAACAAATGCGTAGGACAAGCAGCGCTTGAAGCAGCCTCAGATAGCCTATATCCATCCATTCCATCTCCATCGCCTTCCTCACTCTTTTTGCAGGACCCTCCAGTCTCGTCTCTCCCTTCTTTCCCGCCCAGTAAAAAGGATACACTGGACATTCCTTCGTCTCGGCAAGATATTGGTTTAAACACGCGCGCGCGAGCGCGAGCGCGCACTCACACACACACACCATTTGGACTTTCAAGAGTTAAAATCAACGATGAAAGTGAACAGTGTGTGTTCTTCCCTCCCCAGAGCTCCCAATATTGCCAATATTCTAATCTCAGTACTAGAAGTGGGTGATGCCACATCTGGATCGCCACATTTCCCCCTTGTCCCTCTGAATGTGTTTCTTCGAGCCCGTTTTCACCACTAGGACTCAGGCAACTATGGGGAAACGGGTAAGTGAAGGATAGAAAAAAATATTGCCCAAACAATCCCAGGGCCATATATTTATAAATAAATAAACAAACTGTGCCTCGCTTGGCTGGTAGGTTGATATAGTGAGGCGGTCTATATAGGTGTTTGCACAAATAACAAGGCATGTTGGGTAGGTGGGTGGGTACCACAGAGAGGAGCGGAGTCTGGACCCTACTTCGTTTCATATGACTGATCCTGTAAATATTATCCAAGGGTATTTCGTCTTGTGCGCATGGGCGCGTGCGTGCGTGCGAGCTTGTCAGAGGTCTCGCGAGAACGAAAGTGCAAATAGCCACTATTTAAACAATATTCTGAATACCCGTGCAAACATTTTAGGGCGTTGTGGGTGAAATGTTAATCGCTTTTTGTTTTTTGTGTTAATTATTTGGGTTGTTTTATTTTAAGGGCGTGCCACCAGTATCCAAAGAGTATCCCTGGGGCACGTGCAGAAAGTTGATCTATTTATTTCGAAAGCGCGTACAAATCAAACAGGCACTCTGAGTCTGATCCTAAGCTCACTTAAGTGGACACAAATTCCTAAAATACCTTGAGGGCTGGATTGTGAAGGCCCCTTGCTGCGCCTCTCTCGAGCTGACCACAGGGCTGATGTGGTGAAGAAGACACATCCGTTTCGGTCGTCTGTGGTACGGACAGAAAGAGACGTAGTTGCCCTCGACAACTTCCCACCCTGATTCTGGAGGATCAGGCAGCCCCCACGCCCTCTTCTTTGTAATGTAAGAACTCTACCGCAAGCAACATACAATCAAAAGGGCTTCCAGTCCACACACACAAGCCTGAGCCGACATTTCTGGGGTCTACTTCGACTGAAGCCCTACCATTGTTGTATAGGTTTCGGGACGAACATCTGATTCCTAGGCACCTCCTCTCCAAGCTCGTAGTGCCACCAAATCTCGGCAGATCTCTCCATCGGCTAAACTATGTCCACACTGAGCCCCAGAGTGTGAAACCACACTTGCTTTCTAGATTTGAGGAATCCGACAGCGATTACAAGGGGCTCATGTGTGCGCGCGCGCGTGTGTTTTGATCGAGAGTCCAATCATTTATCAAAGCAGGAAGCCGAAAGAAAGGAAACAAGCCCTCTCGGCAAAGCCAAGGAAGGAGCCTAACGATTTAGATTCAGGGTAATCTCTCCCCTCCCCTAATCTCCTCGCAGTATTTGATATGATGAATAACCCAATATAGGCCTTTAAAAATAGGTCATTGCATAAAGAGACTCCCAGAGGGCAATAAAAAAGGTGGGCGAGGGCGCTTTAAGGAGAGAAACCCTTTGACTTTCACTGTTGTTTGTTGTCTGGCAGTCAGCAGAGGACAAACAAACAGCACCTTTGAATGGGAGACATGGGGGGGAGAAGAGGAGGCGAGTCTATTCCCTGTCTGAAGCAGCTAACCCTATGGCATAAAAGGCCGGATCGCCCAGATTGTTTAGGGGAGGGGGAGGATAAAGGAATGGAGTCCCCCGTATCCCCCCTATGTGCATATGGTGGGTAATGATCCGATCTTTGCGCCACAGATTTAACCCTTTTTTCCGCATTACTTAATCCGGAATAACTACGACATAATGTTTTATACTCACTGTGTTTTATGTCCACAATCACACACACACACACACACACACACACACACACATACACCTCATCCATAACTGGACAATATGGGAGCTCTTCTCATTGCATCACTTTTTAACCACTCGGATTGAAAATTCGACAGTGGGGTTAAATCGTGTTGAAGGGTCATTAATCCGCGTTAAGTGCTGTCTTCATATGAACATTTGGATCACACCGCAATTGCGTCTTTTTGTGTGTGCTCGTGTGTGTGTGTGTGTGTGCGTGCGTGCGTGTGTGCGTGTGTGGTGGTGGGGGTTCAGTTTCTTTGTTCCTCCGGGGACGGTACCATGTTTTATAGGAGCAGTTAAATATTTGCTATCGATGTCGAATACAGACCCGGAGAGATCAGAAAAGCCCTCTTCATAAGAGCGGCGTTAAAATATTGTACTTGCGCTTTTGCTCGCCTTTGCGAGAGGAGGTGTTCGAGAGATTTATTGAATTTTAGCTTTACAGACATGAAGTTTCAGGGACAGATAATAAATAAGAGGGTAGGGGGATTGTATATTTCCTCTCACTACAGCCTAGAAGAGAAATGGGTGTATGTGGTGGTGGTGGGGAGCAGTGGGAAGGGAGGCGGGGGTGGGTGATTCCAGGTAATCATTTGTAGAAAGGCGTTACAAACGCTTGCGAATGCAGGTGGAAGAGTTTCATTCCAAATTTCCTGGCACTCTACTCCACATGGCCATTCCATCTCTACCAACAACACTTGGCTTTACCGATGCGGGAGCCAGTCTGGCTACTGATTTCAGAGGAGAGGTGCTGGTGTTGGTAGGGATCAAAATCCTATTTCATGTAACTGGTTTCCACTGAAATGACTAGAGCCTCCTATGTTTATAAACAAAGGGCCTTGAAAAGGACGCGTCTCTCCTCTCCCGCACCTCCCCCCCCCCGCCGCATCGCTTCTTTTCCCATCTTGAAAACGGTTGTTCCCCTTACAGATTTAATAAGCGGATGTAGATGTTACAAGGAGGGCTGTCTGATCATAGCGGCCCTAATTTGGAACGTGACGCTTTAATATTTTCATCTCATTTCAAAGCAAGAATCAACGAAATAAAATGGTTTCTTTCTTCTGCCCCCCCAACCCCTCCCCCCAAGTTAACCCTTCCCAATCCCATTGGATTCTTGGCGACCCTCTGCTCTGCTCCAGTCACTCAGGGAGCCTTTAAGAAGAACCTGAAATGTCTCAAACCCGCCGGTCTCCAAGCCCTCCAAAGAGCAGTATTTCTGTTTCAGCTTTTGAGTGAAGCTATAGAAAAAGAGGGAGGTGGGGAGGGAGGGAGGTGGGGAGGGAGGGAGAGGTGGTGGAAGAAGAAGAAAAAAACCCTTCCTTGTCAGGATCATCTGGAGTTTTTAAGGGAAATGAAATATGTCCCTTCCGTTCTTTGGTGGCCCTTTGCTCTTGAATTATAGCAGAGAAGGATTTAGCTAGAGCTATAGGGGGACCGCGCGCTCTCGTTGGCTCTCCCTCTGCTGTCCTCTAGGTATTACCGGTGATGATATATTTCCCTACAGCTTATGCCCAGCCCTGTGAACGGACCACCTTATCTAACATGCAGAAGATTTAACAACAACAACAACAACAACAACAACAACACCCTGCTCGAGCCCAGTGACTCCACACATTACAAATACTGCAAAGAAACTGGATGCAGTAGGAACCAATAACAGCTACCGAGTATTTTGTTATAGTAATTATTTATTTATTTATTTTAAAAAAGCAGGAGGTCGCCATGTTAGGGTGCAAACTCCTACACCAATACATCAAACAATATGTCACTATCGTTTTTTTAAAACAACAACAATAACCACCACTACCCACAAACATAAAGTGTTATAGAATTAGCTCAACAGCACACCGAAACGCACCCCCCCCACACACACACACACCCAGGATAAATACACACAGTACTCAGTGCTTAAAACGTATCTGCAAAAAATACAATGCAGTACAAAAAGTTTATTTCTTAGCTCTTCTGTTTGTAGCTTGCTAACTGTGTGTATATGTATAGTAAAAAACAAACAAACCCACAAGTGTCGAATAAAAGGCACAGCATTACAAGTATAACTTCGAAAAATAACGTGCATCTAAATTTGGAGGAAGAAAAGAAAAGAAAGAATAGAAAGCACACACACACACAAGATTAGAATAAGCTTTACAACGAAAAAATTCCCTTACCTGGTGATATGTTCATTCCTTCTGCCTCCGGCTAGAAATAATAATAATAATAATAATAATAATAATAATAATAATAATAATAATAATAATAATTTTTAAATAGGCTAGTAATCATCATAATCAAAGACGGAGGGGGAGGGGAAGAAAACCTGGAAAGGAAATATTGATGGAATTTTGGAGGGTTACTTAATTTTTCCTCCAACCACAGTGTATTATCCTGATGCAATAAAGTCAGGCTGTAATGTAATTTTAAAATATATACGTCCAAGCAAATAGTGGGGACAGAATATGACAAGTGTATTTCGACATTATAATTCAAGTGGGCTCCACCTACCACCCGCCTCCCAATTAATGGCCTAACCAAGTTGCAAGAGCCTGCATTGGCCAGACTTGAGAGGGAGCGAGAAAGAGACAGGAGGAGAGGGGGCGAAAAGTGTCATTGAGGCGAAGGGATCGCCTCCCAATCAACAATAACTTGTTAGCAAGAGTCAATTACCTCGCCTCTGCCTCTCGCCGTCTTTTTTCTCCCCCCAGCCCGAGGAAGAGGCTCAGGCGCCTCTCGCTCTTCCCTCACTGGGGAAGAGCCCCCCTTTTTTGGTGGGGGGGGGGAGAAAGAGAGAGAGAGGTGGGGGCGAAAGACAGATCTGGGACGATTTGGGGGGTGTATCCTAAAATAGCAGCTGAGAAGGGCAGAGAGGGCCAGAGAAATAAAGTGGCACAGGAGCGCCTCCGTCACCTCTTTCCGGGGCAGAACTGCAGACCCTTTGCCGTCCAAGGACGGCTTCCACAGCCTTCCACTGTCCTCCTTTCTCCACGGCCCCGCAGACCTGCCTTCCGGTGGAGTTGAGGGCCTGAAGTTGTCGGGTTTTTAAACATTTTCTTTTCTTTTCTCCTCCCCCCTCTCCCGCCTCCTTTTCGGTTTTCTGCATTGGTGGTTGCAGAAAAGAGGGAGGGGAGGGGGGGTCACGCGAGGCAAAGAGCGAGCGAGAAAGGGGGACAGGGGGTGCCGTGGTGGGGAAGGAGAAGAGGAATCCCCGACGCCCGCCAAGCATGACTTCCAAAGACGACGGCAAAGCTGCCTCGGTGGAGGAGCGCCGGAGGAGCCCGCTGGACCACTTGCCTCCGCCGGCCAACTCCAACAAGCCCTTGACGCCCTTCAGCATCGAGGACATCCTCAACAAGCCCTCGGTGAGGAGAAGTTACACCATCTGCGGGACTGCCCACCTGCTCGCCGCCGCCGAGAAGCACCCCCCGGCTGCCCTGCCCCTTTCCAGCCGGGCACTGCTCTCGCAAACCTCGCCTCTCTGCGCCCTCGAGGAGCTGGCCAGCAAGACCTTCAAGGGTCTCGAAGTCAGCGTCCTGCAAGCGGCCGAAGGTAAGACCCCACAGCGCTCTTGCCCGCTCGCTTGCTTGCTCGCTGGCTGGCTGGCTGGCTTCCCCTTCCTTCCTTCCTTCCTTCTGGATGGTGGTGGTGCGTGTGTGTGTGTGTGTGTGTGTGTGTGTATGTGTGTGTGTGTGTTGGGGGGGAGAGATGGTTGCGTTTGTGGAGAGCATCAGCTGAGAACTTCACCTGCCTGCTTTGGAAATGAGGACCAAGGGAACCGCGGTTTCCCGGGGTGGAGGACCACGGATGGGCTCCTAACTAAGCCAAAGCACGGGCAGATCCATCCGGCCAAGACTCCACCTTGGGCCATTTTAGAAGAATGTGGGAAGATGCCACAAACGATTTCTTGTCTTACCTCCCCTCCCCCGAACCGCGTATATTTATAGATTAAGCAACCCACGCGTGAAATCCGTGTGACAATTGCCCTCAGTCGATTTCCGCGCGTCCCGTCCCCCCAGAAATTTATCTTTATTTCCCCTAACGTGATCAACTCCCGGTGGCCATTAAGATGCTGAGCAAAAGATTAGGCCTACTTTCATGGTGGGAGGGGAAGGAAAGAATCCGACTCGATGAATCCGAATTGCCCTGCGTGCCGCACACATACATACATACATACATACACACACACACACACACACACACACCGCTCTTCTGTTTGTCTTTGTTTTGGTTCAAATTATCAAATACACTTGAGGAGGGGGGCGAGAATGGCAAGTGTTTGTTTTGGGGCCTGCTGGTCTTTGGGGGTGTCGGACGGCGTACAACAGATCTGCGACTATTTTGCCCTCAGCTCGGGGGTGGGGTGGGGGGAGAGAGCCGGGTAGGTGGGCTGCGTGCGTGGCGCGTTGTGTGTCTGCGCGCGATTGTGGGGTGCGTGAGAGAGACTGAAAAGAATTATTCTGCCTATTTGCAGGAAGGGATGGGATGACTATATTTGGCCAGAGACAGACTCCCAAGAAAAGGAGGAAGTCTAGAACAGCCTTTACAAACCACCAGATCTACGAACTGGAAAAGCGTTTTTTGTATCAGAAATATTTGTCACCCGCTGACCGAGACCAGATAGCCCAGCAGCTGGGCTTGACCAATGCCCAGGTGATAACGTGGTTTCAGAATCGCAGGGCCAAGCTCAAGAGGGACCTGGAAGAGATGAAAGCAGACGTGGAGTCTGCCAAGAAATTGGGACCCAACAGCCAAGTGGATCTTGTAGCCATTGCCGAGCTGGAGTCAACCCCCGAAGGGAGAGCGAAGTCCCGCTCCCTTTCGCCCACCCACCGCCCCAAACATGGACTGGAAGGCAGCGGCCACCTCCAGCTGTCACCGGCCTCTCCTCTCACGGACCAGCCGGGCAGCAGCAAGGACTGCTCGGAAGACGAAGACGTGGAAATTGACGTTGATGACTGAGTGTTGGCGGTGGTTGCTTCTTCCTCCTCCTCCTCCTCCTCCCCTCTCCGCCCGCCCTTCTTTTGCCCCGCAAACAAAAACAAACGAAGAAATTGACAAATCTCTCCCCCCCCGCCGCCTTTCCTCGCGTTCCCTTCCACACATTCACAAGGAGAGAACTATCCCTCCTGAGCCTCCTCATCAGCTCCCGAAAAAACGCCTGACTTTGGGGGAACTGGAACTCCGCTTCTTTGGCAACTCAATAAAGGCAGAATTTTTTTCAACAAAAGCAATAAGCAATATAAAATAATCACATTGATAATAATAATTATTATTATTATTAAAGTTCGAAACAATATCCCAATGGCTGCCATCCAGGTAGCTAACATTTTTGGAACGGTGCAATTATCGATAGCTTCTGTATAAATATTTAAGCATATCTATTGGGTACTACTTTAATTTTTTGAGGGTTTGATTTTTTTTTCAATTAACGATATACTTTTTGTTGTTGTTTATAAAAGAACTCATAACCTCGGAATAAATGCCACTTCTTCGATGCTTTGTTAGACAGTTGTTTTGGAAGGGGATGGGGGGGTTAAATCACTTCCTATGAGATTTAAGTTAGACTGTGGTTAGCAGTTGTTCCCCCCCTTTTTTTGCATGTTTCCTATATGCACGACCTTTATTTTTTATTTTATTTTATTGGGCTGGTTGCTTAATTCTTTATTATTCGATTTTATTTTTCTGGGATATTGGGGGGAAGGGTGGTATGGGTCCTATTGCAAGTTTAAAATATATACTTTCTTTTTCCACCCCCACCCCTCAGCGCCTAGGACTTGGTCTCCAATGAGATTTCTGCCTCGTTTTACCAATTAAAAGCTATTTTTTACCATTTACTGCTATTGTTGTGCTTTTATTAAGAAAAGGAAAAAAGCTACCTTTCGTATTTTTATATGAAGGTGGTTTTAAGAAAAGAATCTAGACTTATTTTCTACTCTTTTTTAGAATTGTTTTGCATGCTACGGAAATAATAAAACTAATACTACTGCTAATAATAATAAAGAACAGATCTAGCCATCAACAGATGGAAATATTAACGCTATAAATATAAATGTACAGTCTTAAAAATGTTTTTCTTTGATATGTAAAAAAAAGAAAGAAAGAAAGAAAAAAAAGGCCTGCTTATTTAAGTTACAACAGGGACAATGTTGCTTTATATCCTGTCTCTTAGAGTTGTACAGACAAGTCTTTTTCCGATACAATAAAACCTTTACAATTTTAATATATACTTTTAAGGTTTTCTTTGGGAATGAAAATTCTTAGATAGCCCATTTGCTCATTGGTTACAAGATGAGTTCCTTCATCATTTGAGGAATATTACAAATGAGTTTATGTTTTCAGCTGAGGGGGTGGGGGGGGTACAGCAAGTTAGCTGTATTTGAGGAGGAGTTAATTATCAGGAAGAAACCTGAATCCCCGCCCAAAGAACCACCCCACCCCTATATAGAAATCAACCGATAGCCAAAATCGTATTTTGTTTGGATTTGTTACATCCTCAAGTAATATTGCCTTAAGGTTAGTGTTCTGTGTGAGTGAGTGAGGGAGTGTGTGTGTGTGTGTGTGTGTGACCAAATGCTGAAACATTCGAGGATACAAAAGGATGGCCTTATTAAACAGAATATGTGTCTGTGCTTATGTTATGTGTGTGTATCCACACACACATTTCTGTTCTAAAATATAGTCTATTAAAAACATGCTTATGTGTATAGTCTAAACTAGAGTTATGTAGCAGTGCATCCATGTTTTGTAAACAGAATGGCATTTCTTGTGGAATATGGTATGGCGCACACACATCCCTCCCTCAATTGGCAACTAACAACGTTAGTTTCTTTCTTTCTTTTTTTTTTTTAAATCAAGTTTTCTATCGCTAAACCGTGATGGAATCGTCCAGTGTTAATATAGACAATTAAACATTTTTTTTGTTGTTCTTTTAATAAGGCGGGGTGGGGGGGGAGGTACACAAAATACATAAAACGCTGATTTATTTTTCCGCAGGACTGCCCAAGGGAAAAAAAAAACCAAAAACAAAAACCCCTAACACACCCCACTTCAGGTAAATATTACTTTCTTCGTTATCAGGTATCCACCCAGTAGTAATTTAATTTACAGCCCTTCTTTATGTTCTTCTAAATGTATATCTCCCCCCCTCCCGATAATACGGCGCTCTGCCTTTTTGACCCACCAACGTGTGTTTCCCTGTTCTTGGTGAAATTTATGTGAGAAACACAAATCTGGTCTACATAGTGGCCAAGTTAAAGTGGGGGGATGGGGGTAGAGAAAGAACTGGGTTCCGACGAAGAGAAGGGGGACAGCGCGGGCGGCTTGGAATGGGGGGGGGAGGAGGAGTGTTTTGGGGGCCAGTTTCTCTGAGGCGAAATCAATCTTTCTCCCCTTTGAAAATGGATGGCGTTGTAATTTTTAGCGTAAAGCATGAAAACTGGGGACAAATGAGGCCTCTTCTGTGAAGTGACAAGCGACAATGGAGCATGCTCTGCCTCCTGCGGCTCGCCATGCTGAAACAAGCGTGCGCCTCCGTCGCGAAAAGGACCAAACCGCTTGGAGACCATATGGTTTTTGAATTTTCCTCACAATTTCTAGACAATTTGATGGATTAGGTTAACCCTCCCTTCCACTGTTTAACTCCACAATAATGGGAGTGGAGCTCTCTTTCTCCCTCCTCCGCTCCCCACCTCCATCAACTCCCCCCCCCCCTTACACTGGGGCATCTGTGCCTTTAGATTGGACTCCCATTCTTCTCCTTTCTCTCTTGGCATTTGGAACAAGTCTATGAATTACAATGAAAGGCACTTTCTTTAGTATTATTTGGGAGAGCACTTGTCTCTCTCTCTCTCTCTCTCTCTCTCTCTCTCTTCCCTCCCCCTTTCTCTTTTAAGGGGAGGTGGGGGTCTGTTTGCAATGGATTTGTTTGACTTCTGTCCAGATATCACGCAAAGCCTTCAATCTTGTCCTTAAGTGTTTTTATGCTAAGCAGGCAAATCGTAAAGGCTGAGAAACTGTGACATTTATGTGAAGATCTAGTTAAAGGGCTTTATTTGTTTTCTTTATCTGTTCTTTCCCTCCCCTCCCCCTCCAGATTCCCTTTCTCTTCTCTCCCCCCCCCCAGCTTTTATTCTTTTGTCTTCAAATGGATTTAATGAGGCTGCAAAAACGCTACAATTCTATGTAACCAAGAAATGTGTTTTTGTTTTGTTTTGTTTCCTAAAAAAAAGAAAGAAAGAAAGAAAGAGAGGAGAGGAGGTGGGTGTGGGGAGAACAGAGCTGGAGTTCATTTGGACTTTTGAGCTATTGACTCCCGTGTGCAAACACAAGAGATGGATGGAGCCAGCAGCAGCCTCGCGCAAGTTTGCCACACGTGGCTCCGACAAGCAGAGCCTTTTCTTCTTTCTTTCTTTCTTTCTTTCTTTTTTTCTTTCTTTTCTTTTTTGCTCAGGTTTGCAGCGTGTTAATTTGACTGGGCCACAAAGACGTGGCGGGGATTGTTGCCTGCCGACCGTTTGCCCGGTTTGTCAACAACATTTCAAAGAGCGACACACGATCCTCGGAAGCCCCACTGCGTTCATAAGACTGGACGTATTTTCCCACCCCAAGGGTTTAGGGACCAGAGAGAGAGAGAGAGAGAGAGAGAGAGAGAAGTCGGAGTTCCCCTTTCTTTTTGTGAATGCCTGCCTACGCTTGCCTTCTTTCGGTTGCTCTTCCACCCTAGACGGAAGAAGAGCCTTAGATGACCTATGCTTAGAACAGGGGATTTATCGTCTTTCTAGATACGACGGTTTTTCACGCCGCGTTGTGTTTCTCAAAGGGGTGGTGGTGGTTAAAATACTCGTAGACTTGGAATTGATGCGACTCCTAATCAAGCACGTTCTCGAATTAGAATCGAAACAGCGCTGCGTGGGTTCTCCAGCTATCTTACAGTTGGCTCCAGACAAATCAGGCAAACCAGGAAAATTATAGCCAGACCAGGGAAAAGAAAAGGGAAAGAAAAAAAAGGGGGGGGAAGCCCCAAACAATGCATGTTTCCATCTCAGGGTATATTGTATCTCTCTCCGGTAGCCCCAACTTGAAGTTGATGGGTTGTATATTTTCCGAGACAGACGGAGATTTGTGAAAAGGGGTGTTTCAGGCGAAACAAGAGACATCTTGACACCCAGACGTGCCAAAGCTGAGTGGTCATTTGATGAAATCACCACTCGACACAAAGCCCCGAGCAAGGGAGACTTTTATCTCTCGCCAAAAGAGGGACAGCGGGAGAGAGGGGGCGGTGGGGGCGATCTGGCATTTTTAACCCAACCAGATGATGTTGGGTACACGTTTTTAAAAGGACTCGTGTACGTCTAACTGAATATTCTGTGCTTGAGAAGAGTGGGAGCCTGATTGAAGAGGAATCCGGCTCAGGTTCCCTCCTAGCACTAATATATCTCTTGCCACTGCAATCTTAGGAACTGTGAAAAAAATAAAAATAAGAACCCAAATCGAGAACCCCTATTTTAAAAAACGTAGCGCCGGGACGGGCAAGATTCTTAGAAATGAGAGAGAATATCCATAGTGGGGCCTTGGAGTTTTAGGCTGCGCGACCCTTATAAGCCGTTGAAATAAGTTGGGCTTCCTCCTGAATAATTACCTAGCAGAGGATCTTGTTGCACGGAGCCCCACTGAACTGAACCCACAAAACAGCCATTGAAAGGACACCTTTTATTGGAGCAATGTCTCGGAAATCCAGCCAGTTTTACACCACGATCCTAAACCTTAATAAAAGTCAGGTTGATACCCATCTAGCTTATTTCCAAATGAAGGTGCATTAGGGTTGCCGCCTTGCAGCCGGATCCTATATAGGCCTCTGAACTCGGAAGTTAAGTCCCACATCGTTCAAGCCCAAGTGTGCAAGCGATTGCATCCTTACAGTTACACAAAACTCTTCTTCATATGAGATGTTGCCTGGCCGGGAACAACTTTCTTTGGGGGGCAGGACCAATTAGCATTTCTAAAATTAATTCCAGAGGGGTAGTTGCGTTCCAGGGACCTCCCTCATAAGCAAGGGGGTGATTCCTATGCCAGTGACCCCAGTGTGATTTCACTGAAGTTTCTAGGACGCCGTAGCTGAGCTGTGACTCTCCTTCTAACTGTTGCCGTTTCAATCCCCCCTCCTTCTCGCCCATACTTTCTGGTTTTAGGGCCCCCTGGCCTGGCCTGAGCCCTGGCGTGGGGAGAGGCAGGAAGGCGTGTTTGGCGAGTGTCATCCAGAATCGCTCTGTGTGTTTCTCCCCCCCCCCCCCCCCCCCCCGCATCTCGGCGCTCGGCGAAGCGGCAGGCTGGGGTCATTTGCGCTTGTAGGACGCGCTAGATTAGCTGCCAGTTCCGTGTTGGGAGCGCTTGTTTAGCCAACGGAATCCGCGCTGGGCGTTGTTCGCCACCAGCAGGTGCGCTCCTCCGAGCTGGCTCCAGGATTGCGCTTCTGCCTTGCGGGTGGTGGGTGCGAATCCAACCGAGCTTCGGGCGCGTCCCGAGGCGCACGGGAAGATGGTCAAAGACTGCCCTCCCGCCCGCCCCGCTTTATTCTGACTCCCTTCCCTATCCAATGTATGGATCGCGCGTCTTTGCAGGAATCCCCTCATATATTTTGCCTGGTACTTTAAACTCGGCGGGGTGTGCGCCTGTGCACGCGTGCGAAAATCGTTTGCCGGAAATCCCCTTGTGTTTTGCTGACACTGTCCAATCCCCTCCAGGCCCCGGAAATGTGCAGGTCTCATCCCGACTCAGCCTCGTCCCCTTTCGGAGAAAAGAGAGGCGATTGGGGTCCCCCCCCCGTTCCCTCCCACCGCCAGCTTTAATTTCGGGCCATTCCTAGCCACATCCCACCTTTTCTACATTTTGGGGAGCCGAGGGAAGACCCGAAATTGTCCTCTCCCTCCCCCGAAGTCTCGCCTTTCTTGGTTGGCTTCCCACTGGGCTCCCAAAGGTAACGGCAAGGACCCCCCACCCCCTCTCCTTCCAGGCGGGGCTGAGGGAGACGGTTGAGTCAGTGAAATTCAGTTCCTTATTTTATGAGGTGTCAGGGTTGATGTCAGACGTGGCAACGATAACTAATACTACCGTCTGAGAGACCAGAACGTGGTAATTAATCCCAAAGACTTAAGTGTATTTTAGTTCAGGAGGAAAAAAAATCACTAATTCAATCGTCCGGAAAATTGAAGTTTGATGCATGAGTCCCTGTTGAAAGGGAAGGCGCTTTCTCTCTCTCTCTCTCTCTCTCTCTCTCTCTTTCTTCTTCCTCTTCTTCCCTACCCTCATCTAGGGTTGAGGCTGAAGTCGTATCTCTTCTCTTTCCTGTTCTGCTTGCATCAGTGTACACACACACACACACACACACACACAGAGAGAGAAATCACACACCGCTTAATTCACACGCAGGCAGCCGGATCAGTAGAAAAGACACTAGCAGTGCAGTCCTATAAACATGTCTACTCAGAAGTAAGTCTCACTGAGTTCAATGGGGTTTACGCCCTGGTAAGTGGATATAGGACCTTTGCTATATAGGACTATTGCTGTATAGCCTATTCCTGCACTCTTAGGCACGTTATATGTGGGAGTAACTCCGAATTTACTTCTGAGTTAGTTAACATACTTAGGGTTTCTTTGATGGCTGCCATCCTATGCATACGTAGCTAGTAATCATTCCAACTGAACCCAGTGGAGCTTACTTGTGAATATACGTGTATCGGATTGCGGTTAATAGATATGTCCACATGCATATTATGCGGTTTAAATGTACACCCACAGCTACAAACGAACAGACATGCACGCTGCATATCCAACTCATAGGCCTTGCATCCTTCTCTCTCTCTCTCTCTCTCTCTTGCACACATGCACACTTTCAGACATACATCGCTGTAGCCGCACCATGAGGGGTGCACACAGTTGCAACAGAGTGTTCCCATACACTACTACCCACCACAATTAAACACATATCACGGCACCTACACAACGCTACAGATACACACGTAAGAAAGAAACAGCACACGAGGCGCGGCATGATGTTGCACATACTCTGGGCCCCCGCCCCGCGGATTCCACTGCACACACATATTTCCGCACAGCCTCAGGAAATACTTGTATCACACCACCAACACCCACAACCAAAAGACTCTGCTATATGGACGCCTGAAGTAGTATTTAGACAGCTAGACAATGCGCATAAGGGACACCGGAGACCCTTAGCCGTGCACACGCAGGGCCGCAATTCCAGACGGGTCCTAATGGCCAATATTGGACACTTCCTTCTGATAGTTACATAATCCTGACCCCCGACCTCTCCCCCTAAGAGCTGATGCCTGCAAGCAGATGCACAGGTTCCACGGCATAACCTCTTACATCTGTTTCATTGCATCAAAGGTATCATTTTTTGAGATGTAGATATTTGGCGTGCCTGCTGTTGCTATTTGGGCTCCTTGAACAAGAGTAGATTGAGGGGGAATCAAGTTACTCAGGGCGCCTTAATCCTGGCCTTTTCCCTTCTTTGATAGATGGGCTTGGTCGTTTGTGCTTTGGGCGTGTGGGGCAAGTGTGCGCCTACACAGGAATGCCTTTTGTGTCTGGAGAGGGAGTCGCCAGGCACGGAAATTGACCAGGCAGGTAAAAGTCATCCTGGATCAGCCCAGCCCACCTCTTCCCTCTCGCAGAGGCCAAGTGGCTTGGGAAGCTTGCCTTTTTGGTCCAGCCAAACTGGTTCAGCTGATAATGGATGGAGACAGGAGACAGGGGTTCGGATCCCACATTTGCCACTGACTTAAACTGTATAGCTTTGGGCGAGGCAGTCTTTTCTCAGGCTCAGTACCACCAGGTCTGTAAAACATCAGCAAGCCCAATTTGTACCTGCAGCAGAAATCAAGAGATAAGGCTTGTCCTGGGTTCACTGGGTTGTACTTCAACATGGAGGTGGGCATGTTTGCATGTTCCCTATCTTCCCCCCTCCACCCGCCCAAATATCCATGTATGTAAAAAGCTAGCGTGTCCTATAGAAACGTTCTGCCTAGCCTTCTACCTGAAATGTTATTTTTCTATGTATTTTTTTTCATGGAACAGCATTCAGCATACAGACTCCAACCTTCAACCTAAAGTGGTACATTCTTGGTAACTTATTACCAGTTGATTCTGGTTTATGTTTACACTGGGCTTAAGTTACCTGAGAGATTGGACACAATAAATAGTACAATGGTGTTTTGCCCTCTCTTTTTTTGGCAAATGAAGATACATAACCAATGGACTACTACTTAGCTAAATAACTAAGTAGTAGTCCATTATTATTATTATTATTATTATTATTATTATTCAGCTTCTTTCCATGGATAAACTCACATTGTTTTGCAGTGGATGAGCTTCAAACTCTTCCATGTTTGGAATAACCAGAGTGCCTCATCAGTTGGAGGCTGTGCTTGATGCCAGCCGGTATGTAGGCATGTTTATTTTGAAGTAAGTCCCACTAAAAATTTAATGGAAGTTACTTTCATGTTCTTAGGGTCAAGACTGCAGCCCTGCAATCTGGTCCTATGCATGTTTAACACTGACTTCTATAGGGCATATTGCAAATAAGTGTGTGTCAGAGCTTTGAGGTTACTTTTCTGGGAAATCCCAAGAGGGAAATCTCAGAAACATGAGTCTTCTGAGCACCTCTTCTGAGAAGGCATGCCATCTCATGTACCTTGGGAGTCCTGCCCCAGGAGCCATTTCCAACACTGATGTAATGGAAGTGGGCCAAAATCCAAAGAATCACCTGGTTCTCAGTGGTAAACCTGTGTCTGAGCTATACCACTTCAGATTACAGATGGGAGCTCACATGATGGAATGTTCATTGCTCCCGCAGGGAAGAAAAAAGAAGAAAATCCCTACACACACACACACACACACACACACACACAGAAAACCAGCATGTTGAGCTTTACTGGAATGCTTCTTCCTTTCAGTTTTTTTATCTGGAGGGATTTTTATTTGTTTATTTATTTATTTTGGTAGGCAGGAGCATGCAAGTCTGTGAGCCTGCATTTGCAGTTTGAAGTGGTACAGCCCAGACTCGGGTTTGCCACTTCAGTGAGAAGAGCTAGGCCCTAGGTCAGCCTTTTCTAGCCTGGTGCCCTCCAGTTGCATTAGACTACAATTCTGATCATCCTTGACCATTGACCAGGCTAGATGCTGATGGTGGGAATTATAGTCCCACTGGAGGGCACCAGGTTGGAGAAGGCTGGTCTAGGGCAGGGGTGGAGTGGGGGAACCTGGTGCCCTCCAGATGTTATTGACTACAACTCCCATAACCTCTGCCCATTGGTCATGCTGTCTGGGACTGATGGGGCACCAAGTTGGGGAAGGCTGGTCTAGCGTCTCATGGAATGGGGTGGGGGTTGACTTTCGCCACTTCAGATATCCTTGACACCAGGAAAGCACGTGCCGCCGCCTCCTTTACTTAGAAGTACCTCCCACTGATTTCGAGAGATCATCTTTTCGAATATGGAAAAAGGTCTGCTTCGAAGGCCCAAGGCAAGGGTAGGAAATCTTGCGCGAACCCTGAAGAGAGCCCTGTAGTTTTGAAATAACGAGAAACAAGGACTACACCGCATTCAACGAGAGTAGAACGTGATCTTGTCTTACTGGAATATTTGCAATTGCCTAACGAATTGTTCTCGCATTTGTGTGAAAACAGCAATCGATCATTCCTACGCTTAACAGGTTCATCACCATCATCACCACCGTGGGATTTTAATCAGAGCTGTCTGATTGTTGTAAATAATCTATATATCTATAATCTATATCTATCTATCTATCTATCTATCTCGGTACACTTATCATAAGTAATGAGTGTAACGACGATTTCCCCGAAGAACACGTGATTCGTCTATGTTATATCTAGTCCCGCAATCCTTATCTTGGCCGCTGAGATCCTCGGATATTTTAATCGCGTAATGAAATGAGTTATCTGCTGAACAGCAAGGCATTTGGTCTTCTATAAGCATGGCATCAGTTGTCAATCCTCCGCAGAATTTATCTGAAGCATCGAGTGATCACCCCCCTCCCCGCACGCACGCACGCGCAGTGCCTTGAATCCGCTCATTCATTAGCGAATTTCCAGGAACCAGCACGACGCAAATCTTCACCCATCCACACATTTCGCAGTCGTGGCCCACATTTTAGGTTGGCCCTCATCCTGTACCTGCAATAAGACTAAGAGATAAAATCCGGCGCACCTTTCTCCATCACTATTAATCTCCAATCAAACTAGGAAAAAGCTTCTTGGACTTCATTTCAGTGTGTTGCCAGGCCTGCTATTCTAGGGCTAGGAGTAGGGTCACAAAAGAGATGGCAACCCTACTTCCAGGTGTGGGTGTCAACTGCTGATCCAAACAGGGCTCCTGTGCCTTTGGAAGCTTCCTAGCACTGCAGCAAGGGCAAGTCCGGCAGATGTGGCTTCTCCCCTCTGCAGTCTGCCTTGAGCCTTGACTAGAGAAGAAGCTGTGTCTACACGGCAGGCGATGATCAAAGGCGCAGGAGCGCCCTTGAAAGTCAGGTGACGGTTGTCCGACTTCCAGGACTAGTGTTGCAGAGGGAACTTCTCCGTGCCAAACACAGAGGAAGAAGATCTAGTTGGCTGAAAGAAATCCGGAGTTCCCCTCGACGTCACTATCAAACCACGCCTGATTTTAAATAAGGCAGCACTCAATCCTCATTATTCGGGAGGGGCTTGAGCAGGGAACAGAATCAAGGGATTCGAGGAAGGTGCGTGATTCCGACTTGGAGTGCCCACCTCTGAAGGCCTCTTGACCCTTGAAGCTCTGCTTGCGCTGCAGCTACTAGGACTAGCAATGGCGGGAAGGTGAGAGCCAGAAGTGATCCCACAGTCCATTTGTCTAATTGCATCTACACAACCATAAGTCCACATCCAAAGCCAGGGTGCAGGCAGAGCTGCCAACATTTATTTTATCAGAGCTCCTGGCTCACAAGAGTCTCATTGCTGTCAGAAACAGAAATCCAGCTGATGGCGTTTTTACAGGCATGGGGAAGAAGCAGTGCTGGCGAATGCCTCTGGGGGCTACATGTAGCCAATATTAAGGATTTCTGGTCGGTAGGTAAAAGCCAAAGCCACGTCGGTCTGAGGGCATTTGGGCAGATTTCTGGTGTGTTTATGCTGACAAAGGGTGCAATCCTATCCATGTTTAGACAGAAAAAAAATTCCTACAACTTCCAGCATTTCTCAGTCAGCCATAACTGTAGGACTCTTATATCAATGGATTATTGGATTTTAGACATCTGCTCATTCTAAAATGGTTTTCTACAACCTGGTGCCATCTAGATGTGTTGTCCAACCAATCCAACAGGGCCAGGTTGGGTTAGGGTGTTCTAAAAAAAGTCACAAGTGTTTAGCACAAATTGGAAGCTAGGAAATCAACTTGTCTCAATCAGTCAGTCAGTCAGGCGATCACTCGTGACCGAGTAAGATTGTCTTCCAGGATAAAAAAAAAGAAAAGAAAAGAAAATTTACAAAAAGGAGATTTTAAAAGGAGGAAAATTCTAAAGAAAATTGTGTAGACTCTAGCGATGGGTCCGTAAGTGACTGTGGAGGCCAATTCTAGATCCACACAGCTTCCCACAGTGAGGACACAGGTTACCAGATGGAAGATGGTCCTGTAAAGGATTTATTTGATGTGCTTTTCCCTTAGCACGTTTCTCCCTTTCACCTTGCACTCGGGCTTCTTCAAAGTCCATAGAACCTTTGTGAAAGGCAAACCTCCAGTTAGATCGTTCTTGGGCCAGAGCTTCCCAGTTTTTGATGTTTATATTGCATTTTTTTAGATTAGCTGTTAGATAAGTTTATTCAAACACTTGGAATGTGGGGCTTTACCTTAATGCAATCCATGTTTGGAACAATAGTTTACTTCAATTATCCTTTGAAAAACAATCAGGAAATATAAGGTGGTTGTTACAACAGCACCTTCAGCATGGAACATCCCTTTCCCTGGGGACATTTGTGATCAAAAATTCTACATTTTAACCCACTATGAATGAACTAGCCCATTGTTGTGATACCTAATAGACCCAAGATCTCAGTGGTCCATAGGAATGTGTACTGCAATTTCTTTTTCCCCAGGAGGATAAGTTGCACATTTCTTTGTCCATTGAAGTTATATCAAATGATCCTCTTCTGTATGTTCTTTAGCATTTTTAGTATGAATTATGAGCTGTTTTCATTTATCTTTCACCCTCCCTGATTTTTCAGGTGTGTGTAATCTCCTCTCCCCACTTCTGTTGAAGATGGAGGAAATACCTGCTGGTATATTTTCAATAGTTCAAGCCCCACTTCGCCCCACCTCAAGCAGGATTCTTGCTGAAACAATAATGAAAACTGACGTATGAAAACTGACGTATGGGGCCACCTCTGCTAATATATAACAGCCAGGGCCGGAGTGTGTGGTGGATTGCTTTGCAGTCTTGTGCTTGTTCTCAGCAGTTAAAGTGTCTTGCCCAAGGTCATAGAAGTAGTCAGTAGAAGAGGATGGCCTTAAACCTCTCCTTTCCAGTCCATAATCTGTAGGACTACACAGATGTGTTGACAGGGGATGTTGGGAACTGTAATCCAACATATCTAGAGGGCACCAGGTTGGGCGAGGCAGAAGAACATCGAAGAAGGGGCATTTCCTTAGATATCTGCCAACAACCCATGTCTAATCCTCCTTAAAATGGTCTCTTTCAAATTTCAGCATGCAGAAAACAAATACACCCGCTTACTTTGGGTTGGGGGTAGGATGGAATAACTATGTTCAGAAACTGCTGTGATAAAGTACAAAGTTCAGCAGAATCATAAGAAAAAAATCGCTTGGATGTTTTCTAAACTCTGTCTGGTTCTGAAGCCAATAGAGAGAAAGAAGATTATGGATCAAGCCCTGAAAGTTTTCCAAAATATTTGATTGGTTAAGTGTTCACATCTCTTTCTGTAAAATGTATTCTGCTTATCCATTGGCTTTGGATGGGGGAAATGCAAGTGTCAAGAGGAGACAGGACTTTAACAGCATTCTCCATTAACTAAGTCTCTGAAGGCCTTCCATTACATTCAGATTCTGCCTTAGAACACTGCTATTATTATGTTGATGAAAATGTTTAATTTAACATTGTATAATCAGTTCCCCATCTATGCCACTGCAAAGCC
This sequence comes from Shinisaurus crocodilurus, assembly GCA_021292165.1. NCBI lineage: Eukaryota > Metazoa > Chordata > Lepidosauria > Squamata > Shinisauridae > Shinisaurus > Shinisaurus crocodilurus. The sequence goes on from CM037878.1 coordinate 66,883,887, forward strand.
TCCCGTTGTAATGATTTCATAGAATAGCAGCAGGCTTGAGATGACTCTCCCTGAGGTTGTGCCAGAGAAGTTAATGGGAGTATTCTTCTGGAGACAGAGTTTTCTGAGTGGGATCGGACGAAGGCCATTAGGTCAGTACTGAAGCAATATCATGGAACTCCCCTAAATATAATAACCCACTTCACCCAAACTGTAATGTGCTCAAATAGAAGTGAAGAGGGCCCTGTCTAGGAATTCATGAAAACCAAAAGCATTTGGTGAGTTCTCTTTTAGAGCATGCACACTGCTAAACTGAGATCATGCAGTCAGCGTTTCTCTTGCAAGCAAAAACCAGAACCAGTTTTAATGCTTTTCTGGGTTGTGTTTGAGCAGCACTGTAGTCATATGTGAAGAATGTCCACTTATATAGTAATTGTTTTTGGTTGTAAAGGAGTAATATTCTAGATGGCAAAAAGGATGCACAGAGAACCACAACTGGAGTGGTGATAACCTCGGACTGGACCAAGTCCTGAAACCAGGGTAAGATAAAAGTTTTCTTTACTTATATGAAGCTCCAGTTCAAGTTAATGACATGGGAAGATGATGTATGGGTCTCAGTGTTTTTCAAGGAGCTCACAGTAAGGAGAGCCAGTGTAGCACATTGGTTAGAATGTTGGAGTAGGACTGGGGAGACCCAGGTTCAAATTCCTCCTCAGCCATGAAGCTCACAGGGTGATCTTGGGCCAGTTACTCTCTCTCTCAACCTAACCTACCTCACAGGGTTGTTGTGTGTTGGGACTTGAATAAGATGCTAGGAGAGGATATATTGTGGAATATTATACTTCCTATCTCACGTTAATGAGATCAGCAGAGCAGGTCCTCTTTCAGTTTAAAAGGAAGCTTAGATTAGGCTAGTGTTAACCTGCTAGCATTAAGTAATCCAGGATGCTTCAAGGCAGACTGGATTTTCCTGGTATTGCCCCTTTTTCTCTCCCGCAAAACAATAATCAGAGACATAAAAGTTGTAAAAGTTTAAAAAGCAACATTTACTCACTCAGGGTTGCAGTTTCATTCAGGCAGACTTAAAATGGTTCCTCAGCAGTAAAAACGATCTTACATCTGGCTTTATATGGGGTCTGAGCTTGGGACTCAGGCCAGCAGCTGTTTTTACATTGCTACCACATTGGAAGAGAGTTCTGTGCCCAGACAGGAAGAGAAGAAGCATTGAGCTACACCCACTTCCTGTCAGGTCACATGAGGGAAGTTACCTCACAGAGTCCTGTGTTTTGACTGCAGTTTAAAATATCCCACACACTCCTTCTCAGGCAAAACAACACTAAATTTGTGCATACTTTATTAATCCACCCACAGTCCCATCTTGACTCGAAGATTCTGGAAACTTTCTCTTGGTAGAGGCCTGGTCAGGATATCTGCAGTCATCTCCTTGGTATGACAGTATTTCAAGTCCACAAGTCCATCTTGGATGGTCTCACTCATGCACCTAGTGGTACTTTACTCCAATGTGCTTTGTCCTTGCATGAAATTTCTCACTCTGGGATAGTTTCAGGCAACTCTGGTTGTCTTCCATCAGGCAAATAGGCCCCTTTCGCACTAACCCAAAGTCTTTGATCAGTTGACCGAGCCACGCCATCTCTCTGCAAGCTTCTGTGGCTGCTATATATTCAGATTCTGTAGAAGACAAAGCTATACAGTTCTGTTTATAACTGCCCCGTGCAATTGGACCACTTGCATACATGAACACATAACCGCCAGTGGACTTGCAATCTTTTGAATCCCCAGCCCAATCAGCATCCGTGTACCCCACTATTTCTGGATTCCTTTCAGCTGGTAATTTCAATTTACAGTTTATGGTTCCTTTGAGATAGCAAACCACCCTTTTTACACCCACCCAGTCATATTCAGTGGGATTTCATAGATTATAGAGTTGGAAGGAGCCTACAAGGCTATCGAGTCCAACCCACTTAGCAATGTCTGGCCTACAGGTGGTAGTCAGATACAGAAGTTTTCCTGTTGCTGACCTGTATTTGTTATTGTCAGGCAGAGGCTTTGACTCCTCTTGATTCTTTAGGAAGTCAGTGTTCATGGGTGTGGCAACTGGATGTGCTTCTTGCATCTCCAGGCTGTCAATCAGTTCAGCAACGTTTTGCTTCTGACTTAGGAGAAAAGAACCATCTTCTTCTCTATTTGAATTCCTAGGTAGTATTGTACTTTTCCTGGTTCCTGGACTTCTACATCTTTGTTCAGATGTTTCACTACTTGTGTGTAGTCTCTCTCATTTACTGTTGCAATTATTAAATCATCAACGAAAGCAAGAATGTAAGAAAATTGTCCATTATTGCTTCTGGAGTACAAACACTTGTCTGCATGGCCCTGCTTGTACCCAAGCCGTGTCAGCATCTTGTGTAGCTTTTCATTCCAGGCTCTAGCAGCCTGTTTCAGTCCATAAAGGCCCTTTTGTAATTTGCACACCAAATGTGCTTCATGTGGTTTAACAAATCCCCTGGGTTGTTTCATGTAAATCTCCTCTGAGATTTCCCCATACAAAAACGCAGTCTTTATGTCAATGTGCCTCACCTCCATTTGCTTTGAAGCAGCTATGCTCAAAAGTGTTCTGATGGTGCTGTATCCCACAGTTGGAGCGAATGTGGCATCATAGTCTTCTCCATATTGCTGGCTGAAACCTTGGGCTACAAGTCTCGCTTTGTAGCGCTGCACTTCCCCTTCTGCCCCTTGCTTTATTTTAAAGATCCACTTAATTCCTATGGCTTTCTTCCCAGGAGGTAGTTCTGCAAGGGTCCATGTCTTGTTCTGATGGAGTGCATCCATCTCCTCCTGCGCAGCCTTCCTCCAGAGATGGGCTTCTGTGTCTGGCTTCTCCTTTATCTCTTCCCATGTGGAAGGTTCTTGAGGTAGTGCCGACCCTGCAAAGTAGGACAGTCAGAGTGGTGGAACGCCTCTGTTAGATCTGGACGAGCGTCTGACCTGTGGTTCTGGAATTGCATCAGCTTCTTCATCCTCCTCCTCCAGTTCAGGCATTTCCGCATCACTCTGTTCCTCTTCATCTCTGGTGCTGCTGTCAGGACAGGAGTCTGGTCCTTCCTGTTCATCGCCTGTAGAGGGGGCTATGCCACTGGAAGGCAGGTGCGGATAGTTGCAAGGCATTGGTGGGAAGTACACAAGGTCTTGTGTTTCCTTCTCTGATTGATCGGAAAAATCCACAACACTTCCCCTTGTGTCAGCCTTAGTGTTTTAATCAAAATGAACAATGTGTCTTGCGCTGACTCGTCCTGTTTTCAGATCCATAATTCTATAGCCCTTTTCTCCAGTGGCATACCCCACAAGAATACCTTCTTGCGCTCTGGAGTCAAGCTTGTGCCTGTTTTCTTTGGGAACATAGCTATAGGCAGTACTTCCAAATACATGTATGTATGACAGATTGGGAGTTCTCCCATGCCAAAGCTCAAAAGGTGTGCGTTTAGCTCCCTTTGTTGGCAACCTATTCTGGAGGTACACCGCAGTGGCTGCTGCGTCTCCCCATATGCGCTGGGGTAGAGATGCGTCTTCTAGCATGCACCGTGTCATCCCCATAATGGATCTGAACTTCCTCTTAGCTATTGAGTTTTGTTGTGGGGTGTATGGAACAGTTGTCATGTGTTCAATCCCTTCTTCTTCTAGAAGGGTTTCCAAGTCATGTGAGCAGTACTCACCCCATTGTCTGTCATAAAGATTCCTGGGCTCCTCTGGAATTTGTTCTTCACCATGGCAAGGTATTTCTTGAACATATCTGGCACTTTGACTCTTTTCCTGGAGAAAGTACGCTACACAATACCTTGAAAAGTCATCAAGAAATATTAGGATGTACTTGTTTTTCCCCAATGAGGGAACATTAATTGGACCACATACATCGCTGTATACTGTTTCAAGCACTCTGCTGCTTCTCTGGTGTGCACAAGGAGGAAATGAAGGTTTAACAGCTTTCTCAGTGACACAACTTACGCATTTTGTTGTGGCCGATGCATTCTGGGTTATTTCCACTCCTCTTGCAAGCTCTTTCTTTTGCAGGTCTATTATGACATTTGTGTCTCTGGGCCGGTTCGCACGACCCAGGCTGCGGGCAGAGGATGCACCACGGGGCGATCTGTGGGGTCCGGCGGGGCGCCGCAGACAACAAGCACCCCGCGCGCGTGGGCGGACCCCAGTGGAGCCGGCAGTCCCCGCACCGCAGTGTGGGCCTCCCAGCGCTAGGGGGCAGAGCCCAGGATGCCCAGAGGGGCCGTTTGCCCCTATAGGATGGAGCGGCGGCAGCTGCGGCCGCTCTGGGCTGTGCCTCTGTGTAGGGGCTTACCCCACTACTGCCCATGGTCACTTTGCGTGCGTCCCGTGTGCAGCCGTCCCGCGGGGGCACCCCCGGTCGGCGTTCGCGCGATACGGGAACCGCGGGGGACTTCTGCTCCCCCGCGGTTCCTGTGTCGTGCGAACACGCCCTCTGTGTCCAAGTCTTCTATATCAAAGTTCCAGATCTGCCTCTTCCTTCTCGTTTGAGCACGCCACTGTAGCACATTGAGGATCTGAAAAAATAGTCTCATATACACCATTCGTTAGACTTGCTTCATGTCACCTTCAAATAATATTTCGAATCCTTTCTTGGCCAGAGTGGAAACACTAAGCATGTTGCAGCTTAGTTGTGGAACGTAGAGTACTCTGTCTACAAAGTTCTCTCTGATTTCATCGCCGGCCTTGCAGTTCAGAACTCCTGAAACTGCACCTTGCGCCTTTATTACGTTGCCATCTGCAATCTGAATTTGCCCACTTTGTGATTCTTCAATATTATTAATTTCTTTGAAGAATCCTCTTTCGTGTGAGAAATGGCTGGATGCGCCTGAGTCTATTAACCATTTACTGGATTTACTCTCACAACTGTTTACTGTTAGACTCTTTTCTTGCAACAGTAAGTTACTCTCATCATTCCCCTTCTTTTCCTTTCGCTGCTTAAAAGGAAAATATTTTTGTGATTTTGGGGCTTTGCAAGTTCTTGCCATGTGTCCCTCTTTGCCACAATTAAAACACACAATTTTCTTTGGCGTGGTCTTGGCCTTCATTTGAGGTTTGGACACATAACTAAGATCATTTGCTTTTGTACTCTTGGGTGGGGACTCATCTCTCCTTTGCACACATTCTTCTTTCAAATATGCAATTAACCTTTTGAAAGTTAAGTCCTCTTTCCCATCCATAAGAATTGCAAAAGTGTCAAATTTGGGTCCCAGTGACCCCAGAAAATAACAGATTTTCTGCTCTTCTTGGACTGGATATTCTGTGACTTCTAGTTTCTCAAGAATTGTTAAGAACTGTCACATGTTTAGCACAATCCACCTTAGAATTCAGTCTTAGTTTAAACAAATCCCTCATCCATGCCCTGTGGGATCTCTTGCTTGTAAATCCATGTGAAAGTTCCAGATTCTCAAGTATCTGGGCTGCAGTATCGGTCTCTTTAATATGCACCATCTGGGCATCCGAGATACTGTTTAAAATTATGGCTTTAGAAACCTTATTCTGCCTGGTTAATAGACTCAGGCGCATCCAGCCATTTCTCACACGAAAGAGGATTCTTCAAAGAAATTAATAATATTGAAGAATCACAAAGTGGGCAAATTCAGATTGCAGATGGCAACGTAATAAAGGCGCAAGGTGCAGTTTCAGGAGTTCTGAACTGCAAGGCCAGCGATGAAATCAGAGAGAACTTTGTAGACAGAGTACTCTACGTTCCACAACTAAGCTGCAACATGCTTAGTGTTTCCACTCTGGCCAAGAAAGGATTCGAAATATTATTTGAAGGTGACATGAAGCAAGTCTAACGAATGGTGTATATGAGACTATTTTCCCATATCTTGATTGCAGCTCTAGCTTCATCACCAGTGTAATTGGGCTTTCTATTATCAATGCAATCCAATACATCTCTGCTATCAAGGAAAATTCTTAGACGCTTTCCCCATTGAATAAAGTTGTCCTCTGTTAATCTGGGCAACTTGAGACTTGCTCTGCTTAAGCAATCTTCACTGGCCGTTTCAAAAATCAAAACTTGGAAAAATTTCTACAATTCAAAAAGAATCTTCACTCTCTTGCTACTGCTCTCAGAGAAAAGGGGAGGAGTTGATCCCTCTACCACAGTGGAGACAATGGAGTCACCATATGCTTACCAGGAAACAAAATGGCCACTTTAAATTTCTCTTCTCTCTGAAGAAAATCCAGTGGCATCCACCAAAATGCTTCAAAAATAATCTAGTCTGGGCCTATAACCTGTGTTGGGACTTGAATAAGATACTAGGAGAGGATATATTGTGGAATATTATACTTCCTATCTCACGTTAATGAGATCAGCAGAGTAGGTCCCCTTTCAGCTTAAAAGGAAGTTTAGATTAGGCTAGTGTTAGCCTGCTAGCATTTAGTAATCCAGGATGCTTTAAGGCAGACCGGATTTTCCTGGTTTTGCCCCTTTTTCTCTCCTGCAAAACAATAATCAGTGATACAATCTTGTAAAAGTTAAAAAAGTAACATTTACTCACTCAGGGTTGCAGTTTCATTCAGGCAGACTTACTGCTGGTTCCTCAGCAGTAAAAATGATCTTACATCTGGCTTTACATGGGGTCTGAGCTTGGGACTCAGGCCAGCAACTGTTTTTACATTGCTACCACATTGGAAGAGAGTTACAGAAGTTCTGTGCCCAGACAGGAAGAGAAGCACTGAGCTACGCCCACTTCCTGTCAGGTCACATGAGGGAAGTTACCTCACAGAGTCCTGTGTTTTGACTGCAGTTTAAAATATCCCACATTGTGAAGATAGAATAGAACAGGAGGGGGAGAACTGTGTATGCTAGCTTGAGCTCTTTGAAGGAAATGTGGGATACATAAATAAAATAAGTTTGTGAGGGCCTTCCAGGGCTCAGTGCTGGAACCTATTTTTAATATCAGGCCTCAGCATGGGAATGTGTGAATGAAGCAATAACAGAATGCCAGTGAGCATATGTAGAGTGCCCATCCATAGCCATAAATAACACCCCACACATGTAGAGTTAGGAGAAAGGACTTCCCGGCTTGGTTGCCTCTCATTTTAGAAATTAAGCATGAGCCCTGAGGCTAGCCTGAGATGCACTAGCAGCCTTTACATGGTCAAGTGTGATGTAGAACCTTTGGATTCTTGAGGCTAAAGTCGATTTCATACAAACATAAGAACTGACTTGCCAGGTCAGATCAAGGTCCATCTAGCCCAGCATTCTGTTTCCAACAGGCC